>OY754312.1:10566766-11264947 GCA_963573325.1 Astragalus glycyphyllos | reverse complement strand
TTTTTGACCAGTTAATGAACATAAAAGTAAAGGATCAATTATAGGTTGAATTAGAATGTGTAGCTTAAGGGAAATATGATTTGTAGATAATGAGAGGTCGAAGCACAAGATGAAAGAATTTTTTTTTCTCTAAGGGTATGTTTGGCAAGGTTAAACAAAAAATATTTAACTAGTCAAGATTTTTTTTTATAACAAATATTTGACCACACAATTGCTTTTTAAACTGACAAAAAAAAATTCCTTCTTGGTTTTTCTTTGTTTTAGGGTTTGGATCTCGAGTAGTCGAAAATTTTTGTAGTCGTCCATTCAGCAGATATCATTCGTCCAATCTTAATCGAATAGTTTAAATTATAAGTTTATGTTGTATATCCATTTTATAGGGTGAGGGGATGGTGCCCCAGTATAAGAAGGAATGATCCTAATCCGCTAAATGTATGATTGCACAAACTTTTCGGCCGCACAAGATCTAGATTCTTCGCTTTGGTATGTTTTTCCAAAAGTAGATAATTATTTAGCAAAAAATCCTGCGTTACTATATTAATTAGTATCATCATTAGTATTGGGGACAATTAATTTTACCCACATGTGTGAACAAAGAACATGTAATTTCTCTTGCTCAGAGTTTTAATGTCATATACTAAATAATTAGAATTCTAAATTATTAAGGTATTTTTTTGTCTAGGCTTCAAAACATTAGCACGTGGATTCTTACATTTCTTTCCGGTAAAGTCTTCGTAATAAATAGCAGTCCTCCATTAGTTAAATACTCCCTCTGTTTCTGATTAGATGTCGTTTTAGGTTAATTTGTGGATACCAAGGAGAAGCTTTGTAAGCCAAAATAGTCCTATTATATACCCTTAATAATGTTTTAGCTCTTGAAAGTGTAATGCTGCCAAACGTTTTAGCTTTTCGGTAAAGTGAAGTTATAGTAAGATGTTATTGTTCTCGTTTTTGTTTTGAACAAGGCTATCACTAACATCTTATTGGCCTCTTATTAATTGACGGTAACAAAAACAATGAGAGATTAACATTTCTATGCCCGCTTGACCTTCCTTACTTCTTTTAGCCTTTAATAACATTTTTAAAATTTCAAGTATTTTTTAGTGGATTCATGGAAGATGTGAAAGACAATAAATAAAGATAAGGGTATAATAGTCACAATATATACTTAAACTATTAAAGTGACAACTAAAATGAAACAAAAAATTTCTTAAAAAGTGACAAGTATTGTGAAACGGAGGGAATATTAAATATTTGTATATCTATATATAAGGACATGCTGGATAATCTTTGAGACAACTCGAAACCATTGAGTCGAGATGGTTTTGAGACAGTGGCAGATCCACTTAGTGCACCAAGTAAAATATTTTTGTTAGAGTGTATTTTTTCATAAGCTTGTTGGAATATGCTTAATAAGCATTATAGGCATGCCACTTCATTTCTTTTGTTAAAAAAATTATTTTAATTTTATAAAATATTTATTTAAAATAATTAAATAATTTTTATATTTTAAAAGTCACATAAACAACAAAACACATTTCTTCGCTCATTCCATTAGGGTTTTTCAAGATCTCCTTCTTCCTTCATCTTCACCCATTTCCCAAATTAACAACCGAGGGTGTGATTCATTGCCTCTCTAATCAACGATTCCATTTCCCCTTCTCTACCATGCTCAACAATCGTAGGTTCCAGAGCATTGAAATCAAGTCACCGTCAACCACCATGCTTCCTTGCCATATCGTCACTTCCATCGACTATTTTTACAATGGGTTTCGTCTAAATTTGAAGAAGCATTGATTGGTCCTCAATGATTTGTGGGGCGCTTTGAATTTGCAATTCCGTAATATTGCATTGTTGCAATTTTTTTGGAATCGTACCGATTTTTCCGCATTGTTCTACGAACCTTGTTTTTGCTTGGTAAGTTGACATCAAGTTGTTTAATGAATCTTGTATTTGTTATGGGATGATTCCAATTTAAATACACAATGGATTAACTTGGAAAAATTAGATTTCTAGGAAGAATAAAAGAAAAGTCGTGGCTTTGTAAAATATAAATTTTAATTATTAAATTATTTAAGTCATATAAAAATTATTTAATTATTTTAAATAAACATTATATAAAATATAAAATAAAAGTAAATGTTTTTTATAAAAGAAATGAAACATGCCAACAAAACTTAGTCAATTGCCATGTCAATTAAAATATTGACACATAAGCATTTTAGAGTTTGGAATTTCAATTTGGTCAACATTGCACATCTTTGTAAAATAGGGGGACCAAAATTGCCAAAAATAAAATAGGGGGATCAAAATTGCACATTGAGTAAAATAGGGGGACTAAAAGTGCAATTAAGCCTAGAAATTATTGGTTGCCCCACTAAGAAAAATTCATGAATTCATCACCGGCTACACATTGGAATGAGTCATGTATGAACACTCTTGATATTGAGTGTCATTTCACAACATGCAGTGACTTAGGTATAAAAAAACATGTATGAACACCCTTGGTATTGAGTTTCATTTGGTGTTTGGGGGTATTAGGAGAAACTGTGGGGTATAAAAATTGCTACCCAAATGATAGATGTTTAGGCCTTCTCGTTTGCCATTGGCCCATAAGGACTTTTACCAAATTTTCTCGTGTCATTAATTAATCAAAGGTTTTTTTTTATCTCTACGAATAGACATCGTAACCCACCAATTTTTGTTCCTATTTTATTCCTATGAAAATTGTTAAACGGATTTATTTAAATAAAAGACAAATCTGTTTTTAAAAAAATTAAAAACGGATTTATCTATTTAGTAGATAAATCAGTAGTTAAAAAGTTACACTACGAATTTATCTACTAAGTAGATAAATGCGTTTGGAATTTTTGTGTGTTCCAACGGCATTACAACTTCACATTATAAATCCATTTGTTATAGTTATAATGATATTATTTGATAACTCCTTTTGATGTACATCCGTTTCCTATAATGATAATTCCCTTTGATAATTCCGTAGTTATGTTATGTATGGTGATAATTCTGTTGGTTATCATATTATATTAGTAAAAAGGACATTGTTGGTGAAACTGTATAACCCCGCTCCCCCCTCCCCTCTAACTATTAAAAAAAAGTATTATATTAGTAATTTTGTTTGTTTATTTTTTTACAACATAATTCTGTTTGTAAGGTTAGATAATTTAGGTATTTATGTATTTTTGCGTAGGTGAAAACGGAATTGGGGGTATAGTGTGGAGGTATTTTAGTGTTTTCACACCCAGTGTGGGGGTATAATGTGTATAAGTGGGGGTAAAAAAAACCCTTAATCAAACTCCAAAGAAGCTTGCCCAAAATATGGCTGGCCCACAAAATGTTTGGGAGTAGTGACTGTATTCCAATTTATAAGACTCCAACTATGAGATTGACCATCACGGATCGATTTAAAAAACCTTTCAGAAGACCAAAATAAATGTTTTCAAGCTTTTTTTTTTGGTTTTTTAACAAATTTTTAAAGTCTCCATATTAACACTTTTTTTTGACAAGAAATATTAACACTTTTATAATCTCAAAGATTGCCACTGATGATATACTAGTATGTAAACACATTAGCAAGAAAACATTGAAGCAGACATGAAGGTCATTCTTACATAGTGTGTTTACATACTAGTAGATCAGTGGCAATCTTTCGATAGTACGTAACAACTAATGCAATCTTTCCAAGTGTTGGCAATTAACTGGAAATCAAGAGCTAGATAGTAATAGTATGTGATGTTGTCTTCACGTGTCTTCCCTTCCTCCAACAAGGTCCCTATGTGGTGGTTTTCACAAATGTTGGAGTGGATAGTATTCTTATTATTACATGATGTATAGTGTTTGTGTTTGTGCTACCATGCATTAAAGCTATATAACAAAAATATCTAGCCACGAATAAATTATATACGTGGTTGATTTTTTGTGGAGTGAAGCCATTCACATTCACTTCCACCAAAAGAAGAAAAAAAATCATTCACTTCAACAAAAGAAGTTAGCGTCATATCATTCATGTCTCATAGCTATGTGTGAGTGTGATACGATGATGAGGCATATGCGGCAATACTTGAAGAAGAATCTGAGTGAGGTGTGGTGTATTTTAGTTAGTCACTTTAGATTCCCCTTTGAGCAACCTTCTAAACCATACGTTATTGTTATGCATCTAAGTAACTAACAAACTAATTTATGCGGATGATATTGACGGATAGCTTAACGGATACCGTGGATAAAATAAACGAATATTTCAACCATCCATTAGTTACTGGATGCGGAGCGGATATAATGGTATTCATACCCGTGGATATCCGTACCAGTTATTTAATTAATAAAATTACTAAAATACTCATTACTTAAATACAAAACCCCAAGTTTCCACAATATAAGTAGTCCTAGCCTAAATACATTGTTCTTCTCATTCTCTCCTCTACAGTGTGCCAAAATTCCCTTTTCTACAAGACTATATTGGTTGAAGACTATTGATTTTATGTTTTGGGTCTATTATTCTATGCTTGATAGATGTTTGTATTCAAGTTGTTAATTTAACAACTAAAAATAATAATTTTTTTTAACACATGCATTTCTAATATCCATGGATATCCGTGAATAGTGACATATCCACTAAATATCCGCATTAGTGGATACATGCGCGGTAGTAGGACACGGATATCATTTTTATCGAACGAAATGGGTAGCGGATGAGTACCATCCATGCCCATGGATATCCATTGACATCCGTACATACAGTCATTAAAGTTATTTTATTTTTGAAACTACTTTAAATAGCTTCTCATTTTAATTCAGATTTTATATTACTTTAAGATGTCAACTTTTTTGCGAAAATTAAAACAAAATGAATAAAAAAAAATTAATAAGATATTATTTCTTAACCAATTAAGTTTTTTACAAAACTAGCTACCAACTAAGTTTTCAGCTATAAACTAGCTTATCAACTAAAAACTAATTTATAGTTTATTTTTACCAAACAAAACCTTAACTTACTTATGTATATTATTTGTGTTAATTTACGTGGATGGGAAATACTACAACACATCTTATGCCTTCTGCTTGTACCTATAAACGCTTGTTTGGTGGTCAGAATAGGATAGATACATGATTGATATGAAGCGGGATAGAGATAAGATATGATAGAGATATGATAACACTATATATCTATGTGTTTGATGTGGAACACTCGATAAGATATAATATATATATATATATATATATATATTAGATTTCAATGACAAAACTACCCTTTTGACAGCTATATTTTATTTGTTAAATCAATTATCTATTTTAATACTTTTTTAATAATAAATTTATTTTTCATCACTTATTTTAATTGTTTAAATTTCATTAGATTTTAATTTTTAGATTATATAAAATTAAAAATTAACCCAATTAAGTATTAACTAATATTTTTAAAATCAACTTTTTTTGTATTTTTGGTTTTTAATTTATATATATTTATTTTTTATTCGACTTCATCTTTTTATATTTTAAAATATATTTTAGAAGAGTAAATGACTAAATTATTTCCTTATCTTATCCTGTTGGGTTTCAAACCCAGCTCAAACTCACGATAAAATGTTAACTAGAGAGACAAAAAGGATAAGTCACAGGATTAAGTTATCATATCCCACTTTGTCAACAAAAAAAGTTATCATATCCCGCTTGCTCAACAAACGTTGGATGGACACATGATATGATAGACTTATTATATATTATCTCTTTATCCTGACCATCAAACGATCCTTATAGTTTTAGCTAATGAATTGGTGAGTTTGTCTCTTGTAAAAAAAAAGTCACTGATTGCTCTTTCATTCTCATAATGTGTCATGTATTATTTTCATGTTATGACATATATATATATATACTCTATTCGGTAAAAACTAGCTAGCAGATAATGAATAAACAAATGGATAGCGAATAAGCTAGTTTAACGGATGAGCTTATAACCAATACTTGATAACTGATACGCTACAGTGTGAATTTTTAAAGTGTTAGGTAAATTAACTGTTGAACTAACTTATAAATATAAAAAGGACATAAGTGGATATTAATGCTTAAAATGAGAAAATTAGAAATTTAATTAAAATAGTATGCAAAAAATGAGAGAAAAAATAAAACGTTATGAGCTCAAATGGTACTTCAGAATGACGTATGAAAAAACGTTAAAGCTAGTGAAAAGTTCTTATAATTAGTAACTAGGGGGAAAGACGGGCCCTTCGGGCCCGTCTTTCATGTGTTGGTGGGTTGATGGGTGGTTATAGAAGTAATAGATAAATAATATATAAATAATAATATAGTGAAATAGTGTTAGTGGGTAGTTATAAGGGTATTTTGGTCAGAAAAATCTGACACCAAAAAACGTTTCTATTTTTCTTCTTTTTTTTTGACGGAATTCCTATTTTTCTTCTATGAGAATATATCCGCTATAAAACCGTTCACTAAAAGCCAACGATATGATCTTGCCTAACAAAGTCTTAACTTGTTAAGATTAAATAAGATGACTATTAACTCTTCTCAATTAACTATTAATTCAAAGAATATATTTATCTCATTAATTTTTATATTTTTTCGTGATTTTTTAATAGTTACATTCTCAAAATAAATATTAAATATAATACACTACAAAAAAATTGGATATTAGCGAGGGAAATTTCCCTCGCAAAATGACCAAAATCCCTCGCTAATGGTCATTTGCGAGGGAATTAGCGAGGGACCAGTTCCCTCGCTAAATCCCTCCTCGCTAATGGGATTAGCGAGGGAAATTTCCCTCGCTAATTCCCTCGCTAATGTCTGTGCAAATTTTCAAATTTTAAAATTTGATTGACTTGTTTTTTTTTATATTTTTTATATTTTTTTTGAAGCTATTTATTATTATACTATTAATGAAAATTATATTATATTATTAATTTTGTGGTTGTGTTGGTGGTGGTGGTGGTGGAAGGTGGAGAGAAAGAGGAAAGAAATTCGTAGGTGGTGGTGGTGGTGGTTGTGTCGTGGGTGGTGGTGGTGGTGGTGTGGTGTCGTGGGTGGTGGTGGTGGTTGTGTGGTGGTTGTGTGGTGGTGGTGTGGTGGAAGAAGGTGGAGAGAAGAAGAAGGAAGGGGGAAATCGTGAGAGAGAGAGAGAGAGAGGAGAGGAAGAGGAAAGAAGGTGGTGGTGCTGGTTGTGTGGTGGTGGTCGTGGGTGGTGGTTGTTGTGTGGTAGTGGGTTAGTGTTTGTAGGTGAGAGAGAGAGTAGATGAAGAGGAAGGGAAGGGTGAAGAGGAGAGAAGAAGAGTGATGGTGGTTGGTTGTGTGGTGGTGATGGTGGTGGTGGTGGTGGTGGAGAGTAGAGGAAGAGGAAGGGAAGAGGAATGGTGAAGAGGAGAGAAGAAGAGTGAGGGTGTGTTGAGTGAGAAAGAAGAGTGGTTGTGTGTTTGTGTGGTTGAAACGGATTTAAGGAAAAAAAAGTAAAAAAATTTGCGAGGGATTTTAATTCCCTCGCTAATAGTCACTTTAATTTGCGAGGGATTTAAAATTCCGTCGCTAAACTCCTTGATTTGCGTGAATTTGACTGAATTAGCGAGGGACCAATTCCCTCGCTAATTCCCTCGCTAACCATTCCCTCGCTAACGGTCAGATTCACGTTAGCGAGGGACTAATTCCCTCGCTAACCACCTTGTTTTTCGTGCTAAAATTTTCAAATTCCCGCCTCCACTTAGCGAGGGACCAGTCCCTCGCTAATGTTGAAAATTTCGTCGCTAACCATTAGCAAGGGACTGGTCCCTCGCTAATTCCCTCGCTAATGTGAGTTTTAGCGAGGGAATCACATTCCCTCGCTAATTCCCTCGCTAAAGTCAGTTTTAGCGAGGGAATAACACTCCCTCGCTAATGTCCCTCGCAAATAAGCGTTTTTTTGTAGTGATAGAATTTTTGTAAATAATATTTAAACATTACATATTTTTCTGTCAGAAGATATTTTTCAGCTATTGGTGTGTATATAACTAAGAAGATATTTATTGGAATTAGCCTATTGTATGATCTTCTTCCATGCATACAGCATCATGTGATTAAATTCAATTACATAATTTATTAAGATTAATAGTCCTAATGGTTCAAGATGGTGAAAGACACGAATATTCTTTACAGAACATGCCAATTTTTTGTAATGTTGTGATAAGATTGAATGGTTTTCTCTTTTAAGAAAACAAATATTCTCGATGTGAAAGGATAAGAAAGTCTTACTCGTACATTAAGAAGTGTGATCCCAATTCCAAAGATGAAGTGTTATCCACTTCATATGGTATTTTTCTCTTGTGTTTGTCATTTACATACCAACTATCTAGTAGTTTAATAAAGTTGTGTTAGTTGCAAAAGATCGTACCAATTGACATTAGCTATAAGAATCCAGTCAAAAAAAGATTGGCACTATAAGAAAAACCTCAATATAGTATTCCCAATAGTCAAAAATTTATTATGATGTGACCCTTGTATTATCCACTACAATTTTGATACTTTTCCCTCTTATTTGTTCTTTTTAGATTTGCTATTGTTAATCCATGGGTTGCAAAACTTTAGTGGGAGGTGTATCTACAAAATGTACTCTAATGTCTAATGTCAAATGGGGATAATTTTCTAGACCCTAAACTAAACCTGGACAAATCATTGTTATATCACACGTTGTTATTAATTAAAGGGGGAAAATCATTTTTTGATCCAAGTGCAAATTACAAGAAGAAACTACCTAGTCTTAAGCAGGATATGGGGCTAGGGCCTTGGAACAACCCAAAAAATTATGAGAGAGATGAGCGCCAAAAAATCATGAGACTAATACAAGGAAAGGAAAATGTCATATCTGGAGAATAATAAAGTGGGAAAAGATACGCCTATTAATGAGGGGTGGTCGAGGTACGATATTTTTGTTAACGATCTGCACAAAATGGGTGTCATTCATGCATCCTTGCACATCAAAGTTAGGAATCCTATAGCTCAAAAATTCATCAACCTAATGAGTGTTTTAAGTTGAAAAATCTAAAGAGATAATTTAACTTCTCCATATAAATTTTGATGGAGACTCATACGAGTGGCAACTCTATTAGAATCGTACATTGTCAAGTTAGAATAAGATGATCGTTTTATTCAAGAGGTTGGAGGACATGTTTGGTGCCTGTGGGACTTCCATGGTATGGTTGATTTTTCGATTTTGGTTTGCTGGATGATGGTGAATCAAACTCGTACTTTTCTTGTAACCAAAAAAAATTGTAGTTTATGTATTGAAAGGAACATTGTACTTTTAATTTCCTTCTATGTTAACTACTCCATACACAATGGTGGTTCAATGGACGTAACATAACTCCATATAAGTTGGCAAATTAGGTGAATAGTTTGTCCTAATTAGATAGTACACCTTAGCTTCTACGAATACTAAAACAATGCATTCGATGGTTGTTTCTTATTTTTCTTGGATAATCATTTGATGGTTGTTGATAGTGCTTCCACTTTGAGCAATTTTATATAGTTTTATGGCTAAATATCTTCGAGTATCTTAATATTTTAAGATCAACAGCGTTACAGTGACTTAATTGGTTGTTCACTCACCATTTCTGTTTTTATATATTTTTAAAAAGGACTCGTATCAATCCCTCATCTTCTAAACCCCACCATTATAATTTTAATTACATCTAAAGATAAGAGATAGTTTTGGTTTTAAAAATAGACTCACTTTGATGTGAAAAAAAGCTCACTTTGATCACGTTAATTCTTATAAAGTTACAGTGGAAATGTGTTAAAGCTCATAATAGTTATTTACCTTTAATTATAATCCCGTTATTTTGTCATGTTAATTCCTCTGGAAAAGAAATCAACGTAATTTGACATCTTGACGATGTTAATATTCAGTAATAAAATTAAACAAATGCTAAATAATGAAAACCTGATTATTTTGAGTGTAAAATAACTATAAATATTATACAAGAAATCTTAAATACTGATATATAATCATTTTTTTATCAAAAAAAATCAAGAGGACATGATATACAAAGCATTACAAGACAAGCTGCATTGCAAAAAAATATACAAGATGTGGTTGGAAAATAACATAATTTTATGTGCTGGATGTTTCTTCATAGCTCGTACACGCTTCAAATAATGTTGAATTTTGTTTGGCACATTCTATATTTTATAATAATTTAAATTTAGTATAATATATTTAGCTTAAATTCACTTTTGGTCTTATAGATACCGTAGATTTGGTCTTCTAGGTCTCAATTGCGCGAATTGGGTCTTTTTGTATGATGATTGTAGGATTTTAGGACCTCAATTATAATAGTTCGGTTTGGGTACTCTAAGTATATATCACGATTGTATGATTTTGGTGTCTCGAGTTCGAATTGTCCGATTTGAATACTCAAGGTATTGCGATTGTCCAATTTTGGTCCCCATCGTGCTTTTTCTTATAAATTTTTAAGCCAATTCAAAGGACAAACCGGTAGAGTAAATTATCACTCATACTAAGTTATATGTCTGGTCGTACCTACACGTGACACATCGACAATTCCAATAAGAATGTGAACGACAATTGGATAGAAATACCAAAATCAAATTTTTCTATACTTTTTTTTGACAAAAATATTTCTATACCTAGAGGGCCCAATTGACACATTTAAAATTTGTGAAACCAAAGTTGCATAATAACGAACTCTAAGGTTGGATACGAGTGATTTTAGGTCATTTTTGGCCAATAATCTGGTTTCTTTCCCTTTTTCATTTAAATAAGCGGTTACCACATAAATCTGGTTTTTATTTCGTGTTTTTTCTTTGATTTCGTTGTCGAAGCACAACGTTGTTTTGTTCGTCTTTTTGGTGTGGCGTTGTTTGCTTTTCCATCTTGTTGCGGTGTCCGTTTAGTCTAGATTGACAAATCAACTTCAATCAATTATAGATCCAGTCAATGATTTGAGCGTCAACGTTGCAGACCCAGAGACATGGGTATTCCGGTCACTTTTATTTTCTTATATTTCTAGGCATTTTGCCAATTTATGCTATTAACTTGAGTGATGTGTGTTTGTCCACAAATTCATTCTTTTCGATTTTAATAATGTTGAGTTTGTACCGTTTCTGATGTATTCTCCAAATTTTAATGAATATCTTTATTAGTCAAAAAAATGTTGGGTGTGAGTGGCTAACTACGCACTCCATCTAAAGAGATGAGTTCGGCTAGTACGATGTTCAATTCCTAGCAATTGAACAATTTGGAGTTAGATTTTACTTGAAGAAACAAACACCAAACTTATCAGGACCTTTTTTTTAATATCATAACGGAGTCGAAGGCTTCTAGATAAAAAAATGCATAATCACTATATCTATATAACTATAAGCGAAATTAAGCAATTCACATTATGGAGACGAACGGTAAAAGGAGGGGGAGGGGGAGTGAATGTCTTTTGTGTCTATCTCTCTCCTCAAATATTTTCTCCTTTATCTTTTCCCCTCCAAAATAAAACCTAAAAAAAGGTATTACAATTTTTAAATATTTTTTTAACAAAATACTATAATAATAATAATGTTTTAAAATTTTCAGAAACCAAATAATTCTTCGAATGTAAAAAAAAGAGAAACTAAATAATGGGTGCTTCTAGGGTGAAAGAGCAAATTAAATCTTTCAACGGTGAAACACTAAAATTGACCGTTGGATATTATTTTATATCTTTCAAATTTCAATAGAAATAAATATATAATATAGTATAATAGTTTTTCTTAAAAATAAAAATACAAATGGCCCTCACACAATTAAACGTCACAATCATCGGCAAACAGGGCCCATTGTTATAAGACGCAGTTCAAGAAGGTTCATGAGGCGCTCCGGGTTTTCATTCTCAAATCACTCACCTCAACATTAAAACGACAACACTTTCTTTCACTTTTCATTGCGTTTTGTCTCTCCTTTTAATCACTTCTTCTTCTTCTTCTTCGTCGTTGTTGCATTTTGGATCCACAACAAATCGATGATTAACAGTGAATCATAATTCTCAATTCCTTTACCAGGTATTTTCTGATTCGACACTCCCTGATTACTTTTATATTCTTCGATATGCTTTTCAGTGTTATTTTTTCTATTTGTTTTTTTTCGAATTTTTAGTCTGTTTGTTTTGAAAGTTTGAACCTTTATTTCTTTACTTTCATGATTGAGATCATTCATAGTTTTAACGCCATTTTCAGCTGTTTCTCACTGTGTTGTTTTACTTCTCACATAGTCACAAGGGTTCTCACTCTATGGGTAAGGTAGAAGGTGTGCCATTTTCGGTATTTTGGTTGATTTCTTTTGTGGCATTTTTATTGGTTTTGGTATGTTTTTGTGAATAGCAATATTTTAGTTTCTATATTCCCTTGTTGAGTTGTTGCACAAGTTTGTTTGTCTGAAGGCTGCTACCTTGCTTATTTTCATCCATTAAATTATTGAATTGTTGTATTGTGTAAAGATTTGTTGATAGTCTAGTCACACCAATAATGAATCATGAATCATAAAGGATAAAAACTTAGTTTACTTCTTCATCGCTACCCTTAAAAACATCTGGCAAGTACCAGGGTTTTGGAAAAAAAATAGAGGTACAATCGTGATCTCGACCAAAATATCAAGCTTTTCGATGTCTCTACGACTTTAATGTGGTCGTGGTCGTGGTCGTGGTTGAGGCTGCGTTAGCCATATTTGATTTTGATTATCGATAATATTAAGGATTGTGATGCTACCTCAATCACGATTTAAAATCTTGGCATGACTAGTGGCATGTGGTACAAACATTAAAAGAGTAGGCAGAATGGATGATTGTGACAGTTAGGTCACATGATATGATGGAAACTGGAAACACATGCACATATATAAGCTTGCAGTGCCTACCTTCAACCTTGTTAGGAGTTTCTTTCCTTCTGAAGCTCCATTAATGTCCCCCACTTTTTGAGAAACTTCACATCTATGAAGCATGGGTACTACAAAATTAAAATTGAACACGTAGTGTGCATTAGGTGCTAGCGGGGGTATGCTCCGCGTACGTATCAAAATATTTTTCATAAAAAAATTAGGTACTTAATTTGGTGTTATATGTATACGTGGGTACTTTTGGGTACGTATCGGTTCATATACTCGCAGTTCAATAAATAATAAATATTGTTGCCTAGTTAAAAAAAGTAAAAAAAGTTTTCCTCAATTCTTTTTTATTATGTTGATACTTTCCCTTTTATCTTGTGGATTCTTTTTTTATTTATTGGTATGTAAATCTCCCTCCCTAATTACTTTCTATATAATTGTTGATTTTTGTTTTTATTTTTAATGTTGTAAATTAGGAAAGATTTGGCTGCAATTAGATAATCAATCCCTATAAAAGTGCGGGCCAATGCACGAGGTTCACACCTCGCACGGTCTGGAGAGGGTAGATGTACGATGTCTTACCCTTGCAAGCAGAGAAGTTGTTTCTAGGATTTTAACTTGTGACATGCCACAAGGAAGCAATCTTATTGACGCGCCAAGGCTCGCCCTCTAGATAATCACTTGATTATAGAAATAATCAATCCCTATAATCATGTGATTTACTTTTTATAGAGATTATTATACATTCAATTAAGAGTCTAATCGACCAAACAGTTCAACACTAATTCTAGTCTCCTATTCAGTTAGTCATTGAAGTCCTTTTTTGGTTACTCATTTACATCTTTAAACAATTTGGTCATGTTTCAATAAAATTATCTTTTTCTTTTATATTTAAATTTTTATATTAACATATTCAAACCTTATATTTTTGAAGATACGGTATCCCTAGATTCTTGGAAAAATCTTGTATCCCTTAATCGTATCCGGTACCGGTACCATTCTCGTATATGTGCAACATAATGGCTCTGGGTGCTTATCTAATCAGCTGAATTTTTAATTTGATTTAACCTTATTGCCTTGCCACAACATAGTGTCACCCTAGCCTTAAATTTTGACAGCTTCTACTTTTGAATCATTCTTCCTAATACTGCTAAAATTAACTAGTTAACTAGAGAAATAGGGGAAACTGAAATTAATAGGTTGGCTAATTTTTGCTCAAATCAACTTCTGAAAGATTATGATTGAAAGCCACCCTACGCTGTTTTTCCTTGGGATTTGATTTCTGCGCCCTCCAGATTGTTGAAGAGTGGCATCTAGAAAAAGTCAACAATATTGATTTAGAAAGGCTTAATTTCACCTATCATTGCAGATGTATTCATAACCTTCAGAGTTCAGAGTATCTAATTTAGCTTATATGCACAGAAGTTTTTAATTGCTATTTATTTAGCTGGATTAGATTGTTAAAGATTGCTCACTAAAGCTCCATCCTTTCTTTCTTTCAGGTGTTCCTTTCATTACATGTTTTGCTTTTGAGATTGAAAGCTAACCAGCTCTTGCTTTATTACTTGACCGTTGTCCAAGTTTTCAAGAAGTTCATCTCCATCAGTATTCTCTAGTGTCATTACCAAACCCAGGGGATGCTGAAAGATGTGCTTGAAAATAAAGAGTTCCTTCTCTGAAGATAACGAGGTTGTCGCTCCATCTGAGCTAACCTTAGTACTTGATGAGATTGGATATCTAGTTTGCTGCCGTTGTGCTCATGTCCCCGAGGTGGCCAGAAATCTGTGTAATTCATATGATGTTAAAACATGATATTTGTTAAGATGGTTGAGCTTTGAGCATCTTTGGAATAGTTCACCACTTTTGGTTACACACATACTTGTTTTTAATACATTATATTGTTGATAGGATCATTGGTTGTATGCAAAAAATGGAGAAGGGAAGCATGCTTATGAAGAGATATGAGCTAGGGAGATTATTAGGCCAAGGAACTTTTGCAAAGGTCTACCATGCTAGGAATCTTATAACTGGCATGAATGTGGCCATTAAGGTAGTTGATAAAGATAAGATTTTCAAAGCTGGGATGATTGATCAGATTAAGCGCGAAGTTTCAGTGATGAGATTAGTTCGACACCCACATGTGGTTGAGCTTTACGAGGTAATGGCCACGAAAACCAAAATTTACTTTGTCATGGAGTATGCAAAAGGTGGTGAACTCTTCAACAAGATAACCAAAGGAAAGCTCAAGGTCGACGTTGCTCGGAGATATTTTCAGCAACTGATTAGTGCAGTTGACTTTTGTCACAGCAGGGGTGTGTGTCATCGAGATTTAAAACCCGAAAATCTACTATTGGATGAAAATGATAATTTGAAGGTTTCAGATTTTGGGTTGAGTACCCTTGCTGAATCTAAGTATCAAGATGGATTACTCCACACTACATGTGGTACCCCTGCTTATGTTGCTCCAGAGGTTATAAACAGAAAGGGTTATGATGGTTGCAAAGCTGATATATGGTCATGTGGGGTAATCTTGTTTGTTCTTTTGGCTGGTTATCTTCCATTCAATGATTCAAATCTAATGGAGATGTACAAGAAAATCGGTAAAGCGGAATTTAAATTTCCTAAATGGTTTGCACCAGATGTTCGCCGGCTATTATCCAAAATATTGGATCCAAACCCAAAAATCAGGATATCAATGGCCAAGATTAAGGAAAATTCTTGGTTTAGGAAGGGGTTAGAATTAGAATTAGAAAAGCCAGTTATTATTGAAACCGAAATCAAAGAGCTAGCTCCTCTGCATACTGATGGAGTGTTTGAAGTGTCCGAAAATAGTGGTTCTATTGAAGAGTCAAAACAAGAACAGACAAAGCCTTTCAATTTAAATGCTTTTGACATCATCTCCTTCTCATCTGGTTTTGATTTATCTGGCATGTTTGAGGACACAGCTCATAAGAAAGAGATACGATTTACTTCTAACAAGCCGGCTTCAACTATAGTCTCTAAGCTGGAAGAAATTTGCAAGTGTCTTCACTTAAAAGTGAAGAAGAAAGATGGAGGTTTGTTCAAGTTGGAAGGTTCTAGTGAAGGTAGGAAAGGAACACTGGGTATCGATGCTGAGATTTTTGAGATTACTCCACTCTTTCATCTTGTGGAGTTTAAAAAAACTAATGGGGATACAACGGAGTACCAGAAGCTTCTGCAACGGGATATTAGACCAGCACTTAAGGACATTGTTTGGAATTGGCAAGGAGAACAACCGCTGCAACTCGAACCGGAACTAGTGCAGGAGGAGCAACAGCCATCTCTCACGCCTCAGTTTGAGGCTGTATCAGAGCCAGTTTTGGAATCATTGTTGAATCACTAGGTTGTTGTATGTTCTGTGTTTTTTTTTTGTGATATTGAACAAGTTCTTGATTTTAACAATAGTTATAGAATAAGGTGGCTAGTTCAGTTTTCTCATGCTTCTGTGGATGCTTGAAAGGCTTTTATACATTAAGTGAATTGGACCATTTGGCCTTCTGTTTCATCCCTCATCATTATTCTTTATACTTTGTTGTTTTTTATTGCTGCACACATATATTGAACTAGCACTTGCATTTTGAAGCTTGAGTGGTGCTTCGGAATGGCAACACTTATACTGTGTATTGGAAATGTTTATTCCTCAATCTTGCACTGCTTGATGTGCAGTGACAGTGTCTCTCACATGAAACATGCCATTTTATTTGGAATCTTTGGATCCTCGTCGGTAATTTCTGAGGTAAGAGTTTGCTTTGCAACACTTAGCTTTGCAAGATTCTGATTTGGGTACAAGTGTGTTTCTCTATTATTTTAATGGTTGAAAAATGGTGAATTTTGTATTGTGCTGGTTCAGATCCTGTTTTTTATGGTCGATTTTTTTCAAATATACATTCTGCATAGGTTTGGGCTTGAGCTTCATTTGAGAGGTCAAATTTTACCTCAGATTTTTATTGGCAAGACCCAATCAAGCTCACGAGCCGTTCGGGTTGGCTCAATGTGGGTTGGGTAGCCTGAGTTGCAAGCTCTATGTGGCAATAGTGAGGTGCGATATTTGTGGGTGTGCACGTGAGATCAAGGTTCAAGGGTCAACATTATTGATTTGGAGCTTATGTTGTACCTGCTAAAATGTGAGGAGGAAGAATTTAATCATGGGGAGACAAGAGTAGAACTGGGTGTTTTAGGATGTCTTAGGGACCCCAAACACTACAAGTGATTTAGTTTTCAACAAAATCTAGCCTATATTTGTGACTAGTGATGAGTAGTTCCAATTTAGATCTAAGCATCGTGGGTTTATCAATAAAAATAGGATTATCTATCTATTGAGTAGATAGTGAACTTGAATCTAGTTCGAGTTAAAAAAACAGGTTAATATTGATCTCACATCGAGTTTCGAGCTAACTAATTTCTTATCGAATTGAGTTGATTTGAATAAGCTCCAACTCAATTCGACTCATTTCTAGCTTTATTTGAGGTTATTATTGTGCAGTAGTTTATTGTTGTGCTACTATGTTGTAATTAATCGTGTGCCAAGTGGTACAATTGCATGCTTGGTTGGTGACATGCTCTAAATGTTGATACTTTCCTTCTTGTTAGTTTTCCTTTTATAGAAATAGCGTCAGGTACACCTGTTACAGTTTCTACTTTCCAATAACCTATTTAGTCCCTCAATAAGGAATAACCGGTTACACCAAATGATACAATCAATACACCCAAAACTACATCTGGTGGTAACCTTTATATTTTACTTTCTCTGGCCCATATTATGAAAAGCAAACTTCTATATCAAGTAGACTAAGGAATGGTATCACCAAAAAAAAAACGGACTAAGGAATGGTATTGGAACTAGATGTTCTCGATTAGTAAAGCTAAAAATTTAACTTGTTTCCAAAAATGTCTATTTATTAAATGGTGGTTTATAGTGGCGGGTCGAGAACCATGAGTCAGGGTGCACTTTTCTTTTTTCATTATCAAAATTGTTGGTTCCCAATATTGTTAAATTTTTTTTTCAAATATACTCACTTAATTAATGAAACTAAGAAATCGATTAATACATATTCCTTAGAGTTTGTGGCATTCGTCAAATTACTTCCTAACTTTTTTTTTTATGGAACTTCCTAAAATTTTATAAGTAGTTCCTTACAAAGACAAATGAGACAGACTTCTTAAAGCTATAGAGACTAATTGATAATTTTCACAAACTCTTGAGACTACTTTTTGTATTTATATATTTTAGGGGTACAATAGGGGGGAGTATATATGTTCAAGAACTAAAATTAGATTCCACTCTTTATTTGACTCAGACTTGAAAGAGTTGATGGATCTATGTGCAAAATTTAAAATTCAAGGGGTCAAAATAAAAGTTTTATAGAGGATTAAGTAGTGCTTTTTATTTTCGAGGGTGTGCAAGTACACCGCCCAGACCTCAGGTAGGCCAACCCTGGTGGTTTATACTCATATTTATACACCACCTAATACAGGGTAAAAATGGAATTCATCATTTAATACATTGTTGGTGCTTGTTTATTATAAATTGGAACTAGAAAAAGCACATTGTATTTCTTATAATATATGGACCGAGGGGAGCATATATAAATAGGTATTAGAGCCCAATATCTCTCATCTTCTCTAACCTACAGATTGGGTTTTTTTTTCCCGCAATACCATAAATGTGCTCAAGAAGAAGAGAGAGGGAGTCGATGCCATCTTCACATAATGACCGCAGAGAATTGCTTCAAATAAAATCAATTTCTGGAGAAAGAATTGCTTGTTCAACTAGAAGTCAACTCAGCCAAATATTGTTCGACATTTGATAATTACAGACATACTTTTGTCCTCCATAATATGGAACCAAACACGTATTTGGATCGTCACATTCCCCTTTCTCTCCATCACAAATATAAGGGCAAGAGGAGAGAGATTATGATTAAAAAATTGAAAGATAATGATGATAAGAGAGAGTGAGATTATAATAAGAAAAAAATAAAGAGAATGAATGGAGATGTAGCGAGAGCGTGAATGAGAGGATCCAAGTCAGACATACCAAAATCCATCCCATCTCTCACACATTTTTCTTTCTTGTCACTACTTTGTAACTAAAATTTTAGGGTGAGAAAATGACGCCATAGTCCAAGACAACAAAAACCTTCGGACTAGCTTACAAATAAAATTATATTTACCTCCCTCCTACAAATTCCGTAATACACCACTAAACTAATCCCCCTTATGTTCCTTTCACTACTATTCTCAGCTTTTTATCTCTTCTAACAAATTATATATAAGCTAAAACTAAATGTGTTTTTTTGTAAAGTTTGAGAAAGGGAAAAACAGGAAAAACAAAAAAAAGAAAAATACGAAACAAGCTAACTTCGAGCCATTAGGGTTCTCGAAGCATCCTTAGAGAGCATGTCGTTTAGACCAGGCGAAGGGGGAGGTGAAAATCTTCCACGAGACCGACGACTCAGCTCCGATTTTAGCGAAGAAATTAGCAGCGGTGTTGCCTTCCCGGAGGTTGTGGAGGAGCTGAAGATCCCAAGACTTCTTAGCAAGAGACTCTTTGATGTTGCTGATGATGGAGGCACAACGGTGAAATTTCGAATGGGGCTTAGTAACAAGCTTGATCGAACGATCGCCGTCAACGAGTCTGAATAGACCGTAAGCTTACGAATTCCTTGCTGATAAGCTAAGTTGATTCCATCGTGATAGGCAACTAAACTAAATGTGTTGATTTCTTCAATCAACTTTTTTTTACAATATTTGTTACAGATTGGGCCCATTTTTATCTATTATAAGGCTCATATTTAAAAGGCCCACAGTCAAAAGCAAATCCATTAATCAATGACCAGGATCTAGGCACCAAATTGGATGGTCTAGATCAAACACCATTCAAACTCTATAAATAAGCATTCAATGCAAGCATTAAAGGTAGGCTATTTCAACCCATTATATTTTGGGACTTGTTATTTACATATTTATATTTTTCATATTTTTTTGATTAAAAAATATTTTTATTTTTAATCCATATATATTGACCTCACGGGTTAGATTACTACACCACAATTTGAAACAAGATCTTAAAAAATCAGATTGGGCTTGCATTGCCGTTTGACATTTATATATTTTCATCATACCAATTATACCCTTCGTCGATACTCCCTATTCCACATCCCATTAAAGGGTAATTCAGGAACAAACAACCACTATAAAAGCAAGTGTAGCTGGCAAATCGACCCTAACCTCTTTTTATCTCTCTCTGACTGCATAAATAAGCAACCACACACCCTTTCGTTTTTGTTCCCAATCTCTCTTACAAACCCTCCAATCTCTCTCCCTTTTTAAACCCTCAATTACAAATTCTCACATCAAATCCTTCCCGCTCTCTCACTCTTCCTTCTTTTCTCCCTCAATTTTCATTCAATTCCACTCTCAATTTTCACAGATCTGTGAAAAAATACCAAACAAATTTGAAAAACAAAAAATCAAACCCTAGTTTTTATCTTACTCGTTCTCGCTACCCAATTTCCTGAAATTAAAGGTCTGATTATATCTATAGTAGTTTTGGTGATAATTGTTTTAAGATTTTTGTAACCACGAGATCTAATTCGTTATACCTAGATTTCTCACCAAAAAAAAAATTGAAAGTTGTTTTTCGGAAAATTTTCTTTGACTTTTTATTTTTGATTTTCCCTTAAAGATGTTTTTATAACCTAGTTTGTTTTTAAGATCTGGGTTCTTTTGAGAAAATTGTTTTTGTGTGTTTGTGTGTGATTTGAAATGAAAAGCGAAGGTTTTGGTACTGATTAATGTGGGATATGGTGGTTTTTTTTGTTGATGGGCAGCTTTTTGTTGGTGGGGTGTGGCTGATTTTGAAGAATAGCATAGAAAAAGATTAAATACGATTCATGGCGGACCAAGGATTGGAAGGTAGCCAACCCGTGGATCTAAAGAAGCATCCTTCTGGGATTGTGCCTACCCTTCAGTGAGTATCTAATTTTCTTTGAATTAGATGCTTATGGTTAAATCACCTGCCTGTTGGATTGTGAATGCAAGCATTTAGAAGATGAAAATTGTCTGTTTTGGTTGATTTTAGTGAGTGAATATGAGAGTTTGAGTTGTGGCATGTGGGTATGCTCATTTGTTATGAAGAAGTAACCTTATTTTGTTATCCAAATCCAAGTGATCCTTCATCCATGTATGATATAATGAGAATACAACTTGCGAATTATAATAAAACAGCTTTTTTGCCTGATGGGGTGTTGGGGTGTACTGTCATCCAATGGCAGCTATAGCTTCTAAACCGAAAGTGCTCTGCATGAGATTTACTTAATCTTGTTTTCGTAAGGCGAGAGATGCTCTTTTATTATCTACTAAGACTTTATCTCTAGTCGATGTGGGACTTGGGTTTTTCCCTATACACCCCTTCACGCTGAACATTATTGGACTTGGTGCGTGGATAATAATGATCAGTCGCCCGACGGATCTAAGATAGACTCTGATACCAACTTGAATAGTTTAGAATGAATTACTCTCATTGCTAATGAAAAGGTACAAATATATATATATATATATATATATATATATATATATATATATATACAAGAGAGAATTTCTCTAAATAGGAAACTATGTCAATGATAATAACTAAATAAAAGCAATCAAATTATGGCTATAATCAACACATACAATTTGATGTGTTTTTTTGAGACTGCTCTTTTTGGGGCTGTTCTTAGCTAATAGAAAATTTAAGCCATGGAAGCTTCGTGAATGAGTTTTGAGGAGCATGTTAATAATAGAGGGGGTGTTATACTCCAGTATGGAATTGCATGCAGAGTATTCTTTTCTAGGTTGATGTCTCTGTGTGTGCATATGTGTCTATCAGTTTGTGCTATGATGAACTCGAATTATATGCTTAATGTACTTGTGGAAATATTTAGATAGTTTCAGTTATGATGACTGGATAGTGATCGCTTATGTGTGCCTTAGTATTTCTAAAATTGTGTACTATTTGTAATTTGTAATGCCAGAAATATTGTGTCGACTGTCAATTTGGACTGTAAGTTGGAGCTCAAATCAATTGCGCTTCAAGCTCGTAATGCAGAGTACAATCCCAAGGCAAGTTTTGTTCGATAGTTATGAATTTCACCTACTTATACATGTGTGTGCATCACAGAATGTCTTGTTATTGCATCCCAAGTTCAATAAAGGTTGACTAGGTTTTTGTTTGACTTTGGAGTTTGGTTTAGGTTCTTTTTCAAAAACTGCAGTCTTTCTATCTGGTCCAGAGAAGCCTGGTTGATCTATAATTTCAGTATCAATATTACAATTGACACCAACCACTTATTTGAAATCAATAATTAAGCAATTAACCTGCATGCTTGACATGTTTTCCTGCTAAAGGGATAAGAAATATCGTTGAGAAGTGTAAGAATATAAGCACATATTGTAATTTTGTTAATTGTAGTTAGCTTATACTCAACCATGTACCCTTAGTCAATATAATTAAGCAATTAACCTGCATGCTTGAATTTTAAGTATACCTTTCATTGCCTTGAACGAGTTCTTCTTTAGATTAGCTCACGTTGATGTCTGTGATTTGAATCTTTTCAGCGTTTCGCTGCTGTGATTATGAGGATCCGAGAACCAAAAACAACTGCACTTATTTTTGCATCTGGCAAGATGGTATGTTCCTTTTGTTGCATCTGGTACTTTTTTGCTAGTTCTATCGGAATTGCATGATACAATTTCACAACCAAACTGGTACTTGGTTTTGTTTTGTATTGCAATTGCAGAATTTACATTAGGATCCTTTTTTACTGCCTGTTTTTTAAGGGATTTTATTGCTATTCTTGCAATAACAAATTATTTAAGTTTTGTTGCTTGTATTTCTTATGCTTTTTTGAATATAACTGCCATGTTTAGGTTTGTACTGGAGCTAAGAGTGAGCAGCAATCAAAATTGGCAGCAAGGAAGGTATAGTAATGCCCTTTTCTCTTCTAAGCTCATTCATACTGTCTATTGTTGAATCTTCTCAAGTTGAAGTTCATTAGACCAGAGAACCTCGCCATTCAGATTGTCTTGTTTTTTAGCATACTCTTTTTGTAGCTTGTAGAAAAATAACCAGTAGAGGAGGATGGATAATTTATTGTTCTCCTCATGTCTGGCCATGTCAGTAGCCACTATAGCCGCTATTTGACAGTACTGATGGTCAGGCACATCATGGTTACCATGACCCATATATTTGACACTGGGTTAAGCATGATCCATATATTCTTGAAAAAAATTAGTATTTTCTAATTTTTTTTCCTCTTTCAGTATGCTAGAATTATCCAGAAGTTGGGCTTCCCTGCTAAATTTAAGGTACTACTTCTACTATTTCTCACAATCTACTCTAAAAATGCTTCATCCAAAATTGTTTATCATTTTCCCCTCCTTTTCTTGATCATTGATCTATTCCTTTTTAAATTTTGCTTTAGGATTTCAAGATTCAGAATATTGTTGGCTCTTGTGATGTCAAGTTCCCCATTCGGCTTGAGGGTCTTGCATATTCCCATGGTGCTTTCTCTAGTGTAAGTTTCCTTGAATTACATACCTGATGTCAAGTATGCTACAGAAGACCACCTGCATTTCATTAGAGTTGGAAAGAATCACGTGTGAACTATGAAAAACAAGTATTTGAATAATACAGTGATACAACTACAAATCCAGTTCTAATTTTTTATCAAGTAGAAACTGATTTGACCTTGAGATATCCATTAAAAAGCGTACTTTGCAGATACTTATATGTTCTGAAGGTTTAAAATTTTTAAGGGAGTATTTTCATTCATCTATGATACATGTGGTAAATTTTACATGGGTGGAAACTGGAAAAAGCCATTTCAGTAGTGTCTGCATGTGCTGTTGGTTTCCTAATTTCTTTCTGTACTTGAAGTTTAGAGAATGATAAACATATGTTAAACTTGCTTGTTCGTGGTGGTATAGTATGAACCAGAGTTGTTTCCAGGACTAATCTATCGTATGAAGCAACCCAAGATAGTCTTGCTTATATTCGTCTCTGGAAAAATTGTTCTGACAGGTGCCAAGGTATTGCTCTTGAGATGTTTCCTTGTAATTTTATGTTTTTACCATTTTCTGGTGCTTTGGACTAATATTTATCATTTCCATTTCCTTAGGTGAGAGATGAAACTTACCAAGCCTTTGAGAATATATACCCAGTGCTCACGGAGTTCAGGAAAAACCAACAATGGTATGGACACAGCTTTATTTCAACTACCTTTTCAATCAGCATTGGATATAGTGTGTTTTGCAACTTTCTGCATCGGCGTTTAGTGCCCGTTCAGGGCTCTCTGAACGCCTAGGCAAACATGTGAATACATGTCATAATAGCTGGACTAGGGTTACAATTAGTCAAAAATAAAATGAAAACCATGTTACTTGTGAGCATTTTCTTGGTGTATTGTGGAGGCAGTGTTGAAATATATCTTGAGTTCTAATGTCTTGTCTTGGGATATTTGCTATTAATGGCAGATTATGGTCAAGAGCAAGAGCAAGGTATTCTGGCAGAGAAGATCGTGGGTCTCTTGAGCTTGATCGAGCTGTATATAGTGCCTGGGGATATCTGGAATGAGATGAACTAAGCCGTTTTTGTTTTGCCTTTTTGTGTTTTTTCTCAACAAATGGGTCTTGAATTTTTTGGTATAAACCGGGTCTTGAATTTGATTTAGTATAGTGAAAAATTGTGTATTAAATTTGACTATTTTTATAAACACGAAGATTTTAGAAGATGATGCTGAAAAGGAAAAAATAGTGAAGGGTTTAATGGAAACGGTCGAGTCATTTTAGTGTTGGCTACCTTGATTATAAGTAGGGTTCGTTATATTTCATTTGTAGAATCAATAATTTTTCTTTTATGACTGCTGAATGATTTGAACAATGTATCAGAGCACCTTGAGCTGTCAACTCTTGAAGAAACTCTAGTTAACCACGACCTCACTAGTTCACTTCAATGAGTGTGTAACGTGTTTAGATAAATAGCTTATTTATGCACTTATTGAGTAGGTGCTTATCATAAAAGTTTTATGTAACTATTTTTATTTTATATCTGGTGTGAGCTATTTTTGTAAATTATCTTAAAGAACTTTTGAAACTAAGCTGAAAACAGTTCATATTATTTTGTAAGTTAATCCATCCACTTGCACAAGTTTATGCAAACATTAACCTGCATTAACTAATATAGAATTATTCCAAGTACACTTTTAGTTGATTTGCCATATTTTGTAATAGTTAGCTTTTAACAAACACATTGACTATTGGTTGGGTCTTGTAGTTCAATTGCATTTCAACATGTATCCTACAAACCAAATCTTTTCCTAATCCAACAAGCCATTAAAAATATCATGCTCCCAACCATAGTTGCCGTCTACACAACCATACTTTCTTATCAGCCATCTTGAGTCAGCTATTGGTGCCTTAGTTAGGGTAAAGTTTAAATAACATTAGGGCTTAAAGTTATTAATAAACATCTTATTATCTATACTACTAGACCTTGTTATCTTTGCTCTAAACTAAGTGTTTACTATATTCAATTAAAGAGAGGCTATTAAGGTAATGTACAATAGCTCTGTTTAGTAAAATGTAGTGGATAGTGGATAAATTATCGAATAGAAGATAAACTAACTTATAGCGGATAACTAATAGGGGATAAGCTAGTTGTGTAAATTTAAAGTGTTTGTCAAAATTAGTGGTTAAACTAACTTATAAATATAAAATGACAAATGGTTATTATTAAGTAATGCTAGCTCAGTGGTAAAGAGCTGGTCTTATATCCTCAAGGTGCTGAGTTCGAATCCCCTCGGGGGACAGTTGTAATAGCCATTAGCCTCACCTAGATTAATAAAAATCTCCTTATAAGTTAGTAGTTGCTGAACACTTCTATTTTGCATCTGAGTTTATCCACTATAAGTTATCCGCTAAATGATACTCGTTAGGTCATATCAAACAAAGTCGGTATTCCAAAATAGTCAATTATTTGTGCTTTAGTTAGATAGTAAAAAATGATCATAGTTCATTATGCACCACTAGCTCATTGTTAGATTCATCTAGATACAATACAATGGTAAAACAATATACCATCAACATGAAACCATTCATACTTCTCCCTAAATTTTCCTCTTCTATTTCTTATGTTGGACTATGTCTCCATAAACCCTCTTTCATCTCCCCTCTCTTGGAGTCCAAGAGAGATTTCCATTTAAATAGGAATGCCCAGTCCAACCTTAACCCAACAAAAGATGAGCAAAGCCATTGGTGGTGACGAAGAAGACTCACATCCCACGACGGCTTGTTCTCCTAATTCGATAGTAGAATTGAGAGGTTTGGTCAGCGAATCTACGAGTTAATCTCCGACAAGGATGTGATAGACAATAAAATGTTGATTGATAACTTTATCCCTAACAAAAATAAGTTTGATTCCATATTTTTAGTTTGAGAGTGAAGAACCGAATAACGCGATAAAGCACTTAAAAATAGGTATATTATAGATTTAGTCAAAAAGGACCGGTCCAAAGAATCTCAAGAGTGGTAAGGCTTATTACTTGCTCTAACAACCAAATGTTGCTTTTTGGACCATTAACACGAGGATACAAATTAGGGCTCAAAAAGAGATATACTTAAAAGTCAACTTGTGACCATTGAAATCACTAGTCAAATCAGCTCACAAAAGACACAAATAGAGAGATACAAATTGACCATAAGTCGTAGTTTCTTTAAGATATTGTAAGATTTGTTTCACTAGACGCCAATGGATCAAATGACTAAGACAAGTTAGTATGCCCTATTGACACTAAAGGGGAAATATCTAGCCTAGTAAAAGTATCATAGTATAGCACACTATAAGGTGAGGATGAATCTTTTCAAGGGACAATTGTTCCACCATCATTGGAATGTTGTAAGGACAACCTCGATAACATTGTGTGCTCCTAATGCAAGAGACAACTCCCCACCTCCATTCTTGTCTGAAGACTTTGTTTCGATCAGTGACATCGAAGATTTGGCCAATATACTTTATGAATACAATCGAGCTTCTTCTCCATAGCCTAATTTGAGTATTTGACCATTACCTCTACTCCAAAACATTGTGTTCCTTTCATCACACTCCAAAATTTGCCGTAACATGACTAAAATGTGAACAATATGATTTAGAGTGGTTGGTTGCATGAACATGAGTTGGAGACCACTTTCTTCTCTCTCTCTATCTATACCCTTTTGAAAATGAATTGTCTAACCTTGAGTTTCCCTACCTTTAATAAGTTAGGCTTTTAAGGTGGAAAAAATAGGAGAATAAGATGGGAAGAATGAGTCTAACAAGAAAGATAGACACAAAGATAAGATGCAATTCCCACTCTAAGTCCTCACTCGTATCTCGCTACTTTCACCACACGAAGCATCCCTCTTTGCATGTATGGTGGTGCAGAAAATATCTAGGGTTTACAGTCCAACATCAAATCTAGTACACTAAGATGATCCAACAGGCGAAGCATGCGCAACACCATGCAGCACCTATTACAATGCTGCACCTTAGAATTCATCCAGGATCACTACAAATTATTGTTGGAGATTATGATATGTGGGTGGCAACACACCAACAATTTATAGGATTTGAAATTTGTAAACTTTTTATTATTATTTAACGGGCCTCATGAAATTTACCGTAGACTTGAGCTTATAAGAAAATAACTCTCTCCTCTAGCTTATTCATTCATCTTGATGCCAAAACATGATTTTGACTTCTTTGAATACCTTAGCACATCTGTCTTTTCTTGTCTACTCAACTTATATTAGATCACCATTAGCTATTGCAGTTTGATTAACCTCAATTCGTTACTAAGCCTAATACTAATCTGTTATGATTAAACAAACGGGAATAAAAGTTTCCACTATGGCTGAGTGGTCAGATCAGAACACCTAACTTTGTGCACAATGTGATCAAAGATGCAGCTCGATTCTTAAAATAACGAGAGGCATACAGAAAACATGACTATAATTGATTGGCAGAGCGGGTCATGTTATGTTAGTTCATTTTCTCATCTAAAAAGGCTTCAATTGCTGCATATTTGAAGATCATGACAAGAGGGAATGCTAAGCACCATTCTCCAAAGGACAAAAATACCATCAAAATGGGGGCATCTCTCTTGTTGCCATGCATCCAAACATGTATTCCTAACAATGCTAACGTCATGTAAACATCAATCTCCCTTCATAAAAGAAGAAAGGAAGATACAATGCATTTTAGTATTCTAAGCTCTTCCCCCCCAAAATGAGAACATTTGTGTTTATCAAGTCCCTCTTAACCTGTCATGTCACTATCATCTTTTTAATCAAATGACCAAAATGACTGTACATCAGAGGTTGGATGTTGTTGACCTCCATTATGGGGCCTTGATACCGGTGACTTTACGCTTCCCACAGACCCACGTATAGGCCGATCGTTTCTGCAAAGTAATAAAAAAATCACATTCTGTTAAAACTACCACTTAAAATAACCAAGTTATTTCTTTTTTTATAAGAGAACAAGGTCAAAACAACAGTTTCAATCGTTTTATATTTAACAAATCAAACTTATAACAGTTTCAACAGTTTCAAACCTACATACCGTTCATGTAGACGCATAAATCCATTTTCATGAACAAAACAGCATAGCATACAGATAAATCCACACAAATACACAATCATTTGACTTTTCACTTGCAACTAAATCCATTTTTACCTAATGAAAAGCATAAATCCAACATTATACTTGGTTATTATGCATCAGAAGATGTCCACAAGTTTCAATCAAACGTTTAAAACATTTTTCATATGCATATCAATATTTGGTTTGGCCCATGGACAACGGAAAAAGTCAAATCAGGAAAATAAGAATGCTAGCAACATACTCTTTTTTTTTTACGTGTAGCAACATACTCTTTTTGATACACTGTGACTGGTCCATTTGTTAAAAAGTCAATGCATCTTTTAAAGATCGATCAATTTACTGTGTGTGGCTTGATTTAAAATAAATCAATCATAAGAAGTGTGTTGAGTGTTAGAAAGAGTATACTGCTACAATTCCTTATTAGAGAAACATTGAAAAAACAGCAATTCTAAAAGCCGAACATGGGCATTTGTGTCAATGTACTTAATCTCGTATCCATATCAATTGACTATTCCTTATACTTATTGAAAGAAACCATGGTTCTGACCGTTCTGAAAACCGGAAAAGCTGCTTTGAAGGATATACCTCAATTTTAGTCATGCAATTGGTCAAACAGTCATACTATTACCAACAAGCACCAAAAGCAGTTTGTCATTTTAAGCCTGTACCTAATTCTACTATATCAGCCTGTTTTCTGTTGGGAAAAATTAAAGTTTGATGCAATCAATCGGTTAAAAAATGAAGTACAAAGCATGCACTCTGGATTTTCAATATGCAACCCATAATTCCAGAAAAAGACTACAGACCAAAGTCAAGACAAACACAGCACATAAATATTTAGACACAGGCATTTGCATTAAAAAGCTTTTTAGTCTGTCAATAAGGATGTTACATATAAGGTAATATATTATGACTCATTGTTTTTAGATAGAAAACAAGTCCATTTGTATCATTGTTCACTTGTCAACATAGCATAATGAGTCTCGTTACAAATCGAAAGATACAAAATATTCCCGCCAACAATCACATTCGCAATCAATCTTTAGAATTGGAGATCTACAATTCATGTGGGATAACCAAATGAGAGAAATGTTTTTCTTATATTTTTGCTAAACAAGTTTCATGAATTAAAAATGGTCAACAACACATATCCAAATAAAGCAGTGATTTCACATTGGGTATATGATAAAAAGGAAAAAATAATAAGCCAGACAGCTACTACTCACCTGGACCAACTATTAGCCGGAGAACCCTCAACAAGAGTATGGCTACTAGCAGATCCACTGGGACTTCCATATATAATTTCATTCTGAGTAGCTACCTCCTGGGATGTAAAGCCACTTGACAATGGTGGGAAGAAAGTACTCTGTAACCAGGGATCATAACTACTTGAACCAGTAACGGGGCTGATCTTCCCACCACTCTGACCATTTGGGAGAAAAACATTTTGAGGAGAATGGGTGTTGGAAATTATGGTATCATCTTTGTTAAAAAGGGAAGCCATAGTCTTCTGAGGTGATGGAAGCACAAAATCATCCTTGTTTGGCACATTCCTTTGTGAGGATAAAAGCCAACTTCCTGGGCCACCAACCAAACCAAAACATTCCTGACCAAGTGGTGAAGTACTCCACATCTGCCATGTTCCCTTCTCATTTTCAGCTGCATCTTCTGCAGGAAAAGCATGTTTGTCTTGGCTTTTTGGGGTACTTGGAAACAAACTAGAACATATATGCTTTTCTCGGGACAATGGAGACTCAATCGGAGATGGCTTATTGACATCAGCACCAGCAGATATGCTTTTTAAAAAGTGAGGATTTGCTATTTCCATGTCTGTCCCAAAGCCAGTACCCAAATCCAACTGAAAGTTATCAAGTGACTCTGAAACAGGCCCAAGCAAGGATACTGGATCTGGAACATAACAGGGGTCTTCAAAAAACTCCTGCTCATCAGGTCTAAAATCATGTGATGTATTTCTAACTGGAGAGAATATAGGTTCCATTGCAGGAGAAAAACCTAAACTACTACTGGTCGATATACCATTTGGATGAGTGGAAATATTAAATGGTGATGGAAGACCAAACTGAATTGGATTATTCAAAGATTGTGTAACTGGTGACTGGCAAGATGACTGAGGGCTTCTGGCTTCTGCTTGAGTTTGGGAATCTGGTTTGTATATTAGATTTGGATTTGAGGATTGAGGAACAGATGAAGTTCGAGTAAATAAGTGATGCCATGACATTTTTTCAGGTGCTGTCCATTGCTTCTGTTCTGGAAGTACCTGCAGGGAACAATTATCAAGGTAATGCTATTTTCTTTATAGAAATTATTTTAGATGACAAGTAACATAATTATATATAACAAGTAATTTAAATAAAGCATCTTATAACTTTGTTCATAAATTTCAAAGACTAAAAGTTTAGAATGCGAACAAACATTTTAAAAGTTGGTGAAATGAAAGGCATTTGGATATAATGCCAATTTGTAAAATCAAGAAAACATTTAATAAAAAATAATTAATATTAAAAAACCAACCAATACCTGATAGGTTCTTGACAGATTGAAAAGAATGAGTAGAGAAGAAGAATCGAAGAAAGACACTAGGTATCCTTCTGGGAAGGGAAATGTTCCCTTTCCAACCAGAAAATAGTTTATTCAAAGTATATTCAACAAAACATGCCCCACAATACACCTACTCTTCCTCTATATACTGAGTACAAGAGGTCTAGTTAGTTACAACAATACATCCCTAGCAACCCCCTTCTCAATAAGCATGATTAAGCAATCACTATTAACTAACCAACTAACCAATAAACTTCCTTCTAGAGTACACTTTAAGCTTTGGTTCTTCTAATTCCCTAACAAACGTTCAACAATAACAGTATTATGAAAAAAGATAGACAGCAAGGCAACTTACAGAATGATTGATATTCCTATTATCGCCATTCGAATTGGATTTTGTAGTTGGACGTTCAGAAGGACATATATCTCTACTGCTGGCAGCAGTTTGAACATGATCTACAGAAGTGTTAAACTGGTTTTCTTTCACCACAGTGGAAGGAGTACTAGTACCCCTTCCAAAACCAAATGCTTTTGAAGAGGACAAAATTGTGCCCCGCATTCGATCAAGGTACCTTGTTCCAGTACCTCCTCGATTGTAACTGTTTGTAGTGACATTTTTACTATGTGCATTATCTGTACTCTGTCCCTTTCCATTCTCTAACCCAGATTTCTGATGCTCCCTGCGATATGTTTCACCTTTTTTCTCAAAGTCACGCTTCCGTTCACTTTCCTTTCCGGCTCTTCTTTCCAATTCTTCATGATCAGAGTTGCTCTTATTGGACCATTTATCTTTCTCTTTTCTTTTTTCTTGACGCTTCTTTTCAGTTTCCTTTCGGCTACCTTTCTCCTTATTTGGATTTAATGATATTCTGCGATCTTTTTCAGCTTCGGCTTTCTCATCTCTAAGTCTCCTACGCTCCTCCACTAACCTTGCAACCTCCTCCCGCTGTTTTCTCTCTTCCTCCTCCAATAGCTCTTTCTCAATCCTTGCCTGCCTTTTCTCCTCAGCTTTCCTGCGTGCTTTTTCCACTCTACTTTCATTGAGGCTTAATCCATTCTCACCCCGTTTTGCTAAGAGTGCCCTATGTTCAGCATCAGATGAACATTCTTCCCTTGAACTAACTCTAAAAATCTTTCTCCAGAGCCATCTAATGCTCATGAAAAAAGACGTCAAAAGCTTACAAATAAAAAACAAAATACCGGAATATGACCTCTCTGTCATACAATGCTCATCTGCTCCAAAAAGACCAGCATTCTCATTCGACTTCCAGTTGCTAGGATTGCCTGGAATAGACCCACCAATCCAATTCCCATTCTCTAACCAGTCTTGACTGCACATCCACCCATTTTCAGACCAAACCTTGCTATTCAATATCTTGCCACTTTTCCCAACCAAGTCCTTAACTATACCAGCATTTGAAATCCCCATCCCTAGTGGCACCGGCAAGTCTAAAACCGGTCTCTTAGAAACATGCCCACAAGCCGAACACATGAACCGACCCCCACCAGGGTTCTGATCCCTATATGGAGTCAAGCAGTTACGACACCTCCTTGTAGCTGTCTTCCGCAGCTTCTGCAATTCTACGGCCTCAAATCTCTTCCTCTCCCTAAGTCTAGCATTCCTCCGTGCCCGCCATGCCGACAGTTGAGGCATCAAAATCTCATACCAAAAGAGAGTTACCAACAACACGAAAACACAAGCCAGACGAGGTGAAGTAATTTCAAACCGAAAAGCCGGAGGCAGAAGCTGAGAAAGCGCCCATAGACCGATTAAAGGAATAACCAACCAAGGTAGCACTGTAGCAACCCGGCGAGACAACTTCTGAATCACACACAGTATACACATTATCCTCTAAACCTAACCTCGTTCTTTTCCCAAGTGTATACTCTTTTTTTCCCAACAAAAATAAATCCTTCCAAAAAAAACCCTAACCCTGCTTATCTTTCCTCTTCAAAATCAATATCCAACGAAGTTAACGCAGAAACTTCAGAACCCTAAAATCTCAAACCTAAAAAGCCAAAAAAAATAAAAATAAAAATAAATCAGAATCCGTGGCCAGAAATTGAAATTGGAAAAATGAAATTTCCCTATTATACCAGCTAAGGCCTTAATAGTTCAAAAATAAAATAGAAACTATAGAAGAACAGTGCTCAGAAAAAAGAGAATGATTAAAAGCTTCAACAATGGAGATTGTTTCATCAATCGAAAGGGAAATGAAATGAGAATAAAGCGCTTACCGATTCAGCGAAAACGAGAAGAAGAAAATGGGAGCGAAATGCGATTGGGGAAGAAGCACCTGAACGCGTTCGGAGCTGGACTCAACTCGTCCGATTCGGGTCGGAGCCTCCGTCTTGGTATTTGGTTTGGGTTCTGCAAAAGAAGAGAGAGAAAGAGAGAGAAATTTGGGAGAGAGATGAGAGAGAAAGAAGATAAGAAGAGAGAGAAATATGAAGAAAGAAATAAATTTAATTAAAATAATTAATAATTAGTTATTATAATAACAAAATTGGAATAATAGATTGGACCGGAGAAGATAAACCGAACCGGTTCTTAAGTGAAGAAAAATGGGGAAGGGTTTGCTTAGATGGTAAGTTTGATAAAAAGAAAAGTTTGAATAAAATTATTGTTATAAATCAAGCCAAAAAGTAATATCTCTCGATACATAATTGTAAAATCAATGAAATATTGAGCTAATTAAGGATTTGTTTATAAAAAAAAGAGCTAATTAAGGATGCGGCGACACTTCGTTTGCTTCTCAGTAAGCTCAATTTGAAAGTTATGAAGAAAAAAGAGATAGAATTTTGTAATTTGCCGACATTCTAAAACTTACATAAACAGAGGCACCTTCTTGATTTTGTTGATATAGCGAGAAGATCATTGTTCCATTAGTTTTTCCCAAGAATCAACAAGTCACAACATGTTTAGTAGCAACAGGCAATCCAATCTATCTAAACACAAGACCAAAGAAAATATCAACGATGCAGACTTCGAAATTAAGATATGGCGAGACAATGCTCATCAAATCTGACTTCTTATCAACTCGTGGAACATTTAATGTAAAACTCGAGCTATTGTCTGCTCTGTCACCACATGTGGTACCAATGTACTACTTTGGATGAGCAGATAGGGGTGCCCCCGCTAACCATAGTGACAAACAGAGTCTAGTCAGGGTGACCTAATTTTTCTATGAGACGTCCTAGTAACGATCATTATACACTGCCTATATATTAAACCTATCTATCGACGACTATATATCATGAAGTTTGAGGAGAGCTCCTCCTCATCTTCTCTGTCTGCTCCAACGTTCCCTTACCATAGAACCTAGCATCAACATTGAAGCATGGCTCTCTAGCCTAAGCAAAAAGTGATTGTTTACCGTGGTTTTTGGTAAACACCGCTAGTTTGAAATTTCTTCTGCTTGCAGGATCAACTAGTAAATCCTAAGACCATTTGTGTTAAAGTTTTTCCAGAAAATATGAATGTTTTTACGGTTTTAAAGAAAAGAAGGAAGATAACTGGTAGTTTCGCACAAAACTGTCGAAGTTACTTCAGACAGAGATGAAGAGAACAAATAAAAATGCAGAAAATTGCTTAAAGAAACAAAGTAAAATGCATTAATTGAAAAGAGGGTTGGTACACATGATCATACATTCTTCTCTGACTTATTTTCTCTGTGATGTTGGAAGTTAGAGCGTGATAATCTGTATATGAGTTTGTGACCTGTTTTTCCTATGAAAAACTACTATTTATACAAATAGAAAATAACTGTACAAAGTTTAAAAAATGTAACTCCTACGTGCTTTCGACAACGGTTGCTTGATTCTACTTCGTTATCAGCCTTCAACTTCTTCTTGTCGAAATCTCTGCCTTCAGCCTCTTCGACTTTGCCAAATCTAAGGTCGAAATCTGCTTGATGCAACCTGATAACTTAATTCATTTCAGTGTCGAAATTGATACTTGTCTCTTGAAATACAAGGTCAAACTTTAAAAATAAGTCAAACCTCGTTGACTGTATTTAATTGAGCCTGTCGAAAATGCAGGCTAACAAATTGCCCCCCAAAAATGTCTTTTTCGACTAAAATTTAAATGAAGGAAGAAAATGACGTTTTTGAGAATTCATTCAATAGCTTAATGTCAAGTCTGCTAACGTCACCACATCAGCTTTCAGAATTGAAAAGACACTTTTTGAAATGAACAGTTTTTTGCGCCAACTATTCAGAGATAGTGGGCCACGTTTGCTTTGGAACTCCCCACAATATCCACTTCTCCATAACTATCAGGCCATGATTGCTAGTGGGCCACTCTCTAAGTTGCCAAAAACCCAAACGTTTATAGCCTTTATTATTTTATTTATTTATTATTTTTTTTACATTAGCAATTATAAAAGGCATTGCTTCTCCTTCATTCTACTCTTTTACTCTCTTCATCTTTTGATATTGCAAACAAAACCCTCTGCAACTGAACTTCACAAATCTCTTTCATCTTCTTCGCTAAGATAAAACCCAAAACCACCATAGAAACTCTGTCAAACTCCATTAAAAGCTCCAAACCTCTTCTCTGGTTTTTTACGAGAACCTCTAAAACTGTTCAAACTCCATTTCAATCGCTGAAATTGGCTTCTGCTTCAAGTTCTCGTGTTTCTGGAAAACAACAATTCGTTGCTGAACCTGATCTTGAGGATACACGCGCTCAGATTTGGAAATCTCAGGTACTCATTCCGTCTCCTGAACCTCATAAGTATGCTTTCCTTGTGCCTCTTCCTGAATCTCTTGAAGACACACCAAAAATCCAGGAAATTTTCCCTAGCTATCACCGCTATAGCCCTAGGATTTTCCAGTAAGGATCTTACGAAATGGGGTTTATGAGTGCCCCTGCCAGGGTTTTCAGGTTTGCGCCTCATGTAGGAAATGACATTTATGTCAAATGGCTCAACAAAGTTGAGCCGAAGAAAGGCGAATTTTGGAAAACCCAAGGGATCTTCGACCTAATCCAGTTGTCGAGGTATGGCCCCAAGTACCAAAGTCCTATGCTCATTTCAGCACTCCATTTTTGGGAACTCACCACCAATAGCCTTCATCTGAAGTGTGGCATGCTCACTCATACCTTGCTGGATGTGGCTGCCATCACTGGGCTTAGATCCACGGGAGAAATCTTCAACCCTAACAACGCCACCAACACTTATGACTTCAACTTCAAACGTGCCACATTTTCTGGGTATATCGAAGACCAACACATCACTGATACTGAAGAGGTCTCCGACACAGAACACATAGCTTTCCTCACCTTGTGGCTGTCTCTCTACATTTTTTGCTCTTCGTCACTTCAGGTGGCCAAAATGTATGGGAATTTGGCCATTCAAATTCACGAAGGTCGAAACCTGTGTCTCAGCAAACTCATTCTAGCCTCTCTCTATGAGGCCTTAGGAAATGGAGCCCTCGACTTGAAACAATTAGAGCCTCAAGGTAAACTACTGATTTCAGGCCCTATTTGGCTATTTCAATTGTGGCTCCTTGCCACTTTCGAGTCAAGATTACAACTGTTATGCCCAAATGACCATGTTGAGATGGTCGAACAAAGGAGTATCGAAGGTTTAAGACTTGCCGTTTTAAAATCCAGGGAAATAGGTCAGTCTATAGAAGATCTATTTTCTGATGCTTTCACCATGTTCCAAAACTGTGATACCTTCACGCCTTCGATGGCACCATTTATTACAAGGACTCGTGGACCAAGTTGGTTCACCAAAGAGTTTCCTGCAACATCTGTCGAACATGAAGAAGAGGTCAACGAAATCTGGCAAGCTTATTTAACCCCAAACCTCCTATTAGTCAGAATTTCACACAGCAAGAGAAAAGCTCAATTTGGCATGGCTGGATACCAACCAAATTTGGTGGCCAGGCAATTCGGACTGTGCCAACTTCGACCTGCTCCCTTTTTCAAATCAAAAAAGGCTTTGAAATTTCCAGACAATGAAAAAGAGTTCTGGCAACGGCTCGACACTGTTGCCCAAAACACTCCCACTTTTAATCCCTTAAAATATGAGCCATCATTTGCTTGTACCAAGGAATTTCTTAAGTGGTGGACCAATTATTACACAACTAGTCTTGCTGTTGTCGAAGAGTCTACCTTGTTATCCAACCTAATCTCTGCTTTTCCTCCTTTGCAGAACAAGAAGGATAAAAGTCAAGGTATGCATATTCGAGAAATTCAGGCTTTTCAAAATTACTTCGAAACTGTATATGATCCAAACTGTCTTAGTCGAACAGTTTCTGGGGCTGCTGATGTTTTAAAGCAAAAAATCCTCAAAAAGATTCCGACAATGCATATTCCACCTTATATAACAAACAAATATGATTATGCTTTAAAATATAAAATTAAGTTTCCACCTTTGCCAACCAGTAAAATGGCTTTGACATTTCGACCACCAATTCCTGAATGGTTTGTGTGTGGTTCGACTATGGCGTTACAAAATTATTTTATAACTAAAATAGGTGATGCATAGGACTCTTAGAAAAATTTCAATTTTTCTTTCATGTGCAAATATACTTACATAATTTGTCGAATGTTTGTAGCTGTTCCCATTCCAACAACCACTGGTTCAACCAAGTCTCCAAAGAAAGGGACAAAGAAAGAAATTAGCACTGCTTCGAAGCAAAGCAAGTCTCAACAAACCAAGAAACAAGAAGTAAGTGTCTTTGCGAAATCTTTGCAACATTATGTTCAAACTTTAAATTCGACACCTGACTAATCTTTGTTTTGCAGAGTCGAAAGAGGGCAAGCAGTTCTACTACTGATGTTCCCCCTAAGAAAATGAAGAAAAATGACACGCAAATTGTGAACGATAATTCAGAGGTCGAATCTCTTACCTCTTTACTTTTTCAATCATTTACCTTCCTTTTCCTTGTTCATACTAACATGAGTGTCGAATTTTCATTCTGACAGGCCAATGAACAGCCCCAAACAAACTGAGGTTCCTACAACTCAAGTTGAGAAAGAGAAGAAAAGAAAACATTCTCAAAAAGCTCTCAAAACTCCAATTCAAACAGCTCCTGTCGAATAACAAGGAGAAGACAAGGAAACACCCAAAGAAAAAGCTCAAGTGAATCTAGAAAAACCTGCTAAGAAGAAAGCAAAAGCTCCTAAGAAACTTGAAAGTGCAGGTTCCCGTGTTGGAGAGACAGCTTCGAAGGTAATTAACAAACTCTTTATTTTTCCCTTAATCGTTTTGATTCAATATGATAATAAACTCATCAATCTGTTATAACAGGGAAATGAAGCTAGCAACATTGAGCTTCAGCAAAAACAACCAACACCAACTTCGACTCTCTCCCCTTCTGTCGAACCAATAGCTGAAAACGTGGTCGAGGAGCAACCAAATCAGACCAGTCCCATTAACATCATAGAAGAGGTTCTTCACCAACAAATGAATGATCTGACAACCAATGAGCCTTCGTTAGATAAGAATGCACTTGAAAAAGAAGTTCCTGACCAGGATCAAGAGCAGAAAGATGACGAGATGAATGAAGCTGATCACACTGCTGGTGTCGAGTTTGAGAAAGATATTCTGATTCGAACTCCTAATCTTAGTGACAGAGAAGAAGAAAAAGAAAATCAAGACGAAGGCAACGAAGAAGACCAAATTGATGATGATGTTGTCGACTCTGAAAAGGAAGAATCTGAAGATAACTCAGCACGTCGACGAATCACCAAAGGACCAAAACACCTTTAAAGCAGCACCTTCATCAAGCAACACTCTGAGCCAAGAGGCTTTGACAGAACTGAAAAGTAAGAATCCTCTTGAGGCTTTGAAATTCATGTTAAGTAGTAGGGCATCTTCGACTAAGCAAAGCTCTTCGACCACTTCCATTGGCGAAATGTCTGATAGTTCGAACGAAGACCTCCTTAATGAATTTCGAGCTAGAGTTCTTGAAGCTGACTTATTTCAGGCCATCGAGCAAAATCATATAACAGCTTTTGAGATCAAAACGCTGCTGCGTAAACTCAACAATTCGACATCAAGCAAATCCCTCATCGGCTTCATTGTCGAATTCGAGCCTCTCTTAGAACAGATCACTAGGGACCTTCAAAAGAAAAAGGATAACGCTGCAAACAAATAGTGCGAGGCTAAACTGCAACAAGAAGAGTGGGCTGCTGTCGAAGCTTCACAAGCCAAAATTTCTTCTTTGGAGACCCTAGTAGCAAATAATGCTCGAGAGATGGCTGATTGTGACAGAGTTATTCTAGATATCAAGAATAGATCAAGAACTTGCAATTGAAGCTCAAAGCAGAAGAAAAGAAGAAAGCTTCACTTCGTAAGACAACTCCTGAATCTTTGGAACCGGTGATTAATGTAGAGGCAGCTTTGGCAATCGAGCACTTGGAATGACACAGCCAACATGAAGCAAAGGTTCAAAGTTTGGTCGAAGACGAAGCCCTTACTGCTACAAGACTAGAGCATTCAAAATCTGTTTTAGAAAGGCTCAAAGCCAACCTTCAACTTTAAATTGTAATTTTCTTTATTTCCAATTTTGTAACTTCGAAAATGTTCTGGCAATTACCAACTTCTAAATGCCATGTTTAAATCTTCTTTATAATTTTAGTCCTGCGTTATTTTGACTTCTTGCAGTATTTGCCTATACTTTTTTAAATACTTGCCATTTATTTGCAAAATTCGACCATCAGTTCCTAATTCTTCGACTTCATAGGCGCCGTTAGTATATACTTGCAAAACTCGAAATGGTCCTTCCCAATTCGGTGACTATTTACCTAAGACTCTATCTTTTTTGTCCATAGGCAGTATAACTTTCCAAACTAAATCTCCTAAGGCAAAAGTTTTTGACTTAACTTTTTTATTATAGGCTTTAGCTACCCTTTCTTTTTGCCTTAGCAGGACATTTAACGCATTTAGTCTTTCTTCGTCTAAATCAACCAACTCATCCAACATCATATTCCAATAATAATCTGATGGAATTTCGAATTGTCTTTGAATTCTGGCTGATTGTAAACAAATTTTGACTGGTAAGACTGCATCATGTCCAAATGTTAGTCTAAAAGGAGTAGTATTAATCGACTCTCTAGGAGAATTTCGACAAGCCCACAAAACTTGGTCAAGAGTCATATGCCAATTCTTGGGTTTTTGCCCAATGTGTTTCTTAATCAAATTAATGATGATTTTATTAGCTGCTTCTACTTGACCATTCGCATGAGCATAATATGGTGTCGAAATCAGTAACTTGAAACCAGTTTCAGAGACAAAATCCACCATTTTTCGACCAATAAAAACTGTACCTTGGTCTGTAGTAATGGTTTCTGGAATTCCAAACCTATACAAAATATGGTTTTGAATAAAATTGATTATTGCCTCTTGATTAACATTCATTAAAGGAATAGCTTCTACTCACTTAGTAAAATAATCTATCCCAACTAATATGTAAGATGGCCTTTCGACGAAGTTGGCTTAATCTCACCAATTAAATCTAAAGCCCAACCTCTAAATGGCCAAGGTTTCACTATTGAATGAAGTTCACTTGCAGGCACGTGTTGAACTCCTGCATGCCTTTGACACTCTTGGCAACCTTTAGCGAACTCTATGCAATCTTTTAACATAGTTGGCCAGTACACTCCTTGTCTAAACAAAAGCCATTTTATTTTGTGGCCTGCTTGATGAGACCCACAAGTTCCACTATGAGTATTGGAAATTGTTAAATATGCCTCACTCTCACTAAGGCATTTAAGTAAAACTCCTTCAGGAGTCTTTTTGAACAACTCATTTCCAATAATCACATAGCTTAAGGCTCTATACTTGGTTTTTCTATTGGTTATTCCTGTTGGATTTTCCAAGTATTCGACAATTGGTTTTCGCCAATCATCATTCGACATATTGTCAATGGCAAAAACTTCAAAACTTTGAGGCACATGTTGAAATTCTTCTAGTTTATTTTTAATTCTTCTAGTTTTTCTTCAAATTCTTCAATACTTTGAGGCACATATTGTCAATTGGTTTTCTATTAATTCTTCTAGTTTTTCTTTAGAAACTCTGTATCCTGAAGCAATTTGTGTCAAATCATTTGCCTCTTGATTGTCAAGTCGAGGCACATGTTTAATTTGAACTCGAAACGTTTTAACAATGTATTGGCAGCAACAAAATACATTATTAGGTTTTCTTTAATGCACTTATACTCTTTTGTTAATTGCTTCACAACTAGTTCTGAATCACCTTTAATTTTGACATGTTTTGCCCCCAAGTCTAACAAGATCTCAAGTCCTGCTATCAAGGCTTCATATTCAGCCTCATTATTGGAGCAAGATCCTTCGATTTTAAACTTATACTTTGTTGGAATTTTTGTTGGTGAGATAATTAAAATTCCAATTCCAACACCGTTTTTGTGGCTTGAATCGTCGAAATATAACTTCCAAGGTTAAGTATCCACTAAGTTCACTGTGGTTTCGACCAATGAATGGTCGACAATAAAATCAGCCACTATTTGGCCTTTAATAGCCTTTAAAGGCTGATAAGTTAAGGAGTACTCAGAAAGAGCTAAAGCCCATTTACCTATTCTACTATGTAAAATTGGTTTCGACAGCATATGTTTAATAATATCGTAATGCGAATAAACATACACATCAACAGGCTTTACATATTGCTTCAGTTTTGTACAAGAGAAATACAAGCATAAACACAATTTTTCTATAGGATGGTACCTAGTTTCTGCATCGTTTAAAACCCTACTGAGGTAATATATGGCTCTTTCGACACCATTTTCATCCTCTTGTGCTAACATGCTACCTATAGATAGTTCTAATGCTGCTACATACAATTTCATTACTTTATTCCTAATAGGAGGTAACAAAATAGGAGGCTTCATTAGGTATGCTTTAATCTCGTCGAAAGCTTTCTGGTGTTTTGCATCCTATCTGAACACCTCTTCCTTCTTCAGTTGAAGCAACGGCGAAAATACTTGAGTCTTGCCACTTAGATTTGAAATAAATCTTCTAAGGAAATTAATCTTTCCTAATAATGACTGTAACTCTTTCTTTGTCGAAGGAGCTTTCATTTCCAATATTGCTTTCGTCTTGTTTTGATTGATTTCAATGCCTTTTTTGTGTACAACGAAACCCAAAAAATCTCCTGCACGCACACAAAAGGCACATTTGAGTGGATTTATTTTCAATCCATATTTTCTCATCCTTTCGAATGATTGTCGAAGATGGTCTAAATGACCATTTTCTGACGAAGACTTAATAACAATATCATCTATGTACACTTGCATAAATTTTTCAATAAAATCATGAAACATAGAATTCATTGCTCTCTAGTATGTAGCACCAGCATTTTTTAGGCCAAATGGCATTACTACCCATTCATAAATGCCTAAAGCCCCAGGGCAACGAAATGCTGTTTTTGATGTATCTTCTTCAGCAATATATATTTGGTTATAACCAGAATAAACATCAAGCAAGCTTAAATATTCATAACCTGCTGCTGCATCAACTAGCATTTCTGCCAATGGCATGGCATATTCATCCTTAGGTGTAGCATTATTCAAATCTCTAAAATCTATGCAAACTCTAAGTGTACCATTTTTCTTAATTACAGGAACTATATTAGCAAGCCATTCGACATACCTAGCAGTTCTGATGAACTTGCTCTTTAGTAATCTTTCTATTTCTACTTTGATCTTCAACAGGATCTCTGGTGCAAATCTTCTTGGAGTCTGCTTCACTGGCTTCTTTCCTGGTCGAGTTGGTAATTTTATCTCAACCACTTCTCGACTTAATCCTGGCATTTCACTGTAGTCCCAACCAAAGCAATCCTTGTAATCCTTCAGCAATTCGACAATCTGCACCTTCAATGCTTGATCAATCTTTTCACTAACATATGTTGGCCTTTTTATGAAGCCATCTCCCAAATCAATCTCTTCTAAGGGATCTTGTGCCTGAATCCTTTTGGTCGAACCCAATGGATCCTTTTCAAAACCTAGAGGCTCATCATCGTAGACGCAATCAAGCCTCTGGTTTTCGACAAAGTTGTCTTTATTTTCATTTTCAATGGCTTCAGCAACCATTTGTTGTTGTAACTCGACTTCTAAAGCCGCTTTTTGTTTGTTTTCGGCCACATAGGCCGTAATTCTATCCCATGCACTGGGCTTATCCATAAATAATTATTTATGGTCCATCCCACCCTGTAGGCTTGACAAAGCCTTGTGGGTGGTTGTCTTCATCTATAACCTCTCTCTCCCAAATAAATCCATAATTGGGGTGGAGTGTAACTGAAGATCTAATATTGTCTTGATGTTCATATCCAATTTCAGAAGATGCACATGGCGCAATATTCGCCAGTTGTTTGTCGAAGGTTTTCTTAGTTATAGCATTTACCTCAGCTTTGAAATAACTCTGATCACCTTCAATATTTTCGACCAAACCATCTTCTCGCCAAATGATAAGCCTTTGGTGGTGATAAACTCCAATTTAGTGCATTTTTAGAGATACGTTTGAGTCATTTTTAGAGCGGTTATTTGCATTAATATGAATTACTTATTTAATTTCCTCTTTATTTTGTAGAAAGAAAGAAAAAAGATCAAAAGTATGTAAGTCCAACTTAATACCACTTAAAAATCAATATATATATATATATATATATATATATATATATATGGACTTGCAACTGATAAAAGAAAGAAGGCCGAAGTATGGGCATGAAGTTGGGCCTGAATTAGCAATGAGAAGGCAAATTGACAAGGAGTCCAACACATGGTTGGAGTGGGAGACACGTAACCTAGGCATCAGGGTTATATAAATAGGAGTTGCACACACTATTGAAAAATTGGACAAGAATTAATAAAAACGGAGATAGCCGTACACATTGGAGCCGCTGACGGAGAGAAGGAGCAATTGGAGAGAACGAGGATTGAGAAAGGAGCCCCACTTTTGCAGACCAACAACAGTACAACGAAAAGCAACGCAGACGCTAACTGAGGGAGTTTTGAGTACCTGTTCTGGACATCGTGAGAGAGCTTTGGAGCAGAAACAGAGACTGAATACTCAAGATCAGAATTTACTCCATCTCCGGGTTATTTTTATCTTTTGTAATTCATGACTCCAAATTTTATTCCAATGTTCTTATTTACTATGGATAGCTAAATCCTCTTCTAGGGTCTTAGGTGAATCTTGCTTGAATAAAGACCTTTTTATGTCTTAATTTATACTTTGAATTCCCAATTTTTGTTCCAATTAATATTATCCTATTGCTTTATTACATAATTAGGATTGACAACCCTTTGCATGTTTATAGTCAATTAGTTGATTAGCGACCGTACTACAACTAGTTGGTGGACCTATAGGATAATTGAGACTATAATTAATGAATGACCAAACTTTAATTTAGTCTTCCAATCATTCAACCTTTTTGTACTTTATGCTTTTCTTAAATTTAAATTCTAGCATGACCAAAATAGGGTTAATTTAGGAAAAAGAATATTAATCACGAATGACCAAACGGATTAATAGTTTTAGTAAAGGGATTGGTAATTGAATAAAATAAGGGAATTCAGGTAGAATTAGACATAGAGGAATCGAAGCTAGCAAGTGAAACCGAGACTCTAGGCTTCTCTCCATTGATCGAACTTCATAATTTAAATTCTTGCTATTTACTTTGTCTTATTTAGTTTCTATAACAATCATACACTCGTTTGTCTAAATAATAATTAATCTTAAGTAGTTTGGTACTTATTAATTAATCCCTGTGGAGACGATATTTTTTATACTACTTCTGCAAGAGAGTACACTTGCTCTCAAGTGTGTTTTAAACGCAACAGGTGGACAGTCGAAGGTATTGCCCCCACACCATGTATCCATTCCCTTCCTAGCAGCAAATTGTAATTTGCCTTTGATGGAACTACCAGAAACAATGTTGGTCTCTTAATACTTCCTACAGCAAACTCGACTTCAATGGCCCCAAGTGAATGGCCACTTTTGCCTTCATAGTTTGTAAGTATTACATTGTGTGTTTTCAAATCAGTTTCACACTTTCCAATTTTCTTCAACAAATGTTGTGGCATCAAGTTTACAGCAGCACCACCATCGACCAGGATCTTGTTGACACCAATGTTATTCACTTTTGCGTGAATGTACAAGGGTTTGAGATGATTCATCATTCCACCATCTGGTCTCTCAAACACAGCATGTTGTTCCTCCACGCAACCATTGTTCAGCACATAGTAACAGATTGGCTTATAAGTAGTCTCTTCGTAGAAATCTTCTTCGACGTCATTCACTTCAGAAACTACATCATACTCAATTGGTAGAATTGAGACCACGCCACATAAGACGTCGAATTCTGACCCAGAATCGGCAAAATCTGAGTCCATTTCTTCATCTAAGTTAAGACCTTCTTTGATTACTGAGAGTGGAGGAAATATCCTTTCAATAGCTGGCTTTCTAGCCATTTCAAGAGGCTTTAAAGGTACTTGCTTACCTTTATCTTTCCTAGAATTCTCTACTTTGCCTGCGGCAGCAGCAGCTTTCTTCTGGCGTTGGTACCTGCGCCATTGTGTTCTTGTCATGGGATTTTTCCCTTTGTAGTTATTATTATAGGCATATTTGTTAGATTCAAATGTCTTGTTTTGGCCAGTAGCACTAGTACTACCTTTGACCATTTTTGCTGATTTTTGCTGATTTCCAACATTCTTTCCAGCATAATATACTGGGTAATAGCCAGTACTCTTTCCGCCAGAATGTACCCATTTCTCGACAGAAGACTTTGCTGGAGGTACATAGGTTTTGATCTGTTCTTTTTTAGGACTCTTTGTCGAAGTGACCTTGTACTGAATACCTCTGTTGCTGTAGCTGAACTTTGGCCTCTTGTCGACCCATTTTCCTTTGCGCTTTAGTTGAGGCTTAAAACCCTCAAGACTTTTAGCAGCCTCTTTGTCGAAGACAGAACTACATCTTGGACAAAGCATCACTTCAGTATTGTTAATTTTGCAGCGATTAAGGAAATCAATCAATTCTTCCTCTGCCATTGGGTAAACTGTCTTCATTTTTTCAGCATATTGGTCTTCAGTGACCATTTCGACATCCACTTTGTCAACAGCTCTCTCCACTTTAGCATCTTCAGCAACAACTCCTGTGATTTCAACCACGTTGATGTCAACTTCGACAAGCAATGCAGCAGTTGTTGGTAGAGGATCAGCATCAATTTTCATTGGTGGCTTCGATTTGTCACCAAATTTCAATCTTCCCTCATTGAGGGCTTTTTGAACCAAATCCCTGAAAATAACACAACGAGAAGTGTTATGGCCTAAGAAATTGTGAACTTTACAAAAACCTCTTTTTTGTCTTTGTTCCAATGGTGGTACTTTCAGGCCCTTAGGCACCAAAATTTGACCATCAGCAACTAACAGATCAAATATTTCATCACACTTAGAAACATCATAAGTATAAGTTTTTGCAACAAACTTATCATTTTTAGGCTCAACAGGGTTTTTTCCATTTGAAGGTTTTAACAATTTACAAGTATAAGGAGGTCCTGTTTTTAATTCTGCTATATTAACCTCCACTTCGTCGTCTTCATAAGATATGTCAAATTCTTGGTCACTGTCATTAGTTTCGACATATGCAACCTTTTCTTTTTTATTTTGGAGCCTGCCTGTTCTGGCTTTTTCAGCTTTAAGTCTTTCTACTTGTCGAACTCTATCAGCTAATTGTGCCATATCTCTTAAGTGCAATGTATCTAGCTTCTTTCTTATAGAATAATCTAGACCACCAGCAGCCATTTCGACTAACTCATGTTCAGGCACTTGAGTAAAACACCTTGCTTTGAGAAGTCTAAATCTATTGAGATAATCATCAATAGATTCTGTCCCCTTGCGTTGAACACTAGCTAGTTCCTTAAGACTAATCTTGCACTGGCCCATATAGAATTGTTTGTGGAAGGCCTTTTCTAACTGACTCCAACTAAAAATAGAATTTGGAGGCAAAGTGTTGAACCATGTAAACGCATTCTTAGTTAGAGAATTTGGAAAATACTTCATTCTTAAATTCTCATTATGCGCGATATCACCAGCCTCAGTAAGATAACGAGCCACATGTTCGATAGTGGATTCGCTAGTTTCTCCAGCAAATTTTGTGAATTTAGGGATTTTCCATCCCCTAGGTAGCTATGTTTGCAAGGTGTATTCCGACAAAGATGATACAAAATTAGGCCTGTGCAAGCCTAAGTTAAGGCCATTCTGGGCTAGAATGTTTTCGACCACTTCGTCTGCATTGTTTTGTTGCACTTGTCTGACCACTTCGTCTGCATTTTAGTTTCTATTTATACTAACACAACATCAGGGATTGCCTCTACCCTCATAGGCTCTTCGACAACATGTTGTTGTCCCTGATTACCCTGATTTATGGGAATTGGATTGTTAGGCCTTTCTAAAGGGATTTCGACAGGCCTAACATTTTGAATTTGGGGAATTTGCTGGTTATGCACTGGTGGAGTGCCAAAGAAATCAGCAATTCTTCCCATTTGTGTCGCCAACATCTGGTAACTATTATTAGTGTTTTGTATTAAAGGATTAAACACAGTACCAATTTGTTGTGTTAACATATTAATCATATCATGGTTACTATCATCCATTTGTTGCCTTAATGCCAACAAAGATATTGTAGTCAGATTAGGTTGGGCATTTCGACTATGAATGCCCTCTGATGAACTATGAGTAGGAGAATACCATGTGATTGCATTATCTGCAAATGTAGACGAATTTGTCTGAAGGCCTGCCATCAATGCTGTTGGCATGCCATATGGGAAAGCCCTTCCACTCATTCTAAATGGCATGTTTTCAATCAATGGATTTGCCATTAAAGGACTTGTTGGTCCTAATATTGGTGGCATAGAAGCCATAGTATTAACATTTGTTAATGCTGCAGTAGTCATCATTGACACAGGAGTAATTATGGGAGAAGTTATGGCAGTTACTCCCATTGTTGTCGAAGAAGGCATAGCAACAGTTATGCCTGCAACATTTGCAGCGTTAGCGTCACTAACTGACGCTTGTTCTGGCGTACTTTGTGCATTTGATGCAGAAGCATTATTTGTACTAGAGCGCGCCATCTCTGAAAGACGTATTCCACTCCTTAAACGCATGCACAGATAAGCACAATTTTTTAAGATTTCAACGAAAAACTTTAAAAATTAGCACAAACGTCCCACCGGGCGTGCCAATTTGTTTACCGTGGTTTTTGGTAAACACCGCTAGTTTGAAATTTCTTCTGCTTGCAGGATCAACTAGTAAATCCTAAGACCATTTGTGTTAAAGTTTTTCCAGAAAATATGAATGTTTTTACGGTTTTAAAGAAAAGAAGGAAGATAACTGGTAGTTTCGCGCAAAACTGTCGAAGTTACTTCAGACAGAGATGAAGAGAACAAATAAAAATGCAGAAAATTGCTTAAAGAAACAAAGTAAAATGCATTAATTGAAAAGAGGGTTGGTACACATGATCATACATTCTTCTCTGACTCATTTTCTCTGTGATGTTGGAAGTTAGAGCGTGATAATCTGTATATGAGTTTGTGACCTGTTTTTCCTATGAAAAACTACTATTTATACAAATAGAAAATAACTGTACAAAGTTTAAAAAATGTAATTGCTACGTGCTTTCGACAACGGTTGCTTGATTCTACTTCGTTATCAGCCTTCAACTTCTTCTTGTCGAAATCTCTGCCTTCAGCCTCTTCGACTTTGCCAAATTTAAGGTCGAAATCTGCTTGATGCAACCTGATAACTTAATTCATTTCAGTGTCGAAATTGATATTTGTCTCTTGAAATACAAAGTCAAACTTTAAAAATAAGTCAAACCTCGTTGACTGCATTTAATTGAGCCTGTCGAAAATGCAGGCTAACAGTGATAACTTATCGTTAACTCTCAATCATATTCAAATGCATCACATCCTATCATAACGAGATATTTCTCTGCCATACAACGACAAAATCTTGTACATAGTGTGAGAACTAGGTTTCCCTCCAAAATATGAGTAAGACCACTAGCGTTTTGTAACCAACATGAACACTATTTACTATCAACCAATTCCAATCAACAACAACTAATCCCAAATGTGAATATTATCGACGAACAATATGATAATTCTTAGAAATAAGAGTCATTTAGCTTTTTAAGCTTAAATTTGATAAATCAATGGCGTGTTTTAAGTGTCTAATGTGTGCATTTTATTTTAGTATATGAATCATGAATGCTTGGTTTAAAATGTGTTAATTATTATTTTGGCACTTTTAGTGTGAATCATATTGTTGCTTTAGTGTGTAGGGCTAAACATGAAAAATCTTCATTGTTGCTGTTTGGTGTTGTAGCACTCGTCAAATGATACCTAGCATCGAGGCTTTGGTTACAAAGATATTTCATTTGCATTTATTTTCTCTCTCAAGACGTGTTTTACATGCGCATAACTCAGTGTAGTAGTGCCAAAAAAGGACAAAAATGTGGTCCCGTCAGATACTTAAAGATATTTTGGTTTTTTTTAATATTGGGTCATGTGCTTCTTAGTGTTAGGCAAGTGTTAAATTCAAAAGTGGATATTTTTTTTGCACATAAACCCTATAAAAAGGGCATATTCTCTAACCTTTCTTGTTGCCCTACACAAAAAAAAATTGAATTTCGTTCTCTCAGCCTCCACCCATTCTCCACCTTCATCCTGGTCATCTTCTTCTTCCTTCTAACCCATTTCCTTCACCTTTTCTGAGAAATTTTACAAGTTGGATGGCGTTGCAACACTATAAGTATGTGTTGTGTTTGTAGAAATTTATGAAGAGTTGTCGAAAATTTCTCCTTTCTACTCTGTTTTTGTGTTTTTGTTCTATTTACTATCATTCCAATTTTGCAATGGTTCCGTGCTTGGTTTCCAACTTCCATTTTGTTGTTTTTAAGCTCATTATCATTTAAATCTTTTAAGGTACAATGACTTGTAATGAACCATGTAGGTGATCTATTGCCATGTTTGTGTTAAGCATTTTTTATCCAAAGTCTTTTGGACTGATATTGGCCACTTAGCTCAAGATAAAAGCCAATCAATTATCAAAAGAGTTTGGTGAGTGAAGATATTTGGGAACACAAATAGTTTTAAGTAAGAACACATTAACTAAGCTTGGTAAAACTAGAAATAGTACATCAAGTCCATGGGGTAAAACGAATCATGGCTATAACTTACGAGTGTAAATAACGAGGTTGGACATAACGAAATCATACTAAAACATTGATGGAATCAACTAAAAAGCAAAATACAATTCAAATATTCACACACAAATGCATGCAAACATTTGATCTATAATTCGCAATAATTACCAACTTGTATAACATAAGTGGAAGATACTTGGGATCCTTAACTATCTAGTCAAGAGTTCGACCCCTAGCTGTTGCGTATGGAAAATTATCTCGCGGGAGAGGTCAACCCCTTAAATGAATCTTAGTACCTCAGAGGATTTGTCTTTGCAATTATGCGCAGGAAAAACCTTATTTTACAAAAAAAATCGCAATAATTAATAAGGTAAACACATATCAAAAAAGATATCATATATGAAACATATGTGGTGTTTCAATTTCAACCCCACCAACCAAGAACTTTTAGAGTTTGAGCTTTTACTCTGCACGCATTGCGGTCAAGAGAGGTATCATTTAATAAAAGAATCGGATAATGGTCTAAAATTGAATATATAAGGTCAAAAAAAAAAGATTCACATTTGGAAACATTTGTAAGCAGTTATTTATTAGTAAAATTCGATCTAATCGTTCTTCAACAACTCTACTTGTACTTAAGCTTTTAAACCAGGTGAAAGGGTAGCCCTCTAAAGTAAAATAATAAATTGAACTAAATTTTATTTTTTGGTTTATATTTTTTTGTCAAGCGTGACATTTGCATTCATATAGGAAAAAAGGCCTCAAAACATTACATCACGTACAAACTACCTCCTCTTTATTGGGGCACAATACAATATTATTGCGCAAATTGTTGATGGAGACCTAACGATCCTTAGATCATATGATGCACTAAAATAATTAGGTCCAAGTATAAGAAGGCAGAACAAGCCTGAGACAAAGAAGTCAACTATCATCCCTCACTCAAGCCCATTTCAGAAGAATCAAGCTCCAAATCGGTCGAACTTCTCCAAGTTGTTGAAGAGCCCATTGTGGGGGCATGAAGTATTTGTTTTTCCCTTAGCATTTTAATTTACTTAATGTTATGAAATAAGAGATAAAAGCAATGAAAAGATGAAGCAGATGAACAAGAGCAAATATGGAAGATGGGAGCCTTTTTCTTATTCTCTTCAAGTTACTCTACACATATGAGATAGCCCCTTTTATAGGGTGAGAAAGGACAAGTGAAAGGTCAAACTTTAAGTGCCACTAACAACCCATTACAAAGGAAGTAAATAGAAGAGAAGTGGAAGAGGGAGAGAAGTGGACATCCATATTATTCATAACACTTAATTTTGTAATAAGGGCCAATTTAACTAGGCTTCTTAGTTGGCCGGGGTGCAACTAGTACCACATACTTAGCCTCTCCTAAACTTGGATTAGCTGTCAAACTAGAAAAGGAAATGTTATAAGCCTTTAATCACCATCATGGCTATAAGTAGAATTGTCTTCTCCTTGTTTGGGAACTCCGATTTTGAGAAATGGAAATACTACTTGTGAGTTTTGAGAGCTTTGTCTCTTTTGGGTTCTTAGGTGAACCTTGTTGGTTTTTTTCAAAGGTTTTTATACCTTTGTGGTGAATCCTCACTTGATTTATCACTCTCTAATAGTGTGGTGTCTTCTTCTCCATTTCTATTATTTTCCATTTTTTTTTCAAAATTTTTTCTTCACTTTCTATCTTTGTTTTTATCTATTTGCAGTTATCTTAAAGTTCACTTATTTTATTCTATAATTCTTATAAATCAACTTAACGTCGACCCGTAAGAATAAATGTATCCAAAGATGGATCATATCATGTAATATCATAGTATTACTATGGATCCTAGAGTTGATGATGTTTTCATATTCTTGTGTACTTGTTCTTATTGCTTTCAAACATCAAACATCGTTGCTTAGATGTTACTACCTCCGGTCCACTTTATAAGAGAAAAAACTCTTTTTAGATTCATTCGATAAATGATGTATCTAGTCTATATTATATACTATATACATCATTTATTGAATGAACCTAAAAAGTGTTTTCTCTCTTATAAAGTGGACCAGAGGGAGTATATTTGTACACGACCATGGTCATCATTGATCTCCGCCGTTTCTAAGAATTCGCAACATTCTTTACATTTTGTTTTCCACCATTTATTTTCCGTTCTTTTAATTTTCACCTTCAATTATCATCATTCACTTCCTAATCATTTGATTCCCGTCCTTAATTTCTGGCTTTAAATTCAAGACATTTAATTCTTGTCATTTATTTTTGGTCATTTCCTTTTTGTTCTTTGCCCTTCCTCGCAAGTTACAATTTTGATTTTATATTCATCATTTTTGGTCTACTAGATGAAATGACATATAAACATCAAGCACACACACTACCACCGGTCACACCTGGATTCGAATTCGGGAGTCGATGTCTCCATGTCACTGAAATTGCCAAAGAAACTAACGGTGAGGGACTATATTCATCATTTTCTTTTGCTGTTTATGTTTATAGCACCTAAAAAAGATTAAATACACAATTAGGTATAATTGTTAAAAAAAATGCAAGATTAACTTTTTTAAGTGAAAAAAGGGGTGTGAACCATAAATTTTCTATATAAAGAAAAGAAAAAAAATTGTCAATGTTATAGATAGAAAAGAAACTGATGAGAAAGAAAACTATGAGAATAAAGAAGTAAAAAAAAAGTTGAGGGGTGAATGAAAAAGGGCACAGTGTAAGAGAGGGGGAGATACAAGACAAAGAAGATATAAAAGTAATATTGGGTACCTGCTATAATGCTAATCTTAACATTCTTCCAAGTTGTGTTGATTATTTTGTGCAGAACGTTAATGACAAAGAAAACTTGCAAAACAACCACCATGTGCAGAGAAGTTCTTCCAAATGAAGCGTGCAAATCATCAACTGAGGTTGATATGCAAGAGCAAAACAAGAAAATGAATAGAAAGCGGCTAAACCCTAAAGCCAAAAATGAGTGCTAAATGCAAATCGGAATACACACCCTTCCACCACTCTAATACTTTCCTCAAAGTTAGCTTGTCGGTTCATGTGTTGGGATTCTTCTAATTTGTTTCCCTTGTCTAACATCTCCTTCTTGAGATGACAAAACGGGCTCCGCCCCCTAGCCCGCCAAAAAATGATGGGTTGGGTTGTTGATTTTGCCCCGAAAACTCATTGTAACCCACCCCACCAATTTGGTGGGCCATTTATTTTAAGCCCAAAAAAATGCTTTATTGGCGAGCTAGCCCCATCAAACCACCTATTTTAAGCCCCAAAAATATTCTTTAAATACATTATTTATTCATTTATTTATTTTAATGGCGAGCTAGCCCACCGAGAGGCGGGGCGAGGTCAATTTCTCAACCCACAATCCTCTGGCAGGCCACCCCGCTTCGCCCAATTTTTGGCGGGCTCACAGCCCGGGGGGTGGTGACCCGTTTAGCCATCTCTTCTATATAGGTCATGAAGTTAAGGAAGTAAATGAAGGAAAATGTCATCAAGGAGTGGTTACCATTCTCAACTTGAGAAAAATAATTATACCTTGAAAGCTGGAGGGAAAGATAAGGAAGATTATGTATTAATCAATGGTTCATTGGTTTTGCATGGTCTTGTTTTAAATATTTTTGAAAAATATTTGAGATGTGATTTTATTACTTCCCTTGACAAAATTGAAGAATTATGTATATGTAACACCTCAAAAATATGTCTATTAAATTAAAAATAGAAAGTCTGACGATTAGAAGACTTACTAACATATGAGGTAAGTTAAAGATGATTAGAAAGTAATCATCTATGATAAAAAGAGGTATCTTAGACTCTAAATGAGTAATAAGGACATTAGCCTTATTAGAGGAATGTCAAATAGAAAAGAGATAAAATTTGATTAGAATAGAATATTGAATTGATTATTAATAGCTTAAATAGTTTTATGATGTTTAGTATTTTTTTTTCCCGAAAGGGTAGCTCACATGGTTGACTGATAGGGATATCGCTCCTCCCTCTCCTCTAACAACTAACACACTAATTTCTAACCACTTTCTCTATAAAAAAATTTGGTGTGGTTTTACTTTATTTATATCAATTATTAAGTTATAAGGGAGATTATTGGGATGAGGACTTAAAAATAAGTTAGAAGATTAATTCAGGTTACACTTACACTTACACTTACTTTATTTTAGAGATTGTTGTAAACTCTTTGTTCCTTCTCACATTCCGTCTTCATCCCCATCATCTTTCATCCATTTCATCAATTACAAATCTGTTCAAACACCCCCAAAACAGAAGCACAACCCTTCTTAAACACTCACATGCAAACTGTTCTGCACTGTACTTCCGACCTTTAAAGGATAGTCCGAGGTAGTTAGTGGTTGATATCCTTAGTTAAATGACTGTATCCGATCCTAGCTGGTGTGGTACCTGCAAAGTCACTCCGATGCTGAAGTCAGAGGAATGGTGTTAAGTGAGTAATAAATATGGGAATGCTTACCTTTAATGAGGCAATGAATGTTGTATTTATAGAGTGGGGTGGGGTTGATTCCAATGAATCAGGTCCGTCCGATCTGGGGGTTTGATCTGAGCCCTTGATGTTTGGGTTGGGCCCTATTGACATTGGGCCTACAGGGGGTGTGAATAGATGCCAAAAAGGGGGTGTATATGGCAAAAAGCCATTCCATAACAGTTGCCCCCCAAGTCAGGTCGTCTTTAGAGGCGATCTTGACTTGTTCGGATATGAAGCTTTCTTTTTACCGATGTTTAAGCATGGTTTCTGATAGTGGCGAAGTTTTACCGACGTTGAAACTTGGTCTCTGATGGTGACAAGTTTTTGCCGACGTTAGAACTTGGTTTCTGATGGTGACGAAGTTTTCGCCGATCATAATAAATTTGAAATTTTGATTGGCGCCTTTGCATTTATTGCGTCTGTCAGAGCGCGTTTCCCAATGGCGGCTAATGATGGTGACGCTTTGGTAGGTGTGAGCGTGCGTTGGAAGCTATTGATGGGATGTGTCGATTGGATTCGGGCCCAATCCAGTTCTGCGAGGCCCACTATAAATAGGGGCTTAGTTCCCCTCATTTATTCCTGATTTTCAATTTGCTCTGCATACCGATCTTCATTTTCAAGTTTAAGTCCGTTATATCCGAGTTAAAGTTTGTCGATCAGTGGGATAGTGGCTAGGGTTTCGCCATTCCAGTGGGTCCAAGTGCTTGACTTCCGCAAAAGATCATCAGCGGGAGCTTCGTTTGAGCGAGGTTAGTTCTGTTTTCAATTTCTCTTTTGTTTTCTTCTGTTTAAATAGTCAGTTTTGCCCCCATTTCTTTAGTTGTCACAGGGTGGGGGTCGTCAGGTCGGGTCTCAAAATTGGTAAGGACCCGTTAGGTCATTATTCCTGACTTCCCTATGCCCCCATTCCTGCAGGTTTTTAGAACTGGCGGTTACTAAACAAACTCGTAGGCAAATTTCCCAGCAACCCCTGCAACTTGCGAAAGTGATGGCTTCTGGAGGAGAAAATGCCGAGGGTCGTACTTCTGAAGCCCCCCCGTTATTCCAGAGGTTCAAGATCATCCCGATTCAGCCCCGACCAGCGAACAGGTGGAGGATGATGCTGAAGTCAATCGCCATGTTCCTGAAGATTCTTCCGATGAGCTTGAAGTTGGGGAGGAGCTTTCTGAGGATGTTGTTGTCGTTGGCGTGAAAGATACCGAGATGGACGTTGTCGTTGTGGAGACGGCATCTTCTGAACAGACGCACTCCGATGATGAGCAGGGGTCTTCGCATACCCAGGAAGTGGGGGGCTCTAAGACGAAGTCTGAGTTTAGTACCGAAACAGGGGAAAGGAGTCATATGGGATCCGAGGTTGATAAGGGTAAAAGACCTGTTGAGGAAGTCGAGGATGGGCAGGGTTACTCGCAGCGAAGAGATGATGAGGTTGCTGATGTTGGAGTTTCCGAGGCTGATGATCGTGTTTCAGCTTTTATCGATGGTTATTCCAACACTGGTCCGGGCCGAATCGATCTGCCGGTGCCTTATGACGTGAATATTCCTCGTATTCTAAATTGGGTCGCTTCTTCTGTTACCGAGACAAGGTCTTTGTATGAAGCAGGGGAGGATATGAGTGTTATTGTGGATAGGTTATCGATAAGGGGCCGACTTTGGAATGTCGAGGGTATGAGATCCGACGAGCATGCAGCGACCTGGCCAGGAGCCTTGAAATTCGTCATGTATGACGTGTTGGTATCGGATATGCATATCCGTCCCCCTTTTACTAATCTTCAACAGACTGTTTTGGCGAGATTGGAATTGGCACCTTCGCAACTTCACCCCAATGGTTGGGCGTTTCTTCGAGCCTTTGAATTGATATGCCTCGAACTTAAACGTCCAGTGTCTGCAGATCTGTTCCTTCATTTGTTTGAGGTTAATTGGAACAGTGAAAAAGGTGAGGAAGGAAATGCTTGGGAGCATGTGAGTCTTCGATCTCTGAAAGGTGCCAAGATTTTCCGGGCTTATTCAGATTCGTTGAAGGGGAGGTGGAAGGAGCTTTTCTATTTCGTGGAGCCGGTGAATAGCGAGGCGATTGACTATGTGGGGAAATTTGATTCGGACGGGCGAAATTTGGTGTCCACTAAGTTTCCCATAGGATGGGGACTCGGTCACTATAACCGATTTCCAAGATCCTACCATGTTGGTGAATCTTATCTTTGCCGTGCTGATATCCTGACCAGGGATATTTTGTTGTTTATTTCCTCTCAAATACCTTATACCAAGCATAAATACCGAGGTATTCCTGTTGATCGATTGGTTAAGTGTGCTACCCGAAGAAAGGTTATGGGGGTTCTAGGTAGGGTCTTTTTGTTGGTTTGTCAAATTATCTTTCGATCGGGAATTGTTAATTTATCATTTTTGGTTAACTTGTCCTGTTTTTTCTTTGTTTTCAGATACGATGGCAGGGAGTAGGATTGCTCAGTTAAAAAGGATGGCGTTGCAGAATCTGAGTGTCGAGGAAGGTGAGCTTGCAGAGAATGCTCCCGATCTTAGCGCTGCCGTCCATGTTTCCCCGATTAGGATCGTCCATGAGGAACAGCCGGAGAATCCTGTGGATGATCTCCAACATCGGAAGAGGAAACTAGCGAATGAGGGTGTTTCTACAAAGCAAGTGAAGGTGGCCTGGAGGACTGAGGAGAAAAAGAAAGTGGCGATCCCAACAGATCTGAAGACTTCTAAGGGGCACAAATCTTCTAAGAAGGCGACTTCCGTTCCTGTGGGTGCGAGTTTTATGGAAAAGAACGTGGAGGAATATCTCAGCGATCCTGTCAGTGCGGCAGCAAAGCTTTTGTTCACTTGGCCGATGTTGCCAAATTTCAGAGGGATGAGATGGAACGTCGTCATGAAGGTGAGGTTTTCTTTCTGGAGTTCATTTTGTTGTTCTTTTTGCCTACCTTATTGACTTTAAATTTTATTTGTTTTTCAGAGTTGGTGACCACTGAGAGGGTCAAGCTGTTCAATGCTCTGAAAGAACTGGCCGAAAAGAATAAAGTCTTGGGTAATGCTTTGAACGACTTGAAGACTTTGAAGGCTTATGCGGACGATCTTGAAAAGTCCCATAATTCTGCTAAGTTGCAAGTTGAAGATAGCACAGCTCGCATCGGTCAATTGAACGATCGGATCACGGCCCTTGAAGAAGAAAGGAAGAGTGCTGAAGAGACAATTGGAAGGTTGGAGGGTCAAATTCAAGAGCTGATGGCTAAGTTGAAAAAATTCGAAGAGAATAAGGCCGAGACCAGTTCTTCTCCTGAAGATCGATGTGCAGTGTTGGAGAGAGAGCTCGCCAGAACCCGTGTGGAGCTGGAAAAAATCTAAGAAGGATGCGCGCTCTGCAACCGACCTTGCTCTGGAAATGGCGGGAGATGGTTTTGATCTTGCACTTGGTCAGATTGCTCTCGTCTACCCTTCCCTTAATCTTGACAGGGCCGTTCTGAATGTGGAACATGAGATTGAGAGAGATCGGATCATAAAGGTTGACCTCGGCACTAATGTGAAGACCGTTGTTTTTCCTAAGCCCGCCTGATCTTATCTCTGATGATTTTTGTAACGAAATATTTGTAATGAATTTATTTCTTTGTTTATCTCCTGCAAGGAGTTTATATTTCGTAATCTTGATTGGATCAAAAATCATAAGCGTGGAATGCAGGTAGTTACGCTGTTCCGATCATAAGCGTGGAACGTAGGTAGTTACGCGGTTCCGATCATAATTTTGATTGGATCAAAAATCATAAGCGTGGAACGCAGGTAGTTACGTTGTTCCGATCATAAGCGTGGAACGCAGGTAGTTACGCGGTTCCGATCATAATTTTGATTGGATCAAAAATCATAAGCGTGGAACGCAGGTAGTTACGCTGTTCCGATCATAAGCGTGGAACGCAGGTAGTTACGCGGTTCCGATCATAATCTTGATTGGATCAAAAATCATAAGCGTGGAACGCAGGTAGTTACGCTGTTCCGATCATAAGCGTGGAACGCAGGTAGTTACGCTGTTCCGATCATAATTTTGATTGGATCAAAAATCATAAGCGTGGAACGCAGGTAGTTACGCTGTTCCGATCATAAGCGTGGAACGTAGGTAGTTACGCGGTTCCGATCATAATTTTGATTGGATCAAAAATCATAAGCGTGGAACGCAGGTAATTACGCTGTTCCGATCTTGTGACTGTTTTGGCCGTGTTGGGAGATTACGAAAGATCGACCCCAAGAAGTTTCTTCTGAAGAAGGAGACATTTAGGCGGTCATATTTTGCTTTCTAATTTTGTTGGGATAAGAAAGGCAACACTTATATTTTTGATGGGATCGAAAAAGATAAGTGCGTGCATTACATAGATTGAAAAAGAAAAGCGTACGTTTTACATAGGTTGGGATTGCCACTTTCTTCTTCAATGATGAAACACTGGGATAGTTGAAGGAAATCTTGGAGGTTTTCTGGTTCCCAAGTATTTATGTGTTTCTTGAATGGGCTCCCAGGGCGTAAGCCCATCCCCATAAAGTAGACTCGGAAAGAATCGTCGAGGTTTCGAACTTGAACTGCTTCTTTATTAAATCTTTCTATGTATTCTCTTAAAGACTCGGAGCTCCCTTGGTTGATGGATGCTAAGACATTCTTGTTTTTTGGTTTGCTTTTGGAATGGGAGAAGTTGACTGAGAATAATTCGGCTAAGTGGTCCCAAGAGGAAATTGTGTTTGTTTTAAGGACTTCAAACCATTCCGAGGCGATTTTTTCCAATGTTAGGGGGAAAATACGACATTTCATTTCCATTGGGACATTTCGATATCTCATTATCGTGTCAAAATAACTCAGGTGCCTGTCTGGATCGCCTGTCCCGTCATAAGTTTTTAAGCCTTCCGGTGGTTTTTCTAGATACCTGGGTACCGGGTATTGGTCGATCCCCTTGGTGAAAGGTCCCTTCGTTTCTCCTGGTTGGGCTTTTCGTGAAGGTCGACTCCGATGATGGGGATCGGAGTGCCTTTGATTGGGATGTTTTGGGGGCGAATTTTCCCTGCTTTTCGAACGTCGCCTTGAAGAAGAAGATGCTCCTTCCCGGGTCCTTCGATTCCTGCAATGTTTTTGGGGATAATGTACCTCGTTTTTTGAACGTCGCCTCGGGGAAGAAGATGCTAGATAAGAGTTGATCTCTGTTTCATCGTCGTAGGAATCAGCTCGGGGGAACGGGATCCATTCCCTTGGCGTCTTCGTGGAGGGGATCGATGGTAGTGGTGTCTTCTGGGCGGAGATCGGTGGCGTCTCCTGGTATGATTTCTCCTTTCAGATAAAATGGAATCGGGGGATTCCTGATCTTGGATATTTCGAGCCCCGAGTTCTGCCACCCGTCCTTCGAGGTTCGTAAATCGGTGGCTTCTTTCTTGGTTGGCCGCCTCATGTTGGTTGAGCAGCAGGACGAGCTGTTGGACAGCGTCGACTGCGGTCGGAAGTGGAGGTGGAGGGAGGTTTTGGATTTGTGCTTGTGTAGAGTTTGGAAGGTCTTCCACAAATCCTTCTGGGGTTGATTGGGGTTCGGCTAGTCTTCCGAAAGTCGTCCTTTCGATATGCGTCGGTTCCAGATGGATGCCGACCCCGAGTCGCTGAGCGTTAGAACGGAGATTTCGAGTTGTCATCAACTAAGTCGAGGGGAGAGGATCTTGAGTTGAACTTCTCCCACTGAGGTCGCCAATGTTCTGCACTGTACTTCCGACCTTTAAAGGATAGTCCGAGGTAGTTAGTGGTTGATATCCTTAGTTAAATGACTGTATCCGATCCTAGCTGGTGTGGTACCTGCAAAGTCACTCCGATGCTGAAGTCAGAGGAATGGTGTTAAGTGGGTAATAAATATGAGAATGCTTACCTTTAATGAGACAATGAATGTTGTATTTATAGAGTGGGGTGGGGTTGATTCCAATGAATCAGGTTCGTCCGATCTGGGGGTTTGATCTGAGCCCTTGATGTTTGGGTTGGGCCCTATTGACATTGAGCCTACAGGGGGTGTGAATAGATGCCAAAAAGGGGGTGTATATGGCAAAAATCCATTCCATAACACAAACCTATTTCTATGAACTTCAAAATGTGCTTGCATGTCCTTGTTGGAGGGGGTTTGAGGAGATGAACCATGGTGGTATGCTAGAAGAAGATTTGAAGGAGAGGATTGAAGCTAGAGATATGAAATTGGGATTCAAGTTCAAGTTCATTGGAGAAGATGTTTGAAGTTGGAGCTACTACTTTAGGTGCCAAATTCGTGGTCATTGAAAGGCATGAAGTAAGAGGAACACTGTTGGAAATATTTATCGAAAAACAGTGTAGGGAGCTTTTTTTAGAGGATGCTTGTCATCTAATGGTGAAAGCTTTTAAGTTGGACCTTTGGGATTAGCCTGAGAACATTGCAATCTAAAAGATTTGAGCAGGAGTTGATAGAATGAGGCTGAAATTCGAGGATAACAGAAGCAAGAAAGAAGCTAGAAAATCAGGAAAAATCTGCACTTTCAAACCGGTTTTTAGTCTCTCTTATCACTTTCAATTAAGAGGTAAACTTGCTTTTGTTTTGTAAATGCAAGGGCACCCATAAATTCCTTTGCTAGTTGCCTCACTAAATTTATTGCTCAGTAATTGAAATTGGTTGTATAACATGTTCTACGACTTGCATGTTTGGCATTGGATCAATAGGATCCTTTGGAAATTTCACTAAATATTATGTTGCAAATTCTGTTTTTATCATGTTTAGTATGTGTTGAATTGAATTTTATGGTGTGTTTGAAGTGTTTAAATGAGTTGTATTGATGTTATATGATGTGTTTGGATGTTGTGTGCATTTGGGATGAATTTGGAGGAGTTTAGATGTCAAAAACACCCTAAACTCGTAGCTTGCTACAGAACTACGCTCAAGTTGCGCATAAGCGCAAAGCGTAACTATCTTTATGCGCCTAAGTTGCGCCCACGCGCCCCCTGCTACTTAAATATTATCTATATAGTTTTAGTCATATCTTTTGATCCGAGAAATCCAATTGAGGTGTTCTAGAAATGTATTAGAAAGCTAATGAATATATATATATATATATATATATATATATATTTATATTAAAATCATAATATATTAGAATAGTTACTAATGACTAATTAAGAATTGTTAAAATAATCGGTTTGATGTTTAGCCCACTTTAGCCTTATGTGATCACCCTCAAGTACCTTCTCTTTAGGGTTTTTGATTAGAATGTCTAAGATACTTAGAATTATTACAGATATGAGAATAAATCGTAATATCAAAGTATAGACTATTTATGTCGGTAAGAGTTTATGTGGTATTGATATTGCGAGCTTGCTAGTAAAGTATTTGGGTCTTCGGATAAGGCCTCCATGACACCCTCTGTTGGTTATGCATGACCTTGAAGTTTTTCTTGTTGTTTATCACACCTACATTTTTATATTTTTAGATGATTTAGATCCTTCAGACACTCATATTATTTAGATGAGTATGTGTATATGTATTATGTTATGGATCTTACGAATTACTCTCATACTACGGATTAAGCCACTAATTAAGGATTCACGGGGTATTACTTAGACCTTGCCTGTGAATTCTTATATATGATTGCCTATTCCTTATCATTTATGATTATGTGATTACATAGAATAGCATGTGTAGCTAATAAAACCCGTAACTTGTGTGTGCAACGTTACTGAGATTTTTTAATCTCATTGTTTGCTCATTTGTTTTAGATACATGTGGGTAAATTCTTCGGCTATAAAGATCTACGTTTTAGCTTTCGCTCTTAGTTTATTATTAATTATATAATTGTATAAGTCAAAATGTTACCTGAGATTCAAATCGACACTCGAGAGATTCATGTATTTTTGCGCTTTTGATTAAGCGACAAACTTGTACTAGTTATACTTTATGTAACAATATTAAATTTTGAGTCAAGTTTATGTATAAAGTTATTTGATGTTATCATGTATGATAGCACTTGCGAATATTCTAGATAATTTTGTAAAGTGTTAAAGTATACATGATGAAAATATCACTATTTTGGAGGTTACATCTTAGGCTTCTGTTTGATCCCAGTGGTATTGGAACTATGAATTCATGGTCGAATTCTCTTGAAGAGGGGGAGCGGGATGGACACTAAATGGGCCTTGGGCCAAGGATTAAGCCACTAGTTAATGATTTACTGGGTATTTACTTAGACCTTGCCAGTGAATTTTATATATTCCTTATCAGTTTTATTATGTGATTACGTAGAATAGCATGTGCAGCTAATAAAACCAGTAACTTGTGTATACAAGTTTACTGAGATTTCTTAATCTCACTCTTATCTCATTTGTTTTAGATACATGAGGGTAAATCATTCAGCTGAAAAGATCTATGTTTTAGCTTCCGCTCTTAGTTTATTAATAATTATATGATTGTATAAGTTAAAATGTCACATGAGTTACTAGGCACTCGAGAGATTTATATATTTTTACGCTTTTGATTAGCGACAAATTTTGTACGACTTATACATTATGTAACGATATAAAATTTTGAGTCAAGCTTCTGTATGATAGCACTTGCGAATATTCTAGATAATTTCGTAAGTTGTTAAATTTATGGTATCAGAGCAGTTCGACCTTGTTCAGACTGTGGATAGCTTAAACATAAACATTAGGAACATAAGTCTAGTAAGTTAGGGACTTAGGCACTTTTTGTTAGACTTTCCATTTTACCCCTTAATTTTAACCAATATTTCATACCATATTCACTTTTTTAATTTTTTTTTTTGGATTTATGTATTAATACATAAATTGACAGAATATTTTTTTCATTCCTGATTTATGTATTAATATATAAACCCGTAATGTGTTTTTTTATTCCGGATTATTGAATTAATACATAAATCCGAAAATATTTTGAAAAAATATTTCGGAATTAAGTTCAAATGGTAAATCCGAAAAATAAAACAAATTGATATTCTGAAGTAAAATTGGTGTATTCTAATACGGGTAAAATAGGAATAGCATAAAAAAGAAGGGATATAATATATAGGAGTGGCATAAAAAATAAGGGCCCTTGAGTAATTGCTCTTTTTTTTTTACCCCCACCATTTCACCTTATACCCCCACAAACTATGATAATCCGAAAATACCCCTACAAATTTCTTCACACGAATTTATCTAATTTATAGATAAATCCGTTTTTGGTTTTTTTCCAAAACGGATTTATGTTTAAATTAGATAACTCCGTTTTTAAGAATAAAAATTACCTAACTCCATTTTTTATATTTTTGCAAACCGGATTTACCTAATCAACACATAATTCCGTTTTTTAAATTTATAATAATGGATTTCCTATTTATTAGATAAATCCTTTTGAAATTATTCAAAACAGATTTATCTAATAAGTAGGTAAGTCTGATATGTATTAAAATATAACTGTTTTTATTTAAAAAATGTTATAAAAACACTATTAAAAATAAGTTAAATAGTCAAAACTAATTTACAAATTATAAAAAACACCACTAAAATTTAATAAAACCAAAATAAGGTTATGCAAATTTTTTTAGATTTTTGGGAGATTATGAATAATTTAAAAAATTAATAAAAAATAGTAAACGATGGAATTTGGGATTTTATGCCCCGCAGTCCTAATAGAAGTCCCTTTTTGGGGAGTCATGATCCCTGGTTTTTTTCGGATTTTATTGCTGTGATTTCATTACAAGCCCGAAAACCGATTTTTTAGCATAAATTATTCACAATTGGTACAACATCGTCACATGTTAATGAATAACTACACACTAAGCAGAACCAAAAGACGACTAATATTTATATCTATTTTATTTATTTTAATTTTTTATATAAATTATTTAACAAAACGGATTTATCTATGTATTAGATAAATCTGTTTTGAAAAATTCAAAATGGATTTATCTAATAATAGATAAATCCTGTTTTTTACGGAGATAAATCCGTTTTTTAAAAATAACCAAAATGTTTGTCCAAAAAAATAACCAAAATGGATTTATATTTAATTAGATAATATTTAGTTAGTGGTTTTACTGAGGAGTATTCTCGGAATATCAAATTGTGTGGGGGATATAGAGGCATGTTGTTGGGGTAAAAAAAACCATTTTTTTTTACCAAATCCTAAGGATAAGAAGAAGAAGAGTCCATTACTCACTTGAGCCCAATTGAAAGAGGCCAATTTGGAGTTAAGAGAGCGGACAGTTTGAAAACACCTCTCAAGTTATAAGAAACACCCCCCAAAAGTTAAAGTGACTAAAAACCCTACCAAATTTGAAAACATGATATATATATATATATATATATATATATATATATATATATATATATATATATATATAATATCGTAAATAGTGATTCCTTCAAGGTGCCTCCAATCCAGCGAGGGGATTAGTCATTGGGTTCGGCAGTGGATACCCTAGTCTCGGCCAAAAATAGTGATTCCATAGTATACTCAAGAAGGGTGGCATCACTATTTTGTTCTTTCAAATAGTGTCTCTTGTGCGGAGATTTCCGCTCGTAGATTTCCCAACAAAATTTTGGTCAAAGAAATAAATAATAGAAGTACATAAAAAAAGTATTGGTAATTTGGTATCAAGAGCTTCCTATAAAGGAAGAAAGAGAAGAGAGAAGTGTGCTTCGTGCCATTCATTTGAAGAGAAGCCAGTTCTTGTCTTTTAATTGTTTGATGAGAGGATGAAATTATCATCTTATGGAAATGCACTATCAGATACTATTTTATTCAACAAAATATTGATTGTGCTTTGGAATAGGAAAACCAAGTGAGAAAAAAGATTCAGAGTACAATACAAAAAAAGATAGTAAGCACAATTCGGTTGGCACTTGCTCCACAAGTTAAAGGGACTGTGTTGAAAGAAACTTCTTAAGATGAAGAAGTTTGGGAGATGAAGGTAATGTGTATGATCATAATAATAAATTCAATGTTGAAGGAAGTCAACAAATGATGGGTGGCGATAAATCTTCTGAAGAAAATGAAATACTAGTAACTAAAGGTGAGCAAAGAAAGAATATGTATGGCAATCAGCATTTAACAACTAATAACTAACGATTAACAACTAATATTTGTCTATAAAAAAACATGGTAGAAAATTTCAACCCAGAGATATGAGTGCCAAGTGTCAGTATTATGAAAATGATCTTTTACTCTAAGAAGATAAAGTTGATGACAACGGAAGAAATGTGAGACTTTGGATGGAAGAATATGTGTGCCAAAATAGGCATACATATTGAAGTTAAGTTTCCAATTCTTTTCTCCAGCTACTTCTTTTTCCTAATTTATCCCTTTTCATCTCTCTCTCTCCCTCTCCTATACAACCAGTGTTTCCCCTTCTCCTAACTCTCTGCTTTCTCCTCAACGCCGTCTCACTCTTCACCACCGCAATAACCTCCCATTGCATTATCCTCGTCTCCATTTCCTTCTGTTTCCTGTCGACATCTTCCATGGCATCCGCTTCATCTACATGCTCATGCAATTCTTGATATATAGAGGGATAGCAACATTCAGTGGCGACATGAGAGAAGGAGAGGGATTTGTGAGATGTTGGTAGGAGCATGGAACAGTGAGACTAATGAATGGAAGCTTTGGGTCTCAAACCATGTTTCCCCATAGTTCCAACATGATCGTATTGTTGATGGGATTCCGTGTTGTTCCGCTGCGCCAACGCGAGAGAGAAGAGAAGAAGTCGCCAAATTCAGCTCACAATGATGGTTCTGCAGCCTTCTCTCTCTTTCTCGCCCCGTTCAACTCATATGCGAGAAAGCAAAAGTGAAATGGGTGGTTTGGGGATCGGTAATGGTGGCGGAGATGGGTACATGGGATGAGAGGAAATATGGCGGTGTGGGTTATCAGAGAAGGAGATTGGCGGTGCAGCATTGCACGGAGGGTGGTGCCGCGCAACTATTGTGGAAAGATGAGGGTGGGTTTCAATTTGGGGGTAAGAGACTTCTCTCTCCAATGTCATATGTTTGCTGATACATTTTCCTTACAGCTTATAATTGCTTTCTATTTCTGTATTTCTCATTAACTTTCTTGATCTTTTGTGTTTTTGATTTTGCTGGATTGAGAATATGTGGTTCGAGAAGCTGTGATTTAAATGGCTATTGTCCATTGGCCATAGTTTGATCTTGGGTATGAGAATGTCAAGATTCACTTTTATTTTATCTCAAGTTACAATTTAGTTTTTCAATTATTTCCAAACTTAATAGGTTAATTAATTAGTAAAACTGATTAAAAGAAAGCAAATACTAAATCATGATTAAGAAACGTTGTTATAAATGTATAGGTCTATAAGTTATAATTATGTACCATGGGCTCAAATCTATGGTTATACTGTTTGCTTATTATGAATTGAATTCCTCAAGCTTTTTTATGAAATTGATTTGTTATTTAGATTTGGGGAGAGAGTATTACCCATTCTCTTATTTGTTTGGATATAAATTGCTGAAGTTGTTGTGTGAAAATTATGTTACCACAAGAGTTCCACCAATTACTATTTACATTCACCTTTCTTCCAACTGAATGGCATGGCATATTTATGTTGTTGTTCAGGAAGGAATAACAGTGGCAAGAATCTTTGCGATGTTTAAAAATTACCATATAGGTGGCAACAAAGAGATGATAGCTATGGAGACCAGGAACTCACCTCTTGCTAACCCACAACAGGTAACTAGATCCTTATAATTTCACCATATTTTAAGTCAGTTTATTAAAAGAAAGCTTCGAACTTGAACCCATTTCATCACAGCACATCACAGATTCACAAGGCTAGAGTAAACATTCACAAGGCTAGAGCAATACAGAAATTTTGAGAATATTCTTACTTCTGGAGAGGCTCCAAACAAGTTGTTTTTCCCTTAATTCATCCCTTCTTTCTTTCTTTATAGTTGTTGGTAGTATCAGAAATTAATTGAAAAATGTTTGGATACTCAAAAAAAAATCTTTGATTGTTGTCTGATGGTTACTTAAAAAGTGTTTTGTAGGTTGTTTTGCATGTCCACCCTTTTCTGATCGGTTTATGTTTGAATGGGTTTGCTTTTGGTTACTTAATATCCCTTGGCTCCTTATAATGTATTTTCTATCTTGATTTCCATGTTCACGATTTCTTGGTCTGTTGCTACTGTGATGTTGTTTCTCACTTCATACGTTTATTTCATTTTACTTATTTTTGCTTTTTGTTATGTATCAATCGTATCTTTGGGAGCTTCTTATTTAGTTAGTTTATGTTTCTGATTTTTATTAGATGTGCTTATTAAATGCATTTTGAGTTTGTGTTTCATTTTATTATTTTGACAAATTTATTACAATGTCTGTTGCATTGTAATTAGCTCCCTGTAATCTTTTATTGACTTTTACTTGGGATCTTTAAGTTCCTAATGCTTAGTCTTTGTGACATTATTGTTTAGTTGTGTATGTTCAATATGAGGTATGTAAATCAGTTAGATGTGTATTGATAAGAGATTTCATATATTTTTTGGTGACTTATTCTCTTATGTATTTTTAAAAAAAATTGATTTCATGACTTGCTGCAAATTCCGATCGACCTGTTACAACTGTTGGACTTATTTTTTAGCATATTGAAATTCTTCAGCTCCTAAAACCATTTTCGTGGAACTTTTGATGCATGATTTTGTTATTCTGTAATATTTATTAAGGGTTGTTAAGGGGAAAAAAAGAAAGTCAGTGTTTCTGGTTTGCTTTTTCCCGTTCTTAGAAATCCTTCAGGATTTGACCGAGTATGTTTTCATGTTCTTATATCCCTGTATCATTACAATTCCTTATTGGTTTAACCATGTATGTTATGATTTTAAAGAGTTACTGCAAAACCATTCATCTTAGGTCTATATCAAGTCATGTCTTAAGGGAAAAATAATTCACAATGCTTGATAATTTGGTGCAAAGCAGCTGGGCTTCAACATTCAGAGGTACTAAAACCTACATCCTTAACTACTTTCATAAGTAAAATGCTTTTTTAGGTTCCTAAGCTTATACTTTATTCTTTTTTGTAAACAATTGATATCAAATAATTGAATTACAAATTGTTTATCTTAGAATTGAGGTTTTATTGGATTCTTTGATTATGACTTTAAATGTTCTAATTGATTCTTTCAATATGCCTTTAGATGTTCACACGATTTTAGCTACATTCCTAATGATTTTGTCCTGGTTCATTCAATGAAAGATTTGGTTTCTCATCTATTTTAGTGGAATGAAAAGACTTGACTTGATCCTTTGAATATATCATTAGGGATATCATTGTAAATGTTAAGATTAAGAAGGGTTTTGCAGCTGAAAATATCAACGCAACATAGTATTTTGTGTTGGTTGATTATTTATATTCCTTTTTTTTCTTTAACATACATTAATGTTACTTTTACTAATTTGTGTTGCTTTTATTAAATCTTCCAACTAAAAATGGATAAGAAGTTATATAAAGATTTGTGCTTTTGTAGATACTTCACGCAGGGGACTTCTGTATTCGTAGCAAATTCTGTCTCCTTTCGCTCTTTGTATTAGAATCATAGGAGTTGGACTTGAATCTTTATTCTAATGGTGTTGTACACATATGAACAAATGTTATTTTGAAGTGTTATTTTCTTTTGCTCAGGCAAATGTTCTTTCTCAGCAAACTACAATGATCTCCTATTGAATATATCCTTACAGATCACAAACACACTTCTGGACGTACTTCAAATGGTTGTTATATTCAACATGATACTCTAGAAAGCCATTGTAATGTTGAACTGCCATATGCGACATTCTCTACTGGTATTCCATATTTTTCAAGTAGTTCTCCATTTTTGTTTATGCTTTCATTTAAATTGATTTTCTATGTTTTTGTTTTTAGATTCTTCCATTTGATAAATGGTGGCTCATGATTGAAGCTGCATCATTTGTATCAATTTTATCTGTCATGTCAAGAATCACGACTGCTATTTAAAACCTTGCACATGAACTATGTGTTTAACTTATGCCGTGAATTATTTCAAACTTGCTAACATAATATAATGATGACAATTGTAGGTGAACTGTGAAAAGAGACTTATAAATCTGATTGTCAAGTGAGGTAATGGGAATGGAGAAGCCACCAATTCATAGTTCAGCGGGTGATTGGAAACCATAACATTATAACAACATTTGTCCACACAAACGCAAATACATTTAGAGAAGTAGTGAAAAGGTTAACAGGTCCATCAAAAAGATGGTCATCAAGCAACGAAGGTTGTTACTGCCACACCAACAAACGATGTGAAAAAAACAACTTCAAAACTCAATGAGAGAAGAAAATGCATTCGACCAAAATTGGAGATTGTTAAACCAACTTTTCATTATAAAAATGGTGCATGTTTATCACCCTCTTCCAAGTCAAGAAATTCTACTAGCTACCCTCCAACTAATCTTCTTCCAAGTCCCACTACCCCTTCAACAATGTTCTCTCAATTAACTCTTGATTCAGAGTTTGGATAGTTTGGGGTATTGGGTTATCTGAAACGCCTTTGTTAGTATTTATGGATGTTTAACTTCAACGTCTTTTTAAATAATATTTGTAACTATTATACAATTTATTGAATTTATAATTATAAGTTAACTTTTACTTAGAAACCAATAATTATAACTTATTTTATTTAATTTATAATTATAACTTATTTTACAAACCAATGACATTCGTCTACTGGCATGTGCTACCTTTGGACATGGGTTGACTCATTACTCGAGTCCAATTCCTGCATTGGATCTTCTCTATACACTGAATAAACTAAAACAGCCATGTATATTTATAAAGATATTTGATAATAAATGCGTAAAATTTTTAGTTCTTATATACGCAAAGGAATCTAGCCAATCCTGTGCATCGCACGGGTCATGGAGCTAGTGGAGTACCAAAGCACATTAATTTTGTGAGTTGTACTTTAACTTTTTTTTGCTTCTTGTGTGGGTGTGTTATGTTATGCTTATGTGGTGATTTTTGGGCGTTTTATTCAAACAGAAAATTTGATAAAAACTAAATAAGTAATTTTTTTAAAACAAAAGAAACGGATATGGAGGCTCGTTAAAGCCTTCTGATGCAAAACCCTCCTTAGGGAAAAAGCATCAGGAAGGAAAGAGTACTCCCGCTAAATTTTATTGATAAAAAAGAGAAAATATACAAAAAAAACATGGGGAGACTAGACCAAAACCCATGAGCAAAAATATTGTTATAAGTAGAAAAAAATAAAAGCAAACCTATAGTGGTGTGCAAAAGCATCACTATGACGACTTTCTTCCCAACCAGGCCGGCACCAAAGTCATTAATAATCATCTGCAGCACACCAAAAATAGGAGGCAAAATGAGAACCCAATCCATCGAAAGACAGAGGGAGTTAACAAAACCTATAGTTAGGCAAACCCAACCTATTCTTGAAAAAGTCTTCAGCAATGAAGCTCGGGATGAGGTTCCACCAACGAAAACCACTAGAATTAGTTCCGTGACCTGCAAGCTTATCAGCACAAGCATTACATTCTCTATAAATGTGAGTGCAAACGAAATTCATCTGCCTAGTCAACTTGTAAACAATTGTTCCATCTATTGTGGAGCTTCCAAGGAACAACTAGTTGAGACTCACACTCTAACCACAAAAACATCCAACCTTTATCAAAAGTAATCTCGATAGCCAACATCGCCCCAATAAGCTCAGCATGCAACGCATAACTGTTGCCTATGGATGCAGAAAAACACCCAAGGACAGCAGCACTTCGGTCTCTAAAAATACCACCACAGGCAGTTGGGCTAGGACACCCCTTAGCAGCACCATCTGTATTGCTCTTAATCATGTAAGGAGCAGGGGGAGACCATATTACCTCTTTGATGGTTGAAGAATTTCTATAGTTGCCAATGACATTAAAGGCTTTTATAATCCTAAATTCGACAACAGAGGAGGACATTGTAGATTTAGAGGCATTTTTTGCTAAAGACACCTTGGAGATAATTAAATTGATAGCAGTATGTAAGGGAATCACATGATTCTCAAATCTAGTATGATTCCTGCAATACCAGATAACCCAGAAAACGTTTATCATAAGAAGTCGAGGACAAAATGCTCTGATGAGAAGAAGTGTCAAGATGGAGGCTTAGGATTCCTCCGAGCCAATTCCAAATATGACTGGTAAAAGGGCAGACAAGGAACAGGTGGCGAGAAGTCTCTAAATCACTACCACAAAGGCTACACACAGAAACAACAGTGCAACCTCTGATCCAAAGTTGGTCATTTTATTATGGAAAGCCCTCCAAAGAATAAATGATTTTGAAGGCGGAATAAAATTCTTCCAAACTGTCTTGGTCTAAGGAACTACCTACCTAGCAGGAACGACGAGAAAAAGAAAAGAATCCTTGAAGGTCAAATCTCCCGAGTTAGAGCAGTCCCACATCAATTGATCCTCCACGGGAATATTGGGAATAACTATTTTCTGAATTTCAGAGTAAATTTGGGGGAAGTGATTAATGAAATCTGTAGGGATAGACCAACTAAATAAGTAATTGAAGTACATAAAAAGGTATTGGTATTTAAATAAGTTTCACAGGACATACTTCATTTTCAAAGTGCTTTCTGCCTACTCCACACTAACATTTTTACTTTTCTTCCCTCATATTTTTTTATTTTTTTAACCTTTTGATTTTAAGAGAAAATGAAAGGAGCAAAGAGACACTAGTTTAGTTTTATTTTTTCTCTCAGTCTTTGTTTTCAACTTTTCGAACATTGTAGAGACAGTGTAAATCCCACCATAAAAAGTTGCTTGTCATATTCATAGCAAGTGAAAACCAACCAACAAACCACAATAGATTTAGCTTTGACAAAAATTGCTGGAATCTGTTACTGCAAAGTCAAAGCTGGTCCTTGTAAAGTAGTTATGATAATGGTATTAATAATACTAGTTAATTAATTCTCATGGTCGGTTTTGAACTTCAACTAAATACTACTATATATGTTGATAATCCAACGAATTCTTCAGAAAAATATCCAATGAGTTGGCAAGCAAATCTTTTAACAATGTTTCATTCATCTGCAGTCCACTAGAAATGTTGAAAAAGGAAGAATTATCTCCCAATTAGACGCCACTTTTCAAGCAATGCTATTTGGTTTTGAAAAGGAAAAAAAGCTGCCTCCACTCCACTCTTGTTTTATACACATACACTGAATTAAGTTCATAAATCATAACCAATGCATGAGATACTCAGCAGCTGCACTAACTATGTGCATTATTATGTTTACTGCTAGATGTATCAAAGACTTAGTAAACCCACTTTTTGCATAGAGGAAGATTTTTTGGATATTATTTCGTGGTTTTTAATTATGTCATCTCTTTGAAGGAATTTATCCACGGTAAAATCATAATGTCTCTCATATTTATTTTTTTTGCCAATGATCGATATTGTCTCGTAAAAGAATATTTTGCATTGTGCCTATTTATCTTGTGGAGAGAACAATTTGCTTCATGGAGATTAGTATCTCTATAGTTCCCGATACCAATATCTCGAGTTCGAGTCTTATGACAAAGAATAGGTGATGAGAGATCTCTACCTCTTATATTAAGTCCACACAACTCCACTTGAGTCATCCCAAACATACAAAAGAAAAGAAATAACCTTAAAATGCACTTCTTATTTTAAAGTGATTAGAGTCTTACAGTTTTTTTTTAGAAAATCATTTTTTAACTAAAAAGTCATTTTTAGTGATTTCGATTGTGTTTGTTTCAGCTTTTCTGAAAAACCATTTTTATCCTTAAAACGAGAATCTGTTTTGAGTAGCTTCTCATAAAAATCATTTTTAAAGTATGATTTTATAAAATAAGTGATTTTCAGTATGTTACACAAACAAAAAACAACTTCTCATTTTCTTCATAATCTCTAGAAACTAATCTCTAAATTGTATAACAACAAAATCACTTATTTTTTAATCGGTAACAAATCCATTTTTTTTAATCGGGCAAGTAAAAAGAGAGCTCTCCACCATACCTAAAAGTTGCACTTATGACCTACCCAAGAAAGGAAAGGAAAATGGAGGATAGGGCGGTGGGAGAAGTGGAGTTGAGTGGCATACAAAGCCACTTAAATAAACATTATTATTTGCTGGTTTGAACGTAGAACCTTGAAAATTGAAAGCAACATATGAGGGTGTCCATAACTTGTTGAAAAGCCTAGCTCCCCGTGAGAGCAACAATGCATAGACAAAGGGTCCCCATATTCCATAAAAGACCTTTATTTTCATCTACATGTTCTCAATCAATTTGTTCTTATTCTCTTTATATAGATAACATGGATGGTTTGGAGAATTTTATGTGCTCATCAATGAAGATGAAGATACTCTGGTTAATAGAATCTACAATTAAGTGTGTTTTTATATGACATAATATATATTAGTATAAAAGAAACAAGGAACATCAGTAATATATTTTTTATCACACTATTATTTTAATTATTAGTTTGTTTTTGTTAAAAATCAATTCTGTTGTTTCTCGAGTTAATAGCCAATTTGATCATTGAAATTTCACAAAAATTCATTGTAGTTTCTAGCATTTGCGATAAATCAACTTAGTTTTAGACTTTTACAAAATCTCTCTATTTTGCATAAAGGACTAAATTGAAATATTTTTGCAAAATAAGTTGTTAAGTAGATATATTATAAATATGAGAGATTAAACTGAATTTTGTACAACTTTAGAAACTAAATTGACTAATAATTCATTGTTAAGTTCTCATCACTTCTTAAAAAACATATGTACTCTGAAAAGTGATTCTTTTGTGTCAGCTTGCTTTTAATTTAGACCTTCATATGATTTTAAAAAGTGTATTCGGATAGACTTAGAAAAAGAATACTTTTGCGCCCAAAAAAAGAAAAAGAATACTACTTTGGTTATATTTTTTCATAGTTTTATTTCTTTAGAATCTATTATAAATTTCTAATAAAAATATGAAAATAATCTTTGAAATTTATTTTTAATAAATAGCCAATTAGTATAAATCCTTTGATGTAACATATTTTTCTTCAAACGAGTATAGATGACTCTGATTTAGGAAGTAGTTAATTAGTTTCCATATAAATAAATTTTTGTGTGACTGGATCATATAATTAATTTAGAAAAATGTGTTTTGTAGACAACTCTGCCAAATGTAAAAGCATATACTAAAAGATTTTTTTTTAACAAGAGCATATACTAAAAGATAACATGAAAGGAACTTAACTTGTGGGAATAGAACTCTTTCTTGAAAAAACAATTCCTAATTAATTGGAAGGAATAAGGTTGTAAATAGACAGACAAGACGTTACTTGATGTTGGTCAGTCACTCTCATACGAAACCTTGACTGGTACTAGTAATTTGAGGTTTGATTTCTCACCATATTAATATTTTTAATAAAATGTAAATTTCAAAAACAATGTTTTTGCATTTTAAAAATAGTTTATAAAAGCGTCTAAAATACACTTATATAAATACTTTTGCCTTTTAAAAAAGCTTAAAACCCACTCATTTTCCAAGAAAATCTTCTTAGAGCTTGTTTGTTAAAGATTTCTCCTTCACAACCAGCGCAAAAGCGTAAAAATAATGCGTTGCGAGTTTTTTTGCAAAAACTAACAAATGAATTTTTTAGCAAAAAAAAGGAAGGAAATCCCATTAAAACCATCTGATGCAAAAAACATCAAGATGATAATGACATAAGAGAAGGACATAAGAGGAACTAAGGGGGGACTAGACCAAAACCTTGGCATAAGAAGAAAATAAAATTGAAGCGGTAAAAGAAGTCCTTGAATTTGTTACAGTGAAAGACCGTTAACCTAAGATAATTCATCAAAGAGACAAACAAATAGAGGACTAACTTATTTTAGCCATATTAAAAAAAGATTGAGACAAAATTTGCTTTGGAACGAGTTTTATAGTCTACACCCAATTTCTTCTTGTGCTGAAACTTCTTTGGAGTCTTGGACACAATTGGTTGAAAATTATCTTAAGGTGCAACAATTTCTTGAGTATCAGTAGTCGTAGGCTCAACATCTCATCTAACACATCACCCTAAATTCTTCCTAATATACATGTCAGAAGTTACCACCGAGTTAGACGTAGCATCAAACATTGAAGCCTTTAGCGAACAAACAAACTTTTATCTTGATATACACTCACTTTTAATAAAACAAGATTTTAATAACTTTTTTAACCAAGTTTTAACAAATCTAAGTACTTTTTTATAAAGAAATGAAAGTATTTTTTGACAAATGAACAATTGAATATCACGTAATTTTAACATTTTTTTTTATCAAAATGTATGATGAACTACTCAGTAAAAAAGTAATAATTTATATGATAAAGGATCAAACCTTAAGGGTCCCAATGTTGGTGAGAGGTCCAATAGTGTCACAAAAGAATATAAGTAGAAGCTCCATAGTAGCACGAAATTAGAAGGAAGATCCCCATACGTAAGGCTAACCTTCACTTTAATTTCCACCACCCATAAAAGCTCCCATTCTCATTAATTTTCTCTCCCCTTTCACTCTTCACATATAACCAAACACTTCTCTAAGTTAACGTAAGTAACCTCCTCACCAAACAAAAATCATGTCGTTTCCACTTTCACCACATCCAAACCCAAACCAAAAACCACCCTTCTTAGCTCGGCTCAATGCCTTCATGGCTCGAAGCCGAGCTGGGAAGTACTTCAAACTCACTGAAAGAAACACCACATTCACCACAGAGCTTCGTGCTGGCACCACCACATTCCTCACTATGGCTTATATCCTTGCAGTCAACGCTAGCATTATCGCTGACTCTGGAGGCACCTGCACTATTTCTAACTGCACCCCTCTCACCCAAGCCAATGACTCATGCAAGTATCCACCAGTTAACTTAGGTTATGCTGCATGCATTGAGAAAACACGAAAGGATCTTATTGTTGCTACTGTGGCATCTTCTCTTATAGGTTGCACCATAATGGGTATCTTTGCAAATCTTCCTTTGGCTTTGGCTCCTGGTATGGGTGCCAATGCTTATTTTGCTTATTCTGTTGTAGGGTTTCATGGATCAGGTTCTGTACCTTATGGAACTGCTTTAACTGCAATTTTCTTAGAAGGTTTAATCTTCCTCTTCATTTCTGCTGTTGGATTTCGTGCCAAACTCGCAAAACTTATTCCTAAAGCTGTTAGAGTTTCTTCCTCTGCTGGAATTGGTCTCTTTTTAGCTTTTATTGGGCTTCAAAATAGTGAAGGTATTGGGCTTATTGGGTATAGCCCATCAACATTGGTAACTCTTGGAGGCTGTCCAAGATCTGATTTAACGGCGTTAGCTCCTGTCTTAACTACAGTTAACCAAACTGTTAGTTTGCTTCCAGGTAGGTAGAGTGAATTGTTAACTTTAATCGTTAAAAAGTATAATTATTAAACAATAAAATTCATATTTAAAAACAATTTTATTATATTATAATATTCAGATATATAATTTTATGAGTTTAAGTTTTATACACAGTAGTATAAAAAAAATGCATTGTCAACAAATCACAATCAATCATATTTGTGATTTTAGAAGTGTCTATATATATATATATATATATATATATATATATATATATATATATATGATGAAAGTCAAATATTTTTGAAGTCTCAACAATTATGATTGAGTCATGAATTTGATCCAAATGTAATGGACTAATTGGATTATTTATTAATTCCAGGTGCTATGGTATCTGACAAAATACTATGTTTAAAGAACCGGATGGAAAGTCCAACGTTGTGGCTTGGTTTGGTTGGATTTGTCATCATAGCATATTGTTTAATGAAAAACATCAAAGGGGCAATGATATACGGCATCGTTTTTGTCACAATGATATCCTGGTTCAGGAACACAGCTGTTACGGTGTTTCCCAATACCGAATTAGGTGATTCTGGGTACAATTATTTTAAGAAGGTAGTGGATGTGCATTTTATAAAGAGCACAGCTGGGGCATTGAGTTTTAAGGGTATTAATAAAGGTACCTTTTGGGAGGCATTATTCACATTCTTGTATGTAGATATTTTAGACACTACCGGTACTTTATATTCAATGGCTAGATTTGCGGGGTTTCTCGATATCAATGGTGATTTCGAGGGTCAATATTTTGCTTACTTGGCCGACACGTCATCTATTGTTGTGGGGTCTCTTTTGGGCACATCACCTGTAACGACATTTATCGAATCGTCTACGGGGATTCGTGAAGGTGGACGGACAGGGTTGACAGCGTTGACTGTGGCGGGCTATTTTTTCTTGGCTTTCTTTTTCACGCCGTTGTTGGCTTCGATTCCACCGTGGGCAATTGGTCCACCGTTGATTTTGGTGGGTGTGATGATGATGAGATGTGTGGTGGAGATTCAATGGGATGATATGGGTGAAGCTATACCTGCATTTGTGACTATTTTGTTGATGCCTTTAACTTACTCTATAGCTTATGGATTAATAGGGGGCATTGGAACGTATTTTGTGTTACATGTTTGGGAATGGGGAGAGAAATTTGTGAGAAGATGTTTGAAGAAAGAGGACTTGGAGGGAAAATCCAATGCAAATGTAAATGGAAACCATCATGTTGACCATGACCAAGGAGATGATAAAGCAATAGAGGTGTAGAGGAGTATCTAACTTACATCATATTAGGAAAAACATTAAGAAAAGAAATTAAAATGCAACTATGCTAAAAATCTGGACCCTTTTGCAAGATACTTTAGAAGCACTTTGTGTATGTTCACGTTATTCTTGGAGATAGAAGCATAAAAAAAAATTCACAAACTAGGGATTTCACGAGATGTGTAAAATTTAGACAATTTAGAATGAAAATTAGTGTTAAAACTCTTATACAAGTGAGTGTGTATATTACTTGATAAAAACTTTGTTATTTGGTTGAAAGAAAGGGACATCTAATTATCAGGGGGTTGACCCATTGTTATATATCTATGTGTGTTTTATGGGGTTAATTTCAATAGAAATACTTTTGTCATCTTTTTTAAGGCAACAAAGGGAAGTGAAATGGCATCACCGTGGAAGACAGACATCCATCCCTTGCAACAAATAAAAATACAACAATCTAGGAAAATTTGTACTATGGTAAACTCACTCTGTTCCTAAAGATATCGTCGACAATAAAACGAGTGATCATAGGCCACTGAATAAATCTCTGAGTTTGAACACCACTGGAAGCACGTTTGTCATTTGAAGGATATTAATATCCCACCAAAGAAATTCTATGAATATAAGAATTAGAACCATAAAGAGCAAAAAAAAGGCTTTTATATTGTCACTGATGTAACACCCCGATTTTCGTGGGATTGAGGTTTTTAATATGATTTTGTTTTATGAATCATTTTGAATTGATAAGATTAGATTATTTTAATTTCTTGTGTGTTTGAGTTTTTAAAATTAGTAAAATGACATTTAGAAGTATTTTCATATGCTATTTGGTATTATATGATTGTTATTATATATTTATTTTATTTTCATAAATAGTAGTATTTTATATGTTATTTATTTTATAAGTTATTTTAGGCTATTGAGGTGTTAAAATAAATGTTGTAGTGAAATTGGGCTTTAAAAATGAATTAAAATGGATTTCGGGTCTTTTTTAAAACAGCCACGTTTTTTGAATTATACAACACCCTACTTTCTGTTTCCTGCACCCGCTGGCGCTAAACCCAAACATTTTGGCAGCCAGATCCACAAACCAACTCGGCAGCCCAAACGTGCACGCCCGTAGACCCAACCCGACCCGGTTCCTTCCTCACCTTCAGAGTCGGATTCTTGCATCAATTTAACGGATTACAATCGCCACTCCATTCGCAAAAATCACCATGACCGCCGCTGCCTCGGGCTACGACGTCACCACCGTGGTCGACACCCTTCACCTGTGAAGTCGACAGAAGCGTTTCCCCACCTTCCTTGCTTAGATTCCGTCAACCATCAACATTTTGAACCAACTCACCATGGATTCAGCTCCGAACCTGTCACACATCGCGGTGGCGCAGAGGATCAGACAACAGCCCCTCCGTAACTCCGTGTTGCTCATTTCTGTGACTCGTGATTTCTGGTGTGTCGCATAACCACAACGAAACCAGCACACCACACTGACAAGTCACCGATGAACTTTGACCCAATACCCTCCTCTCTCGCAAGTCTCATTCATGTCCCACCCACGGTTGCTTGAAACAACTTACGATTTTCCCTTTGAAGCCAACCTTAAACGGTTAAGTCCAATTATTGGGGTGTATAGAACTTGGGATCAACAAAACCCAATTTTCCTTGAGTTCAATTCATGTAGGAGCCCTGATGTCATTTCAATTCCATGTGCCATATAATGTTATTTACTTCCCTCACATTTTGAACTCTCACTCACTGCTTCGTCTCCATTTTCATTGACTTTGATCATCAATGTTGCCACGTTGTAGTTAGTGGTAAGCTCCTTTATTGCTTTTCTTCTTACACTTACACTACTGTCATTAAATAAGTTATTATATATTCTGAATAAGGAGAATGTTAGGCTGAAAGGTTTCATGCTTAAGTAGTGGGAGAATATTGTAATGAGGTGTTGATTATTCTGTTGAGATTTCCTTTCTCTCTCTGGACTCACTCTCTTCTGTCTGTACTTGCTTTTCCTTCCATTCTCATGAATTGTACTGAATATTGATTTACACTGAATACACTATCAGTACTATTATCTTCCCAGTTTAATTGTGTGAAATCTTAAGTACCATTACATTGGTGCTTTCATCAACCTCCTGCCATGGCGGAGAATTCACGCTTCAAGGAGCTCAACAACGACTTGCAGAAACCGTAGAGAAGAATCACGCCGAGCTCCAAACGATAATGAAACACACGGAGATTGAAAATCAACAGAAGTTCGAGCGCATGGAACTTGCGGTGGTTAACTCGGAGGCCAACTTTGCGAAGATCATGAAGCTGATTTAAGATTTGCCCAAGGAACCACAGGTGGACTCATCGTTGACGAGTGGCTCCTCGTTCAAATTGAAATCGCCACAGAATACCAATTCCTCCAACGCAAAACCGACATTCCAAGTAAGATCCATTAAATTAGACTTTCCTCGCTTTGATGGAAACAATGTGACTGGATGAATTTTCAAAGCGGAGCAGTTCTTTGATTATTATGGCACGCCTGATTCTGAGCGTATTACCATTGCATCTGTGCATTTGGACCAGGACATTGTTCCTTGGTTTCAAATGATGCAAAAGATGAATGCATTTAATTCTTGGAATGAATTTACAGTAGCTTTGGAAACTGAATTTGGTCCCTCACCATTTGATTGTCCTCGATCCAAATTGTTTAAACTAACACAATGTGGTAGCGTTGCTGAACACTATTTGGAATTTACTGCTTTAGCTAATCGTTCTGAAGGTGTTACTACTACTGCATTGCTGGATTGTTTTATTGGGGGATTAAAGGAGGATATTCGCAGGGATGTGAAATCACTGTCACCACCCTCTATGGTGAAAGCTGTTGCTCTGGCCAAACTATTTGAGGAGAAGTACCAAGCTCAAACCAAACCTAAGTCACTTACCTTCACACCCAAACAGAATTTGAACTATTCAAATACACCTGACAACACAAACCAAGCTAGAATTGCCAACACAAACACTAAACCAGAGACAAACACAACAGTGAAACCTTGTACACTTCCTCCCCTGCTACCTACACCCAAAACTAAACCATTTAACAACAATTTTAGAACTCAGTTGTTGAAGAATATGTCTGCTGCAGAGATTCAGTTGAGGAGGGATATGGGGCTTTGCTATTTCTGTGATGATAAGTTCACTTATACTCATAAATGCCCCAATAGACACCAAGTTTTAATGTTGACAATGGATGATGAAGAAGAGAGCCCCACTGAGGATTCTGAGCCTCCTGATTCAAACACAAACTCTAACCAAAGTAGCCCAACTGCTAGTGAACATCATTTATCACTGAATGCTATGAAAGGGGGTACAGGAACAGGTACCATTCGTTTTGCTGGAACTATTGGTAATATAGCTGTGCAGATATTGCTAGATGGTGGAAGCTCAGAGAGTTTTTTGCAGCCAAGAATTGCTCAATTCTTGAAGCTACCAATAGAACCAAATCCTAGTTTTAGAGTTTTAATTGGCAATGGACAGTATATGCAGACTGAAGGATTTGTTTGAGTTGAATGTACAGGTACAATGTCAAGAGTTGCAATTGCCTGTATACCTTTTACCTGTGGTAGGAGCTGACTTGATCCTAGGATCCACATGGTTAGCTACTTTGGGACCACATGTGGCCAATTATGCTGAGTCTAGCATCAAATTCTTGTATAAGGGACAAATGATCACATTGCAAGGAGACAAAACTTTGCAATCATCTCAGGCTCACTTTCATCAGTTGAAGAGGATGGCCAATACTAATGCTATTGCAGAACTTTTCTCGGTACAACAAATTAGTCCTGTCACTTCTGAGGATGAATTTCTAGATTTACCAACAGACATGGAGCCTGAATTAGCAACTCTGTTACACACATACAGATCAATTTTTCAAACACCTGCTGGGTTGCCTCCTAGTAGAGAGAAAAATCATGCAATTGTGTTACAACCAGATGCTAAGCCTGTGAAAAGTCGTCCATATAGATATCCTCATAGTCAAAAGGAGCAAATTGAAGTGATGGTCCAAGAGATGCTCAATAAGGGCATTATTCAGGATAACAGCAGCCCTTTTTCCTCTCCTATTGTATTGGTTAAAAAGAAAGATGGAAACTGAGGGTTTTGCACAGATTATCGTGCCTTGAATGCTATTACCATCAAAGATTCATTTCCCATGCCTACCGTGGATGAATTACTCGATGAGTTACATGGAGCTGCTTATTTTTCTAAGTTAGATTTGAGAGCAGGTTATCATCAAATACTGCTAGAGCCAGAGGATAGACACAAGACAGCTTTTAGGACCCATGGGCATTATGAGTGGCTGGTGATGCCGTTTGGGATCACTAATGCTCCTGCCACGTTTCAGAGTCTATTGAACCAAGTATTTCAAAAAGAATGGAGGAAATTTGTCCTTGTTTTTTTTGATGATATCCTGGTCTACAGTCCATCTTGGAAGACTCATCTAGTTCATCTGGAGTTAGTCTTGAAGACACTACAAGCTCACCAATTATATGCCAGACTATCTAAATGTTCTTTTGGGTTATTGGAGGTGGATCACTTGGGTCATAGAGTGTCTGGTGCTGGAGTAGCAATGGATTCTAGCAAAGTACAAGCTGTGAAGGAATGGCCAACACCAAGGAATGTCAAACAAGTAAGAGGATTCTTGGGATTGACAGGATATTATAGAAGATTTATTAAGAATTATGCTTCTATTGCGAGTCCTTTAACTAATTTGTTGAAGAAGGAAGGATTCAATTGGTCTGAAATGGCTGAGAATGCATTTCAGCAACTTAAGATTGCAATTACACTAGCTCCAGTTCTAGCTCTTCCCAACTTTACTCAACCTTTTAAACTTGAAACAGATGCTTCAGGCACCGGTGTAGGGGCTATGTTGAGCCAAAATGGGCATCCAATTGCGTATTTTTCCAAGAAAATGGTGCCACGTATGCAGAAACAGTCTGCTTATACTAGAGAGCTCTTTGCAATTACAGACACTCTAGCCAAGTTTCGTCATTACTTGCTAGGCCATCAATTTATCATCAAAACAGATCAAAGAAGCCTCAAAAGCTTGCTAGATCAGTCTCTGCAAACTCCGGAACAGCAGGCTTGGTTGCATAAATTTATGGGGTATGATTTTAAAATCGAGTACAAACTTGGGAAAGAGAATGTGGTTGCTGATGCACTCAGCAGAGTGTTATTTATGGCGTGGTCTGAACCTCAGTCACAATTTCTCCAGAAATTGAGAGAGGCTGTGATAAAAGATGCTGACTTGCAGAGTATTGTGCAGCAGTGTGCTGAGAATAATGCTGCCACAAATGACTATGTGGTGAGAGATGATTTATTTTATTGGAAGGGAAGATTGGTGGTGCCTATTCAAGAAGCTTTAATTCAACAAATATTACAAGAGTATCATGCCTCACCTGTGGGAGGCCATGCTGGTGTAACTAGAACAGTGGCAAGAATTAGTGCTCAGTTTTATTGGCCAAAGCTCCGTGAGAATGTGAAAGAATTCATTAAACACTGTGCTATTTGTCAGCAAGCCAAGGCTGTCAATACACTGCCAGCAGGATTATTAAATCCTCTTCCAATTCCAGCACAAGTTTGGGAAGATGTTGCTATGGACTTTATTACAGGGCTGCCTAGTTCACAAGGATTCACTGTGATAATGGTAGTGGTGGATCGTTTGTCTAAGTATGCACATTTTATACCTATGAAGACTGACTACACTAGCAAGAGTGTAGCTGAAGCATTCATGAATTATGTTGTGAAGTTACATGGAATTCCCAAATCTATTGTCTCAGACAGAGACAGAGTATTTACAAGTGCATTTTGGCAACACTTGTTCAAATTACAAGGTACCACCTTGGTAATGTCTTCAGCATATCATCCACAATCCGATGGGCAGTCAGAAATACTCAACAAGTGTTTGGAAATGTATCTTAGATGCTTTACTTTTGATAATCCAAAGAGTTGGTTCAAAGCATTGGCATGGGCTGAGTATTGGTACAACTCAGCCTTTCACACAAGTATAGGGATGACTCCCTTTAGAGCTTTGTATGGCAGAGACCCCCCAACGTTAATAAGACCTGTGTATACCTCTAGTGATTCATCTGAGGTTGTGCAACAGTTTAATGACAGAGAGCTAGTTTTGCAGCAACTGAAGGAGAATTTACAGAAGGCACAGCAGAAGATGAAGGCTTATGCTGATAAGAAGAGACTTGATGTCCAACTGAAGGTTGGAGATATGGTGCTTGTTAAGCTCCAACCATACAGACAACATTCTTTGGCTCTGAGGAAGAACCAGAAGTTAGCTATGCGCTACTTTGGACCATTTGAAGTGATACAGAGAATTGGTCAGGTTGCTTATAAGTTGCTGCTACCTAGTCACGCGAAAATTCATCCTGTCTTCCACATTTCACAGTTGAGGGTGTTTCATGGGAAGAATTCAGAGCCATATGTTCCATTACCTTTATCAACTACTGAAATAGGTCCAATACTGCAACCGAAATTTGTGCTGCAAGCTAGAGTGGTACTCAAAGGTACGGTGCAGGTTAAGCAAATCTTGGTGCTATGGGACGATGATGATCCAAATGCTGCTACATGGGAAATTTTGGAAGAATTCAAGAACCAATACCCTCTTTTCAATCTTGAGGACGAGATTATTTTTAAAGGGGATGGTAATGTAGTGAATGGGAATGCTATGGTCAAAGAGTCAACTGAGGTGAGTCAGCAGGCCAACTTTGAGACACGTCAGCAGGCTGAGGTGGAGAATGGGCGCGTCAGTAACAGGGCGCGTAAGGAGAATGTTAGGCTGAAAGGTTTCATGCTTAAGTAGTGGGAGAATATTGTAATGTGGTGTTGATTATTCTGTTGAGATTTCCTTTCTCTCTCTGGACCCACTCTCTTCTGTCTGTACTTGCTTTTCCTTCCATTCTCATGAATTGTACTGAATATTGATTTACACTGAATACACTATCAGTACTATTATCTTCCCAGTTTAATTGTGTGAGATCTTAAGTACCATTACACATGCGTTCGTGACTGATATTCGTCTATTCTCTATCGGAATGCAACTCGTTATCAGGTACGGGGGAAAGGGTTTCTATTCTATATGGGGAATAGAGGATAGGACTAGAATGGTGTTGATTATCATTATTCCTATTTTGCTTGTATTTATTTTATTTATTTATATTATCTATTTAGTAATTATTCTGGATGACTGTAATTATTTAAGGGTCTCTAAATAATTAGATGACTGTAATCATTCTGGATGACTGTAATAATTTAATGTCTGTAGATGATTTAGAGGACTGTAATTGCACTAGATGACTGTAATAATTTAAATATCTGTAGATGAAGTGTTCATGGATTAGAACGATAGGTAAGATTATGTGATACGAAATTTTTAAGTTCTCGATCGATATTTCAATAATTGTCAATGTAGCCAAGTTTGGCTTGGAACCGGTAAAGTCATTAAATGACTTGACGTTCGAGTTTGTGGTGACTGTTGATTTTCATTAAGCGTATTGTTATCGGAGACTTGCCGCACAATGGGCAAGTTATCCTTCGTCGATGATTAACGAGCTGGTTCGTGTTGAAGAATCTTGTCACAGCAAGGGCAAGAACTCGTTGCAGTATGGACGAGCGGTATCTTCGTGATCAAGATTTGTTGAAGGAACCTTGTCGCAGCATGGCCAAGGACTCGTCGCAGCATGGGCGAGTCATACCTTAAAAGTTAATGATTGTAAGAGGAACTTTGTCGCAATATGGGCAAGGACTCGTCGCAGTATGGGCGAGCCGTACCTCAATAGTTGAAATTGTATAGGAGTAACCTTGTCGTAGTATTGGCAAGGACTCGTCGCAGTATGGGCGAGCCGTACCTCAAGGATGGTAGGGATGATGATAGGTGGGGTGGTAAGCAAACGATTATGGGAGTAGTATTAGAGACGGCCACGACCCGGCCTTGCGGGTAGGCCCAGTGGAGGGGGTCCTAAGTGGGGCACTGCTGGGGCGTTCCATAAAACACTGGGGTACCCTGACTAGACTCTATCTATTTCCCGGGATGTGAGGGCACTTGCATCCGCTTACCCAGAGTTAGATGGATCCTGAATTATCGCGGAGTAGTGGGTAGGATCTTCTCGACGTTGCACCATATTCAGGAGGACGACCTTAGTTGATGAAAGACCGAGCACGTGTGGCATGTTCGTTGGATTCACTGGTGTGGTATTCTCCGTTCCTTGAAGATGATGATCCCAGTTGATGATTAACCGAGTATACAGATTATGTTTGTTGTGTATACTGTAGTGATTTTTATGGTGAGATGTGACCTCATCACTTTTTCCGTACGAGCCCTGTGTGGCTTCACTCTATGACGTCTTGGTGTATGGACATGTTGTGTTTGTCACTCTTTGAGAGTGACTGTTTGATATTGATTTGATGGATTGTGGTTGTCTTTGCTGTTTTAGTCTCGGTCTTATGTTCCTTATATGGTTTGGACGCTCTTTCTCACCCGTGCACCACTTTTTTAGATTGACTTCCAGGTGTCAATGGAGCAGCCTTTTACGATCGTGAATCGGTGGAGATGTGATTACTACGGATCAACTAGTAGCTTTTAGGATGATATTATGTGTTGTAGTTACTCTTTTTTATTTAATTGAATTAAAAGTTAAGTGCTCTGATTATGTGACATCGGGATTTGGGTGGTACTATTATTGTTATAATTAAGATCATTATCGTTATTATATTGAAAGAAATGTTTCATCGCTTTGGTACTTGATAATTTTTATAAATCTGGTTTACATGATTTTATTGAAGAAAAGCTTTGACACATAGTCGTTATTATTACTATAAATTGTTTTATATGATTTTAGGAATTTGATGTCATCTTTTACTTGCGAAAGGATTTCGAAAATAAAGTGGAATCTTATTTGAAAAACGAATTCACTCATTTTCATACTTTTTTAATTATAATTACTTTCGGGGTAAAAGGTGTCACAACTGACATTACGAGCAAAGACTTTCATATGAAGTCTATTCCAAAGTCTATGAGACAAATCCTAAAGCTCCGACTAAGGTTCTGCAATTAATACCAAATTAAGTCTAAATTTAAAGCTAATCTGGACGGAGTATTAGCGATCCACCTAATAATTCAACAGAAACACTTCATTAATTAGTACTTTTACAAACAAACCGAGAACTAGTATGATAACTATTTTTAGAAGAAAAATTTTTCTTGTCTTAATTTCCTCTTTTCAGATTTTGTTAAAATGGGTTCAAAAGAGTCTTTGACATATACATGAACCTCTTCCTCCTCGATGTCCCCGTCAGCTCAAAATTTCTTCTGAGTTTTTAGAACCTGTAAATCGTGAGTCAAGTTAACATTATTACTACTAAGAGATTGACTAGTGGGAGTAGAATTTATATTATCTAAAATTTGAATTCTGTTGGCCTCAGAACACATTGACTAATTGCTAGATATTTTTGCTTGTTCAGAGTTTGATCAGCTATAATTTTTTGATTAATAGCGTCAATAACAATGGTCACTTGAGTAAGATTGTTTACTAGGTTCATAACAGTACTTTTTTGCTTTAAAGACTGTGAATGACCGAACCTTTCTGGTTACTAGTAAAATCCAGGACTTTGGTAGAATCTTTAGAGAATGAACCTTTGCTAGGAGTTTTGTTAGCCTCTACCAACACTTAACCTAGGTGTGGAGAAGATGTTGCGACATCAATATGAACTCTCTGAGCAATAGGAGATATAACTACAAGTTAATCTGGTAGTGATAATTTTCGTTGATCAGATGTGAGTGTGATGATGTTACTTGTAGGAGTTTAATGTGGATTTTGTGATTCCAAGAATATGTTTAAATCCCTAATAGGGTGAATATGATTTCCACGGGGTGTGCTCAATGCTCATCACCCTGATCAATATAAATCCTTTTCATCTTCTTTTTTTTGTTTCAAGAATCCTTTTCATTTCTTAAAAACACAGTGATCACATGGACAAGTTGTAATTGTGATTTTTATACTCCCACTGTTAGATCCTATACCCCCACCATTTTTGTTTATTCTTATTTTACCCCTGTCAATTTTGCTGGTATCAAAAAATAACCGGATTTATCTATTAAAAGGATAAATTTGTTGTTAAAAAAAGGAAAACAGTTTTATCTATTAAATAGAGAAATCCTTTTCAATAGACAAATCTATTAAATAGATAAATCTGTTTTTTTTGTATTTTTTTTAACTACAGATTTATCCTTTTAATATATAAATCCATTTTTCAATTTTTTTAACTACACATTTATCTTTTTAATAGAAAAACCCGTAATTATTTTTAATTTTTCTAAAAATTAATATTAATTTTACTTTTTTAAAAATGAAATAGATTTATCCTTTTTTAAAAACGATGGAATTTTAGATTTTGAGCCGCGAAGTCCTGTAAGAAGTCCCTTTTAGGGGAGTAATGAGCCCTGATTTTTTCTAGATTTTCTGGATGTGGTTTCGAGATCAGAGTAGGTGGCTCAAAAACCGATTTTTTTGCCTAGGTTATCTAGATGGCGTACAACATCGTCACGTGTAAAGAATATCTACACACTGAACAAAACCAAAAAAAATATCACCAGTATCCATATCAATTTTATTTTAAAAAATAAAATTTAAAGGATTTATCTATTTAATAGATAAATCTGTAGTTAAAAAGTGCAAAACAGATTTATCTATTAACGGTGGCAGAGCTTGCATAAATTTTATGGGGTGGCCAAATAAAAAAGTTTGGTTGCATTTTTTATCCCCCAACTTTCTTCTATTGATGAGTTTGGTCATTCTATTTCACTTTTGATTATTTTACTCCCTTAAATTGACAATTTTGGCTCTTGTGATTTTTTTATTACACTCTTGCTCCCTAAAAATAGTGGATTGTACAATTTTGATCCCCAATTTTCCGAAATTCAAGATTTTTGGGTACTAAAAGTACAAGTAATCCATTATTTTGAGGGCAAAACTTGTCAAATTAAGAAAATTGGGAACCAAAATTTTCAAAGTTAAAATAGAGAGACCAAAATCACCAACTTAACAAAACTCACCATATTTTTTAGGGATAATAATAGACTAATGGACTTCAACTAATTTACTTATTTTTAATCTTTTACCTCCTTAGAAAAATAAGCTTGATTGAAATAGCTAAATTTAAAATATACCTATTTATTAAAATACATATATTATTTTTGGGGTAGCCAAGACTACCCCAATCTTACACTTGGAGCCGCCCCTGTCTATTAAAAGGACAAATTCGTAGTTTTAAAAAAAATTGGAAAACAGATTTATCTATTTAATAGATAAATTCGTTGTTGAAAGATGCAAAAGGGATTAATCTATTTCCGTTTTGCATTTTTCAATAACGGATTTATCTTTTAAATAGATAAATCTGATTTTTAAATTTTTTTAAAACTACAGATTTATCATTTTTAATAGATAAATCCATTTTGCATTTTTCAAGGGGTAATATGATGATAGTTGAAATATGTGGGGATATGATGTCCATGTGTGGGGGTATAAAAATCGCTATTCAACAAGTTATGTGGGGGTATGGTGTCCATGTATGGGGTACAAATCACTATTCGACAAGTTTTGAGAAAGGGCTCATTTGAACCTCATCCATATTCCTATGCTAGGCCCATATACTCTGTGATCCAGTTTTGAAAACGCACCTAGACCAGCTGATCTTTTCGTTTGTGAAAAGGGAATTGCTTACAGCACCACTCTTTTTTACTCTGAACCCCCTAATAATTTGAAAAAATAGTTTACATAATGTTTTTCTACCGGAAACTAGGGGTGTTCAAAACCGAACCAAACCAATAGAAAACCGCAAACCGAACCAAACTAACCCGAAAACCGCTTATAATCGGTTTTGTTCGGTTCTTTTTTTCATCGCACCGCGCGGTTCGGTTCGGTTCGCGGTTTTGATTTCAGAAACCGAACCAAACCAAACCAAACCGCAAGTAACACTAAGGCTTGTTGAATTACAACCTTCCTTACTAACTTACTAGCCCAAATGCAACTAAAACCCAACTCTCACTCACTTACTAGCCCAAATCCAGTTAATTCTTTGACTCACTTACAAACAATCCATATTGTTATGCTATATTTAAAAATTACAATAAAATATTTAATTCAAATTCTTTTAAACATTGTCTTAGCTATCTTAAAAGAATTAAAAGAGAGTAATTTATATACTACATATATTTGAGTAGATTTTTTCTTAAAGATTTATGTTAGCCATTTTTTATGTTACTTAATTTTAACTTTGTTTTGAATTATGTTTTGTATTGAAAAAAACCGAACCAACCGAACCAATCCAAACCGCATTGGTTTGGTTTGGTTTGATTTTAGGAAGCCAGCCGAACCAAACAAAACCGCATGTATTTTTACCTTGCGGTTCGGTTCACTTTTTGTCTCAAAACCGAACCAAACCGCACAACGAACACCCCTACCGGAAACTAGAGGTCTGTTTATTCATTGTATGTTGCTAATAAACATATGAAAGGGTACACCTTATAAAAATTAGTTGGTTTTTTTTACCCCCATCATTATCACCTATACCCTCATAAATCGTTTTTGGACCAAAATGCCCCTCATTTTTAAAAAAAAACGTTTTTTTTTTAAAATTTCCGAATTTATATTTAGGTGTAAATTTTCAGAATACATATTTTAAAATTTAATTCCAAATTTATGTGTAAATCCGGAAAATTTTAAAAATGTATTCCGAAAATTTTAACAAACGAAAGAACGAATACGACTCAAAAATTATGAAACTCCCTAAAATATGACTCAAAAATACGGTAACAACAGCGCCAACGGGACCACTAATGGAAGCGGCGACGGGAGCAGCGAGAGCGTCGACGGAAGCGTCAAAAAGCAACAAAAGCGAGTTTCTTATATTATGGTTACCGTATTTTTGAGTCGTATTCGTTCTTTCCTTTGTTATTGTTATCGTAGTTTAGCGAGTTTCATAATTTACTGTTATTTATCGTAATAATCATGATTTTTTAATTAAAAGAAATTGATTTTTTAAAAAAATAATAATTTTTTTTAATTCCGAATTTACCACATAAATTCGGAATACAATTTTAATTTTTTTTTCTAATTCCGAATTTAACCCTAAATTCGGAATACGTTTTTAAAATTTTCTGGATTTACACGTAAATTCGAAATTAAATTTAAAAAATGTATTCCGAATTTACACGTAAATTCGGAAATTTTAAATTTAAATTCCGAATTTATGTGTAAATCCGGAAAATTTTTAAAAAACTTTTTAAGAAAAAAAAAATTGGGGGCATTTTGGTCCAAAATGGAATTATGGGGGGTATGGGTGATAAGGAAGGGGGTAAAAAAAAAACCCAAATTGGTTTATCCTTTTGAAAAACTAGTTTATTTATGGTGTGTCTTATGTAGGTTTTTTATTAACCAAAAGAAATGGATATGGAGTCTCGTTAAAACCTTCTGATGCAAAACTCTCCTTAGGGAAAAGGCACCAGGAAGGAAAGAGTACTCCCCCTAAATTTTATTGATAAAAAGAGAAAATGTACAGAAAACATGGGGGGACTAGACCAAAACCCATGAGCATATACATCATTATAACTGGGGGGAAAAATATAAGCAAACCTACAAATGTGTGCAAAAGCATCACTATAACGACTCTCATCCCAACCAGGTCGGCACCAGAGTCACTAACAATCATCTGCAACACACCAAAAACGGGGGGGAAACAGGTGAGTCTTATAAGCAAACCTACAAAGGTGTGTCTTATGTAAGTATTTGTATGATGTAATTGTAACAGAAAGCTAGTGAATGCTAACTGTAAACTGATTGTTTCATTGATCAATTTGGTATTTGTACACCAATACAACAGTAGCTAATACAAGGTTTGGGCTTTCTAATTACAAGCAAATGCCATAGGGCCCAAAACAATACAACGGGGCTTGAATACAGTGGCCCAATACAGCTAAATGACTAATTACACATTTCATTTATTCAATACAGCTACTATATCAACATTTCTTCCCTTAAACTCAACTCCACAGAGTTTAGTTTATCAACAATTCTTCCATCTATCAGTGCTTCACCAAGCTCAATTCTGTCATGCCAATATTCTCCTTCAGTTTGTCAAAAATTCTCCTGCTTCAAGGCCTTTGTGAGGATGTCTGCAAGCTGTTCAAGTGTAGAGCAAAATTTCAATTCAATGAGTTTTGAATTGCATAGATCTCTAAGAAAGTGGAATCGCACATCAATGTGCTTGCTTCTTCCATGGAGCACTGGATTTCTTGACAACTTAATTGTGGAGTTATTGTCACACATGATGGTGAGGCAATTGTTCTGTTTCATTCCCAATTCATCTAATATATGCATCATCCACATTCCTTGACAAGTGCAGTATGCAGCAGCCACATACTCAGCTTCTGTGGTAGACAACGTGACAATCGGCTGCTTCTTTGATGACCAAGAGACAGCACTGTTGTTTAGCATGAAGATATAGCCACTTGTACTCTTCCTATCATCCAAGCTTCCAGCATAATCACTGTCACAGAATCCAGTGAGATTCTGTTTTTCTCCTCTCTTGTACAGAATTCCAGCATCAATGGTACCTCTCAAATACCTCATGATTCTCTTAGCAGCCACCAAATGTTGATTAGTTGGATTTTTCATGAATCTACTAATCAAACTAATAGCAAACATGGCATCAGGTCGAGTTGCATTCAAGTACATCAAACTCCCCACAATTTGCTTGAACATTGTGGAGTCAACTCTGTCATCACTGCTGAACTTTGTAAGCTGCAACCAGTGGCTATAGGACTTTTTACTGCCTTACTTTCTGTCATTCCAAATCTTTCAAGGACACCTTTGGTGTATTTCTGTTGAGTGATGAAGATTCCAATAGAGTTTTGGACAACCTCTACACCAAGGAAGTATCTCATTCTCCCCAAGTCTGTCATATCAAATTCATTCTGCATGGAGTTCCTGAAATTTTCAATCATCAAACTATCACTGCCAGTGTATATTAAGTCATCAACATATAAACTGACAATGAGAATTTTCTTCTTCTCATTATCCTTTTTTGTGTAGAGAGTGTGTTCATGAGGGCATTTTGTGAATCCCTCCTTTGTGAAGTAGGAATCTATCCTACTGTACCAGGCTCTTGGTGCTTGTCTAAGGCCATACAATGCCTTCTTTAACCTATACACTTTTCCTTCCATCCCCCTTTTCACAAATCCTTGAGGTTGCTCTATGTAAACAGTTTCATCTAGCTCTCCATGCAAGAAAGCATACTTGACATCTAATTGGTATACATTCCAATTTTCACCAACAGCCATGGCTAAGACACATCTTATGGTGTCCCATCTTGCCACAGGGGCAAACACTTCCTCAAAATCAACTCCAGCCTTTTGAGAGTACCCCTTTGCAACCAACCTTGCTTTATGTTTATCTATCTTCCCTTCCTCATTGAATTTTGTTTTATACACCCACTTTACTCCAATCTTTTTGGCATTAGGAGGTAAATCCTCCAATTGCCATGTCTGGTTTTTTTCAATGGATTGAATTTCAATTTCCATTGCTTGCTTCCACTTCTCACTTTTAGCTGCCTCATCAAAGGTAACTGGGTCTGAAGGATTCTCAAAAGCAATCAGACTATGTAGCTCACCATCATATATTTCATCTTGTAACTCTTCGTGACTAGCAGACACTAAGTGGTTCACCATGTAGTCTTTCCACCATACTGGTTCCCTTCTAGTTCTAGGTTCTATCAAAGTTGGATCATTGTCATGGTGCTCAGAATCACTCTCAGAGTCATTCTCACCACTTCCACTTGCTTCTCTTCTCCCTTGATCCAAGTTTGAGGAGAGCTCAGTGTTTGTGTTATCATTATTTGGTGCTTCAAGGTTCTGGTTATCAGCAGTGGTGGGATTTTCTTCTGTGTTTTCTTCCAATTCACATTCTAGTCCACTTGCTTTGTCTGCTTCATCCTTGTTCTCCTAGTTCCATCCTTTTGATTCATCAAATTTGACATCTCTGCTGGTCATTATCTTCTTGGTAAGGGGATCATAGAGTCTATATGCTTTAGACTCATCACTCACTCCAAGGAAGATACACTTTTTGCTCTTATCATCAAGTTTTTTCCTTTGGTTATCAGGAGTGTGCATGTAAGCTAAACATCCAAACACTCTCAGATGGCCCACTGATGGTTTGATATTGCTCCATGCTTCATCAGGTGTGAGATTCTTCACAGACATAGTGGGGCACCTGTTTAAAAGATAAAAACTCCACTTGGCTGCCTCACTCCAGAAATACTTTGGTAATTTAGAATCACTCAACAAGCATCTTACCATATTCATCACTGTCCTATTTTTTTTTCAGCTACACCATTCTGCTGTGGTGTAAAAGCTATTGTCAACTGTCTTCTAATCCCATTCTTTGAGCAATAATCAATGAATTCTTGTGAGTTAAACTCCCCTCCCCTATCTGTTCTCAAACAACTAATAGAGGATTGGCTCTCCTTTTCTACCATGATTTTAAAACGTTTAAAAGTTTCAAAAGCTTCAGATTTTTGACTAAGAAAATATATCCATCCTTTCCTACTATAGTCATCAATAAAGGATATGAAATACCTCTTCTTACTGCTGGATGCTGGTGTGATTGGACCACAGATATCAGAGTGGACAAGCTCCAATCTTCTTGAGGCTCTCCAGTTACTTTGCTTTGGGATATTATCTCTGTTCTGCTTTCCAATCTGACAGTCAGCACACACTGTCTCTGTCTCCACCAAGGTAGGGAGCCCTCTTACCATCTCCTTTTGCTTGAGCAGTAGTAACCCTTTATGACTCAAATGGACATATCTTCTGTGCCAGAGTTCAGTGGTGCTTTCTGTTGTAACTTGCATACAGCTCTCATCTACTTCCATGGGCTTTGCTTTGACTGGAAATATTCTGTTGCCTGCCATATATGAGACCATGATCAAACCCTTTTCTTTATGATAAACCTCACATTTGTCATCTTCAAAGATAATTTTTAGTTTCTTTTGTTGAAGTTGGCCAACGCTCAGAAGATTGCTTCTTAAATCTGGGACATAAAATACATCAGTTATGACTTGTATTTTTCCCTCTATCTTGAGTTTTATGCTGCCTCTCCCTTCAACCTTCAACTTTCTACCATCTCCTACTTTTACTGATTCCTTGAATTTTTCATCAAAGTTGAAGAACCACTTCTTGGTTCCACACATATGTGTGCTGCATCCTGAATCAAGAAACCAGATATCTTCCCTACTTGTTCCTGAGTCATTGCTTTGAGCCATTAGGAGTTCTTCACCCTTGAAATCACAGAGATGTGTGCCACATCCTGAGTCCAAGAGCCAACTACATTCAATGCTCTTTTATGAGTTATCACAGCAGTCATTATCTGAGTTTTCACAGCAGTTTCTACCTTCTGAATTACAGTGTTCATCACCAGTTTCTGAGTTTTCACAATACGCCATTAAGAGTACCTCTTCCTCTTCTTCAAACCCAGCAAAATTTGCCTCATTACCCTCAAGATTTGGACATTCATATTGATAATGTCCAAGCTTGCGACACTTATAGCACTCAATGTGCTCTTTTGATCTACCTCTTCCTCTCCCTGCTCCTCGTCCACGCCCTCTTCCTCTGGTCGTGGTGTTAACCTTCATTACTTGTTCATCTTCCTTCTGCCCCTTCATGCGTTGCTCTTCAATCAAGATGCTACTTTGCAATCCATCTATTGAGAGTTCTTCAATGTCATTTGATTGCACGATTGAGCAGACAACGTAGTTAAACTTTGCTGTCATCGACCTTAAGATCTTTTCTACCACAACGGTTTCACTCACTGATTCTCCAAGACTTTTCATTTTGTTCGTAATTCCGAGCGTTTTTGCGAAGTAATCATTCACCGTTTCCCCTTCTTTCATCTCTAGCACTTCAAATTCACGTCTGAGAACTTGCAATTGTGCATGTTTCACCTTCTTTGACCCAGGAAATTTCTGTTTGAGGGAATCCCAGATATCCTTCGCTGAATCGTGTTTCAAGATTGTTTCAAGCGTGTTTCGGTCAATTTCTTGAAACAAGTAATTTTTAGCTTTTAAGTCCTTCATCTTTGCTTCGTCGTGAGCTTTCTTCTGTTCTGGAGTAGCGTTCGTTGCCAATTGTGGAATTCCACCTTCCACCACCTCCCAGTAATCTTTGGACCGAAGTAGATTTTCCATTAAAATCTTCCAGTGCTCATAGTAGCCATCGAGCTTCGGTATTGCTGGTTGAACGTAAGTTCCGATCTCCTTCTCCACCATTGCTAACGGAGTTTCTCTTCTTCAAGAACTGCAGTCTTTGATTTCGTGTTCCCAGGCTCTCCGTGAGCTCTGGTACCAATTGTAACAGAATGCTAGTGAATGCTAACTGTAAACTGATTGTTTCATTGATCAATTTGGTATTTGTACACCAATACAACAGTAGCTAATACAAGGTTTGGGCTTTCTAATTACAAGCAAATGCCATAGGGCCCAAAACAAAACAACAGGGCTTGAATACAGTGGCCCAATACAGCTAAATGACTAATTACACATTTCATTTATTCAATACAGCTATATCTACAGTACTGACTTTGTAAGGTGTATTGCATTTAGAGATCTAATAGTAACACATGATAATGTAGGCTCTTCGCAACTGGGTAGAATTTGTCACATCGATGTATTTTAATGAAATTTCTCTTATCCAAAATAAATTTTGGATGGGAAATGCTAGGTTTGACTTTGTTTCCTTTCATAATATGCGAAGTGACAAGTGTCAATCAACTAATCTTTCAATTTTTGCATGTCATCTATGTGATAATGAGTTTTCAACTAACAATAACCACAATATATTCTTGGTTCAATTTACGTAAGTATACGTAATGCAACATGCATTATTGTGTGAGGGTTGATGACAATGCTAAAAACAACACACAGTTCGCTTTCTTTCCTAATTTTATTTTCATAAACTCTTTCTTTTTCTAATTTGTTTTATGACAAGCTAGCATCTATTATTATTATATTTATATATTAAGAAAATAAAGAAAACGACTGTTTTTTTAACAAGTATGCAAACCGTTAGCTTTAAGTCATGTCTAATCGATTTTGCTTTCTGGTTTGGTTAAAGTAGACAATCAATAATGAAAGAAATCTGTCTAAGTTTGCAGTATTAACAAAGTTAGTGTCCAATAACAAGGTTGGAATTTTTTTTTTCATGTAAAGATTAACTATGGCTTCATATACAGATCATTTGGGTTAATTAGGGCCGTTGTATGTTTTGGCGCACAGGACAATATTTCATTCCACTAACGAGTCTTTTTTTGGATAATTAAGAGTTTATTGTTACGACTTACTTAAATGGACATGCAAGTTAGAAAATAGTTAATATTTACGAAACATCGATCTGTAAGCCATGGCCGCACATAGCAGACCTAATACTCTGACTACTTCTCATAAGGGTTATAGAGACGATCAGTGGCGGATCTTGAAAAAAAAACTAGGGAGGGCCGCTAAAATAAAGCTCTTCGTATTTCATTGACTTGATTTACTATCAGTGACAACAATAGAAACCAAACCAGCGAACATAATTTACTAATTCACAATCAATTGTTTTCAGCAACAGCAATGTCATAAATTCATAATTTACTATCAGTGACTGCAGTACAGAAACTTTGAAACATTGCCATGAAAATAAATATAAATGGAGTTGAAAACATAAAAGGGGAAATAAGGTTAAGAAAATTACTAATTTTAATTGGGTTAAAAAGCCCTTCCGATTGACAGTAGAAGGAGACGACTCAGAGGAGAATAGAAACCAAACCAGTGACGACGTCGATGACAACAATGACGATGTCGATGAAAGGCACCGGCGAAATGAGAAGAAGAGCGATACCGGAAAGAATCGTTGAGTGAGAGACGACGGAGAGGAGAAGAAGAAGAGCACCTTCCGCTAGGCTTCTGTCATACATTGTTGTCGAGAGTCAGAGAGTTAGCGTGAGAGAGAGTTTGCGTGAAAACGGAAGGCGGTGAGGCTGAAACAAGTAACTAAGTTTTTGGAAAAAAAAATCATTTAAAGTAAGGTCATTTTCGTAATTTTAGTCCTATATAAAAAAATTATTTTATTTTCCAGACGGCTTTTCCTTGTCTACATGAAGAACCGCCCCTGGAGACGATAATGTAAGATTAATATACACCTATATTAGCTTAAACTAAACGAACCTATCAGTTTAACTTCTCTTTCTAATAAATTGTTTAAAATTAAGTTAAACATTTTGGTGGAAAACAAAGTTTGACTTACATGAAAAGATTTCAAAAACGATAAACACAATTGAACACACCCCCACGACGATGAACAGGGAGGCAGAGACCGACGACGATGAGGAACAGCGAGTGTGAGAGAGGCTGAGGGGGAGAAGAAGGTTATGCGTGCGTGAGAGGTAGACAAGAGCAGATCTAGGATTAAAAAATAGGGTGTTCCTTCAATGATCTAGGATTAAAAAATGAAGAAAAAGAGGACAAATGGTGTTTTCCTGGATTCAAACCCAGCCCCTTTTATGCAAAGTTTGTGGTGTATTACCACTAAGGCGAGATGTTTGGGTGTTCCTGGGAACACCAAGAACACCATTTGAATTCGCCACTGGAGATAGATAGAAGGAAGCAAGAAGGTCGTGTAAGAGCTGTGGTGGAGCTTGTGGAAAATATAATTAAAATAGATAAACATAAATTAAAAATCAATTATAAATAAAATTAAATGACTAAAAAAGTAATTTTGATTTCACATATAGATACAATTGAGGTTGTTTGTAAAAAAATAATTCTAAACTATTTCATTTCAATTTTAAAATGCTGAAAATAATTTTGTCAAAAATTATCAACCATTTATTCATAATCTCTAATTCTATTATAAAATATGTGAAAAAATTGTTATTATATAATATTAAAAATATATTATTAAAAATATGAATAAATATAAGAATTATTTCTACTGAATAAACATTTGGACTTTGTACTTATTAATTATTAGATTAATATTTTTGTCCAAAAAAATTTATTAAAGAAAATTTCTTTTTTGACAAACTATTAGCGTTATATCTAACACCGTTGGCCCATGGCTTAATCTACCTTGGGACACGGGGGGTCGACCTGGAGCTCCCGGGTTTGATTCCCGCAATGGACAAACTCAGTGTTGGCCAGTGCGAAATTTGATCCTAAGCAAGAACGGAGCCTTCGTCAAAATCGTTGGGACACTCCATGGGTAGCCCAGCAATGGTCCCATATATATATATATATATATATATATATATATATATATAAATATAAAACTATTAGAGTTATGTGAATCTTATAACTTATCAAACACAAGGCTGTAGCATGTTGTTGAGTATGTCTTTATTAAGTTGGGTATGTCTGCGCAAAATATGTAAAAATTTAGTTGTTTTTAAATAACTGGGAGTAATTTAGTAATTTCACATGTATATTTTCTAGTTGGTCGTGCCTAGCCCATATAAAGCTCCGCCAATGATCTCTAATATTTCAAAAATTATAGAAAAATGTTTTAGAAATATTTTAAAAGAAGTTTTCTTGGATGTAATCGATCGGGCAACTTCAAAGTGTGTGGGGCAAGGTCTCTTCTAGTTTAACCAATATCTTGGGTTCAAATTCAGCCTTGGAAATGCAGCAACGTTTAATATCTTAAGGGAGAGCTTTACCACCAATTGTGGTCCTACTCTGCTCGAGGAATTAGTCTCTACATAGTTACGCACAGAGGATACCCAATTAAAAAAAAAGTGTGGGGGGCGATTTTTTTTCAACTATTCTTCAAACCTGTACTTTGAATTACATAAATTTCATTAAAAAAAAGACATTTCATTCTTGCAAGGTGAATATTATCGGGATATACCTATGGAAAGGAACTACACAAGTCTACAATTGCTTGTATGATTTTGTTTCTAGTTGTAAATGCGTAACAAGCAATTTAAATATGATTGAAAGGATTAGAATATTAAATGCACCACGTGCATTGATTGCTTGAGATAATAGATAGATGATAACTGATAAGCTTATACGATATATCAATCTGCATTTCATGTAGGACCTCTGCCAACTTGCCATTGATGTTCATGATCGCCACCCAAACAAGACTTATAAAATTCTCTAATTATTTTTGGTAAACTTAGTTGTACACTTGTTGGAAAATGACTTTGAAAATTGACCAAAAAGCTGTTAAGTTTTTTGTGAGTATTCAGAAAAACGAAAATACATTGGTAATTTTTATATATTAGTTATGCAACTTGATGCAATTTCAACCAAAAGTAGAAGCACTTTTTAATTGCAAGCCAAGCCTGGCTGCGCGTACTGTGAATTTGGCGAATTTGATCTGGCGTCCCTTTTAACCACATTATTTTATTTATGGGTTTCTTGTATGAGTAATTAATTCCATAATTTGCATCAAGCAAAAAAAATTATTAAACCAATATAAAAAGTATAGAATATGGTGCATTATTATGAACCGCAAACATCGTTGTCACGAGAGAGCACGCCCAAATTTGTCTTGAGTACTTACTCCAGTGTTATTGCTCTGCCATCATCGTCCCATTGTTATGTAGTAGTAGTAGTACTAATTTAGGATTAGGATTCAATTATTGAGCCACTATTTATTTATTTTTTACATTGTTGCACTGGTATTATTATTCCAAACTCGATGTTGGTCAATGTGAAATTTAATCTTAAATACGAATAGAAACTAGTCTTTCGTTAAAAGTGTTGAGACACTCTTGTGTAGCTTAGCAATGGTCCGAACTAAAAGTAGTATCGTTCCAATACTCAAATTTGCTTAAAATTTAATATGATGTAGTGCAGTTGCACTCCACTGTAGCGAATTGTGTCCCATAATTTCGAGTCTAAATCTTGGTTTAACCACAGTTACTTTTGTGATGATTTAACGACTTATTAATGTATTGTTGAACTTTCATTTTTTATAAAGATAATTTATTGCTACGTGATGGCATGTTATCCATGGAAAACTTTGAGACGATAAGAAGAATTCTTACAAATAGATTTACATTTACCTTATTTGAAGAGGACTTGTAGAGATTTAAACCTATAATGTATCGGATAGAAGCTTTGACTATGCCATTGGCCATTCTCTAGACCCCCATTAACTATATTGCCTTAAGGATATTTGTTTTGTATAAAATGCGATAGAGTGATTAATATTAAATCTAAACTATTGATGAAATTGTATTTTATCTCACGGTCAACCATAGTAGTTCACTTGTAAGAGACTTAGTTCATCCCTCACCCTAGAAGCACCGTTATTGGTTAACTATTAGAAAACCATTTTCTTTTACGGAAATTAGTAAAAAATATCTGACCCTCATTAATCATTACCAAATCTTGAACTAGGTGTTTTTACTGAATTTTGTTTTCTAAGACAATAACTAATGTAATTAAAAGATGAATAAATTCCCAACAATGGATTAAGATGATGATACCAATACAAAAAATGATAGATACCCAAATATAATCCAATTTTGAAGAATCAATTACGAAGTCACCGAGAGACCGGGACTTCCTGTTTGTAAGCCAACTCAAGAAGCAAAGGTCGCAATTTATCTTTCCAAAAACGCGAATCACATTCATCCCTCCTTTCACGTCTCTTCATTTCAACAACAACCAACTCATCCGTTAACCGGTAAACCACCACAAAAGCAATCAAATTACCATCTCGCCCTTCCAACTTAGCTCCACTACCATTTTCCTTAACAGTCACCACCACCCCCGTCTCCTTCGCCACCTCCTCCACCCTCTCCACAACCCTCCTCGGCGTCTCCGCTGAAACAACCCGTTCCACTGAATCCGTCTTCCCCGGATCCTCAAACATACCCGACATATCCAACCCGGTTGAAAATGAAATCAAGTCAAACGCATTCAACGGCTTGAACCCGGTTCGAGTCTCTTCCCATTCACATTCACGTTCCTTAATTAATGCCCGGTCGGGTCGGTACCCACCCGAATTAAACCATGGGTCTTGAATAATCTCATCAACGGTTATCCTCGTCTTAGGATTCGTATCCAATAAACGTGATAAGAGGTTTCTCAGATCAGGAGACGTCCATTTCGGAAACCGAAATTGACCGCGGTAAATTTTACGGTAAAGAACGGTAATATTATAATCATTGAAAGGTAAATAACCTGCAGTGAGAGCGAATAAAACGACGCCGCATGACCAGATATCAACTTTAGCACCGTCATAGCCTCTCTTCGCGAGAATCTCAGGTGCCACGTAGGATGGAGTGCCGCAAATGGTGTGGAGTAAACCGTCGGGTCGGGTCTGACCCGTAACGGCGCTTAACCCGAAATCAGAGACTTTGAGATTGTCATTCTCGTCGAGAAGGAGGTTATCGAGTTTGAGGTCACGGTGGAATACGCCACGAGAGTGACAGTATTCTACGGCGGAGATTAGTTGCCGGAAGTAGCGTCTAGCGTGGTCTTCGGTGAGTCGTCCCTTGCTGGACACTTCTTGGAAAAGCTCTCCGCCGGCGGCGAATTCAACGATGAAGTAAATCTTGGTCTTCGTGGCGAGGACTTCAAATAAGTTGATGATGTTAGGGTGGTGGAGATGGCGGAGAATCGTGATCTCGCGTTCAACGTTGGCCGCGAAACTACCGTGGATGACCTTTTTCTTGCTAACCGCTTTAACCGCCACGCTTTGCCCTGTATCCACGTTTGTTGCGTGATACACCTTCGCTGATGCACCAACACCTAGCAATCTTCTGATTTCGTATTTCTTGAACAAAACGACGCCGTGTTGCGACTCATCATTCGTCGTTTCTGTTTGTGGTAGTGTTTCTTCTGCAACGACGGTGTCGTTTTGTGAATCTCTCATATTTATTTTGCCACGACGGTGTCGTTTACGTGACTGAGTTGTTAAAATGAAAATTTGAGGTTCTGTTTGGGTTTGGCGTTGGGGTTGCCGTTGTTATAAGTTTTTTGTGACGGTTGCTTGAAGTGTTTTTGAGAGAATGAAAAAGAGAAGCAAGTGATGTGCTGTAGTATAGGCTGGTATAATTGCTATTTAAAGATAATGAGCAATGCTTCTATGTATGTTTTAAAAAAAAAATAGAAACAGGTTAATGTGACGTTAGTAATAGTATAGTGATAATTACTGCTATCTCCGTCTCATATTAAGTGTCGTTTAAGTTTATGCGCGAGTATTAAGAAAATGATTGGATATACTAAATTTTATGGTAAAAAAATGTGGTAGGACTAAAACACCCTTACACTTTTTTGGTTGGTGCAAAGGCACGGTTATTGATATTCTAAAGTAAGGGTATTGTTGGAAAGTAATAATAAATGTTGTATTGGGATTCTAAAGTGACAGATAATTTGAGACAAAGAAAAATGACAAACAGAACACTTAATATGAGACGGACGGAGTACCTATTTATTATAAGGAAAAAAAACTTTTTTTAAGTTTATTGAGTAACTTATGTATGTGGACTGAATTTACCGATCATCAATAGGTAGTTATAGTTTAGATACATCAGTTATTAAATACTCAGTATAGTTCAAATACATCTGATGCTCAATGAACCTAAAAGGTGTTTTTTTCCCTTATAAATAAGGTTCTGAGAGCATCTCCGATGAGAAGTTATTACACATCAAGAGTTATATTTTAATAGGTATCCCTGTTATGGAGAATTAAAAATGGGTATCTATTAGTAAGAAATTCTTAAATAGAAAACTCTGTCTCTCCTCCGACATTGGGACTCATTTCATTACTTATGATTAGTTTTGGAGTTCTGATTTGGAGAAATAAAATTTTTATTAAATACTACTAACAAAAAATTATAAAAGAGTAATGTGTATATATGTGTTACTCATTTAGGTACAGAGTTTTTCCATTATAGATGGTTGAGTACGATGCTAGTGCTGGAGTAGTGGCGTCGTATTGGCAGATTTAAAATGGAAATTACGGAAACGCGTTGGTGTACTAAGCAAGAATACACGGTAAGTTGAATAATTGGTGTAGAGAGTTTGAAAATAAGTTTGGTGGTTATGGATAATGGTGGCCAAACAAAGCTTAATGATTGAAAGGGAGCGCGTGAGCGTGAGAGAAGGAGTGCCTCTGCAGGATTAATGGTAAATCGACAGACAAGCGATTCTTCTCGTATAGATAAGGATACGAATGTAGTACCACTCTTGTCCATAAATGACTCTCGTGAACTGCCATTTTCGTATGTCAGATTTTCACTTGCCTCTCTCTGCCTTTTTATACAGCACTTATCAATATCAATTATCACTTCTTTTTTTTGACAGCAAATATCAATTATCACGATGGAAGCTTATATTAGGTCAGTGGCTTATATTAGGTTTGTGGGGTACTTTCATCTTGGAATATATACTAGCTAGTATATGGTGTGAGTGAGGCTTGAGCCATTTAAATAATGCAGTGGGGTCCACCAATATTAGAGCTGAACATGCAGTTGTGACTTGTGAGGTTTTAAAAATTATTAATGATTCTTTTGAAAATTATAATCTAATCCTCTCCATAATTTCAACATCTATTAATTGGTGATGATGAATTGAATAAAAGTGTTTCTTCGATCAACCACGATTTTCAGCACTTGAACTCAAATGCATGGTCCTAAATTTAGTGTAATGAGTAATGTTTTGAATTTGAAAACTAGATCGCTCATTAATTGGTAAATGCTAAACAAATTATTTGTTCACAATTTTATCCTTTATGTTTTTAGCAATGCGGAATTTGTATTACCATCGATGTAATTTTTCGATCTAAATGAATGAATATCATTTCTTAATCAAAAAAATAATCTAAAGCATATTAAAGGGTGAGCAACTCTTGAGCCACTTTACATTTTGACAAAAGGCTTGAGCCACTTAAATACAAACCAGGATTTTCTGTAGTTGCCAAACAACTGCAGGTCTTGAATTTAGTGCTAATAGAACAAATGTGTTTGAAAGAGAGGTATTTTAGATGATGAAATGACAGAAAATCCCTAAAAACAGTGCAAATGTAGGGGACTGCAGGCATAATGAATGCAGATAATCCCATTCCCTTAAATACATGGTTCATGATCCACAAGTGGCGGATCTAGGACTCGGAGTCAAAGGTCAATTGTTTTCAAAAACACGCATAGTTGAAATTGTAAGAAAAATAAAAATCTAATATATTTAATTAAATAAATTAAACAACTCATAATTATCTTCTATGCACACGGGATGAAGAGGAATTGGTGTTAGTGATTGTATTGGGGCGGTGTAGTGTGAACTGAGTGCGAAATTAGGGACTTGAGTGCAAATTAAGTTTTTATGGGTGTTGAAAACTTTTTATTGGGAGTAATTTTTTTTAAAATCATTTTATAGGAAGTAAGTGTAATTTTATTGTTTGAGGGTGTGCACTAACTCCCTCATTAGAGGGCAATCATGCAATTGTAAACTTTTAATATATATTAATGTTTCTTTTATAATTATAATCTAATCCTCTTTTGTTAGACCACGATTACCCACAGTTGAATTTAAATGTTGACTCCTTCATTTAGTGTAAATAAGTCAAGAGAGAGATGGGAGTGATAGTTTTGAGCGTTGTGATGACCTAGAAGTAAACTACATGTAGGTGATCTTAGGGTTTATGAATTTAGGGAACTCATTTCCATATTTCATCACAGAAACAATCCACGCAATAACGACCTATATAAGACTCTAGCCCACATTTAGTTTAACTATCCATTTGATCTCGTGATTAAACGAAATCCAAATCCACAATTATGTTGTGTTTAACATTCTAGACTTGTTGGGACATGATTGAAGTTCGACATGAACTTTTTTGGGTTACAAAAAATTTAAGGTGAGGAAATCTCGTCTCAGTCCAAGGTAAGCGAAACCTCTAGACTCTTTAAGTACTTACAAAAGGAATTACATCTACCTCACTCCAAGAGAAATAGTAGGGATTTGAACCTACGACATGTTGGATACAAGTCATGTCATGCTCCACAAGACCAATCACTTGGTATTTACATGAATTTCATTCTAGTGGGAAACTTCCCAATTAATGGCCTTATTTCATCCTCCGTTGCATTGTTACCAAATAAGGATCACGCACAATAGTTGAGGATCATACTAGCCCCTGTATTTTTCAGATCACTCCTTTTTATATTGATTCTATCATTCGTAATGAAATGAAATGAGTTAATTTTCCATCAAAAAAAATGAATTTGAGGTGCAAAAGGGTTACGTTAGGGGGATTTGTTGGCCCCTTTCTTATATTTAATAGCGAGTCAATAATTATATGGGTTAGTTGACAAAGTTGTCCAATGTGGCGACCTCAAGGGGTTCGAGGTGAGTTGTGATATCTGGAACCTACGTGAAGATTTTATGTTTGCAACCTCTAATTTCTCCTAGTTTAATGTTGTATATCCCGTTCAAATTCCTCGATATACCAGTAAGAGCAAATCCAAGACGCAGTTCCAACTAGACTTCAATGTTAGGCAATGAAACAACGTCTCTCAATGTGGAAAGGAAGGCAAATCTCTTTTGGAGATAGAGTTGTCGTTATGAATTCACTCTAAAATTACTTCTCTTTTTATAAGACCCTTTTTAGAACTGCAAGGTGAACCAGGTTAGCTGGGACAATGTTTGTCGTCAAAAGATTAATGGTGGGCTTGGCGTAAGAAATGTTGAATTATTGAATTTATCCTTGTAATCAAATGGAGGTGGATTTGCTTGATTGAAAAGGATGTGCTATGTTTGATCTGCCCTCTTTCAGGTATGGTGCTCTTGGTAGATTAATAGATAATTAGTGACACATGTTTTAAATTTATTGGGTAAATAGATCTGATTCTATATGTTGGCACAATTTGGTTTGGCTAATTGGCATGATAAGAATTATTGATTTTATCCTTCTTGGTTTTCCGACGTTGTGATCCACAAACTTAGATCGGGACATTTGTTTTTGATTGGATATGTGGGTTGGCACTTGTACTTTGAAAGACAATTTTTCCTGATTAGCAATAGTTTCCTATGATTACTAATGCACATGTCTCTCACATGGGCAATTGGTCCAATGATAATTGGGTTTAGGTTTGGGTTTTGGCTTGGAGGCATCCACTATTTGCTTGGAAAGAGAAAAGTCTAAAGGAATTGGAGTCTCTTCTCCTTTAGACAAGGAGTTGAAGGATGAAGGATCATTGGCTTTGAAAGATAGATAGTGGAGCAACAACTTTTCGGTAAAGAAAAGTACCAATAAGACTTTCTCTATTACTCTCTTTTCAATACTTTTTTTATGATTGAGTAAAATTCATATGTCCTACTTATTTAGTGAGACGTATTTCGAAATTTGTAGGATACTGTACATGAATAGGATTTTATTGATATGGTCGGATAATTACAACTGTGGCTGAATATTCTTTTGCCTAGTCTGGCGTGCCTAGTTCCGTATGTGTTTTGTGTATCCAAGTGAGTTACCCCCTTGATCCGAAGTTAGTCCTCTATATGAAGCCTTTTTCTTCTCGTAACCGTCCGATGGTTTCCTCTACCTTCTATTCATTTTCCAGCCCGATCGTTTGAACCCTTTTGACGCTCATGGATCGGGTCTTCTTGCTTTGAACTTCTCATGGGCCAATTCTAGTGGCGGATCTTAGTTTGGGCTCAGGTGGGCCACGACCCACCCCAAAGAATGTGAAATTACTACATTACCCCTATATTTTAAAGACAAATACTAAATATATAAATATTGTGCGCTCATCTAAATGAATAACTTGCGTAGTCCAGTGGCAAAGGCATGATCTATTCAAGAAGACGTTTTGTTTGTAATTGGTCTCGCCGTACGAGTGCTGATTTTGGTCGTCCGGTGTTCACTGCCGAGGATTTTTCTTTATGCGCAACGAAGCACAAGGTACCTTTGTAATTTTTTTGTAATTGGCAATACAAGAAAGACAAATAAAATGTTAAAAATCTAGAAAGTGCAACCAGCAAGGATCGAACGTCATTCCTAAACTGCCAACTAAATTTCTTTGCTAATAGGCTACAAAGTTACAGTTGTCTGAAGTTAACAATGATAACACACACACACACACACACACACGCGCGCGCGGGCGTCCTACATATAATAGTTCTTATATTTATTCATTATATTTTCCTCAATGTATACAATGTTATCTAATTTTAATTGTGTTTTCCTCGAATTCTGTCACGACTCTTTCACGACCTTCCCTATTCTCTCTCTTTGGTTTTTGCGTTTTTGAGTTTCTATGTCTCTTTCATTGGCGGCCCACCCCAATTTTTTTGTCAAGATTCGCCATATTGGCCGATTCGATGGGCTCAGGGTAGCTTGGGTCGAGTTGAAGCAATCCGACCCAAAACTATAGGACGGTCCAAATACACATGTATTTTATCCAATCATTAAAAGAGTATTGAAGAGAGTGTTTTAAAGAAAATGATCATTTTTGCTAGTGTAAAATCGTGCAATACTTGTCTAGTTGATGTTTAGTAGCTTTGGGATGGTAATAATAATCTTGCTAAAGTTTTTAAAATTCAATGAACGTGCGAGGCTCCATTTAAAATATCAACATTTGCATAGAAACTTTTGCAATATAAAATGTTTACGAGGGTGGAATTGTCGTGCAGAAACACCATAGCTAGAAACTTCTCATGAAACTTCTCATGAAGAGCGCAATCATGTGTTTTTTACGCGTTTGTTTCCGTACACATTTGGAGGAATATATATGCTTATATTAGCTTTCATATTGTTAGTCATATAGGCTAGCGATGGGAGAAACAAGAATATTGCGCGTACGTATTTGTGTTGTTTAATATTTCATTTTCGACAGCTTTATTTGATTGAAGAACCAAGAATGAAAACAACTTATACAGATACGAAGAAACAATTTACTAAGCTATTGAATTAATTATTTTATAAAGCTCTTATATTCAAATTTGTGTGGTTCTGTATTACTCGTGGCAGTTTCGTGGAAGATGATGCTAAATAAGAAAAGGACAAATAGAGGGTTCAAGAGTTTCCAAATGACAAGTCATTGTCATGCAAAAATCCAAACAAAGGACGTACGACTCTTTGGCAAACGTTGTTGTGATTTATGAACCACATATTTTTTTGGTCACAATTTATGTGGTTATTATTATATAAATATCAAAGAAGAAGAATGACCTAACCAAATGAAAAAAAACAAAGTATCCTTGAATTTTGAAATAATATGATATCCCTTTCCCTCGTCCTAGCGAATCTGGTGAACGGTGCTTCTGCGATTCTCCCCTTTTTTTAGGTAATTACTAATTAGCATTGTGTTTTCAGCTAAATTTCGAGTTTGATATTTTTTTAAATATTCAAATACATGAAATTCGGTGAAAGGATAACTATTTCGTAACAAAATAACTAAAGTGCGTTGTTAATTAGTGTGTTTTGGGGTAATTTAGTGTTCAAATTTTTTTTAACTATTCAAATACGCAAAGTTTATTACTCAATAACTGTTTTGGTAGAAAAGAAAACTAATTTCATCACAAAATGCGCAAAGTGCGATGTTGAGTCGTGTGTTTTGAGGTACTTTAGCGTTTTGAAATTCTTTTAACTAATTCAAATACGCAAAATTTGTTCCTCAATAATCAGTTGAGTGAAAAAATAATTTTGTGACAAGATATGTAAAACGTGATGCTTAGCAGTGTGTTTTGTGTAATTTAGTGTTCGAAAAAAATTGTAACTATTCAAATACGCAAAGTTTGTTTCTCAATAACCAGTTTGGTGAAAAAATTAATAATTTTGTGACAAAATACGTAAAGAGTGATGATACGCAGTTTGTTTTGGGGTACTTTAGTGTTCGGGAAAAAAACTAACTGTCCAAATACGCAAAGTTTGTTCATCAATAACCAGTTTGGTGAAAAAAGTTAATAATTTTGTGACAAAATGCTTAAAGTGAGATGCAAACTGTGCGTTTTAGGGTACTTTAGTGTTCAGGAAAAAAATTATCTGTTCAAATACTCAAAGTCTATTCCTCACTAACCTGTGTCGTAAAAAAATAATAATTTCGTGACACTAACTCGTGCAACTCCTCCTTTTACTAATTTCACCACTTTAAAGATTAATTTCTTTTAATACTTCTTCCCTCTTTATATTTTTTAGGACAATTAATATTTTTCTGAACTTTAAAAATAATAATTTATTTTTATATTTCTTCTCCTAATTATATTTCTGGACCTGAAATATCTATTAAATCCATTTAGTTCGATTACTATCAAATCACAAATATATTTTTAAAATATTTTAGGATTTGCGGTTTATGGGAATAACTCATTTCTTCGTGTTTAGTTGCATCCATCATTACTAAGAGTTGGCTTTTATGGCGATGTTGAACAAATCATTCATGTTCATGCATTGACATCAATTGCTAATTTTAATTAGCGTAGGATTATGTTTTGCAATTTAATGACTTTGGATTATGACTTCTTTCTATTTCGTTCTATGTGGATTATGACTTTGAGTATGGATGACTGAATGCAAATTCTGCTCTTGCCCTTTCATTTATGTCCTGAGTTTCGATTTCACACCTCTTGTTCTTATTTCTATTGATTCTAGCATTTGATTTATTTAATAGATTTTTACATCCTCCAACTTTTACAAGCAAATAAGCCTATCAATAAGTATTAACTAGAGCTTTCACCACGCGCAATTTACGAGTAAAGGCACTAGTTGATCTTATAGTTTCTACAATTTTCTTCCTGCTCAACCTGATCTCTTTTTTTTGGTTAAAGAAACTAATCAAACTATCTTCTTTTATATGTTTTCTCCCAGTTTTTGCTCTCCGTTGTTAAGTGGCTTTTTTTTATTACGGTACCTGACATGTCTATTTCAGCTCGACATGGCAATAAACAAAAAAAAAATACAAAGACTAAAAGTGGGGATTTTGAAAATTGCAAGGACAAAAACGAGAAAAAGTTACGCGAACTAAAATTCAATATTCGCTAAATTTGTATGGACTAAAGATATCATATTAGTTCCTACAATCATAATTTCATTTTAGTTCCTACACTAGAGGTCCTTTAAGTTATTTAATTGTAACAAGTTAATCTTTGAAGTTTTTTTTGTACCGCTTAAGTCTTTTAAGTTACATAATGTGACACCGTTAGTCCTTTTTTTCATTTTTCGTTACAAAAAACTCAAGTTGACACTAAAAGAGCTGACGTGGTCGTGACGGAGCCTACGTATCATCTGTCTCGTAACAATTTGGTCATTTAAGATTACCGTTATGTAATAATTTGGCCCTTTTAAACTTAAATGAAAAAGAAGATGAACCATTTTTTTAAAAAAAATTTAAGTTGAAAGTTCCAAATTGTTACATGACAGTAGTCTTACATGACCAAATTGTCACCAGATAGATGACACGCAGATTTCGTCATGGACACGTCGGCTCTATTAGTGCCAACTTGGGTTTTTTGTAAAAAATAAAAAAATGACTAACGATGTACACATTATGTAACTTAAAGGACCTAAGTGGTACGAAAAAACTTAAAATACCAACTTGTTACAATTAAATAACTTATAGGACCTCTAGTGTAATTTTGTTTTTTTTTTTAAATTTTAGGCCATGTAAAATTTTTCCCCAAATTATTATTTTTATTCCTCTAATTTTTTTTCCCATCACACGGGAAAGGATATGTCAGCGTACCACGTAATAAAAAAAACACATCATATTTTTAAACATATTAAACTTTTTTAGAGACTAAAAGTTGATGCTTTTAGAAATTGCAAGGACAAAAAAGAAGACAAAAATTTAGAGAATTGTAAGGAGTTTTGATTTTAGTCTCTCTAAAAAAATTTCTTCATTTTTGTCATTGCAATTTTCAAAATCATCACTTTTAGTCTCTTAATGTGTTTTTTATATTTAAAAAAAGCTGATGTATCTTTTTTTATTAATATGAACCCATAAATATTCTCTCAGTTGAAAGGGGAATCTGTTCTTTTGGGTTGTATTTCTTTTTTCTTTTAATTTTAATTTTAGTATCTGTTATTTACTTTTAGTTTTAGCTAGAGTGTTTGACTCGTGCTATGCACGGGTATACTTATCCTATTGAAAATTGTTGAAAATAATTTATATTTTATTTGTTAATTTATATTTAGATGTTAATGTTTTCAAGCAAAAGATTTATTTATGTGTGGTGTAGTTATACTTAGAGGTGTCAATTTTTCCTTATACATGAAAGTCATCATGGGAACTGCCCAATTTAAACACTTAAAGATGGATATTATTTCGTATGGAGATGGGGACAGATGACTAACTTTCCCTGAAGGCATGGTAGGAAGGGAATACAGTTTATACCCATACCCTGGGAGGTCTCAATTTCCAATAAAACTATTTTGAAATTCTAAGGAATATATTTATATATATACATATACATATAAAATATTATTTTATCAAATTAATATTGCTAAGAAACCAAAAATATTACATAATCCCAATTACCATTACTTTAAACTTTATGATATTTTTTGTTTTTTATATACTTTCCTAAATATGTTGAATTTTAGTTTATTATTAACTATTTTTGTATGAACAATAGGGTCCCGCATGGGAAACGAGTGGGGATGGAGATGGGGAGGGAAAACTCTCCAATGTGAAGAGCGATGATGTGGAGTAAATAAGATGTGGGGACGGATGAGAAAATATTCCCCTTCCTCATCCCGCATCGTTGATATCTCTATTTTTATTGGTGTGTTAGGAACATAAATGTGACTATATTATTATGTTGTCTATATTATTCGAAGTGTTAGGAATATAAATGTGTGTATATTATTCGAAGATGGTAAACACAATGAAATTAACATTAATTTTTCAAACTATATTATTATGTTGGTCTTTAAAATTAACATTATATTGTAACAAAAAAAATTATCATTATATCAAATCAAGTTAATCCAAATTTACTCCCAAAGAACATAATTATGCATGTTATTCATTGAAACTTGATAAATATAGCATCCATTTGAATTATAACTCTATTAATTTGGCATTATGACTCAATATTGATACAAATGTTTTGATAATCCATATTTGAAAAGGCTTCACTTCAGATCACATTTATAATTGTATTGTTCCAAGAGGAAAAAAGCATGATTATAATATTGTTTACCTTGGATTTTGGTAAACACCGCTAGTTTGAAATTGTTTCTGCTTGCAGGATCAACTAGTAAATCCTAAGACCGTTTGTGTTTAAAGTTTTTCCAGAATTGCGCGTTTAAAAGTAAAAAGAAGAAGATAACCGTCGATTTCTCCGCGAAACCGTCGAATTACTCCAAATGAGGGAGGATAAAACAAAGAGAAAATTTGCATGAAACGTAAAGAAAAGGAAAATTAAAATTGCATTAATTTAAAGGGGTGGTGCACAAGATCATATATGCGTTCCTTGTACTCGTTTCTCAGTGCGTGTCGGTACTTTGAGCGTGGGAACTTGGTATGAGAGATTGTGACCCTTGTTTCTTCTCAGAAACTACTATTTATACTAAGCAAAAACTGCCCTAAAACAGTTATAAAGCAACCGCTCCTCTTTTCGACCAACTGCTAGTTCTTCAGCGCATAACTGCTCTGTTTTCTGTCTGTCGAAAGCTTGTGTCCATTTTCCTCTTTCTTGCTTTTGCTTCCTCGAAAGCTTGTCGAATTTACCCTGCACATGACCATTTTCTCTGTCGAAATACTTTGGTCTTTGTCGAAATATAAGTCAAGCCTTGTTGACCATTTTCAATGAAGCCTGTCGAAATTACAGGCTAACAAATATATAATTAGTAAAATATTCTCCTTATTGAGTGTTTTTATTTACTTGTTATATTATAGATATGAAAAACGTGCATGGGAGTGCTACTCCTTAATCTTGCTAAAAAAGTTAGTCCTTTATTGGGAAAAACCCAAGTCCCACATTGACTAGAGATATGGCCTCAAAAGAGTTTATAAGTGTGAGGCAATCCTCACCTTACAAGCCGGTTTTGTGGGGTTGAGTTAGGCCTAAAACCACATTCTAAGATGGTATCAGAGCCTATCTTAGATCCTTCGGGCCACCTACCATTATAATCCACGCACCAAGCCCAATAGTGCTGGGCGTGAGGGGGTGTATTGGGAAAAACCCAAGTCCCACATTGACTAGAGATATGGCCTCAAAAGAGTTTATAAGTGTGAGGCAATCCTCACCTTACAAGCCGGTTTTGTGGGGTTGAGTTAGGCCTAAAACCACATTCTAAGATCCTTTTCTTGCCAACATGGTGTAAATAAGGGTATCATGTTTCCCTTGTATTGACAATATTTTCTCACTTAAATTTTCTTTCGCAATCCAAGAAAATAAAGGAAAATCATGTCTTTTGATTTATTCTTCCAACTGCAATTTTTCCATTGTGAATTTGATTACTTATGGACTTTGTTCCACTTGGGCTACCAGGACCTATTTCTTGAAATGATCATCTTTTTTTTATATTAAGAAAGTGTGTCTCGGTTGAAAAAATTGATTACTTCTCATTCTAGATTTTCAAAATTGGAGCATCATCTTGAGACCTTATATATCGTCTTTCCTTTTTTGGCCCGAATCCCATATTGAAATCATTTGATTTCCAATTATTTACATCCCAAAAATATCAACAATTATTATAACTAATATATCAACAATAGAATCATAATAAACTTGCTATATTGAAAAAGTATTAAAAAAAACAAAAAATGAGCTTTATGACCAGTACAACAAAAAATGACACCTTTTACCTTAATAAAATTAAACACGAACCAGTACAACTTTTAAATAAATTGCTAGTTGAATCTTTTTTTCTGGTAGGGAAATTGCTGGTTGAATCTAAAAGATAAGTTTGTTGACATTATTTTCAATCAAACATCCCAACAAAAATATTATAAGAAACAATTAACTGACACCCATTAACTAATATATACTCCTTCACATATACCAACTACATGACTGGTTGATTTTCTTATTTCAATACCAGTTCTTGTGCCTTTTTCGTTTGAAGGCTCCAACAAGACCAATTTGATAGTTTTGTTTCTACAAAAAGAAATATACATGTCAATGGTGTTTTGTGCTTCTATTCAAGCATCCTTGCCTTGTTTGAATTTCATGTAGCAATTTCGTACATAATTTACTTTACTTCATCTTAATGGAAATAGGAAAATAATATGTTTTAAAAACGAAGAAATGCTAGAGCTATTGTTGAAATAGGTAGCAGTATTTAGTGTATTATATTAACACACCTCCCCATAGCACCCATTCACACGGGTCAACATAGCTCTTTCATTAGCAGTGGAACAGATTTAAATTTCTATTAAGGAATTGAAAGTCATCAACCATATGTGCTGCAAAATCCATTTTGGACAAAAAAATTATTCAAAAGCAAAAGAGACTCTAAAAACCAAAAGGGTTATAGCACGTTTTTCGACATATCAGATGATCCTTTTTATAGCACACACATGATGTTATATGGTGGGAAATTGGATGAATTTCGAATTTAAATATTCATGAAAATTAGGTACAATTGAATTCTCTTAATTATATTTAGGTAAAAAAAATTATGTCATTTTCAGATAACCCATTTAACGATTTCATCATATTATTTCAATTAAGATGTTGCACATTAATTCAATTTCCACTTTTGTTGCATCCAGGTAATAAAACCAATTTTTAACTGAATAATGAATAAAAATTAGTTGGCCATAAATTAATAGTGATTTTGATTTTAATTTTGAAGTGAGACCATATAAAAGTATTTAATATCATTTTCATATAAACAAGACACTTGGCAATGCATTAATTGAAATGCATTCTCAAATGTTTATATTATAGATTATAGATTATAGATTATAGATATTTTGTTAATAAATTGTTATGGCATGCTTATGTGGCTCATTATTCTCAAATGTTTATATTATAGATTATAGATATTTTGTTAATAAAGTCTTTGTCAATTGTCCCGGAAGGGTAGCTCACGTGGTTGGGTGAAAGGGACATCGTTGGTGAAAATGTAGGCGTACGGGGTTCGAACCCCGCTCCCCCTCCCCTCTAACTACTAACACACTAATTTCTAACCACTTTACCTATCAAAAAAAAGGCGCCATGTCAATTAATTAATGAAGTCCACATCACCTTTTTTTATATGCCCCAACATCAGGTAGAAAAAAGAAAAACTTCGAGTTAGACTAAATATCTTAATTTTTCATAATAGGAAAACTAAATATCTGAGTTTTAAAATAAAATATTTGAACTTGTAAAAATAGGAGGATGAAAATTATAATTCATTTAATAAATATGTGAATGACATTGTCACTACTTGTGATGACACAAATGACACCCAACGTCTAAAAGGTCACCTCTTCAAACATTTTCAAACAAAAATACTTGGGACCTTTAATTCAAATGCTTCTTGTGGATTGAAATTGCCTAATCTACGTCAAGATATTCTTACTGAGACCGATATGCTTGATTTGAAATGATGCTCCTATGGTTCCTAGTGTCAAGCTATTTTTCTAGGGTACGTAGCAAGAGCTGTTGAAAGACCTAAAGAAAGATTTCAAATTTTCAATGCCTTGTGGGCAGACTCAACTATCTTACTGTTGCCAAATTTGATATCATCTTTGTATAGTGAGTGTTCTGATTCGAACATTAATCTTTCGATGCTAAAATTTATTTTAATGGCTGACTTCTCACAATAGATATTATTTCATATGCAAGGGACAAAAATATACCATGACCCACCTGCTACACCGTGTTGGTAGGTTAACACCATATATAAATCCAAATAAGTGCTTCATTACACATTACCATTTACCACACATGATGCACTTCATTGGGCAATTATGATATTTTGAAATATTTAATTTATAAGGGTCCATTTATTTCCATTCCATTCCACTAAACACTTAGAAAAACATCTCAAATAATTTCAGAAACTTTGAAAATGACAAAGAAATGTTTTCATTGTTTGTAAAATTAAATGCATTCTCCCATTAACCTTTTATCAATTCTCCCCTGTCACAATTGTTCATTGTATGAACCTATATCATTTTCTTCTTGATGTTTTTCACAACAAAATGTTTTAACGAGACTTTATTTCTTTTATTTGCCAAAAAATACTCCTTATTAGCAAATATATATATATACCAGCACATGCATGATACCATTTCGTTATAGGCTATTTTAATATTTTTGTTTGTGTTTGAGCTTCGATTACTTTCACGAGAATGCGACTCTCCACTAATTAATATTATTGTACTCAACCTTTACTGGAACTCTTTTTTTTGACAAAACCTTTACTGGAACTTAGTTGCAAGATTTTTTCTTTATTTCATCAGCATTATTACTTTACTTTTGTTGTTAAAAAAAAAGCCACACAAATACGGTTACACGAAACAGATTTTGTAATTAAAGATATTTTTTTGACCAATTTAATTAATATTATGGACTATGCAGCGTGCACTGAAAATCTGATGTATGCATATAAATAAATAACTAACATCAAAATTGACTAATGATATAAAAAAGTTACTATACTTTATAAAATGTCCCAATCTATTAATGAAGAGCCTCTTCTCAAGGGCCGTGCTCTGTTTAGAACTACAATTGGGAATGGAAGTGAGTTGAGTTATCTTGTGATCTGTACCTTGAGGTCGTCTGTGGAGATGGTCAAGGGACAAGTCTTCTGATGCTGTTGAACAAGGATGACCTGAACACGCGTGGGGTGTACCTGCAAGGACACTCTGACGCCCAAGTCAGCTGTGTCGAGCTATAATGGTATCTAGTGAATATTCGAATGTATTGCGTACCTGACACCTGGTGACTGATGTTATTTATAGTGATTAGTCTGGATCGTTGATGTCGGATAGCCCAATTGCGCTGGGGGCCCAAGTATCACTTGAACTGATCCTTCCCTTGTCGGATTGGATGACCACTGCTGGATTGGACCCAGTTGAACTGATCCTCCCCTTGTTGGGTTGGATGACCACTAATGGATTGGGCCCGACGAATGGCCCAGTCCAGAACAGTTTCCCCCCAAGCCAAGGTCGATCACTGAGCGGGCGTAGGCTTGATCAACAGTTCTGACGGTTATGCCCCCAGTTTACTACTTTTGAATTTTCTCCAGTGGTCAGGATCGTAACGGATCGTTGAAACTCGAGGGATGCATTTATCGTGTTGTGAACCGTTGTGTCGTTTCGGCTTCGCGGTACGTTTCGAATAATTTTAATATTATTTGTGTCATTACTTCTCAAAAACTTCCCCCTGGAGCAATCATGTTTCCCTCTGGAGCGACCACTAAAGACGACCACGCGTGGGGCGATCACTTCGTGAGCATCCTACCCTCTTCGTGAGCCATAGGGGTGAGCCAGATCTGCTCCTTTCGTGACGGACGACCACTTCGTGAGCCATAGGGGACGACCACTTCGTGATCCATAGGGGTGAGCCAGATCTGCTCCCTTTGTGACGGACGACCACTTCGGGAGCCCTTGGGGACGACCACTTCGTGTCTGGGACGACCACAACTGGGGCCTCATCTGTTCTTGTTCGTCTCTTTCCTTGGCCGATCACTTCCTTTCTTTCTCTGGACGATCACTTCCCCTCTTGGGCGAGCGATCACTTCATTTCTTTCTCTGGACGATTCCTGTCTGAGACGATCACTTTCCCTCTTGGGCGATCACTTCCTTTGTTTCTCGGATGGTGGCTCTTCTTGGGTGACCAGCCTTCCTTGGACGACCACCCCTCTTGGGCGACCATCCTCTTTGGACGACCACCCCTCTTGGGCGACCATCCTCTTTGGACGACCACCCCTCTTGGGCGACCTACCTATTGGACGACCACCCCTCTCGGGAGACCTACCTTCTTTGGACGAGCTACCCTTCTTGGGCGACCACCCTCTTTGGACGACAACCCATCTTAGGCGACCACTCCTCTCGGACGAGGGCTCTTCTTGGGTGACCAGCCTTCTTTGGATGACCACCCCTCTTAGGCGACCATCCTCTTTGGACGAGCTACCCTTCTTGGGTGACCGCCCTCTTTGGACGACCACCCCTCTTAGGCGACCACTCCTCTCGGACGAGGGCTCTTCTTGTGTGACCAGCCTTCTTTGGACGACCACCCCTCTTGGGCGACCATCCTCTTTGGACGACCACCCTTCTTGGGCGACCTACCTCCTTGGACGACCACCCCTCTTGGGCGACCTACCTCTTTGGACGACCACCCCCCCTCGTCCTCCTGTTGCGAAGACTCCTCCGGCCAGTAGGTGTAGTCTGAAGTGGAGGGAGTGATCCTAGGCTGGGTTGGTCCTCCTCCTCGTCCCCTTCTGCGGGGTGGAGATCTCTGGATGAGCTGTTTTCTGGGAGGCGAACGATGTCTCCTAGATAGGTTGGCCCGTGGACTGGGCGACCTGTTGTTGCGACGGTGTAGTTCGGGCGCTGTGTTTGCTTGCCTGGACGCCACCTGATCCTCCATCTGGGTGAGGAGGTCGTTTTGTCGGGCGATTTGCTGGTCTTGATCACAGAGCAAGTCACGGAGCTCCTGAGCCAGGCTTGCTGGAAGAGTGACGTCAACCTGGTGGGTCGTGCCTGGCTGGGCACCAGGGGCGACAACCTCAGCGTTGGTCGTTGGTCCTTCTAGTTCTGGTGGTGGCCGGGCTGGTATTTCTGCCACGCTTTGCAGGAGGGTTGACCGCGGTCTGCCTCGAGTTGCCTTTGGAGGCATTGGGAATGTTGGTGGGATAGTGTTCTCCCACTGTGGTCGCCAATGATTTGTACCTTGAGGTCGTCTGTGGAGATGGTCAAGGGACAGGTCTTCTGATGCTGTTGAACAAGGATGACCTGAACTCGCGGGGGGTGTACCTGCAAGGACACTCTGAGGCCCAAGTCAGCTATGTCGAGCTATAATGGTATCTAGTGAATATTCGAATGTATTGCGTACCTGACACCTGGTAACTGATGTTATTTATAGTGATTAGTCTGGATCGTTGATGTCGGATAGCCCAGGGTAGACGACATGCTGTTGCTTGATATTGTCTGGACTGTTTTGGTTTCCCTTTGCAGGTGGGGTTTGGGTAGATTTTTAGGTGTTGTGCCCTCATCACACACTGCACACCTTATATTTGTGAGCATTGAGTGGGGCCTAAAACCCAAGGTCTGCAAAGAACCCTAGGAGAGTGGAAATGAGTAGTGACTGCCATTCGTAGACCGTTGTCTGTCTGGCTCTCATGAAAGTTTCGCCCAAGAGTGCGCTTTCTTCATGATACCTCACAATCGGTAGCTCTCTACGATTGTGGGTGTATTCATGAGAGAGACTTTAGCTCTTGGTTGCCATTGTGAGGCAGTGACCAGAACCCACATGGGAGGATTACCCTTGTCGTTGACTTTAGAGCCTACGATCCTTACCCATTTGTAAGACACATGGGCACGCAAATTGTGTGTTGCATTAGCTTAGGCATCCTCTTTCGAAACTCTTTTACCAAAAATGTAGAAAGTAATTTCCTTTTTCCCTCATAAACACCTATATGAGGTGGCATATAGCGGGTATTTTCAAAAATGTTTTGAACCGCCACCAATAAACATCATTTTCTTCTCTCTTTTCTATGTAAATAAAAGGTCATAATCATCACATCTGCGTCATTTTGCATCATCATCATTGCATTCGCATCTAACAAAAATTTTGAAAAAAAAAAAAAAAACCTCCATTCTTTGCATTATCCATGCATTAAAGTTGTTTGCCGGAGATCGCAACGTAACACAAAGTCTTGTCATAGGTGTGTAAGAAACGGAATGGAATCAAAAGGCAAAACCGTTTTCAATTCAAAAAGCACCTTTTTCTAAATTTTTTTTTTAATAAATCACTTGCATCTTCAAATCATTTTTTAAATCATTTTCCAAAAAAAAATGAAATGAAATAAGAGAAACTCCTTATGCAATCGTTCCATGGGTAGAAGTGCATCTTTGAATGATGAAGGGTAATATCTCAAATTTGTTTGTGCACTACAAATTTGAGATGATACTCTACGATATCGGGGCACTTTGACCCAATCAGGCGCAGTTTGTTTTCAAATAAAGTGAATAAGTGGAGTCAACCAAATGTCGAAGCATTTCAGTATATTACGTGAAGTATTGAGTCAGGATCCACTCAATGTTTCATGCAAGTTACTCAGAGTAACGACAATTGGTTGCCTCACGTCATCATTTTCGCAAAAAGGGGCATTGGTATTTCAGATCTTGCCGTGCCTCTAAAGAATAAAAATCATTTTGAAAAGATATCATTCTTGCATCTTGCATCATCCAAAAATGCATTGGAGTTTCGTATTTCATCTTGCATCAAAAACAAACAAAAAATCTCCTTTAGAATAATTACACTTTTCAAGTGGTCATTTTTCATGCATTTGCTTATCATGATTTGTTCGTTCATACATTGCATCAACCAAATAAAAAAGTTGTGATGAGAGACGAGACGCTTTTGCAAAATAATCTGTTGAAAAAGTTTACCCTTACTTATTTGCAAACTCAAAATGTTCCAAGGCACTCAGTTTTTCAAATCAACAGTTCATTTGCATTTTCTTCAAAAAAAGGCATTGCATCTCATCCATTCCATGATAAAAGACTGAAACAGTTCATCAAAAAATTTTCCATCATGTTTTAACCAATGTTAACTCTCTACGAAGCATTCTTCTAGTGGGCGTGCATGCCATGTGCAGTTTCTCTTGTTTGAGTCTGTCAGTTTCCTTCCCTTATCATCATTCCCCATCCAAGTTTGATCCAACCCCATCCCCGTGTCATACGCCGACCTATGCAGCTATCTAATCAGTCATGGATGGATCACTCCTCGCAAGATGAGATCAGTTCAACCTCCATTCCCAAGCGGGTACAATCCAGAAGCCACTTGCGAGCTCCATGCTGGGGCAATTGGGCATTCTGCTGAAAATTGCTATCTTTTGAAAAGTTTGGTTCAGGGCTTCATTGATTCCAAACAGTTAACTTTTGAGAAGGGGGGAAGGATCAAGTTCTCAGGGTCTGTGGACTATTAAGCAAGGATAGCAGTTGTTGAAGAGGGTTGAAGTGGTGAAAGCGGCATCATCAAAACATTTGTGTCTTTGTCATGCATTTCATAGCATTTATGAGTGATTGTTGATTTTCATGTAGTTTTTCAGTTCAAAACAATTTTCTGTAATGCCATCCTTTGGCTCTGCCCAAGGCCTTAGGATATTTCAATAAGGGCACACATGTTTCCTTTTAGTATCATCATCAATAAAATGTTATTTTGAATTCCTCAATAAAACTTCTTTCTTTCATTTTGTCATGTGTCTGTTATTTGCTTTTCAATTCCTCCCAACGCGGATCAAAAATAATAATAAATGAAAATAATCTTTGAAAACAACGACGCCAATGGTTCATATTGTGACTCTGATTACCCGATTAACCAAACTGAGAGAGAGGCTGAAGACAACTGGGATGTTTCTTCGGAGTTAAGAATTGGCTAAGGCTGTAGAAATTCATGATGCCACAACTAGGTTGGGCAATGAAGTCAAAGCACAAGTTCAAGCAAAGTGGAGCAATGCTGAGGAAACCAAACAAATGTTACAAGCGAACCTCTTTCGCGACCAAACCCTTTCCCTTCCTCAGATCAACCAACTTTCCCATTTCCCATTACAAGTACCCCATCACAAAAATTTTCATAACCAAATGCCTGCCATCGCCACCTTCCTCACTACCAGTGGCCCTTCTACAAAATCAACCCATCTCATTTGCTCCTCCCTCTGAACCTCCTGTCACCCCAGTTAATACCAGAACCCAATCAAGCATCCTCCAACCGCTGCAGGGGTTTCATTGCCATTATCTCTCCAATCACCCCAGACAAGGATCACTTCAAATATCCAAAAATTGTGTATCACTTTTATCAGCTCACTCAACTCAAAAGCAAAAAAGGAAAAAATCAGAAAAAATGAAACAAAAAAAGAACAGATTCAAAAAAATGAAAATCCCAAAAATGAAAAAACAAGGGAAAAAGAGACGAAAGAAATATAAGTTATGAGCTGATACATTTGGCCATAAAGCGTAAGAGATCCTTGTCTCAATGAACCTTCCTACACCTTGTTGTGTATGACCACCCTTTCTTCCATAAACCTTCAAACACTTCATCATTCCTATACATCTCTCCTTTCATAAAACCGCAAACACTACCTCGACCTCGTCATCCCGCCCTCCACAAACCCTCAGTCATTCCTCAGACTCCACCATCAGATTTGCAATCAAGCTGTTGTGCAAGAATAAGAGAACAAAGCGGTCCGTCCTCATGAGGAATCAAGTGACATGATCAATTTGAGCAAAGGAGAGGATTGACGCCATGATAAAGAGCAATGAATCAACAAGTTTGTGTAAATCACCCTTCTGACATAAGACACTTGCCATTATAACAAAGTCTGTAATTACCAAAGTTCGGTTTGTTGCGCAGCTTTCCAAGCTAAGGTAGTCACAAATGACAGTATGAAGACTCCAGGTCAAGCATCATGATCCCTCCCTACGCCACCCTAAAAATGGGGCAGTTAGAGACAATCAACAAAGGATATCAAGGACGATGATGACCTTCATGGAAATCAGACTTCGTTTTACACTCTAACAGGGGCAAACCCCATATGATGGAAGTAATACTTTCATTGAGCCTTATCAAACCAAAGTACATTTGTCTTATGTCAGAAGAAGATTAAGAGAAAGCTCAAACCGAAGAAAGCTCATCTTCAACAATTTCAAAGAAGACTCAATGCTCAAAAAGATCATGAACCTCCAAAGGGATTCCCATGGAGATGAACCCAGTATCATGAAGACGAAGAACTTATTCTCCGGAGGGGCCTTTTAATTCTCACAAATTGGGATGCAAGAAAAGAAAACCCCAGTTTCCAGTAAATTCAGATACAGTCAGAAAGGAGTATGCCTAAAGAAATAAATGAAAAAAGAGAAAGATGAGCCAAGTAAGAATCAGCTCGCTAGGTTGAAAACCCGCAAAGGGCGGCCTAGGCAAAACCAGAGCGACCCGGTGGATTGAAAACCTGCAAAGGGCGATCCAGGCAAAAATTAGGGTCAGAAAACTTGGACTTGAAATGAAAAAGGCAATCAGCACTCCCAAAAGTTTGGATAAAGGGGTGATCAAGGTCATGAGTATGGACGGTTGGCATCGTTACTTCAAAAGAAAAAACACAAGATCTGCTTCCCTTTTTTCTTGTATTTTTCCAGTTTAAAAATTTTTCAATGTACTTTCAATTGGCGTGACCTTCTGCACGTCCAGTTTCCATAACAATAAGAATTCAACTTTTTCTTCCATGTGTTTGCTTTTCGTGTCTTTTATCTTCACTTATTCTGTCTCTTTGTTTTAAAATAAATGTTTTTATGATTGATGATACTGAATTGTGAAACCTGTGCATGAGTCAAAAAGCATTACAATTATTGCGAAATTTCTGAAAATCACAGAAAAGAGGGGATCCCTCAAATAAATGAATTGGCAAAAAACAAACGCGGGCACAATCACTTCAAATGGCAAGCAAACTTATGCGCGGCTCTGGCATTGCTATTACCCTAGATGGTCCTCGTGTCTCAGGCCCAAAGGAAAAGATTTGCACCAAAGATTAAAACAAGGTTTAGTGATCACCAAGTGAGGCTTCTTTCATGCCAAAAGTCAAGACATTCATAGAGAACCAAAGATTTGCACTGAGAACACCACTCAGATCCAAAAGTTGGGGCATTCTCTTCACCACCCACCCACCCTGGTCTTGGGAAAGTTTGTTCATTGTCCATCCCATTCATATACCACCCTCAGTTCGTAACCAGTACCATAACTTCATTCCCTTTCACAAACCCACTCAAAGAACCCATTTGAAATTGTCATTCTAAAGTGGGGCATTTCTATAACTGTTCACTCCCGCTCAAATGAGCAGAGTTCTCCCTAAAGTCATTCACGTCCATAAATTCCTGTCGGGGCAGTCTCTCAACTCACTGTCCTAAACCAATCCCAAGTTAACTGACTCACTCGTCCACATCTGCACTCTTATGCATACTTACTAGTCAATGCTTCAGAGAGAGAGAATACAAATTGATCATGTGGTGTTTAAAGTTCAGTCATCATGGAAATGGAAAGGAAAATAAATGAGCTTGTTAATAAAAACCTTGAGAACACCAGAGTTTGAATCAAATCTAGTTTTTCCAAAGAATGGTCCATAGCCATCTCAATTCCTTGCATTCAAAGTCTCGCGTCTCATCATCATAAAAATGTTTACAAAAATGTTTAAATACAACAATCATTCATCCTCCTCATGCATGTAGGCATTTCATGTTATTCAAAGCATTACATTCGCATCATCCACATTCATCACAATAAAAGCAAAAGAACACAGACATTCCATAGCATTTATCATCATCACATCAAATCAGTTTTCAAAACAAAAAGAGGCATTCTTAATAAATAGTCATAGTCGTCACGATAGGACGCTTGAATTGATCACTCAAGAATCCTAAAGTCCCTATGCTAAAAGAAAATTAAAAACATTCATTGCATCCATGTGCATCCCAGCATCAAGAGCCTGCATTCCATGCATCATTCAAAGCTTCCCAATTTTCAAAAAGAAACTCAGTTGCTTTGGACTCGTTAGGCCCCAAAATTTTCAAAAAAGTCAGTTACTTTGGACCAATGGGTCCCCGAAATCTCATTTTCAGAAAATCATCATGGCACAGAGTTAGTAAACTCCCAGAGTTAGTGAACTCCTTCCACAGATCACAACGTCGCGTACGAGCGGGCGGCAGATCCTACAGACTTCGTTAAGTCCATCGGATTAATTGTGTCAACCTAAGGCATAGTGTAGATCCATTGATCATATCAGTTCCGGACCTGATATTGATCGGCCGCTCGAAAAGGCCACCCCCAGAGCTCGGACTCGACGAGAGTCCGTTAAAAGGTTTTAGGCAACCTCCGAATCCCCCAATTTACGGCACTTCCCATTTACTGCTTTCATTTACTGCTTTACGCAATTTACTGCTTTCTCGTCGACGCGACAAGTGTTGACTCTCTCTCTCTCAAAAGAAGAGAGATCAAAGAAAGGAAACAAAAAAAAGAGAAAAAAAAAAAGAAAAGGAAAATTCGGGTTTCTCTAAGTAGACAAAATTAGTATTATTTCTGAATTCTTTATTTCTATTTTGCCTCGGAATATGTTTTGGCCAATTCATATTCCTTGGTAAAATCCAAATAAAGAGGGGCAGCTGTCATACCCTAATTTTGTCCGCCTAGGTTTAAAACCCTAATTTTCCGCAAAAATAAATAAATTGAGAAGTGTGGTTTTATTTTGAAGAGTGAAGAGCATTGTGCATGCATTTTTGGGTTTTAAAAGTCATTCTAGGGCTTTTAAATTCATTGTTAGAGTGGAAATGCATTTGTTGTTGAAAAACAAGGTTTTTAGGGCAAAAGGGTATTTTGGTCATTGTCAAAAGAGGATAATTTTTTTATCAAGAATCATTGTGCAATTTTAGAGAAATTTATTTGAGGCAAAACATTTTTGGTCATGTATGTATGTATGCGCATGCATGCATACATTGTGCACAAAATTTCAAAAAAGGATCAAAAGGGAATATTCTACAAAAAAGTTCCAAGATGTGATTTTTATGACATTTTTGGTCATGGTGATCACATAAAATGACATATTCCTAAGATTCCTAGTATGTGGCCTAAATTGGGTGTATTTTTGTACAATTATCCTAAGAAGAATAATCAAAAATGAAGGGATAATGGAATGGTCATATAATAGTACAATAGTACAAGATGACAACTAGCAAAACTTGGTCACCAAGGACCCCTCCCTTGCTATTTCGAATTTCTCCTCTCTATTCTCTCATTTTGTGTTTTCTCAATGTCCTCAATCCATGTGAGCCTCAATCCTAGCCTTTGATTCAAAATTAAAATCAAATCCTAGAGCACAACTAGTGCACAATGACCTAACCACCCTTAAACCTAATTGCTTTCTATATATACCCTATTCACCTCACAAGAAAAAAGCTCTTGGCCTCATTTTCACTCACACAACCCTAGCACACAACTCCCTCTCCTAATTCCCTCTCTTGGCCGAAATCATATCACCCTCTTCCTCCATCAATTTTTCACTTCTCCTTCACCAAATCACCATTTTTTCACCTCATTTCCATTCCTACTTCATATATCCTCCTTCTCTCCTAATTTAATTCAAGCTTGCATCATCAAAGGGCATTTTTAAGCAAGCATTTCGTGGGTTTCATTGAAGTTTGGTGAAGATTCAAGTTGATTTGTGGTCTTGTTCTTCATATTAGTCATTCCTTAGCTTGGATTTGAGGTAAACTTCTTAAAACCTAGCATCATCTTCAACTTTTTTGCATCAAAATGTAGATATCATGTTTCTAATTTTTCATCCTACCATATTCATGCATTTTAGTGTTGTTATATTGTTGATTTGTTGATTGTTGTTGGTGAGAGGTGTCTCAAACATTTTGACAAGCACTTAGGGAGGCTTGGGTGTTTGAGATTGCTTCTCACCCTTGAATAAATTGTGATTTGTGTTGTTATCATTTTGCTTGTTGCATTTTGTGAAATAAAATTGTGTTAGGAAGCTATGAATGTTTCGCACCTTTAGTATAAAATAGGTTTAATCGAGTTTTGATGGATTTCTTTATGCAATCTTGTTATGGGGGCTTGATTTTGAAGTTCCCATGTCCAAACATGTTGTTTGATTTTGCAAATATTCATTTTTCATGCCTTCTTACTTTCACAAAAATCAAAAAATATGAATAGTTGTTGATTTTGGTGTTCGATTGCTTGGATCTTGTGAATAAATGTTCCTAAGTCTTGCTAGTGTCATTTGCTTGCTTGATTTGGTTGACTTGTTGAAATAAATTGACGATTAATTTGTGATTTGAGAAAATGAATTTGGGTTTTGGTTCATTTATGATCCACAAATGATCTTGGGTTATGCTAAGTTGGCAAGAGATAGGTTACTTCAACCTTGATGCCTATGCTTGTAAGCATTTAAAAATTCAATTCCCATTTGATGTGCTTGTGAAATGTGAGCAAAAAGGGGTCTATAAACAATTGAATTTGCGCACATGATTGGTCTCCAATGACCTTGATGCATCCTCAAGTTTAATCATGCTTTCTTTGCTCTTTGAGTTTAATGTAAATTGTTGTTTGAAGCTTGTGAAGTTTTGGCAAAGGATAGGCCACTTAGAGCCTTGATGCATTAAATTGTTGTGGTGCATTAAAATGTTGAATTGGTGTTCACAATTTGCTTGTTTTGATTTCCACCAATTGTTACTCGTTAGTAACTCTCCAAAACTTCAAAACCATGTTGCATACAAAGAACAACTTGTTACTCGTTAGTAACGTTCCAACTTCAAAACATTTTTTTGCATTTACATAATCATTGATAAACAACTTCACTTCTTCTCAAAACAATTTCAAACTATTTTTCACAAATCAAACTTTGTTGAGGATAATGCGAAGCCTTTGCTTGCACGATTGTCAACAATGGGGTGCTAGTGGTGATCACTTGGAGTCTTTGCTCAATTGATTATCATGAACACTCATTTTTCAAAAGAACTCTCATTTCACAAATTAAAAACTTTGTTGAGGATAATACGAAGCCTTTGCTTGCACGATCGTCAATAATGGGATGCTAGTGGTGATCACTCGAAACCTTTGTTGTTTGATCACCGTGAACATTCAATTTTCACAAATTAAACAACTAAAAAATAAAAACCTTTTCTCGACAACCGAGAACTACGTAAGCTTTGAATTCTCCATCGCACTGGGAGATACGTAGGAGCGGGTCACATTCCCGTCAAGCACGACAAATGAAAACCATTTTCTTTTCAAAAAAACAAACCCTTTTCCAAAACAAAACAATTTTCGAAAACAAGAACTACGTTGCTTTGATTCCCTCCCCGGGATACGTAGGCACGGTGCCCTCCCGTCAAGCGCAAAAGATTAATTTTTCCTTAAGTTTTTCCATAAAGTAAGGAGAGATAAAGAGAGATAAAAACAAAGCATTTCTTAAATCAACCTTTAAATCACACGTCAAATCGAGGTTCCCTTTCAGTAGAAAGGATGTGTGGGGTGCTCGTACCTTCCCCATGCATAACCGACCCCCGAACTCAAATCTCGTGGTTCCAAGGACCATTGTCTTTCAAGAAAGGTTTTTTTCAATGTTTTACCTCTAAAAAAATATTGGTGGCGACTCCAATTCATGTTGTGCGAAGAGAAATCCCTCCAAAGGATTTTTCGGGGTGCAACACTATCTCAAACTCAACTCATTCATTCAACGACCTCAAAGTTCGACTCATTTGTTTGAGTTGGTTTGATTCATAGTTTCAACTATATTCGAGTTGGTTTATTTATTGCCAGTCCTACTCTTATAACTTTTTTTGGTTGACTAATCGGTCTTATGCATGATTAAAAAAATAATGTCATAAATATATCAACACTATATACTTGTAATAAACAGCACTCGGAAGCAGCAATCAAATGCTTGTTGAAATAAAATCCCTAGGATGAGTTTTGATTCAAAAAAAATCTTTTTTTATCAACAAAAAATCTGGTGATAGATGCTTAAGTTATTTGACTCATGTTTTCTAATGAGTCTTCTTGAGTGTCATATAGGACAGGTTTAAAATATCAAGATCCAAGAAAATTATGTGCTAAGATAACACTTTTGATGAAGGTTAAGTGAAGTTTAGAAGTCAAGAAAGGAAGCATATATAAAGTTTATTAAAAGATAATCAAGTCAGAAAATGTGGTAGCTTCTGAATGTAGCCCTGGTTGTTTTGGAGGGAACCATTGTAATTCTCTTGTGTTATGTACCGTTTTCTATTTATTGCCCTATGAATGTTTCATGTGCTAAGTAGAAAATACTTTTTGAAACACTGAGAAGGTTACCTACTTAATCTTCTCATCTTTGCAAATCTTCTCCACTTTAAATTATTGCAAGAAACTCATTAAACTATTTTTTTTTTGGACCAAAACAAGCTCATATCATTTCACTATTAATAATATTTGTAACATAAGATGTATGGAGAAATATAATGAACTAGGGAGCTAGCTAGAGCCTTGTTGCCCTCGCAGGAGTATGTGCAACAAGATTCACTTGCCTCAGAATATAGCTAATTCTATAACTTAAATAATGAGAAAGAAAATTGTTACAATGGGAACTATTTTATTTTTTATCAACTATATTTAAAAGAGTTTTCTTACAAACTTTGTCTTTCGAGAAGATACAAGAAGTCAGAAGCTTCTAAATTGTAAACCTTCTCAGAGCAAATACTCAATCCTTCTTAAAAGCACTTGATTGTTTCCACTCAGCACTACGCCAGAAGTGCGAAAAACAGTCGTCACCTTAAGCAGCGTTTATTAAAAAAGCGCTAGCGAAAGAGGAAAAGCCCAAACGATGGGCAGCGCTTTGGGGGTAAGCGCTACCTATTGGGGAAACGCGCTGAGTGATAAGCAGCGCCTATAAGTAAAACGCTGCCCATTGCAGAAGGATAAGCAGCGCTTATGTGGTAAACGCTGGCTATTGCTCAACACTGAACCAACAATGGGCAACCCTTCAGCAGCAAATGCTGCTTATTGCAAAACACGGAACCAACGATGGGCAGCACTTCAGCAGCAAACGCTGCTTATTGCTTGAAACGCGCTAACAATGGCTAGCGCTTCATTAAAAAGCGCTGCCTATTGCCTTTTTTTATTTCTTCATTCCCTCTCACACAACGTCTCTCTTCCTGAAAGCTCCCACTCTCTCAAGCTCTCCTCCTCTCTCAAGCTCAACGCCTCACCTCCTCCCCTCCGCCTCACCTCCTCTCTCAAGCTCAACGCCTCAAGCTCTCATTTTCGTTCTCATTCTCACACTCTCATTTTCGTGGCTCTCTCTCATTTTCGTTTTCACAAAGGACATTTCTTCCACACTTCTCCATTTTCTCAAAGGATTTCGTTTCGTACTTGGAAGCTCATTTCTTCCCCATTTTCGTTTCTCTTTCACAAAGGTTAGTATTACTACATGTTGTTCTAGTTATTTTAATGGCATTGGAACCTTAGGTTAGATGATTCAAAGTTGATGCTTGATGATTGGTTCTTTGAAATGGTGTTTCTAAACTTGAGGGGAAATGTAATTGTAGTGTTTGTTGAAATGTCCAAATGAAATGCTTGTTAATTTAATTTCATGTAGGTGTAGTGTTTGTTGAAATATCCAAATGAAATGCTTTTTAATTTAATGTTGCTCTAGGTTAATGAAATGCTTTGTTTATTGATTTTACTCTATGTACGTGTAGGTGTAGTGTTTGTTGATTTTACTCCATTAAACTATAGGTTGTGATATGATGTATGAACTAGAAAAAATCATAGAGAGAAAACTAGTGAAAGAATCAATACATTCAATATTCTTATTCAATTTCAATGAATGAACTAGTTATAGGTATAGAAAGTATATATAATACAAGTGACTTAGGAATAGTAGTGACTTATGAATGAACTAATTTCACAAAAATTGATTGTATGTTTGTCTTTATTAGGTATAGAAAGTATATATAATACAAGTGACTTATGTGATTGAGCTATTCTTTAACCCCCTATTTTAATATATATGGCTAATTAACTTAATGAATGTTTATAGGAATTGAAAATACTTCCTTCGAGTTCGTGTTGGTTCGTGAGTTCGTTATAGTTCGAGTTCGAGTTCGAGTTCGAGTTCGTTTGCTTCGTATCTAAGTGGTTCGAGAGTTCCATCATTTGCTAGTGTGTGGTTCGCATTCGTTGGAGTTCATTGTTGCTTCCACTTGTTCAGGTACTTTTGTTGTTTTCTTGTATTTATTATATGAAGAATGACAATATGGAAGACATCAAAGTCTTTGATTTCTTTAGTTTAAAATAGTTGAATGTATTAGCTTCAAAAAATTTGTTCGTTTTGTGTGTTTTTCACCTTTAATAGGTTTTTAAGTTCTCTTATCAGAATTTTTTTATAAATTAATATTGAGAAATTATGGATAGAAAGTGGATGTCTACCAATCGTCTGTCCAAGGAACATGCATTTTTTAAATACTAGTCAATTACTTATTCAAAATTTTATTTTGTAGGGAACATTGAATTTTGCTTGCAATAAATCCTAAGACAGATACGTTGTACTACATTGATTCTGTGCACGGTCATTTCAACATCCACCCCGAGTTGGTCGCGATATTTAATAGGTGTGTGTATTTCTATCCCTCTGCATATTTCTTTGTTTTACTTATATACCTATGTATTTTTAATAATATAGTTATATCCAATTGTGTACAATATTTTGAAGGAATATTGGGGATTGGAACAACAAAGACGAAATGGGTGCCATATATTTATTTACATTATTGTTGTCAAAAAAATGTATTAAATTAAAGGCTTAAATACTTTTCACCCCCCTGCAAAATTACCTGATATCCATTTACCCCCCCTGCAAAATTTTTTTTTGCAAAACAAACCTTGCAAAATATAACATTATCCAGTTACCCCCCTACAAATGTTGCCACTATCCATTTACCCCCCAATTTGAGGGGGGTAACTGGATAATCTTATATTTTGCAGGGTGTTTTTGGAAGCGGGGGGTGAATGGATATCAGGTAATTTTGCAGGCGGGTGAAAAGTATTTAAGCCTAAATTAAATTTAACAATTAACAAATCTTTTGTTTTGTAGTGTCCGAAACAACCCAATAACAATGATTGTGGGTATTACGTAATGAGATTTATGAAGGAAATTATTACCCACAACCAAATGGTTATCCCCAGACAGATATTTTTGTAGAACACTTTTTTACTTTGATATAATAATAGTTAATTTGATTTAACCATTTCAATTCTAATTTCATTTATTTATATAATTTCAGTATTTTCCCGATTGTCGGTTGAAGACATACTCTGCTGCCCAGCTTGATGAGATTAGGGGAGAGTGGTGCCATTTTGTCTCACAATTTTTTGGTTTTGGATAGATTGTAATGTAAGTTGTTAGAGAGTTTGATTTGGATACATGCATATGAATTGGTTCATGCATATTTAAGTTGCTAACTTGTTTTAATTTGGATACATATTGTAAGTAGCTAGCTAGTTTTGGATACATATTATTAGAGAGTTTGATTTGGATACATATATGAATTGGTTAATATTGTAAGTTGCTAAGTTTTGGATACATAATAACTTGTTAGCTAGTTTGTTTTGGTTTGTCATATTGGTGCATTTGGATAGTATATAATGGATTGGATTGGTATTAGCTGTATATGACCAGGAAAATATCAAATGTGAAAAGGAAAATACAAAAAAACAAAAAAAAATTAAAAAAAATATTATACACTGGGCAGCGCTTGCAGGGAGAAGCACTGCCCATTGTGTTAGCGCAGCTTGGGAATAAGCAGCGCTTTATAAGAGGAAGCACTGCCCATTCCAAAAATGCACTACATGATAAGCAGCGCTTTTCCCAGGAGCGTTGCTTATGACTATCAATGAGCAGCGTTTTTTAAACGCTGCCCATTGAGGGGGTGGAATCAGCAACACCAAATTGAGCAGCGCTTAGAAACGTTGCCTATGGCAAAAAAAAATGCTGTCCATCCCCAAATCTGTTGTAGTACAGTTTTAAAAGGGTCATAATTCAAAACCTTTTTCTTGTGACTCCAATTGACTTCAACGACATAATTTTCAGAGAAAACAATGTTTTTTTTTAATTTGTAATTATATAGTACATTGTATGTTCAACAGCCCCTTATATAAAAATATGTAAAAGATATCTAAATACAAGTCTATTGAAGTTTTCTTATAATATATGGCTAAGAAACCATGGGAAAATTTAGCATGGGTGCATGTTAAATCCCACCTTATGTGCTTTTAAAGAATGGCCCACAACAAATGATAACGATAAGTTTATTATGCTTTTGCTTTTCCTGAATGTTTCTAGTCCATGCACAATTTCTTAAATTTGAAGAATGTATTTTCTTTTGTTTGCTTACTTTTTTTGTAAGGTTGCTAGTTGATACCCTTGCCGACATTGCACCTGGCTTTCTTTTCTGGCAGTAAAAAAAAGTTAAAGGAACTTTAATGTTAAAAAGAAAAAAGAAAAATATCTCGTCATTAAAGAAAACAGCTAATATCATTCTTAATTACTTCAATTTCTCGTTGAAGGAAAAATCATATAAACCAAAAATACACGGAACTTTTATTTAAATTAGCATTGTTTATTATTTCTTCACAGTATTATTTTGTACTCCCTCCGTCCCATAATATAAGGCCCCTTTTACATTTTTTACGTATACTAAGAAAAGTTGGTAGAGTAATTAATATGTGCAATTTGTGTGTGACTATTACTAAATTACCCTTTATGTGTAGAAGCATTTAATGTTAGTTTTTCACATACCAAGGCAATTTAAAAGTATTAATGAGGGATATATTTGAAAAAAGAGTAATAAATGTATCTAGATATTTGTAAAGGGACTTATATTTTGGGACAAATAAAAGTGTCAAATGAGGTCTTATATTTTGGGACGGGGAGAGTATTTGTTAATTGAAAAAATAGTTGATTTTAATTTACTTATATATATGACTAAAAATATTTGGGTTAAATATGTTTTTAGTCCCTACAAAATTTTGCTATTTTGTTTTTAGTCCCTATAAAAAATTTCGTCAACTTTTAGTCCCTATAAAATTTCACAATTTTGTTTTAAGTCCCTATAAAATGTAAACTCGTGTATACCTTTAGAATTTTTGAATGATATTTTACATACACGTTAAAGATATTAAAAATGTCTCTCTCCCAAAAAATAAACTCAAAATTTGATTTCTAGGTTAGTATTTTCTTTAATTTGTTTATCGAATCTTTTGTACTTAAAAAATTTAGATTTAATTTATGCGTTGTTAAAAAATTCAAAGTTTTTCTGGAAGAGATGTTTATAATGTCCTCAACATGTATGCAAAACATCACTCAAAAATTCAATGGATATACACTAGTTGGCATTTATAGGGACTAAAAACGAAATTTTGAAATTTTATAGGGACTAAAAGTCGATGAAAACTTTTATAGGGACTAAAAACAAAATAGTAAAATTTTGTAGGGACTAAAAACATATTTAACCCAAAATATTATTTTAAAATTTCAATTAAGGGGAATGGAGAAAGTGTAGTGTTTTTTAAGATAGACGACAAGGATAAATTTTCATTTTTTTTTGGTTTGGACAATTTCTGGCTACCTACGGAGTGTCTCAACGCTTTCAATGAAAGACTAATCTCTGCTCGTGCTTAGGATCAAATTTTGCATTGGTCAACACCAAGTTTGTCTACTGCGGAAATTGAACAAGAGAGCACCTGGTCGACCTGCGTAAATTATTTTACTTTAATTTTTTAGAGAAGCTTACAAAAAAAATGTATTTAAAAATCTTACAGAATGTATTTTCTTCAAATTAAAAATACATTCTTAACCAGGGTACAGAATGTATTTTCTTCAAATTATTTTAATAAATAAACCAAGCTTACAGAATGTATTTTCTTCAAATTATAAAAACCATCAATTTACTTTAATTTAATCATCAACCTGATCTTGCCGACATGCACCTTGTATTACACTAATTATAGCTTGAATTAGAATTCCTCTTTATTATTCTCTAATTTCTGATTTTTGCTCATCCTTGTTTGTTCAATTGTTGTTTTCTCCCCATCATTTTTAACTCCACTTGGGGGACTTGTTCTTCTCATTGTTGGCAACCACACCTTAAAAAACTGCTCTGTATTAGTTTCAAAACTGCATTTTGACACACTTGTGGTGCAGTACCCAACTTTATTTGATGGGTACCTTAGTTGTCACCTTAAATAACATACCTATACTCTTAATGCGGGTTACTCTGAAATTGCTATTTCGGTCTAAAGATTGCTCTTTTTTTTTTGACAATTAAAGATCGCTCAAATTACTTGTCTCTTTTTATATTTTTAGTTTGCTGTCCCAGAAGGGTAGCTCATGTGGTTGAGAGAAAGGGACATCGTTGGTGAAAATGTAGGCGTACTGGGGTTCGAACCCCGCTCCCCCCTCCCCCCTAACTACTAACACACTAATTTCTAACCACTTTGCCAACTAGGTTTCCCGACGTAGATTAGCCATCGACAAAAGGCAATGGATACTACGCACCAATAACATGGTAACAAAAAATAAAAAAAGACATATTTCTCAGACTATATATTTTTTTAATATAGGGATAAAACAGAAACTGATATTTTTTTAGGCTAATTTACACTTTTGGTCATTTATCTTTGACTTTGGTGTCATTTTGGCAATGTTTAGAAAATCGGACCGGTCATTGAACCGGTGAAGCCACTAGTTCAAGGTTCAACCGTGCTTGAACCGGACCTGTCAATGAACCGGTGAAAACACTGATTATATAATATATTAAATGATAAATATTAAATATAATTAAGTTATAAACTAAGGTAAAATAATTATTATATATATTTCATATGACTAAATATTAATCAAAAAGATAAATGTTATTTTTCTTCTTTATCCACGATCTTCTTCACCTTCAATAATATTATTTTTCAATTCAACAAACATAAAATAACATTCATGGCTCAGTTAACACCAAATTCATTTATCTGGGCGTTGTGCGTTTCATCTCTTATGCCTCCAATTATTGTTTTGAAGTAGCAACCACTATTTTGTTGATATGTGTACCAAAAAAGGTTTAGCGAGAAGGAGAAGTAGCAAATACTGTACTTTTATAAAAGTCCCACATCGAGCACTAATATGGTAGGAATAGAGGAGGCTTGTTATAAATTGGCTTCAGTGTAGTGTTTTCTGATAAGTAAATGGCGCTTTGACGTGAGGCTACACTCTGAAACATGCATTTAGTTCCTTTATCTTTTTTCTCTCGTTTTGATCTCTAATCTTTCATTTATGTGTCATTTTGATTCTTTTTTGGTATTTTCCGTCCATTGTCTTAACGGAGAAGATGAAGATGGGGGAAGAAGATGGAGAGTGATTGATTATGTTTTGTGTTTATGTCAATTTGATCCCCTATGTTTTTTATGTTTCAATTTGTTCCCTTATTGACCCTGTCATTTAATGAAGACATGTTAGATTAGACAATTAGGACGCCGCGTCAGCAGTTAACCGCCAGCGTGGCGTTCGTTAAGTCAATGACACAAAAAATTGAAGATGAGGCACCAAAACGCAAAAAGAAAGATAAATGACCAAAATGAAACCAAAGTCAAATATAAAAGACCAAAAGTACAATTTAGTCTATTTTTTATTTTTAACAAAAAATTCTCACAATAGGATTAACTCTGAAGTTTGAAAATTAAGTTGGGGTGGTTGTATACAACAGGGAGGAATAGACGGAAGCCTTTTGGGCTGATCATTTTGACTTTTATGAGGTGGTTGCCAATTTTTGGGTTACAGTCCTTCACAATATAATATGGCCCATGCTTCTCCCCCTCTCTCCTTACTTACTACACACTCCCAAACCTCAAACATTCCAAAAATACTCTTATGTGAACACGCACTCAAACCTTCCCACGTTACATTTTGGCTTGGTACAAGCCAATGCTTTTTTAAAAGCCTAATAAAGTTGAAAGGTCAGACTACAGACCATCAAAAAAGCCTTTTAGGCCTACCAGGTCAGTCTATTTAAATAAATATTAATAATATTTTTTATTACTAATATAATTATATAAAATTTTCTACTTTGTTTAACTTATAATTTTGATTACGTTTTATGTTTATTCAAAATGATGAGCTACATCAATTTTTAATATATTTAAAAGTATTATTATAAATTTGGTAAAAAAAAAGTATTATTATAAATTAAATTTTAAATAAAATGTCTTATAAAAATAATTTTCTACCTATTCCCAACATTTCCTTAGCGCCAACATTTTCAACCTGCAAAGCCTAGCTCGGCTTAACCTATTCCCACCACCCCTAGTTACGATACCTAAATACCGTACCCATGAAAGCGATGAATTTTTGACTGAAGATGAAATTCGATCAGGTCAGTTTGCACAAAGTATTTTTGCACAAAGGTGAGAAACGATGAATTTGCACAAAGGTTTCAAACTGAAGATGGATTTTTGACAAAAGGTGCTTGACACCAAAAACTGAAGGTGGATTCACCTCAGTTATTTGACAGACAAATGGATGGCTTAGAAAGAATGTCAGGAGCTAGCTGGTCTTGGTGTGAGGAGGGCGTGTTTTTCTAATGTTCTTGGTAAGAAATTTATACTGATTGCATATAACGTTAACCATAACCATTCAATTTGGGGATGCGCGTCAAGACACAAGTCACGACACGATGTACTGTACTAGGTTTGGTATTATGGTGTTGTACTTGTGAAATCTCAGGAAAAAAAAGTCGTGTTTAAAAGATTTTTATTCATTAAGGATATTTTGGTTATTTCCTAAGATTTAAGGATGTGTGGTGAGTTGGAGACTAGGAGGGAGAGTGAGAAATACATGGGCCTATGACATCTAGCCTTATCAAAACTAGCAGTGTTACCCGTGCCGTGCACGGGGGGCGATAAAAAAACAGAAGTTGCAACACAAAAGGTCTAAATATTACATTCCCATAGCAATAAAAGTTTCAACAAAGGTTTGAAGATAGAGCAAAATAAACAAAACAAAGATAAAATGTCTTGAAGGTACATGCCACTAAAAAAAGTCATTACATAATAATAGGATTGTGAGCACTTTGGCCAACTTCTTCATGATGAGAAGAGTTAGTCCTATGAATGGGACGGTAGCCTCGATGAAGGTAGAGCATCTAAATTGGAGGCGGCTGATTGCGCATTATTCTAAGACGAACAAGTGCAGCAGTCATCGGACAATGGATTTTGAAGCAACCCTTTGAAACATAGGTTAAAACGACCTCACTCCTAGTAGGTGTTCCAATCAAACCATCAACACCAAAGAGATTCATAATCTCAGTAGTCTTGGTCTTAATATAAGGCACGTTGTGTTGCTATTAGGTTGTTAGCATACCCACCATCGGCACAAACACCGTTAACATTTCCACCATAAGCATTTTGATTAAGATACTCCACTTGGATGGAAGGTCATTGATTACGCATAACACGTCATCAACGACGATCAACAATAGTTGTTAAGGAACATGAATATTGAAATGCCCTTGAGATACATAAGTGAAATCAAAAAATGCAGGACCTTCAAGCAAAAAGATTCATTATAGCAGTGATTTTGGTCTTTAAGTATGATTGCCCAGTCTTATTCACACAAAGAGTATACATCAACATAAAATGTTTCTCAAAACATAAAGAAAGTGATTTTAGAGTACTAAAAATGCCAAGCATTTAGTAAGTGAGACACATTTTATCAACTTCCCAATTACTGAGCCTGACCCAAAGTGGGTTTCTTGATGACAAACCCATTCAAACTAATTTACAAATTTAAATATGATTCCAATCAACGACTTTCAAAATTTAACCCCTACCAAACCCTTTACTCGCCCCAAAGAAAACAATCTGAAGACAAATCAAACTCTACTCGTTACAAATTCAACACAAGAAAAAGAATGATATAAGACGTCATCACTCTACTCTCAAAATGTGGTGTTTTAAAATGTTGTGTAGAATGATACTGCAAACTTTTGTCCCCTGTAGCTTTAACTTTGTCTTCATCTTCATCAACCCACCTTGTAATCCTATGAACAAAACAGAGTTTTCTGGTTAGTGTCAACTTATTATAGGCCGTAGCTATTCACATGCTAGAGAAAATATCCAAGTTTTATAGGTTTATAGCTGACCTTTCTCTTAAATAGGTGGCATTGGCACGGGGTAAAAGCTCTAGTTAATATAGAATTGTTATTGGGTAAAATTTGTTTTTTAAATTGCAACATGAGAAAACTTTGTTTAAATTGAAGGTAAGTATAAACTAAAAAAAATATTTATTTAATAAAGGCAATTGTGGACTTAAAAACTAAAATAGAGTGTGTACATATTTGTCACGAAATTATTATTTCTCACTAAATCGGTTATTGAAGAATGGACTCTGAGTACTTGAACGGTAATTTTTTTTTCAAACACTAAAGTACCCAAAAATACGCTGCTTAGCATTACATTTTACGCATTTTATCATGAAATTATATATTTTTTCACTAAATCGGTTATTGAGCCACAAATTTTTGACATTTGAATAGTAAATTTTTTTGGAAACAATAAAGCATAAAAAACACACTACTTAACATTGTACTTTACATATTTTTTTGAATTTATTTTTTTCACCAAACCGATCGCTGAGGAACAAACTTTGTGTATTCGAACAGGGAGAGGGAGGGGGGTGGGAGTTTTGGAGGGAAAGTGGAGTGGGAGACTCCACAAGATTTATATTCTAAAGATGCGCAAAGATGCTGTATATTTATATTGGAAGTAACTATTAACACCTCTCTTTTTCCAATAGACACCCCCTTATCGAAAGTAAATTTATTTGTATTTATTTTCCTATTTAGAATTTTATTTTTGAATAATTTATACCTCCCGAAAATAAACTTTCAGTAAGTGGGAGTTTGCTAGAAAAATAGTGTCAATAGTTGCAGGGATTTATCTTTTTTTGGTAAATCAAGGGATTCCCGGTGCATAACTGCAGAGATTAATTCCCCGAGGTACAGAGATTCATCTAAGGAATTGACCTCACCCACCAGGTATTTTTCCATACGCACCAGTCAGAGATCCAACTCGTGGCCAAATGTTAAGGAGCCCAACTACAGGGATTTATCTTTAACCAAGACATTATTGAGAGTATTTTCATGAGGTGCTAGTTCATTGGTAAGACCTAACATTATATCCTTAATATGCTGAGTTGAAATTCCCTCGAGTACAGTTGTAAAATAGCCGCTTGCGCCACTTTGATTAATAAAAACTTCTCCCTTCCTCAATTTTTTTATAAAAAGAGAGTGTTTTCATGAGTGCTTGCTTGCTGCTAGATTAAACGGGATTCAAAGAACTCTACTAAAGAATGGCTTTTTTGTCTAAAGGGAGAATATTGTCATGAAAGTGCAAAAATATTTGCACACCATAATAGCTAATTTCTAGGAAGGTTGGGCTCTTGCCTTTTTTAGCCCAAGACCTCGTAAGCCCACTATAATAGCTATTTTTAAGAAACTACTGTTCACACCGCGTTTTTTTCTTGTAACATCTCCACTTTTTGAAAATTTGATTTCAAAATAATATAAAATTATCGCGATATAAGCTAATACGTATAATTACTTTACCAAAGTTAACTTCTATAAAAGGCGCATCTTAGAAAAGAGGGATTTTAGTAGCTGCCCCTAATAAAGCATCATTTTTAACCATAATAATTGTCCAATGGCATTCATCTTTTTGTAATTGGGTTATGGCAATTCTTCGTTCTGGTAAATTATTTATAGCTATTAATGGACATACTATAGTTTTTTTTGACAGAAGACATCCTATAGATTTTTGTAAGTAGGTGTAAGTACTGATACGACAACAATAAGAAAAGAATTCAAAGATGGAATATCATTCAACTTCTCAATAACACAGTGCACATGAAGTACAGTAAAATGAAATTGAGGAATTAGCTAATATGGGAAAAGACCCATTTCTTACAAAGTACTGATATGCTAAAAGATAAAAAGTGTCTCTGAGCACTAAGGAATCAAGAGAGGAATGTAAGTAATTCCTTCCCAATTCACCCCCATACCGTCAGCAGGCCCTCATTCTTATGCAACAAAATCATCATATCTGTTGCTTGCCTTTCTCTCTCTTGTTCCCCTCCTGATGTGTGCCACGTGTCCATCATTCTCAACAGAATTTGTCGTTTTCCTTGCTGCCTCTGCAGTACCGTTGCTACTCACAACATTACTCCCTCCATTGAAAACAACCTTGTCCTCAAGGTTGAGGTTAGGATAAGCCTCAGAGATTTCTAGCCAATTTTCCCATGTAGCTTCGGCTGGAGGCATACCTTCCCAATGCACCAGAACTTGGTCAATCAATTCCTCACCTTGTAGCAATTTGCGGTGCTGTAATATGTTGGCAGGAGCTAACAAGGGCCCCTGGGTAGTGGTGACTAAAGGCAGTGGGAGATATGGAGTTGAGTGACCACCTTTGCAAGGTTTGAGAGACGACACATGAAAAACGGGGTGGATTTTAGCCGAGGGAGGGAGCAATAATTTATAAGCAACCTGTCCAATACGTTCAACCACCGGAAAAGGGCCAAAATAGCGTAACCCAAGCTTCTGGTTTTTACGCAGAGAGACTGAATGCTGCCTATAGGGCTGCAACTTGACTAGCACCCTATCACCAATTTTGAACTCACAAAATCTGCGTTTGGTGTCTGCATAGCGCTTCATAACCTGCTGTGCTCTGTGCAGATTGCTCTTGAGATGTGCTAGCAGCGAGTCTCGCTCAGTTAAAAGTGACTGCAGTGAAGGGGTATCAGCAGGTTGCAGTTCATACTTAATTAGCATAGGTGGATCTCGCCCATAAACAGCTTTAAAAGGTGTCATACCAATACTAGCATGCAGAGATGTATTATACCAAAATTCAGCCCATGGCAATAAACGGGACCAAGATTTTGGTTGGTCAGCGGTAAAGCAACGGAGGTACAGTTCTAAGCATTTGTTGACAGCTTCCGTCTGACCATCGGATTGAGGATGGTATGCAGAGCTCATAGATAAGGTAGTGCCACTGAGTTTGAACAAATGTTTCCAAAACTTGCTTGTAAAAACCTTGTCCCTGTCGGACACAATGGTGTTAGGGAAACCATGAAGTTTAACCACTTGATGCATAAAGGATTCAGCCAGCTTTTCACTAGTAAAATCAGCCTTGAGTGGGGCAAAATGGCCATATTTAGATAAACGATCCACCACGACAAAAATAACGGTGAAGCCATTGGATGGGGGCAACCCAATGATGAAATCCATGGATATGTCTTCCCAAATTTGAGATGGAATGGGAAGTGGTTGTAGAAGACCAGCAGGCAGTGTAGTAGAAGCTTTAGCTTGCTGACATATCAAGCAAGTAGACACAAATTGGTTGATATCTTTTGCCATGGAAGGCCAATAAAAGTGAGAAGCAATTCGGGCCTTAGTGCGTTTAATTCCAGCGTGTCCTCCTTGCACAGAACTATGGAATTCTGTCAAGATTTGCTGCACAAGATCAGAATTGGAAGGCACCACCAAGCGATTTTTCCAATATAAACGATTCTGGCGATAGTGATAATGAGGATCAGGGCACGTGTTCTCCATACATTGCAAGAAAATTGTAGACAACGACGGATCTGCAGCAATGGCAGTAGCTAATTCTTGCAATAATGAAGAAGTAGGACAAGACAAAGCCATGGAGAAAGAACGAGATAGTGCATCAGCTGCTACGTTATCACAACCCGGCTTATATTGAATGGAAAAGTCAAAACCCAGGAACTTGTGCAACCAAAATTGTTGCTCTGGTGTTTGTATCTTTTGATCAACTAGGGCCTTCAAACTTTTCTGGTCAGTGCGGACAATAAAGCGATGCCCCAATAAATAGTGTCTAAACCGAGCCATGGCTTCAGTCACAGCATAAAGCTCGCGCACATAACCAGATTGCCGCTGCATTCTGGGACTAAGTTTCTTGGAAAAATAAGCAATGGGATGCTTGTCTTGACTAAGGATAGCTCCGATGCCAATACCAGAAGCGTCTGTCTCAAGAATAAAGACCTTAGAGAAATCCGGCAAGCCTAGCACTGGTGCTTGGGTAATGGCTGTCTTCAAGGAATTGAAAGCCAAAGTAGCTTGATCATCCCATTTAAAAGCATCTTTTTTATGGAGAGCTGTAAGTGGAGAAGCTACCGAAGCATAGCCTTGTACAAATCGCCGATAATAACCTGTCAAACCAAGAAAACCACGCAATTGTTTAATAGAAGTTGGAATTGGCCATTCTAGGACAGATTGGACCTTGGAATTGTCCATCTCCACCCATTGACCAGAAATTGTGTGGCCGAGATAATCTACCCTATTGAGCCCAAAAGAACACTTGGAACGTTTAGCATACAAAATATGTTGCCTTAGAAGATTTAGGACTTCCTCCAAATGTGCCAAGTAAGCTGTCCAAGTAGAACTGTATACAAGGATGTCGTCAAAAAAAACCAAAACAGATTTACGGAGTTGATCCTTAAACACATGATTCATCAAACTCTGAAACGAAGCAGAAGCGTTAGAGAGACCAAAAGGCATCACTAGCCATTCATATAAACCTTGATGAGTACGAAAAGCTGTTTTATGGCGATCTTCTTGCTTAACCAATATTTGGTGATAGCCTGAGCGTAAATCTAACTTTGAAAAATAATGTGCACCAAACAACTCATCTAACAGTTCATCCACAGTGGGAATAGGGAAACTATCATTAATAGTAATGGCGTTCAAGGCTCGGTAATCTGTACAAAAACGCCAAGTGCCGTCCTTTTTCTTGACCAATAGAACTGGCGATGAAAAAGGGCTAGTACTGGGCTGTATAATGCCTTGTTGCAACATTTCATTCACCATTTTCTCAATTTGAGTCTTTTGACTATGAGGATAGCGATAGGGTCTTACCTTAATGGGATCACTGCCCTCCAACAAGGGTATCGAATGATCTTGAAGCCGTGTGGGAGGAAGTGTGGTTGGCTCCGCAAACACATCAGCATAAGCAGTGAGGAGGGCCTCCATTGCAGGATCCAAAGGAACTGATTGAAAGGAACTGGGCTCTTGTGGCTTCGCTTGAAACTGTAAGGTGAACAACTCGTCAATAGCATTGGTGTTGGAGAGCCTACGAATGTGGTGATATTGCGCCAAGTCTGGAAGGTGTTGTTGAATACCATGGAGCGTGACAAATTGGTCCTTCAAGTAGAATTGAATGGACAATTTATCGTAATCAGCAATATGTGCTCCCAACGTTTTCAACCAAGGGGCTCCCAAAACCAGATCAGCTCCAGCAATAGGCAAAAGGTACACAGGTAATATTAGAAGGTGACCTTGGATGGAGAGGGGTAACTCACTGATGAGACCTTCGGAAGTTAGAGTATGGCCATTACCAACTAGAACCTGAAATTTCGAATCTGGTTGAATCGGAAGTTTCAAACAGTGAGCAATCCTAGGTTGTATGAAGTTGTCGGAGCTGCCGCCGTCCAGTAAGACTTGCACATCAACCCCTTGGACGTGACCTCGGAACCGTATCGTACCAACACCATGAGCGCCTTTGAAGGCGTTGAAGGAAAGATGGTGTTCAACCGAATGATCAGTTGCACTCGAATTCAGAGTTGTATCAGATGTGGGCTCGTGATGTGGAACAGGTTCCTCAATTGTTGGGGCCTCTTCTTCAACTTGCATCAATAGAAAATGTTTGGTAGGACATTTATGGCTCATGCTCCATTTGTCATCACAGTAATAGCATAAACCCTTAGATCTGCGTAGGTGCATTTCTGTATTTGGGTTGGAGGAAGGGTTAAGTGTGGGCTTGGGATTTGGGCTGGTGTTTGCAAGTTGAGTATTTAAGGCTTTGGGAGTGAATGGTTGTGGGCTGTTTATGGGTGGGTTGGAGGAAAATACGGGTTTGGGTCGGGTTACATACTTCTCTTCGAATAGTTTTGCGAGATGCAGCGCTTTGGACATGTGAGTGGGGGATTGGGAGATGACGTCTCGCTTCAAGTCCGGTTTGAGGCCACTGATGAAAAGATCGAGCATGGCGTCGGGAGTGATGCTGGAGGAGCGATTTGCTAAAGAGGTGAATTCCAAATAATAGTCCGCCACTGTGGTGGTTTGTGTCAACTTAAACAGAGACGCACGAGGGCTCTCATAGGGCGATGGACCAAACTCCATCTCCAACGCTCTGGTGAAGGAAACCCACGATTGAAAAGGGTGGTTGCGATTGATCATCTCCAACGCTGATTTGGTGTTGAGTAATAGTTGAAAAATTGTTCCGCCTTGAAAATCCATTGTAGGACGTCGGAGCCGTCGAATCGCGGAAAATCTAATATGACGTTGCGGACTTGGAATGGTTGATGTTGATGGTTCCCAGGGGAAGTGGAGGTAGCGGTGGATGATGTAGCTGGGCCACCACCAGGGGTTGAGTTCATCGGATCACCAGTGAGGGAACTAGACAGTTGAATGGAACCAAGCTATGCTTCGATGTGGTCGAAACGGGCATCACGTGCTGCATTGTCGCTCACCATCTGCTGTAATGACGCTGCAATGGACTTGAGGTCAGCTTGAAGATCCTTCAAACGAGTGTTTTCGGCCATGGTGATGAATGAAAGCACCAAATGTAAGTACTGATACGACAACAATAAGAAAAGAATTCAAAGATGGAATATCATTCAACTTCTCAATAACACAGTGCACATGAAGTACAGTAAAATGAAATTGAGGAATTAGCAAATTTAAAAATTAAAATAGTGCGTATATATTTGTCACGAGATTATTATTTGTTCACAAAATTAGTTATTGAAGAACGAACTCTGAGTATTTGAACGGCTAATTTTTTTCAAACACTAAATTACCCAAAAACACGTTGTTTAGCATAACACTTTACATATTTTGTTACAAAATTATTATTTTTTCATCAAATTGGTTATTGAGGCACAAACTTTGCATATTTGAATAGTTGATTTTTTTTTTTGCGAACAATAAAGCATCAAAAAACACACTACTTAACATCGCAATTTACATATTTTGTCACGAAATTATATTTTTTTCACCAAACCGATCACTGAGGAACAAACTTTGCGCATTCAAACAGTTAAATATTTTTCGATATCCAGTAATGAACTAAAGTACCTCAAAACACACTGTCTAGCATCACACTTTATATAATTTATCATGAAATTAATTTTCAATTTTCACCAATCCGATTATCGAGGAACAATCTTCACATATTTATAGATCTAATTGTTTTTCTAAATTGTAATGTACTCTTAAAAATAAAAATATGAAGAAAAAAAAGCAAAAAAAAGAGGGGAAGAATTGGCGGTAAAATTGGTGGGTAGTCCCACATGAAGGATGACATCATACACCCTCAGGATGCAAATATAGAGATTTCTCGAATATGGGGTAATGTTTCAAGCCAACATCTTTGTTTTAGAAACCGTAAATTTTTTCTCGAATATGGTCTATGTGTCCTGCTAGAAAGCCTAGCCTCAATAGGTACATGATTTTTCCTGGTAGTACCTTACACCTTAGAGTTCCTATCTTTCAAAGGGGAACCCCAAAACTATTTATTTCCAACACATAATTAGTCGCTTGGAAAGGATTGGTAAACCACCAAATTGTGGAATATATAGAAGGATTTTGGGTATAGTTTTATACATTTTGTGATTATTATTATTTATTTACCTACGCATTTGACCTTATTTTGCATAGAAAGAAGAAAATATCAAAAGAAATAAAAAAGACTGAATTTTAGAGAAAAGTTCATTTCTATATGCTCTGTGCATAATAGCAAAAGGTTATTTTTTTACCCCCACCATATACCTCTATATCTCAAAATTTTTGTTATTCTCAGAATGCCCCTCAGTGAAATGACTTAACGGATTTATCTAATTAAAAGATAAATCCGTTTTGGGAAAAAAAACCAAAAACGGATTTACCTTTTAGTTAGATAAATCCATTTTAGAAAAAAATGCATAACAGATTTAACTCCCACCATAGATAGATCTATTTTTGTTATTTTTAATAACAAATTTATCTATTAATTAAATAAATTCGTTTTGAATTTTTTTAAAACGGATTTATCTAATAACTAGATAAATCCATTTTGTGAAATAATTAATAAATAAAAGTGACAAATCCGTTAAAAATTAAAATTATTTTTTTTTGAAAAACAAAATGTATATGAATATCAATAGTCTTTTGGTTCCGTTTAGTGTGTAGATATTGGTTAACACGTGACGATGTTGTACGCCGGGTGAATAATTTAGGCTAAAAAATCGGTTTTCAGGCAACCTACTCTGATGGTAATGAAACCACAGTTATTAAATCCGGAAAAAAAATTAGGGATCGTAACTCCCCAAGAAGGGATTGGGATTGCTGGGCTCAGAATCCCAAATTCCATCGTTTACTTTTTTTTATTAAACTTTTTTTAAAATTATTCATAATCTCTAAAAAATCTAAATTTTTTTGCATAACTTTATTTTGATTTTTTTTATATTTTTAGTGGTGTTTTTATATTTTTTAGATTATTTTTGAATCTTTAACGATTTTTAGTTGTGTTTTTATAACATTTTTTAAAAAAAATTAATTTTTTAAAGACACAACGGATTTACCGATTTATTAGATAAATCTGTTTTAAATATTTTCATAATGGATTTATCTAATATAAGTAGGAAAATCCGTCATTATAAATTTACAAAACGGAATTAGGTAAATCATTTTCCTTTTAAACGGGTTTATCTAATTTAAAGATAAATCCGTTTTGGAAAAAACACTAAAACGGCTTTATCTTTAAATTAGATAAATCCGTGTAAAGAAATTGATAGGGGCATTCTGAGAATATCAAATTTTGTGGGGGTATAGAGGGATATGGAGGGGGTAAAAAAACCAAAATCAAATGATATAAGGCCCAGTAGTAGTACATCGTGGCCCACCCCATTTTAGAGAGACACGGCACATAAATTAAGGGATATTCAAGGTTGAATTTAAAGAAAGTACTCCTCTGTTTCATATTACTTGTAGGCTTTTTAGAAGTATTTTGTTTCTTTTTACTAGTTGTTATTTTGATAGTTTATGGTTATATTAAATACTTGCTTTCCAATTATACCCATGGTTATTAATTACGCAGAGAAAAATAAATGTGATCAGTAATAAATAGTTAGACAAAATTTAGGACACATAATAGGGAAAAACTAATAATTTTATGAAAACAATTTTTTTGTTGACTTTCTTGGTATATGCAAAACAATCTTTAAAAACAACTAAAATGAATTAAGGAGAGTATAAAAAGGGAAGATAGCAATCGAAAAAACAACAAGCACATACTTGGAACATTCCTCAGAGGCTTGCTAATGCTTCTCCTTCTGGCATGGATGAAATTCAGCAAGTCATCATTCATATTGATCCCGCCCGGTGAGGCTATGTGGTGTGCAAAAATATGATCTGTAATTAAGTATACACGATCGCAACAAGTAATAAAGTGAAAGTAGAGTATCGTATCCACAGGGATTGAATTAATTTCTAAAGTTTAAAATGGTAGTTTAACTAGTGAAAAACAAGTAATAAAATAACAAATAAAATAAGAGTATGTGTGAGATAACAGAAAACAAATAAGCTAAGTAAATATATAGAGTGTAATCAAGTAAGAATGATAGCTGGAATGCTCTTCACTAAGTAAAACACTTTTGATAGCATTATGTTATATATGATGCTTCTGCAATGGATGTTGTAGCAATTGATGCTCCTGCAGTGGATGTTGTAGCAATTGATATGTGCTTTTCAGCAACTAACGTCAGGGTTTCATTACAAGTCTTATGTCTAAGCTCTGAATAAGTTCACCCCGGTATATGAAGAACCCACAATATCACCCTATGGACTATGCTATCCCATGTCTAGGTTTTAGCATGGAATTAACAAAGTTTCCTCTATTAAACACTTATCCATATTAGTTCTTGAGTTCCAATTATAAACCATGTCTGAATTTATAATTTGCATTCACTTTTAGTTGACCAATTCTAAAGATGAATATGAAAGAGTTATCATGCAAGAACTAAAATACAAACATCAATATATAACACAATAACTTAATCAAATGATCATTACAAAGTTAAAGCATCCCAACTAGAGAAGTTTAGCTCATGCTTGAGATTACTAAGGACATACAAACTGATGTTATAAACATGTTCATATTACTGAAAAACACAAAGGAAAAGAAATAGAGTAGAAGATACTCAGTTTAGTTTCCTTCGCATAAATCAGCCCAGCAATTGCTCCAGCAATGCCTCACAAATGCTTGATGCGCCAGCAACCAAACAGCAACACGAAATGGTGTAGAAGTAGAGAGAGAATTTGTCAATTTCTCTCCCTCCTTCACACTTATGAAGTGTAAGTGATTCTAATTCTCTAACTTGGTATATCCTCAAATGAGGAGAAGAAGATGTATTTATAGGCTCCTTGAGAGAGGTTTCCTTCATGGTGGGGTTTGCTTGGAGCTGCTGAAGTTGGTCACTTGTATCTCAAAAAGAGTTGATTTGATCTTTACTTTATCAAAGAGAAGAGGTTTAACGGCGTATGGACAAGTGTCCCAAAAAAGTAAAAGTTACAAGCTAAAAAGTAAATAGTTGGTCTTGAGACGAGCAACTTGGGCCACTTGCATAGCAACTTGACTTTGATGTCATTAATGACATCAGCAGATTGTTGGGGCATTTTAGTCTGTCACGAATGCTGGAGCAATGATTGCTGATGCAATGGATGCTCCTTGTATTGCTGGTGCAATGCTTCTGCTTTCTGCTTGAATGACCATTGCAGGGGCAATGATTGCTGTACCTATTGCTGGGGCATCTGGTGTTGTAGCCTTAAACAAACACATTAAAATACAACATGGGGCACCAAAAGTGCCAAATGATCACAAATCAGTTTGTAACCCTCTTTTACGCTAACCAACACTTATTAACTTCTTTAACAACAATATTACTTAGAAACTCACATTGATTTAAGTCTAGAACATATAAATAACTCTATATAAATAAGAGTTATCACTATGCTTATTTGGAAGCAATCTTTTGATGGTTCTTTAAACTTTAAATGAGCTTATCTTTATCTCAATCCTATTGGACCAAGGTTCGATGGGGTGAGGTTTGTTTGTCACACTCAAGGTTATATGGAGTCAGGTGATTCCCTCTCTAAGTCCTTCTTGTTGTGGAGGTTGATTCAAAATAGAATACCCACTAACGATAATCATAGAAGTCGGGATTGCACTGTTATATCTATTTGTAGTATGTTTAATAAATCTAGCGAAACGAGTGATCATCTATTCTTGCATTGCGATTTTGCTTCAAAAATTTGGAATTATTTTAGTCATATCTTTCATCTACGCCTTGACTTGAGCAGCATCCACAATGTTTGGCATCTGTGATAGTAATTGGAGCTCTCAAGTTGTTCCTGATATGGTCCTTTCTTTGCACATTGTTTGGGTTATTTGGTATGCCAGAAATTAAACACGTTTCAATAGTATTTATGTCCCATTTGGTAGGGCTTTACACCTTATTTCTACTGTTATTTCTTTATCTGGACACATCTCTACAGGGGTTAATTCTAACTTTATTGTTGCGCTTCAATTTTTAAATCCCCTCTCTGTCATGGGCCACATTCTAAAGGCTCGCTCTATTATTTCAGTCACAAGCCTATGGGTGGTTGGATAAAATGTAATTATGATGGGGCTTCACGTGGTAATCCTAGTAATGTTACTTACTACTTCATGACTCGAATTGCGCAATCATGGGTGGGATGTTCTCGGACTTTGTGGCCATTGCGACCCCTTTTGAAGCTGAGATTTTGGTTGTCATGAAGTCGATTGAAGTAGCTTATCTAAGGAGTTGCTATAATCTCTGGTTGGATGTGATTTCACTCTTGTGGTGGCAGCTTACAACTCCACTTATCTGGTTCCTTTGTAGAATTAGAAATAGATGGAGAAATTGTTATCTCTCTATCCAAAATAAGTATTTCCTTATTTCTCACATTTATAAAAAAGCAACTCTTGGGCAATAAATTAGCAAACTATGGCATTGTTTTACTTGGTATGACTTGCGACCAAGTGGCAAGTTTTGTTTTAGAGGATTTTAGCCATAACATGGTAGGTCTTCTCTTTTACAGATTTTGACGCATGGCTAGAGGGGTCTTGGTCTAATCCCTCATTGGTTTTTCTTAATTTCTTCTTTTTCCTATTTTTATATAAAAGCAAAGGGGAGTACTCTTTTTCATTATAGATTTTTTCCTAAGATAAAATCAAATAAGTTCTAAAATGAGCCTCTTTCCACCTTAAAAAAAATGTCATTCTTTTCCAGAATAGCCTCGATGTAACGTGACAACATTTGAAGGAAATTTCTTTATCAATTAGGTGTCAAGTCAACAAGTTTATTTAACTATAATTGTGATGGCTTATTAGTTTTCTCTCACTATCTTGCCTGATATTGACCAGACCATGCTAAAAATACAACCCAATCTTTTGCCCAATTCTTTTCTCTTTGCTCCATCCTCGTGCACAATCTCACTCATGACCTTAATTTATTTTGGGCCTACAATGTGATAACAATCACAATTCACTTAATGGACCCCTACAAAAATTTGCTCTTCTTTATTTTCATCTAACTCCAAAGTTTATATATTTTTTTTATAAATGGTGTATCCTCTGCGCACAACTACAGAGATTAATCCATCGAGTCAGATAGGACCACAGTACACTACTGCACTCAATGCTGGATTCAAACTCATGACCTTGGTTAAGCTTGAAGATACCCAAACCATCTCATCCAAGTGCTATTGGGTACCCCCAAACTTTATGTGTCATACCAACATTAAAATAAAAGGTTAAATATGTTTTTGTCTTTATAAAAGTCGCGTTTTTAGTTTTAGTTTTTGAAAAATCTTCCGTATACTTTTGGTCCCCCGAGTTTTTCACATAAGTAAGTTTAGTCTCTCATGACTATTAATAGAGTTATTTGGGGCTTTTCTTATGCTTCTAAGTGTTATTAAAAGTAATGAGGGACAGAAAAAACTTCAAAGACCATAAGTAGGTGGAAAATATTCAAAAGACTAAACTAAAAAAATCTAAATTTTATATGGAACAGAAACATATTTTACCCTAAAATAAATAACACCACATTCCAATAGATCAAAAATATCACATATACTATTAAGTTTACAAAAAGAAACAATAAAGTGAACAAAACAATTAAACTATGAATATAGCCTAAACATTGAATTAAGTGCATGATTTCACTTCATAATGCTAAAAAAGAAGGTAGCAAACAATGTGGAAAACAAATCACTAGGTACTTGTTGTCCTTCCTAAAAATAAAAACAATTTTAATATATTTCATTAATGATAGAAACACATACTTTGGTCCCCTCATAAAACAATATTTCCCTAATTCATTTGAATCCAATTTAGACACGTACACAGCACTGAGACCGTTAGGATAGATAATAGTCTTTGGTCTTGTACCTTTCTACTATGAACTAATAAGTTGGGGACCATTTGACTAGTTTCAACCATTACCCTCAAAGCCTATGGCAAAGTAACAAATTAGTCTTGCTCTTATCTTCTTACCATATGATTTTGGAAAGAAGGTAAGAATGTACCTCATCCATAACTATGGTGCCATTATGTTTTATTCACATGAATAGTTTAATAATTGTACAAATTATGTTCCCGATGTGAAATTTACAGGATTAGTAGTAATCAACATTAATTTCTCTGGCTTTATTCATGTACATTGTGTTCCAATATCATTCAAGGATTTACGTTAATGACTTTGTCAATTTCAAATCATGGTCTTGGTGACTAGGTTAGCTAGCAATCTAATTTGTTTGCTTGGTGAGACTTTTTTTTTTAAGTCTAAGTTTGGCGAGACTTTTGTATTCGACTTTATCAATTTCAAATTATGGTTTTGGTCACTAGGTCATCTTCCTAATTTATTTACTTGGTGAGATTTTTTTATTGTTCGATACGTGGCTTTTAGGTGGTAGTTTAGTGGTAAGAGTTTGGTCTTGTATCATCAAGGCGTTGAGTTCAAATCCCGTTATAAAATAGTCAGTGCCACGTCGATTAATAAAATCTCCCATTTACCCAATTTTATTTAAAAAAACATTATGTTTCATGGAGGCAATGGCAGATCTTGACTAAAAAATTTTAGTAGGTCAAGTTGTTAGATAATATATACAAAACTTGTTGTAAAAAGACCATTAGTACCACGTTGATTAATAAAATCTCCCCTTTAGCCAATTTTATTTAAAAAAACAACATTCTGTTTCATGGGACAATGACAGATCATGACTAAAAAAAAATTTAGTAGGTCAATTTGTTAGATAATATATACAAAAATATTTCACCGAAGTTATAATGATTATTTGGTGAGCCGCATTGGTTTATTTTACTTAGAAAAATGGGGCATTCCCTTGCCATAAATTTGAATAGGAAAAAAAAAAGTGAACTTCATTTTTTTTTTTTTTTGCAATTTTTTGTTTTACAATATGTGAATCTAATGTATTTTTCCTTTTAATTGAAAAATGGATTCCTTTTCTTACCTAAAGAAACATGAAAATGATGGATAAAGCCATAAGGCCAAAATAAGACATTTTCACTATAACAACAAACCCATGTTCTAATTGCTATAAGCATGAAAAGGAAACAATCATAAGAAAATAATACAACAAAAAAAAGAGTATAGTAATCCAAATTTACACAATCTTTCAATTAGATGGGCCTCTAAAAATATTCTATATTTTGATACATGCAATCCAACCATGACCCACTTCAGCAAGCTTCCAATCCTGAAAGCCTCTCTCTTTTCAACACAGTTTTCTCTATGTGTTCCTTTTTCCCTTTCTTCTTAGAACAAGTTTTTAACCAAAAAAAACATAGGTAGCTTATTGCAATAAGACAATGGGTTTTACAACAAAATAGTATCTTTTCCACTTACAAAAGTATAGTGCTTTTGCTTTTACATCTGAAAACATTACCAATTGGTATGTCTGACTCAGATTTCTTTGTTAATGTTAGTGTCTGCATTCAGAACTCAACCACTAGCAGAAAAATCACCCCAAATATTGCAAAGGAACACAGAAAAATTTTGGGCCATTTTTTGTTCTATTTCAAGGTTACATGTTATATAATATTACCCAAATGGGAATAACCCTTGTATTATATCCTTAAAGGACTTCAATTTCTGTAGTGGATTCACACTTTTTTTACCGTGTTATTGATGTGTAATATATATATCTACTAGTTTTATTGGTGGTGGATCTAGACCCAGAATTAGGATGTTCAAAATTGTGTCTTGGGTGCAAATATAATGATACTAGTACAAATTTAAATTTTTTGGGAGTTCAAAAAAAAATTATAGGGAGAAAAATAGAAAAAATTTCAGGGGGTTCAAGTGAACTCCCTCAGCACTACATAGGTCCGCCACTATCGGCGACTAATTTATGCAGAGGAATTTGATTAGCCAGGTGAACTCGATTTTGCCGGTCTGTGTAATTCTCCTTCCCAATTGAGTTTTTACCACACCCAAGATTCGAAGTTGACACCATAGAGTGAGATCTAAACTCAGTTACGGCTCAAACTAACCCTTATCGGTAGCGGTGGAATCACATGATGAAGGGTATTACTATTTAAACTTTAAATTAAATACACCTTTACGATCCTTATGAGAAGTAAATTAACTTTTTATTGGGATTAGGTAAATATTGTCATTAACTAATATAAGGTCATTAACCAACTCAACCCCACTAATATTTTTTAATACCAAACTTTCTTTTCTTCTTTTGTGGACCCCACTAATCCCTACCTTCTTTTTATTCCAAAAGTCTCCTCTATCTCCTTTTTCTATTTATCTCACAATACAAAAGAGTGCCAAATCAAAGACATTGATTTCTCATGATTTCACTCCTCAAAAGACAGAGAAAATAAACACTAAATGGGGAATTACAAGTTCAAATTATCAGATATGATGCCAAATGCTTGGTTTTACAAGCTCAGAGACAACATGGGAGGAAGAACAACAAGAAACCAAACATCATCATCAACAAGAAAGAAAAAACAACCTTCTTCACAACAAAACTCAACTACTACTACTACTCAATCATCATCGAAACCAAAATGCAATCCTAGAAAGTCTTATTACTTTACAAGGGAGCTTAACCATACTTCACCAGCAGACAACAACCTTAATATCTCAGAAACCAATTTCCCTCAACAACCTAGAAAATCATCCAAACAAAAACCAAAGAAAAAAACACCAAATGCATCTATTTCTTCATCATTTTCTCCTGTTTATAGCTCAGAAGAAGAATCAGAATTCCTTGACCCAGAAATTAGAACAGATAGAGTTCTTCTTCAAACTGTGAAATTTGATGAAAAGATTTCAACTTGTAGAGGCTGCAACAATCTACAGAACAACAACAATGATATCATTATCAATGTGGACAACAATTCATTAGCAAAAAAAGATGATGTTTTTGACTCATTTTCCAAGCTTATGATGCTTCCACCAATTGTTACTAAACCTGAAAAGTTCAATGATTTTCTCAATGATCCAAAGAAGAAAGAAAACAAAAAAGGGTCATTGAAAGTGAAGATTGTGAATTCAGAACAGAGAAAAACCAACAACAATAGTAGGAGATTTTCTGTGAATTCACCAGGTGTGAAGCTTAAGATAAATTCACCAAGAATTGGAAGCAGGAAAGTTCAGCTTCAGCTACACGGCCGGAAAAGCGTGACCGGAACCGGAACCGGCGGTTACCGGAGAAGTATTTCGGATAGTTTAGCAATAGTGAAGTCATCAGTGAATCCCGGGAGAGACTTTAGAGAATCAATGGTTGAGATGATTGTGCAGAACAATATAAGGAGTTCTAAGGATTTGGAAGATCTTCTAGCTTGTTACCTTTCTTTGAATTCAGATGAGTATCATGAAGTTATTATTAAAGTGTTTAAGCAAATTTGGTTTGATTTAACTGATAATCAGTAGAAAATGTTGTAAAAATTATAATTCTGAAATGAGTTTCTTAAGTTTATGTGTTGTATACAATTTTCTGTTCTTATGTTAATGTTATTATGAGTAATATAATTGTAAAGTTTAACAGATTTTAGTTAAATGTGCTTGTGATGGAATAATTGAACTGATAAGGAATGAAAATTAGTCCAATCAATTTATTAAATTGTAGTCACGGTTGTGAACTTGTAATTATGGAAAATTGAAGATATATGTGACTAAAATTGCAGTCTCAATGTCCCAAAATCATTGATTAAAATTTTCAGATAGAAAATCTAATTTGTAACTTGTATGCAAAACTAAACTTTTTTTTTTTACAATAATGCAAAACTAAACTTAAAAGTGCTTCTTTTTTTTGACTTTATTCTCTAAAACAAAATTATCGAATTGCGGTATTCTCTAAAACAAAATTATCGAATTGCGGTATCAAGTGACCCTCTTAATTAGTTTTGGGTCCGCCTGTGCAGCTAACTATTTCGGTCATAAAGTATACATATAAACTATTGAACATCAAGGTCAAAAATTCGGGAAAGGATCTCCTCTAATTAAAAAAGAAGGAAAAAAATAATGTGAAACAAATCTCACTCTTAGACTCTCATATGAGAAGACCAACAAGGATTGATCCGAATGGTAACTGAATTTGGATCTCATCTATAAGGTTTCAGGTTCGAATCTTGGGTGTGGCGAAAACCCTGTTGGAAGGGGAGACCACACGAATCGGGAAAAACTCTTGAATGGTATATAAGTTGCCAGTCAAATTCTCTGACGTAGATTAATCACTGCCAAGCCCTTGAATACCAGTAAGACAGTAACAAAAAAAAAGACTCTCAATAGAGAAAACCCATTCCTCGAAAATTCTTACTTGCAAGTTGCAACCATTCAAGCAGCACATGTAACATACGACAATTGCTTTTTATATAGGTTTGATAACTATAGAGACAAAAATTCACACAACTTTTAAAACAAGCAGGGACCAAATTGAGACAAAAATATTTTGGGGGGACCAAAAGAAAAATTGCCACATTTTAGAAGACTAAAAACATATCCAAGCAAAAAAAAAACTTATAATAATTTATAGATAATTGATTTTTCTTTTGATGCCTAGAAGCTGACAAATATTATCAAGATTGGCTCTTACTACCATGGCTATATATGATCCATAAGAAAATAAAATGAACTTAGAGGAGTATTTTGTTAAATGGTGAATGAATTTCAATCAATTCATTATGAAGTGCAGTCTGCAAAATTCAGGATACATGTCACCACAAGCATGTAAACGTGTAAATTGGTTTTGTACATATATTGAGGCTTCATTTGGACCCATTTCATGTGTATTTATAAAGGCAAAAAAAAGTTTGCTATTATTGTTTGTTTCTTTTGTTATACAAAACTTGCTTCTGAATTTCAGTACTTTAAAGTGATTTTAGAACAAGACATAACTGGCACAAATTTGTATAAATTGTTAATATTTTAAGGGACAGAGTTGGTTGCAATAACTGACAATTTCTTCCATTAAACATTGGATTTTCTTTTGTTTTTTTATTTTGTTTTTTGTTACAAAAGAAATAGCCCTTTTAAGTACATGTCCTTGATTTTGCGTCTTTCATCCCTAAATTTAAAGGGCCTTCTATCTTTCCCAGCCAGAATATGCAGCTTTTAAGATTTTGTATGCTAGTTTTCCACCTCAACATTACTCAGCCATTCAGGGAAAAAGGTATATATTCACTAGAAAAATTATCATTACATGTACTCTTTTGCTTTTATTTAGCTACCTTTTTTTGAGTAAAAAACTAGAGAATAAATTAAAATATATGGACTTTGGATCCTCTATACTAAGCATATATTTGGATCCACTTCCAAATCTGTCAAACTTGAGGCTAAACTCAATGTGGAATTTCAACGTAGTTTCTATCAAATCCAAACAGACACTAAGTGTTATTCAACTTGTCTTGACCTACTCATCTCCTAAAAACTGGTGGGAAACTGGTGGTATGATCGGTTTGAGTAAGTAACTGAACAGGCCATATCAGTGACTCGGTATGATTCAAATAGTTTTGCAGTCGAACCCATGACTTCGTTGGGTCGAATCAGTGGGTCTTCTCGGTTACTGACTGGTCTTGCAACTTTTTATTTCCTACTGTAAAATGGTATCCTTTTTTTTAAATTGAGGAAGGAGAAATTTTATTAATCAAAGTGACACTAATGACCATTTATAACTATCCTCGAGGTTGAGGTGATTCGAATTCAACATCTTGAGGATAAAATTAGCTCTTACTACTAAGCTAGAATGTTTATTTACATTAAATTAAAATTAGAAACAATGTCTTTAGCTTGCTTTGAGGCAATTCAACTAGTGATCTACCAACCTTGAGTTGTGAGCTATTGACCTAATGCCTCGGCCTAGTTAATGGTCTGTTCGAGCTTAATAACATTGATTTCACTTTGTTCTTCCATCTACCTCTATGCTCTTTACCTATCTTTTAATCCACTCTTTTTCATCATTATCCGTTCACTCTTATATGTCGTGATGGAGAAAAATGAAGGAAAAAGAGGATCCAAAGCGCTTCAAAATATCATAGGTAAGAAGAAAAGAAACACTTTCAAAGTCTGAATACTTTTAACGCAACTTCTATGATGCCCACTTAAATAGTGGTCCACATTGGACCAATACCTGAAAAAATGCTCGAAAATCTAATGGTGATGGGAATTGTCTTCCGTAAATAGAAGCTCATGGTCCTTTTTGTCCACATAGTTGAGACGATAATGTTATTGGTATCGATTCAACAAAAGTAAGGAGAAATGAATATCACTCAAGTTTTAAGACATTGATATTTGTTTTCTCTTGTTTTCATTGAACCGACGCTACTCAGTTTGTTGTCTCAGTCGCTTGGACAAGAAGGATTACAACCTTCTACTTCTAAAGAGAGTGACATCGATCATCGTCAGTAGTTCAGATAATTTTTAAGTACTGATAAACCATATAATGTATTCCACTCTAAAATTTACCTACTTTTAAATATAAACTTTTCCCCTAGCTATAAACTTTCAAAATTCAAATCGTTTAACATTACCAATTTGCTGCGACCCTATGAACCGTTGAAGAGAAAATTAAAAAGCTAAAGGTTGAAATTTGATTTTCAAAAGCTAAAGTTATATAGCTGCTACTTCGTTTATTACAAAAGTTGGTCCCAAACTTTAACCAGAGAGACGGACAGGCTCATCAGGTGAGGATCTTGTCGTGTGCCCTAGGTAGACTTACATGGACCTCCATGGAGTGGGTTGAAATAGTTAACATAGCGTGCTATATAAAATATACCTATAGATACAGTAAATCACTAGCAATTTCTTTTGTTTTTTTGTTTTTAATTAACAAATAAGACTAGGAATTTAACTTTAGAAATTGTTTACTCTAGAGTGTAATATGTTGTTTATGTGATAATATTAGTTAAAAGAAATTGAAATTAAAAAACATAAATAAAAAAATTAGAAATAGTGAATATCTCAAAATTAATAAAAGTAGTAAATTTAAAAAATTAAATTGTTTTAATCAAAAATTATATATGCTTATGAGCACTTAAATTATAAAAATTACTTTCACGCTTTGAATGATATTCACAGTGGAGTCCTTGAGCATGGGCGGCCGCCAAGGCCCCATTATTTAGGGGCACCAAATTTTATTGTACTTAGTAGTATATGCATATATTTAAATGAAATTTTTATGTTATTACAATTATATATATATATATATATATATATATATAGAGAGAGAGAATAATTTTTAGAAAAATCTTGATGGTGAACAAATCATAAATAATTTTTAACAAAAATACAAAGAGAGTGATATTAAATAGTTACAAGGACATCATTTTATTTATTCTCTTAGGGCACTCAAAATCTCAGAACCAACCCTAGATATTCTAATAAATTAATCATGTTATGATTAGTGGCGGACCTATATATATAGACTCTAGGGGGTTCAAGTGAACCCCCTGAAAAAAATAAAATTAGCACTGATACTCTTGAAAAAAATGTTTTTCGACACATTGAAAAATATTTTTTTGCATCCAAGTACTTAGTTTTGCATCAAAGTCCATAGTTTTACACCACTCTAATGCACCACTCAGTTACCGATACCAAGCCTTTGTTCTTTCTTTCTTTTTTCTATTCTTTAATTTATTTTGATTATGTTAGTCTATTTAATTTGAATCGCTTCTTTGTGAATATATTGATTCTCTTAGTGCTAGCTATTTAATTCGTATTTAGGAACTTGTTAGTTTTATTTAATTTGTGTTGGTCTAGTGCAACACAAACTGTGAACCTAATAAAGTCTTATTTTAGTGATATGTGTGTTTGAAAATTTGTGAACCCCCTGACCTAGACTCTAGATCTACCACTGATTTTGATAGTAACACTTATTATGAATACCAGTACAAAAAGATTTAAAATCATAACACCTAAAATCAAATTCAAAGCATATAGTGTCTTAACCTTTTCTTTTCTTCTTGGTTAATTTCTTGTCTAAAGTTTTTGCTTCGTCTATTTATTTTTTAGTGGTCTTTAACCTCACTCCGATATTTATGGGAAAGAAATATCCGACTAATTCAGACTTCAGTTGAAAGATAAATAAAGTTTAACCAGAAATTAAACTCAAATACTAGTCAAATCTATCTCTCTAAATGGAATATGTTAGCTACTCACACTCACACACTCAAGCGTGGGTTGTTACCTCATCTATTCTTATATCCCAAATGAACATAAAGGTGTAATTCCACAGTTGAAAGGAAAGCCCCAATTGAAAGTGTTGTCTTTTTCTTGGACAAAGAGGTTCTAGCTTGACATCGCGACCAAAAGATGATCAAAAGATCCTATTACTTAAATATTTATTTATTTTTATTATTATTTTTTCTGAAAATTTCCTGTGATTCTTGGCAGGCCCTCCTACCTAACTTTAAGATGTCTTCCCTTGTTGCTTTAAAAAGTTTTGGATGTCTGTTCTCTACATATTTTATTAGCCTTTGTATATAAATTTATTTTTTTATTTATGTTTTAATTAAATAAGCGTGCATGCATCGTTACAGTGACATGAGGGAACCATGGAAGCGGGTCCCGGGTCGCCCAAATATTTTACAATGCTCTCTATAGAGTCTACATGTTCTCACATTTTTTCTTTTCATCTATCATCAAGGGGGGAAAACTTAATTAGGTGCAATTTCATAGATCTTTTTTACATAAGCAAAAATGTATTAGGGATATAAGAAGTAATCCAACCCGTGAATGTACAAAGGAATGAGGGGCATCATTAAAACCTTTCGGAGCCAAAATCCAATAAAAAAAAGACTAATGGAAAAAAAAAGTACCCCCAAAAAGTAACAACAAAAATACACCATCCAACAAACCAACAAAAACAAACTCATAAAAAGAGTGGGCACACTGTCCTTCCCACATCAATCGCGTGTGCGGTAGCAAGAAAGGAGGTGCAAAATCACGGGTTCCACAAGCAACCGCCTACACATGCGAAAGTAGGAGAGGTAGAGCTAACAGATAACACAACAACAATCAGATGCTTTGTTGCTATTTAAGCTTTTTGCACCTATTACACTCCCATTGCGTGCCTAAAAATAAATTCCCCTTTGTTTCATTTCCTTCATATCACCCGATCTAGCCACTTTTCTGCATGTTTTATGTCGATTTAAGGCAACCCATGGGGTAATTTAACTTGTTAGCAAAATTGTGTGTAGACTTCCTACCCCTCCTAGAAATAAATCAACCCCAATAGATGAATTTAATGTGATTGACCGTCGTGCGCAAGTTTGCAACATCCCTTTCAAATATTATCTTGTTCCTTGAATGCCAAATTGCCCAGATTGTTGCCAACCAAATAAGATATTTTGTTCTTTTCTGCTCCCTTCCTTTCAGACTCACTCCAAACTGTAAAAAGTAAGCAGCAGGCTCTTGGAACTGCAAAGATGGAATTACCAACCAAGAGAGGATGTTCTCCCATACTCCCTTTGGGAATGACCAACATCGAAAAAGATGGTTTGCATATTCATTTGCTCTGAAGCACCTTACATAGCATCGATTATGATCTGGCAGAACTATTCCTCTATGCTCCAAGGGCTCGTGAGTCGGCAGCCGGTTAATTAGCAGTCTCCATTACAGAACAACCACCTTAATGGGGACGTCGCACCTCCATATTTTGGCGTAGGAGAGCATCACCTCAAACATCGGTCTAGCATCGATACCTACAAAAAAGTCATATAACCAGGTATAACATGATTTCACAGAGAAAGAGTTGTTGTTGTTCAGTCCCCATATACATGAGTCATCGTTATTGTTAGCCAGAGCTACACCCGTCCAAATCGCCTTAAGGTGATCCAGTCTAGACATCTCCACACCAGAGGCCCCACCAGCCCACAACTAGTCCCACACCCACCTATTGCCAAGCCATGAGCCAAAGTGGTGAAGAGTGGTGTTATTTTCAGTACAAGGCAGATATAATTCAATGAACAGTGACTGAACGAGTGTTAGTCTACACCAAGGGTCCAACAAGAGTCTTGCTTTGCCCCCTCTACCCAACCGCAAGATAGTGATCCTTTTTAACTAGAGTGGGTCATGTGTAAAGTCAGTTCCAAGGGTGAGAAGGATCACGCCACCAAAGCGACGCGCCGTTCAATCTGTGTTGTTGTATTATAGTTCCACCAAATGGAGATGTTGCTGTATCTTTCCGATAGCAACTTAAACCAGGTAGATTCGCTACCTACCATACACTTCCACCTCCACTTAGCAGGCCTATATTAAATGGTTATAGATTTTTTACCCCTAGCCCACCATTGTCTTTTGGAAAGCACACTACATCCCATTTCATCCACGCCATCTTTCTTTATTCGTCGCTACTACCCCAAAGAAATTACCGCTGCAACTTAGTAATCTCTTTGAGCACCTTTTTCGGTGGTCTAAAGAATGAGAAGAAATAGAGCGAGAGAGGTGATAATACGAATTAATAAGAGTTACCGTCCCACCTTTATCTTCGTGGATTGGTGCCAACTGGGACCCCCAAGGAATTTAAAAGGTATTTTTCCGGTAAAGCATGCAAGAAATACCGACGCAACTTGAAGGGCAATAATATTCAAAATATGCTTGCAATGGTAAAAGAAATCATTTGTAATTGGACTAAGAGAAAGCCTATGGACTCTCATTTCTCGATTGCCGGTGCCTAGCTATGCTGGGAAGTTGCTCATATTTTGAATGCCAGGTCATTGTGATTGTTTGTGTTAATTTCTTTTAGCTATTAAAAGAAGTTGTTTACCATAAAAAATCTTTTTAATCATAGTGAAGCACGTAAGCTACTTTTTCTAAAACAACTGAAAAATAATAAATGTTGCTAAAAAAACTAAAAATAATCAATAAGAAAATTTAGGCATAATTTTATTTGTGGAACTGTTTTTTGATCACAACGCAAATTACATTTTTCAAAACATTAATGAGATTAATATGTATTTAGGCATAATTTAGGCAATTAATTTACTTTTTCAAAACATTTTCTCTTTTCATTTTTTAAAATATGTATTCGTTTAATATTGCTATAAAGATGATGAAAAACTATTGTTGTAAACAAATTGTGATAGAGAAAAGATGAAATTCTAGTTAGAAAGGATGTATTTCTGAAAAACATTAATGAGATTAGATTTAAAAAGTGTTTCACTTAATTGTTAAAATATCACTTAATGGAGTAAGCAATTTAATTGCAGCATTATTGTACTGTCTTTATCATTTTCTTCTCAGCCCAGTGAGCTAGCATCTTATTAAGTATATTTAGTTCTATTTTTATGAAATTCCTTCTTGTTGTCTTTTACGACTCTTTGTATAAATCCTTAGAGGTTGTAATCAAGGTAAAATTGGAACACTCTCATTCTCCCTTTTTAGTGAGGTTTCTTGACATCATAAGTGCATGATTGCTTTAACCAAAGTTGATTTCTTCTTCCCTTTTAGTCACAAAACCTAAACCATGTATGTAAGAAAGTGATTGTTCTATATGGAAATTTTGGAAGAGAATTTACCATGATCCCTATTGTACTTTATGTGTTATCTTTTGCCCCATTGTATTTTCAATAGTTTAAATTGGATGATTGCTGATATTTCTAGTTATGACCATTGGTGTAACAATATGAAATATATTACGTATTTTCCTCGTTAATTGTTTAATGGAATAATATTACAAGCATTCTCTTGATACCTTTTTATGTGTTTTGGTATGTGTATGTACTTAATTTTGTTGAGTGCTCAATGAATATGATTGATATATGGTGCCTTATGGGTACCTTTTCTAATTAGATATTTAAACCTTGTAATTTGGGAATGGGGGACATTGGTGTAAGGTTGGTAAGCCATTTTTAATGTGATCAAATTTTATAATAAAAATATATAATGTGATGATTAGATGTTAATAGGATGTAAATCTTAGTTAGAATGGTAGGATCTTGCTACAGGATTGAAAATTGGAAGAAATAAACATGTTTAATGATTAGGTAATATTGCCTTAATCGATTGAGGTACCATATGGAACCTATTTTTAAATCGATTACTTTCACGGTTTGATCCACTAAGTTCCATAAGTTTAATTAACTTGAAAGGTAACATGAAGTTTATTAAGTGATTATCCTTTAATCTCAAAAAATAAGTTATAGGTTTCTTAAATTCTCCTTTTACGGTATGTATGGATAGTTATGCACTTTAATGTTTAATGTTTGAGATCTTGTTTTTGGGCTTAGGAATGAAATATTTCTACCTTTAGATTATGACCAATCAAAGTAATTAAGTTTACTAAGTTTAGATGTTGTTGATGATGGAGGTAAGGATGTGTTTGTTACAAAAGGGCTACCCATGTTGGGGGAGAGGGGACTTTGCCGACGAGCAGTGAAATATTAACTCGTTGATGATTGACATTAATGATCGATGTTATGGATCATTTTGTTGGGGAAAAGCGAATACGAAACGTGGTAGTGGTTGCCAGAAAGGTGGTAATCTTGGCTTAAGGGGTACCACTAAGGCTCGAGCTTCTAATCAGTGTCAGAGCCTCTTTTTGACCAAACTTGACTACTCATACAAGCCATTGTACATTCTCATGAGTGGTGGAGAGTATTCGATTGGAGTCACACATTATGTGGTTAAGACAATGCCATCCTATTTAAGTAAATCTCAAGTGCTTAGCCTTAAACATGAAATTAAGCGCAAATAGTATAACGAAATTATGGGTAAATTTAAAGTTTTAAAATAACATTATATGCATGAGTGATAGGCGCATCTAAGGAGTCCATATGTAGGACCCATGGACTATACAAGTATGTGCGTATGTATGGCATCTTACAAACATACAAGTAGATAAATCAATATCCGCATACACACAGACCCCGAGTCACAAGCTAAAATTAGATACCAAACAACTCAAAAAGGGTAAAATGGGTCACTCCTGGTGAGTACCCTCAATGATTGTAGTGGACCGGTATTTAAAAATCATCTAAAACTTCAACGACGACCAACCTCCATTGGAAGTAGAAACTCACAATCCACTTCGTCCTCACGACTAAGAGAGTTACCTAATCAATACTAGTTTAATAGAATCAATGAAAAACAAATATGAGCGCCTCAAAACTCAACTCATTTTTATTTTCCTTTGTTTTTGTCAAACCTACTACCTCATTCAGAGGTACAAGGTGGACAATGAACATATGCTTTCTATGGGAGCTTGGGTCTTGACTCAAGTTTCGAACAATTTTCAAATCTTGGTCTACTTTAAACCACCTATATAATGGTTTCACCATAAAATTTTCCAAATATTATAAAAGATGAAAATTAAATACTCCCATTAAAAAAAGACAATTATATTCAACTTTTGAATATTTTGCAAACAAGGCATGACAGCTCTAGATTCGTATCATTGTGGTCTTGTTCCTATTTAATGTAGTGAATTGAAGTCTCTAGGTGTTAGTTTAACTTGTAGAATAGGGAGAATGGCCCATCCCTAACTATTGCACAAATTGGACCAAAAAAAAAAACTATTGCACAAATTGGACCAAAAAAAAAACTATTGCACAAATTTGACCTCATCGATGTATTGGCTTCCACCACATAATAGATCAATAATAGATATTACGGTAGAGACTTCTAGTTGTAGAGACTTCTAGTTTTTGGCTTAAGTTCTATCCTTCACCCACAAGTTTATTATTTCGATAAAAATAGTTGACTAATCCTGAAATTTAAATATTGTAAGTTTTTTTTGTCAAAAAAATATTGTAAGTTTAGTTCTTATATTTTTTAATCACATTTTTTATATCTAGAATTATGAATATTTAAATTGCATTTTTGGTCTCTGAGTTTTTTTTGCTCTTTTAGTTTCTAAACATCATGAATTTTGGAAAAATGCTGGACCGAATTTTGGAGACTTGAAGTGAAATTAAAAAATTTAGAGACCAAATTCGCAATATCTGAAATATAGGAAGACTCAATTCACGAGAGAAAAAAGTTGTGGAGACTTTAAGTGTTATTTTTTATTAACAACAACAATGTACCCCAATAGCCATCAACAATGTACCCCAATAGCCATGCCCATGTGGCAGCCATCCACCGACTGCTGATATGGTCCATATGTCAGTGCCACGTGGCCATGATGACATGGGATGATGAATTGGCATGTCAATACCACGTGACATATAGGTCCAATAAGAAACTGACACGTGGCAGTAACCTCATGATGATGTCATGATGACGTCATGTCTGCCACATCACTTTTTTGGATGGAAAGTTAAGAGAATGACCAAACTGATTATTTTCCTCTTCAGTTTCAATGAGAAAACTTTAAATGTTGTTAGTGTCATTTTTATTTTTTATCTTATATTTATTTCGTTTTGGAATGAAAGAGGACATATAAGCCCGGACAGAGAAAATTAAATAAATATAATTCTTGGAGTAGAATTACATATCCCTAAGCCCTAGCTTAACTGATAGATATGCCAAAATTGTTAGGCAGTTTATCATGTCCTAATTCGAACCTGAGACTTCACAGTTGTGTATGTGAGTTTCAAGTGACATTTGTCACTCCGTCTGCAGGCAAAAAAAAAGAATCTCCATTTTATCAACTAAAATCACACTTAACACAGGCACATGAGGCTATTTATAAATTGTCGGTATTCAGGTGCGACGTAAAAGTCCCTCATTAGATGGAAAAGTGAATATTGAGCAATATACAAGTGAGAGGACCCATAAACCCAATGCCTTATGGTTTTGGGTTAAGATGTGGTGCCCAATTCACTTGTGTGGTTGCTCTTGGCCCAATGTGGATGATCTCCTAGACTCCCCTCATGATCCAACAGTGGTATCAGAGATGATGGTTTGAACTGACTCCTTCTGTCGAAAGTCTCCCTAACAAGGTGTTCAGGCGGCATGTTCTGTTAAGAGCAACCAACAACGGTGCGACATGGATCTGTTTGAGCATATCCATAAAAATGGGTGGACCCACTCTTGAGAGGGAGATTGATGGTATTCAAGTGTGACGTAGAAGTCCCACATTGAATGGAAAAGTGATTGTTGAGGAATATATAAGTGATTGTTGGTATTCAACTCACTTGTGTGGTTGCTCATAACCCAACAGAAACAAGTAAAGGCTCTGTTTGGCAAAACTGATCCGCTAGCTTATAGCGGATTCGCTAGTTGTAAGTTTTTGGCAATATCAACTTTTAGCGTTTTTTCAGTATCTATAGCGTTTTTTGAAACGCTACTTGAAGTAGCGTTTTTTGAAACGCTACTTGAAGTAGCATTTGAGCTTATAGATTATAGCGTTTCATTTTTTCTCTCAATTTTACCCTCACTACTTTAATTAAATCACTCATTTATCCTCCATTAAATGAATTTCTCTCTTCTTTTTAAGCATTAATTACATATGTCTATTTACGTAATTTTATATTTATAAGCTACTTCAACCGCTAATTTTACCAAACACTTTAAGGCTCTGTTTGGCAAAAACTAGCGGATAGCGGATAGCGGATAAGCTAGCTGATAGCGGATAGTTTATAGCGGATAGTTGATAGCGGATAAGCTAGCTGATGATGGATGAAGTGTTTGGTAAAATTAGCGGTTGAACTAGCTGATAAATGTAAAATGACATAAAAGGACATATTTAATTAATGGTTAGATTTATTTAACCAATATAAAATATGTTAAAATATATATGTATAACTTTTCTATAAATTCTTGATAATTAAACTAATTACTAATTTATTTAGGAAATAAAATTTTAAAGTATATATTTTAATAATCTAATTTATATATTTATTTGAAAGTCTAACTTTAAATACAATTAAAATAAAAAAAAGATAAAGTATGAAAAAAAAAATGGTTGCATTATGTAGTTGAAGCTTCAATTGACCATAAAAAATGAGATGGAATAAGCATTTTTTTCATTTCTATTGGATACACTTATTGACCATAATATAAAAAGTAAAGAAATAACAAAAACAATTACAGCCATAACGTGGGCCTGCTGGCCCTCAATTTCACCAAAAAAAAATATACAGCCATAACGTAAAGCTATACCTTCAGCGATAACCATATTTTTGAAACGAAAAAAATAACAAATGAACTATAATAGGTTGCGAAGACACAGTGAAGAGGAATAATAAAAAATAACATTTTACTTTATTGAGGATATAGATGGAATATTATAAAATTAATAGGGGTAAAAGTGACTAAAAAGATGAAACGCTATAAGCTATAAGCTCAAACGCTACTTGAAGTAGTGTTTCAAAAAACGCTATAAGCTACCCCAGAAACGCTATCCGCTACTGCTTGCCAAACATCTCTAATTTTTTTCATCCGCTATCCGCTAGTCAAATCCGCTATAAGCTAGCGGATTTGGTTTGCCAAACAGAGCCTAAATTCAATCTGCTACCCCATCCGCTATCCGCTATAAGCTACCTCACCCACTATAAGCTACCTCACCCACTATCTGCTAGTTTATCCGCTATTCACTACTTTTTGCCAAACAGAGCCTAAATCGAACTTACAACAAGAGCATCAGCATAGGTGTTTACTTCACGATAACAATGCATGACACGTACTTTCCAATCAGACCAAAGAAGCTCCCTCATACCAACAGTCAGAGAACCCATTGGCTAACAACTAAAAAGAGCCCATATCAATTTCATAAATGTTTCGTAGTATATTTTTATTATTTACAGATAATCATTCTACTTTCGAGTCTCAACGACAAAACATTACTTATTGCAGTATAATTTTATAGATATTTTTATTGTTTATAAACAATTATTTTAATCACGTGTCAATTTTATAGATATTTTTATTGTTTATAAACAATTATTTTAATTTTAAGTCCGTATGAAAAAATATCGGGATTGTACATAATTATTTTATAATCTCATTTCCTCTACCATAAAGTTTTTTAATTATTTTTACTATTTTAAAAATGCTTTTGAGTCATGATGGACAATCATTACATGTTATCTCCGTTTTGTTGGTTGGTCGTGGTATTTATATTTCGGATAAATGGGTAACAATTCATTTCAAAAGATAATTTTTTTTAGGCTAAATTATAGTTTTAGTCCCCGTATTTTCAAAAATTCAGACATTTGATCTTCCTATTTTAAAATTCAGACATTTAGTCCCTCTATTTTAAAAAATTTAGCAAATTTAATTCAAAGAGGGGTTCTTCATTTTTGTTTGCTAATTTGGAGGCCTGTCCAAAAAAAAAGATGATGTGGTCTTCATTTAATGACGTGGCATCTGACATAAGCACTACATGTGGCTGCCACATCATTATTTATTAATAAAAATTAAAACAAATTTAATTATATTAAAATATTTAAAATTACAAAAAATAAATAACAAATTAAAATAGAAAAACAAAAACCAATTTGAACCCTGAAATTCCTAATTTCTTCGAAGTTCGAGCGAACCCAAATATCTCGAACCCTCTACTTCATCTTCTTCAATGATGAAACATGAAACCACTAACTGCACTCATCTCATCTGGGTTTATCATTAATGTTTCTGGATTTGAGACAATCAAGCATAGCTTGAAGAACAAGATGAATGAGACACCATGTTTACTGAATTTTCGCTGAAACATGTAACCAAGTCTATCATTCTTTTCAAAAATTTCGCATAGAAGAATCTAAATATCTGAACTTTCTGGAGAAATGAATGAAGGGTCGTCTTTGTTTAGTTGGTTGTATTGAGAATTGGTGACGTGTGAGAATTATACTCAGATCTGGTTTTTCGCATCACCTCCGTCTCTCTCCTTCTATCACGTTTGCTTTCGCATCTCTCTCACGATCTGGGTTTCGAAACTTTTGTCGATGACGATGGGTTCCAAATCTATGAAGACAACGATTTTTGGGTCTGGTAGCGTCGATGAAATGGAGGGAGAGCTTTGATTTGGAACCTCCATTTCCAGATCTATGAAGACAACATTTGCTTTCATTTTTAGTTGTTCTCAGATCTGGATTCTCAGTTTCTGCCGATATTGACTTTCATTTTTTTTTCATCTCCTTTCTTTTTGTTTTTGAATTAAATCATTGAATCTGGAGAAAGATATTGATACTAACTTGATGATGATGATAACGATGATTTCTGCATTTTTTTTGTACTTTGCAAGGGAAAGGAACAGAACCTGATGTTTTCTGCATTTGATGATGATAAATTCTGATTTTGTTTTTTATTTAAATACTTTATTTATTATAATTTTTAAGTAATGAGATGGAATATACATATGGCATCATTAAATGATGTGTGCAAGCTAAGTCAGCTGCCACGTCATTTAATGAGTGCCACATCAGTTTTATTATTTTTTGGTAAAAGACCAACTCAGCAAAAAAATTGAAAAACCCCTCTTTGGACTAAATTTGCTGAAATTTTTAAAACAGGGGGACTAAATGTCTGAGTTTTAAAATAGGGGGACCAAATATCTGAATTTTTGAAAATAGGGAGATCAAAACTATAATTTAGCCTTTTTTTATTTAACTATATAAGTGCTACGTCCAAATTTCAACGGTTGATATAACCCACAAACTTTTCTCTTTGTCATTTTTGTCTTCTTTTCTTTTACAAAACAAAAAAGATTTGCATGATTGTTGGGTCAACAACCCTAGTCAGCTAATTTAACCTCTTTCATAAATAAATAAATAAAAAAAAGAAGAAGAAGCTAATTCAAGTTGATTGACAGAAGAAATACATTGCGAATCTATTCAAATATTATTAGGGTTATAGAGTGGGGAGACCAGTTGACATTAAATATTGAATTTTTCTCAACCACATTTGTGTTGTATTCAGGTCATATGCGCATACAATAAATAACCAACAATTAAGCTAACAGAAAAAGACAAAAGTACTTCACGTACGTACTACCTTTTGTTTACCTACCGGTGGTCCAAATTTTACTCCTTCCGTTTTGATAATCTATTATATGTTGTATGGTTGGTCCAAGTGGTAACTGTTATTGGATCCCACCTTAAAATTTTGGGTTTGTTTGACAAAAACTCTATTAGGAGGGGAGAACCACATGGACTGACAAAATCGAGTATACAGTTGACCATCCAGGTTTTCTAGCTAAATTAATTATCGACAAACCCGGTAAAAACTGCGCACCAATAAAATGGTAACAGAAAAATATACTAGTAGCATGCTAGAATCAAGAAATGAGAAATGTGTAATTAATGATTCTAGACATCGTTAATTGAGGTTGAAATTGTCCATGTTCAGATAAGGACATCATAAATGATAGGAAATGGCTTATACTCCTACAGAAAATCAGTATTTTCAAAGAAGAGAATATTAAGAAAAGGCAACCCCTGTAGGTTGGTCTAGTAGAGCATGACCGAATTTCTATTTGTGAGGTCTTGAGTTCAAATCTGCACTGATTCCCTTGAGGTAGGAAAAATATAATTATCTTCGTAAGTGCTCAAAGCACCTGAAAATCTTCCATACTTTGGACTGGGTGTCATCCTCTCACCAATAATTTTCTCAATAAAAAATAATATTAAGAGAAGACTAACCATGGGAGGGGGAGGCCCCATGCCCACCCCTAGCTAAACTCGTCCCTGTTTGTGAAATCTGGCGAGATACATTTGTTTGGCAGATATGGCGGTCTTCTTTTGTGATTGATCCTCCATCATGTTACCTACTCTTTGCTAAGTTATTTTTAAGAGTCCTTAAGAGTCTCTTGCTGTAGAATGGTAGGGCCTATGTTTTTTCGTTTTTTGATAGACAAATGTTAGTGGTGTTGGAGAGTCCGGGGGACTACCGGGAGGAACAACGAGCTAGCCAATGAACTGGACCACCATGGGACCTGGACGCCACATGTCCATTCGAAACCTTAATGCGTCAGGTATATAAGTCATCTCTCTTATATATCCTTCATATAGTTCATTCATAGTCGATGTGGGACTAACCACTCACACTTGAATTTCCAACATCTATCCCCGACCCCAAGCGTGAGTATCCAAACCAGGATCCACTACCCGCTCCCCCACCAAGCTTGTTGGGGAGTCTGGGGGAGCATTGGGAGCAACAACGAGCTAACCAATGAATTGGACCACCAAGAGACTTAGACACCACATCTCTACCCAAAACCTTAAGGCGTTAGGTATATGAGTCATCTCTCTCATATATCTTTCATATAGCTCATTCCTAGCCGATGTAAAACTTAGACACCAAGAGATATGGGTAGTACTGTGGTTCTCGATGATGCTGAACCTAGACCATTTTAATGAGCGTCATAACAACAACATGTGTTTTTTAAACAGAGTTAAGCAAAAACTCCAAAAAAAAAGGGTAACATTGTGCACATGTTATAAAGACTTAAAGGACCAAAAAGGGAAAACAAAACTTAAAGGATTAAACTGAAATTTGAAATTAAATTAGAGTACCTCAGAAACAATTTTACCTTTGAGACATCTTAAAAATAGAGTTTGTTTTTTATATTTTGAACCAACATAAAGCACATTTTATTTCTTGTATGAGGTAATACTAAATTTAGTCCCTGACTTTTCAAAAATGTTTAATTTGGTCCCTGACTTTTCACATGTGTGAATTTAGTCCTCAGCATTTAAAAATTTGTGTCAATTTGGTCCTTCTGTCAACCATGGTTAGTTACAAAGCTTATGTGGCAAATGTCAGGGACCAAATTGACACTACCAAAAAAATAAAAAAAATCCATGTCAGCATGCCACGTCATGCAAATGTTGGAGACTAAATTGATATCTTTTTTCTTCTAAAAATAATAGTTTGTTACGAGGACCAAATTGATACTACGTTATATAAGTCATGGACCAAATTGATACTAAGTTACATAAGTCAGGGGCCTAATTGATACTAAGTTACATAAGTCAGGGACCTAATTGATATCTAGTAAAAAATCAACAACCAAAGTGCTACTACTTTTTTTTAAGTCATATATGGTATTGTTTCAACATTCAACCCTGATGCAATTCATTCCAACACCAGGACTTCACCAGATGTGTCCAAGGCAACCATGATAGTGTGCAGTCGTTATATTATTTTGCACCTTATGGTTTGGTTTTTTTGGGATAACCGTTAATTATACATTATGGTTTAGTTTTTTTGCACCAAGTGTTTCACATAACGAATTTATGTAATTGCACTCTGTGTTGTTAATTTATTTGTAAAGTTTATGTAATGCACGTTATTTTGCTTAATTTGAAGTTTCCGTTTTAATGTAATATATGTATGGTTGAATGTAAAAATAGAATCATAAACAAGGTTGAATGTTGAAGTAATACCATATATGACATTAAAAAAGTAGTAGCACTTTGGTCATTGATTTTTTTACTAGATATCAATTAAGTCTCTGAATTATGTAACTTAGTATCAATTTGGTCCCTGACTTATATAACTTAGTATCAATTTGGTCTTCGTAACAAACTATTTTTTTTTTAAAAAAAAGTATCAATTTAGTCCCCAACATTTGTGTGACGTGGCATGTTGACATGATTTTTTATTTTATTTTATTGGTAATGTCAATTTGGTCCCTGACATTTGCCACATCAGCTTTGTAACTAACCATGGTTGACACAAGGACCAAATTGACACACATTTGTAAATGTTGAGGACTAAATTGACAGATGTGAAAAGTCAGGGACCAAATTGAACATTTTTGAAAAATCAGAGACTAAATTGGGTATTACCTCTTTCTTGTATTGTAGACCCCATTTCATTGCAACTTAAGATAAACCGTACATCTTACGTGTGTTCTACTAGTTATGGTAGAAGCAAGAACGCATTATATCATAAAAAAATATGCAAGATTCTTGGTATTGCTTAAATTTCTCAATTGGCATTTTGTCATGTCGCTCATTCACTCATCAGTCCTGTATTTGTTTGATGGTGAAAGTAAACCACAGCAAAGAACATGCAAATCTAGACAGCAATTACAAGAAACAATATGTGGGTAGAATATGTATAGGTTCTTTTTGTAGCTATATCAGTGGCCTACAAAATACTACTAGTAAGGCTTTTCAATTATTGCCCCTCTACCATACTCCTATAAGTACTGATTTTGTGTTGCATGCTTGACATTCACCGGATTTGGCCACGTACATTGTCCTTTTTTGTCATTTAAAATAATAATAAAAACTAATCACTATCACGTATAGTTATAGTATATAATTCGGATTCGAAACATGAAAATCGAAATGGTCAGTGCGGAAATCGAACCTGTTAGCACCAGACCGATCCTCCAAGTCTCAAGGTAGCTAATGTCACTAGGCAAATGTTGTTGGACTGTTGGTTGCTAAGCAGGTAGTATACAATAATTTAAATTATAAATCATTGAATGAAAACAGAAATACTATAACGCTAAAATGGTATGGCAATTTTGAAGATTTTATTCATTAAAATAAAATGTAAAGGGGTGAAATAGAAAAATACGAAGTAGGGCCAATTAATGCACGTGCAAGAGACATAAAATCTTGGAAAATAATGTGTGTGGCTATATTTTTCCACTTTTCATACATAATCAAAAGGGGTATGTTGACTTTTTTTAACCAAACAAAATTGAATTTATTAAAAAAAGAAAAACGAAGACAATAAAGATATCAAGGGGACTAGACCAAAACCCAAGGCAAGAGAGCAAAACAACCAAACGAAAAATAAATAAAAAAAGAAAGTAAAAAGTAAAAAAAATAAATAGAGAAAAACCAAACCAGATCAAAAGGATTCAGAAACAGAATTTGCTTTTGAACGAGTATTGTAACGACCAGCTTCTTTTTTTGTCTTAATTTCTTCTTTTGAGTCTTGGACACAACCGGTTCAAAGTAAGCATGTCACGCAACTGCTCCACGGGAGTCAGAAGTCACAGGATCACCAACACCGTCTGACGACTCACCCCAAAGCTTTCTTAAAATTTTCATGTCAGATTCAACAACCGGGTTCGATGTAGCATCGGATTCTGAGGCAGCAGGCACAACCTCATCACCTGAGACATCCCCCCAATTCTTCCCAAAAATTCTCATGTCAGTTGTATCCACTGTGTTAGAAGAGGAGGCATCTAGCCGAGTCGTGGGAGATTGGGTGGAAGAAGAATGTACCTCCTCCAAAGATTTATTTGATGAAGAAGGGACCACTAACTCCCCTAAAGTGGGGGCATGTACAGGACAACTATGAACAAAAGTAGATTTCTCATAAGAGATTTCACAATGAGGAGCCGACAAAATCGAAGAATCTTTTTGCATAACATTACGATCAGTAGGACCAAGAAGAGGGTTTGGGCTCCCAGCCATCTCCTCAGGTGAAGGAACAATGTTATTCATACCCTTGAAGTGATTGAGATCATTCTCTTCCTCTACCAAAACCACACTAGTATCTTGCAATTTGGATGGGCCAACGTCCATCACAGGCTCAACATTTTTCCCCGTGGCTTTATCATTCTTTTTCACATACTGAATAGTAGGTTTCATCTTTCGAGGTTGCACTTGATTTCCTTGAGTCATCTCCGCATCTTGGGAAGACTTACAATTTTGAAGTGAGTGCCCAATACATTGACAAAACTTGCAAAACACAGGCAGACGCTCATATTCCACCCCGATAAGAAAAGCATACCCCTCTCTTTCTACTATCAATTGATCATGCAACTTGGTAGTTAAATCAACATCAACAAGAATTCTAGCAAAGTGACCAAAAGTTCTCTTCATTGTGGCTTCATCTAAAGCAATAGGGACCCCTAGGCTCCCACTTATCTCGAAAAGAATTTTTGGTCTCCAATACTCACGGGAGAGACCATGAAGTCTAACCCAACATTGAGCATTGGTTTGTTTTGCAGAAAAAGGGTCAAAATCGGGCTTCCAAGCAAACAGACGCAGGATGCCTGGAGTTAAATTACGAGAACCAAACAGCCATACTCGTCTCATATCTTCTGACGAGGCAAAAGAGAACTCAAAAAATCCCTTACCGAGAGAAACCAATGACCAATCAAAAGAAATACTCCACGGGTTAGAGAGTTTATCCTTGAGTTCCTTAATCTGACAAGGCTTATCCCCTTTGGAAAAAATAATTCTTCCATATAAAATATTTACGCATTCAGCAATACTATTCTGATATTCATCTTCAGAGATTTTAATAGCAAGAACATTCCCTTTTAGGCAAGGTTTAGGCAAATGGCTGAAGCGATTGTCAAAAAGAGTTGAACTAGAGGAATTTTTTAGAACCTTTGCGAAAGATTTTCCAGATTTAAAAGTAGAGGATTCATGCTTACCTACCACCTCAGAAAATGTTTTCACGCCAGCGAGTAGTGAAGGCTCCACCGCTGACAGTGATGTTCGGGATGCACCAAGATTCACTCCTTGCAAATTTGAAGGTCCAAAAGTGAGGAGGTCCAAATTTGTTAGAAATACCAATGTTACCTGCAAAGCCACAAAGTCACTCCCCATTAAATCTTCGAAAGAATATGTAGCTCATATGATATCCCACAAGAACAATATGATGAGTTCAAATTATAACCTTTATTTATAGTAGCTTCATTTATGGATATCATGTCTCGAATTCGAACTCAGAATCTCACAATTATGTGTGTATGACTTTCAAGTGGAATTTATCACTCCGAATACTAGAAAAAAGAGTTGCTTCATGTCAACTATGTTACCCTTTTTTTTGTGAAGGTGTCAATTATGTTACTCTGTAAGTATGTAAATTTGTCCTATCCTCCAAAATACTTAATATGCGGCTTAATGTATGTGATACTACATAATATACTATTATCACTTTTTCAACTGCTTGACTTTTTTATCATAAAAAAATTGTTTGACTTTTTAAAACGATAATTAACCTTATTTTAACTTAATCAATAATTTTTTCCCGTAATCAAATGAGATTGCTAATTTTCTTTGTTCTTTAGGTGGATAACGAAGAATAAAATAGGAAAATTACATTATAGGTCCTTTAAGTTATTTAATTGTAATAAGTTGGTCATTTAAGTTTTTTACATACCACTTAAGTCCTTTAAGTTATTTAATCGTAACAAGTTTTTCCTTTAAGTTTTTTTCGTACCATTTAGGTCCTTTAAGTTATTCAATTGTAACAAGTTCTTCCTTTATGTTATTTAATTATAACTTTTAAAGGCCAAAAAATTTACATTTTTCAGCCCCAAATTGTTACAATTAAATAACTTAGAGAACCTAAGTGGTACAAAATAACTTAAAGGACCAACTTGTTACAATTAAAGAATTTAAAAGATCTAAGTGGTACGAAAAAAACTTAAAGGACCAACTTGTTACAATTAAATAACTTAAAGGACTTCTGGTATAATTTAGCCAATAAAATATTGCAAGTTCAAGCGCACACTCCTAATACTGTATATTTCAATACTTTACCATTCCACTATCTGAGACCACTAATTACTGTGATTCATAATCATCAAACGAACTTAACTTAAAAACTGTTAACTTATTAACAACTGCATGACTAAAATGAAATGTTTATTATTTCTCTACAAAAGAAGTCTAAAGATACCGAGGGTCTGTTTGATCTGCAAACAGGTAAGTACTGAACAGTATAGAATAGAACATTACTAGACAGTAGAGTATTGGGATAACTTTTTGTGACGTACACTATTTTAGTGAACAATGAGTAGCACAAGCAGAAAATGTAAAAATTAATATTATTTTTTTATGATGTTTATAATGACTTTATAAACCATATATTATAATATAATTAGCAAAATATAATGAAAAATGTGTGGGAGAGAGAGAGAGAGAGAGAGAGAGAGAGAGAGAGAGAGATGAGGGAGAGAAAAGTCATAAGATGAGAAGATAGAAGAAAGATGAGAGGAAAGAAGTGGCGAGAGGAAGAAAGAAGAATGATATATATAGGAGGGAGGGAGGGAGAGATTGAGTAGATTAAGGAGAGAGATAGAGAGAGAGAGACCGAAAAAAATTTGTTGATAAGGGAGCAAATCAAATCTCTCATTGGTGAAAACTATTAAATATGACCGTAAGAAGTAATATAAAAATTCATCAACGGTTAAAATTTAATAATCACTCATAGCATTTTACACAATATGCTACGGTCAATTTTAGTGGTTCACCGGTGAGACATTTGATTTGCTCCCCCATCCTCGATGTACCAATAAATAAAAATAGTATTTTGATTTTTTGGTGGAAAGAGAATTGCACTGTGAACAAAAAGTTGTACTCCACCCCGGGGAGTAGAGGGAGTAGTGTTTTTTTTGTTACAGAAAGTTTAGGTGAGTTGGACTCCGGGGGCTCACCAGGGTCAGGGCAGACATCAAGGTGCTTACAGATCACCCACCAAAGAGGTCCTCACATCGGCGGCGGGAGTTGAACCCATGACCTTGTGGGAAATGAGTCAACTCCTTACCAACTGAACCAACCTTCATTGGCACAGAGGGAGTAGTATGGTTATGTGTGGTTATGTGATGTATGGGAATTTTGAGGTTTTGTCCGGTCAATTCCTTTCACTTTTGTCGAGTACTATGAACAATTACAACAAACATGATAAAACTAAAATTGTCATATTCAATCATTTGTTTTTTAGCAAATCAAACACACTTCGAAATATAACATTTTAAAGTTAATAAATCCAAATTCATAATTCATATTGAGTCCCTCCATAATTCAACAAAAATGAGATTAAGGTATCTGTAAAATGGTTGCACTACCAGTAGTCTCTGGATGTGGCTCAGGCTGGCTGTTTGTTGCAGATAACGGTTCCTTTTTTAATTACATTACTCACTCCGTCTCATATTAAGTGTCGTTTAAGGTTATGCACGGGTATTAAGAAAATGATTGGATATTCTAAATTTTATTGTAAAACAATGTGGTAGGACTAAAACACTCTTACACTTTTCTTGATTTGTGCAAAGACACGGTTATTGATATTCTAAAGTAAAGGAATTGTTGGAAAGTAATAATAAATGTTGTATTGGAATTCTAAAGTGACAAATAATTTGAAAAAAATGGTAAACAAGACACTTAATATGAGACGGAGGGAGTATAGTATATCACATGTTCTGTACTACTCTTTCTACTAGTATCTCATTCACACTTTGCTGAATTCAGTAACCAAACCCACTGCCAAAAAATCTTTGCCTTGTGTCAATGTCATATCCAGCTAGCTCACTACCTAGTCTATATATCTAGCATTAAATTATTATTATTATTATATGAGTAAATTAATGGTCCATATTTCTGCCCATATGCATACTCTTTCACGCCAACAAAAGAAACAAATCTAACACCAAATTTCATTAGCCACTAATTCATAAGCTGTACCACACTAGTTATGATCACATGTTTGATAGTATAAGGTCCCCAGTTAACAGTGGAATTGGATTATAATTAATGCTGAAATTATTATTTGGATTAAGACCCCTTCATGTTCATTTTTGTCTGTCTTGATGAGGTATATATCACAATGATTAGGCAATAGGCAATAATCATGATTTCCTATCGTAATCTTAACAAAAAGATTGTGTTGGGATTTTCTAGATAGCCATAAGATGCATGCTTGCAAGAAGTAGCTACTTCGAGTTAGTAGATTCTTATATGGGGCCTTTAACCATGACATTGTAACAGCTATAGAAGAAGTCTATGATTATTTGCACGATTCACGAGTTTCTTCTTAATTTCCCTAGAATAAATTACTACTATGCCTTTACGTAACAAACAGTGGGAAAAAAAAGTTGGTTTCAGGTGAAGGTTGCTTCTAGAATAGGACAAGGAATCATGTGTACTCAATATACTCCCGGTTCTTTTATAAGTAAAAGGTTGTCAATCCAAATTGATGTATTAATTTGGATTGACCACCTTTTACGTATAAAATAACTAGAGAGAGTATGGGTTAGGAATCATGTGCTCAATGTACAGATGTTTGAAAATAGTTTTAAAATTCTAATAATAATCGATGTATATGTATATAATTTATAGTTTTTCATTGTCCACATGATTAAAACGGTGACCTAATTGTGTTTGTTTGATACAAACAAGAAAAAAAACATGGGTGCTTCAAATATTCATTTTTTTATTGTTTTTTTATCGAATTGGTATTGATTAACTAGGTCATTGTCTTAGTCGCGTGACAATAAGCTTCTACTTGTGAATTATTTTCAAGTATCGATCCAACGTAGACCATGTGGTACACTGTCACACGTTACTCATTAATTAGGTCAAGTGAATATTTTAATAGTGATACATAGAGACCACAACATATGCATCATAGTAATTAGTCTATTAGCAACGGGAAATCTTTAGAGCTTAGTGATGATTTGCGCATTCAATATCAAAATGTACTACGAATTGGATCTTCTAGTTATCGTGATTGTGAAATTTTGGTTCCTCCGTTCAATTTTGCTTTTGGGTTTGTGTCTTATTTTACGCTTGTTTTCCACCATTTCCACGAGTATTATTGCTTGTTCAGAAGGATATAGCTCGACTTTACCAAAAGTTTGCTTGAAATTACTTAGTATTTGGGATTTTTAGGTTCGTGTCGTCTCTTACATCCCTAGCATCATTTTCTCCCATTTCCATGGGTTTTCCTGGCCACTTTATCCGATGACATTATTTATTTTCTCTCTAATTGTTTGCTTGAAGAGCCCCAACTATTTCAAAATCGTGTCAATAGTACAAGGTTCATCCGCATATACACTGATAAGAGAAGAAAATAGGGGATGACAAACACAGAAGAAAATGACTACTTTCCTCTCTTCTCGATCAAAACATCACTGCCACTGACTTCTTTCTCGCATTCTCTCTCAAGTTTAGAATGAAAAGTATCTTATCTTTCTAGTAACAAGTGTATGGATGGATTACACTCAAAGTAGTCAACTGAATAAGCATCACGGAAAGAATACGTACCCTTCTAATTTTTGTTCTCTACAGTAAATAGCATCAAGGGCGATTTTGGAAATGCATTTTACTTTCAGCTAAAACTAAGAAATATAATGTAGTCAAAAAACCTTCTAATGTATCATGAATCTTGCTTTTAAATTATAGGCAAAATTGCACTTTTGGCCCTTTATGTTTGAGGTTTGTGTCAATTTGGCCCTTTATGTTTTTTTCCTCGTTTTAGCCCCTCGTGTTTTTTTTGTGTCATTTTGGCCCCTGCCGTTAGTTTTTTCTAACGGACGCCACGCTGGCAGTTAACTGCTGACGTGGCGTCTTAAATGTCAGGGCTGACTTTTACCTGACTTGGTGATGTGGCACATAAAGGACCAAATTGAAACTTAAAAAGAACATAGGGGGCCAAATTGAAACTAAAAATTAAAATTAACAAAAACAAAAAACACCTTCATCTTCTTCCTCCAAACACCACCTCCATCTTCATCTTCTCCGGCGAGCCACCACCACCAAAAACCAATAACTCTTCCACTCTTAATCCCTAACATCTCTCCCTCAAACCCAAAACCCCCAATTTCTCAAACGTAATCCCTAACCTCTCATCCACCACCACCACCCCTAACCTCTCATCCACAACCACCACCACCACCAAATGCGATTGTTCCTTCAACAACAGAACCACTTGCCGCATCACCGCACTGTATCTCGCTCTCTCTCTCTCTCTCAACATCATTTTCTTTCAATTACAGTACTTTGTCAACCTTTTCCAATTGAATTTCGGTGAAACTTACCTTCTCTTTCTGGAATTGCACAGCAAGGTTTATGCATTGGAGGTGGTTGGTGAAATTCCACCTGAATTATGGACCCTGACTTACCATACCAATTTGTATGCTTTTTTCTCCCTCATTAATTTCCATTACTTATGTGTTGTTTTGGATGAATGCACCATTTTTTTTGGGTGGTGAGAGGTGGTGGTGGTGGTGGATGAGAGGTTAGGGGTGGTGGTGGTGGATTAGAGGTTACGGATTAAGTTTTAGAAATTGGGGGTTTTGGGTTTGAGGGAGAGAGGTTAGGGATTAAGAGTGAAAGAGTTATTGATTTTTGGTGGTGGTGGTGGTGGTGGCTCGCCGGAGAAGATGAAGATGGAGGTGGTGTTTAGAGGAAGAAGATGAATGTGTTTTTTGTTTTTGTTAATTTTATTATTCAGTTTCAATTTGGCCCCTATGTTCTTTTTAAATTTCAATTTGGTCCCTTATGTGCCACATCACCAAGTCAGGTCAAAGTCAGCCCTGACATTTAAGATGCCACGTCAGCAGTTAACTGCCAGCGTGGCGTCCGTTAGAAAAAACTAACGGCAGGGGCCAAAATGACACACACACAAAAACATGAGGGGCTAAAACGAGAAAAAAAAAACATAAAAGGCCAAATTGACACAAACCCCAAACATAAAGGGCCAAAAGTGCAATTTTACCTAAATTATAACTCTTAAATATATAGAATTGGCAAAATGGGCTACGTGGCCCATATTGGCCTCAAGTTTTTTCGGATCGGGGCAAAAATTTCAAGTTAGAATTTGGGCTTTAACTTTATAGCCCAAACATAGCCCTACGGGAACTGCAGGCTTTTCGGGCCAGCCCACATTATATATAGTGCTAAGTAGAAGAGATGCATTTTCATATATAAAAAAAAATTAAAAATCCTAAGCTACTGTAAAAAAAATCACACAAGGCTGCTTTAAAAAGAAGCACAACGCCATATAAGTGCCATTGGCCCATTGCTAATATAGTAGGTGTTACGTAGCAACAATGGCACCAAATTCAAAAGTAAGACCAACAATACTAAGAGACCTTATCAAAGTGACCAAGAGGTTGCAGGCAAGGATCCCACCTATTGGCAGGAGTTAATTGCAAATTGCTCGAATAATAGTGTTCCTAAGAGGTGGGTGGGGTAAAAATCCAGAATACAAACCGGTTGAGGACATGGCTCCAATGAATGTTCCTGGAGATAGGATAGGTAAAGGATTGGGGGGAGGTGACATTCCTATTCTCTCGGAGGCAGAATGCAGGAAGGCCTTAGAAGCATCAAAAAATTATCCCATAGAACCCCAAAAGGTTTATCTGGAAGGCACACGTGAAAGTGGTTCTAGCATGATGAATGATATGAATATTCCTCCTATAATCTCCCAAGTCACAAACACAGAAATTGAACAGGTGACAGGTAAGCCTGATGATGATTTTCCTATGCCTTTTGAGGCTCATCTCTTGGATATGGAGCTGATGGAGTACAGAGCACAACAACAGATACTGTCCCGTACTCTGCTACCTCCTATCAGAAAGGGGGAAGAGAGTGTTAGACCAGCAAGAGTTCCAATTATAATTAATGACACCCCCCTAATTGGTTTAGCAAGAGAAAGAAGACTAAAGGAGCTACAAGATCAAGACAAAGAGAGAGCTGCCAAAGAAGTGGAAGACCTTATGCAAACAACTCGAATCATGCTAGGAAGGGTTCCTTCTAAAGCAAAAATAGGGAGGCAGCCAACAATAATAATGTTCCAACAACTATGGCTAATGAAGACAATGTCCAGATTCAACAATGCAAATTAAATGAGAAGATAAAAGGAGGCTTGAATGAAACTCATAATGGGGACAGAATTGAAACAATGGACATGCCTTTAAGTTCCTTAAGTCAACAAAATGTTGCACAGTATATTCAGCCAGACCACAACTTGCAAGATATTAACAACGAAAATGAGATATATATGGCTGGAAGTGATACCGGTTCTACAAATGTTATTTCATCCAGCAACAGTATTAAAGGCAGCCATTCTGAGTCTGATGGAAGTGCATCTACAATTGAGTTTCCTTCAGAGGAAGAGGATTCAATTGCCCCGATTTCCCTGCAACAACATGAAGAAAAACTTTTAGCCAAAAAGTTACTGTCTGGACTTGTATTACAAAAAAGAAAACATATGTTGGCTATTTGTGCAAATTCTGAGTCACTAGAAACTGATGAGTTAATTCCAAAAAGAGCTAGGATTGATACATCTCCTATAACTACTGCTACTGATTCTTATGAGTTACTTCACTTTCCTACTTCAACTATGACTATTGACAAGGCCGAGGAGGCGGGCCAGACCATGCCCCCAATCTCCCCATGACTTGCATCAGTTTGAACTGTCGTGGTTTGGCGACTGCCACGACCAATAGGGAACTTAAGGATCTATTGAATGTTCACAAGTCGACCATTGTCTTCCTCATGGAGACAAGAGATCATAAACCTAGAGTGGAGAAAATTAAAAGAAAGTTTAGATTCCAACATGTGTTTTGTGTGGAATCAAGGGGAACATCAAGAGGTTCGGCTTTACTGTGGAATGATCACTATGACTTACAAGTTATCAATTCTTGTCAAAATTACATCCACACCTCTGTAGTGGAGAGAAGATCTGGACTTGCATTTGATATTATTTTCATCTATGGTAACCCTACCTTCAACAGAGGAGGTCCTTGTGGAGTAAAATTTTTAGTTTAAAGTCAGCCTCTCATGGCCCTTGGTGCTGTGTGGGAGATTTTAATGAGATGTTAACTAATTCTGAGAAGGATGGTCAACGGCCAGTGGAACAAATCAGAATGGATCTTTTTAGAAGGTTTTTGGATGATAACCAGTTCATTGATATGGAGCTAAAGGGTTGCAAATTTACTAGGCTTAGCAATCCGAGAGATGGCCATGTGACTAAACAGAAGATTGACAGAATTATTGTAAATTGGGATTGGATGGCTTTGTTTCCTAATGCATTAGGAATTGCGTTGCCTATCATCAATTCGGACCACTCTCCTATTCTCCTTAAACCGAAACCTCAATTAACTAGTGGGAGACACTTCAAGTATGAAGCAATGTGGGAGGAAAATGACCAATGCAGAGATATAGTTGCTGAAGGGTGGGTAGGAAACGCAGGTGACGAGAATCAGTGGGATAACCTTAATACCAAACTCAGGAACTGTCAAAGAAAGCTCCAAAGTTGGAGTCACTATACTTTTAGGAATGTAGCTAAAGAAATTAACAGACTCAAAAGGAACCTTCAATTCTCCCTAAATAAACCATCAAGTGAAGTGGACTAGAATGAGGTGAAAGAAACTAGGATCAGAATTGATCAGCTTTGGAAACAGGAGGAACTATTAGGGTCAGAGATCTCGAGTACAATGGCTAAAATGGGGTGATAAAAACTCCAGTTTTTTCCATGCCTCTACTATACAAAGGAGAAACAAGAACAGAATGCACAGAATCCATAATCAAGAGGAACATTGGCTAGAAGGTCAGTAAGAGATCATGACAGGAGTATGGCAGTTCTATAATGCCTTATATTCTGCAGATGAAACTAGTTCCCTTGAATAGTGCTTACAAGTTGTTCCTTCTTTGGTAACAGAGGACATGAATTCTAGTTTGATGGCCCCTGTATCTCTTGCAGAGATGGAAAAAGCAGCTCACTCACTAGGGGCTCTTAAGGCTCCTGGCCTAGATGGTTTTAACGGTCTATTTTTTCAAAAGAACTGGGACATTGTTAAAACTGATGTCTTCCAAGCAGTCTCCGTATTCTTTAATTCTGGTGTTCTACATGAGGATGCAAATGCCACGCTGGTTGCTCTGATTCCAAAAATTCCTATGCCAGAAAGTATTTCTCACTTGAGACCTGTAAGCTGCTGTAACATCCTTTACAAGATCATAGCAAAGGTGTTTGTGACTAGGCTGAAACCCTTTATGGATCAATTGATCACTCCTCAGCAGAGCGCCTTTGTGGGTGGGAGGCTAATTCAAGACAACCTCATTGTTGCTCATGAGGCTTTCCAGTACTTAAAGAAGAAGAATGTGAAAGGAGGGAAAGATATTGCTATGAAGCAGGACATGAACAAGGCATACGATAGAGTGGAATGGAGCTTCCTAAAGGCAACCCTCCAAAAGCTAGGGTTTTCCTCAGTCTGGGTGGATAGAGTGATGACTTTAGTAACTACTGTGAGCTACACGTATCAGGTTAATGGCTTTCACTCAGAGAAACTACTCCCTAACCGGGGCCTTCGGCAGGGCGATCCACTATCCACATACCTCTTCATTATGGTCTTTGATGTACTATCTAGGATGATCAATGAGGCTAGAGGGGCAAATTTAATTTATGGTATTAAGCTTGCTAATGAGGTTCCTGCTCTAACTCATCTCTTGTTTGCTGATGATGCTCTTCTCTTTGCTAATGATCAACCTAGTGAACTGTATCTGCTGGTGTCATTTCTTAATAAATTTACTGCTGCCTCTGGTCAAAAAATTAACCTTTCTAAGTCTGGAATGATCTTTGGCAACAGAGTATCACCTGCGGATAGAGCTAATTTGGCATCCATCTTTAACATACAAATGTGGAACTCTCCAGGGGTTTATTTGGGCATTCCAGCTGAGTGGGGAGGCTCCAAAATTCAAAGTCTTCAGTGGTTGATGGATCTATGCACTCCGAAAAATCCGGTTTGGATCCTTCTTCGTACAACGGGAAAAACAATGAAGCCGCCACCAATATTTTAATTTAGAAAAAAACATTGGAAAAATCCTTTTAGGCGATTGGCCTTTTGAAAACGAGAGATATAGGTTCGGGGGTCGGTTATGTGTGGGGAAGGTATTAGCACCCCACACATCCTTTCTACCGAAAGGGAACCTTTAATTTAGTGTGTGGTTTTTGACTGTTGATTTGAAACACTTTGTTCTACTTCTTTTCTTCTTTTTTTATTTAAGAAAATGTTTTTGAAAACTGGGGAAAGAAGAATCTTTTTGTTATTATTTTTTAAAAGGGTGCTTGACGGGAGGTGAACCCGCTCCTACGTATCCTCCGGTGCGATGAGGAATTCAAAGCTACGTAGTTCTAGTCTTGTTTTGAAAAGGCTCTTTTGTTTTTAGCTTTTTAGTTTTTAGGTGTTTTTTGAAATAAGACTCGAGTGTTCACTAATACCAAGCAAGCAATGGCTTCGAGTGGTTTTCATTACTAACTCGAAAGAAAATAAGTTGAAACCGATAATCAAACAAGCAATGGCTTCGAGTGATTATAAGTAACAACGTTTTTATTTTATCTTTTTTGCAAATGAGGCGAGCATCGGTGATACTCATCTAGCAAAGGCTTAGGACAATTACCACTAATGACTCGTGTTGTTTTTGGAATTGAATTGGGTTCGCATGTATTTAAGGTTTGGGAGCTTTCATGATAATCAAACAAGCAAAGGCTTCGAGTGACTACCACTAATAACTCCTCATTAGTGATCAAACAAGCAAAGGCTTCGAGTGGCCACTAATGATTTTGTTTATGAAAAACTTAGGGTTTAAGCTTGGAAAAAAATTGGTCTTAATTTGTTAAAGACATAGTTTAGAAAAGAAGTTTGAAAGCAATTTGATTTTCGGAAAAGAGTTTTGGAAAACTAGTAGAACATTTTCAATCAAGTTCCAAGTCAATAACCAAAATGCAAATTGCTAAACTACAATTCATGCAATGATCTAAACTAGTAACCATTTTCATGTCAAGTTGTTTAGAAAAGAAAACAATGAATGCAAGAAAGTTCATAGATGCAAGCATAGCACATTCATTGAGATCATGTTATCAAGCAAGCAACAACATAGACACAATTTGCAACTTACCCTTTCATGTTGAAAACATCTCATTACAACATTTGAATACACAATGCATGAATAGGCAAAGATGAACCTAGACTACACATATCATGTCACAATACATAGATAGGCAAAGAATGAACCCAAGTTGAACATTTTGGCAAAAATGCATGAATAGGCAAGAGAATGAACCTAGATTGCACATCTTATTGAAGATGCTAGGCAAGATGAACCTAAATTGAACATTTTTGCAAAATGCATGAATAGGCAAGTGAATGAACCTAAATTGAACATCTTATTGAAGATGCATGAATAGGCAAGTGAATGAACCTAAATTGAACATCTTATTGAAGACGCATGAATAGGCAAGAAATGAACCTAACTAGGCATTTATGACACAACATGTGAGTAGGCAAGGAAGTTACAAAGCACAAGTGAATTCAAACATTTAATGAATCACTTGCAAAATCCTAGGGATTTCACATCAACATTTGACATAAGCAACAATGTGGTATCATTTTGATGGCATCAACATTTAGCATATTTCTACAATCAACCACATGAAAGGAATAAGTTGGAAAGGGCATTTGCCTCAAGTAAGATCATTAGCAAGCCATGAAAAATCAATTTGACATTTTATTTAGCAAGCATATGCGATTAAGGTGTTGAATCCCTTTAGGTAATCTTTAACACTTGGGATATGCACAAGTGCATAAGTGTCAAATCCTCTTACCAAATCATCAACACAAACATGATTTTCAAAGCAAGCAACAAAAACAAGCACAAACCCTAATTATCTCATGAAATGCGACACCAACATAGAGCTAAAACCTCATTTTATTCTTTGAAAGCAACAAAATCACGCAAGCAAATGACATAGATCAAACTTTTTGGCAAGGATTCACATGATTAAGCAAAGAAATGCACTAAAATCACACAAACTCTAATTTTTCTACAATATGCGAAATGAAACATAAGCCCAAATCACAATTTTATTCATGAAAATGCAAGCACAAAATGAAAATAGCACAAACACACAATTTATTCCAAAAGAGAGATGCCTTTCAAGCATCCAAACCTCCCAAAGTGTTTGTCAAAATGCTTGAAACACATCTCTCATTCAACAACAACAATTATATCAACATTTCAACATAAAATAGAGCACTAAAATGCAAAGAAATGCTTGATATGCTAAAATAGATTGAGAGTATACCTCAACTCCAAGCTAGAATAGCGAAAGAAATAAGGTGAATGAACACTAAACCACTTGAATCAACCCTCTAATCTTCAATCTTGAGCTTGATTCTTGAGATTTGAAGATGGATCTTTGAAGAGAATGCAATGATGATGAAGGATTTAGGACTAGAATGTTGATTTGAAGTGAAAAAGTGAAGAAATGAGGTGAGGGAATGAAGAGGGGTATTCGGCCAAGAAGGGAGAAGAGGAGAGGCTAGGTTTTTGAGTGTGAATTGTGTGCAAAAACTTGTGAGAGGTGAGGATATGAGGGTATATATAATGTGCAATTAGGTTTAAGGGCATTTAGGTCATTGTGTACCTCATCTCATTCTAGGATTGCATTTTAATTTTGAATCAAGGGTGAGGATTGAAACACACTTTGATGAGGGGCAAAAAAAATGCAAAATGAGAGGGAAATGAACATGCACTAGTATTGAATCTCTTGAGGGAGAGCTTTGCCGCCCATTGTGGTTCTACACGGCTCGAGGGATCAGTCTCTGCAGTTACGTGCGGAGGATACCCGGTTTATTCCAAAAAGTTTTTTCTACTTTTTATTATATTTACCAAAGTCTTTACTTTTTATATTTATTTATTTACTAACTTTAACTATGCTAAGAAAATTTAGAATGTTAAGAGAAGCATTCATATGTTCAATCCTCATCCTCGATTGCCTGAGTGATTGTGTTTTAGGGTTCACGAAACACACTCTAATAAATTGAATTTAGGTATTTCATCACACTTCCAACCCCAACGTTAAGAACACTCTTTGACGTCTTTGTTGCTCTGATTTTGATTTGGTCTGCATCAAATCTGCACGAAAGAAATCAATCTGATTATTACCAAGCGGAGGCATGCCAAAATTATTACTGCTTATTCTTCTGGTATGTCTTGTTGTGGGCTTTAATCATTGAATGTAAATGGGGGTCATGAAAATCACTTTTGGGTTTTTTTTTGTACCCCCACCACATGCATTTATACCCCCACATAATTTGATAAACCGAAAATACCCCCCATGAAAAAGTTCGCTCATATTTATCTCCTATTAGATAAATCCGCTTTGAATGATTTATCTAATAGGAGATAAATCCACTTTGAATTTTTTCAAAACAGATTTATCTCTTATTAGATAAATCTGAGCGAATTTTTTTCATGGGGGTATTTTCGGTTTATCAAATTATGTGGGGGTATAGATCCATATGGTGGGGGTACCAAAAAAAAACCCTTACTTTTGACTTCTAATAAGATTCAGCGTTGTAAGTATTCTTCCTCTAGGTAATCTTGTTCCAATCGATTGTCTAACTATGTCACACAGATGGGCCCGTTTGGATCGGCTTATTTGGGCTTATATATTGGTATAAGTACTTGTGAAACTGTTTGGGAGAACTTATAAAAACAACTTATGACTTGTTCATAAGCTGTTTTCAGCTAATTTCCATAAGCTCTTTGGGATAGCTTATGAAAACAGCTTAAGGATTTTAGAAAAATAGTTTTGAAAATATTTTATTGTTTATTATATAAACAGCTTATGCATAAGCATGTATACGATAAGTGCTTATGCAATAAGCTGTTAATTAAGCTGTTTATCCAAACGGGCCCCTTATATACTTCTCTAAGTCGATTGACCATGTGATGCACATAGTGTGTTAGAATCATGAATACATCTAAAAAACTATGAATATATCAAAATTAAAACCACATTATCTATCTTTTCTAAAGGACCTATGAATATATCAAATTCAACAGAAGAATTTGATCCAACTTTGATACCTGGTTCGAAACTGGCATTAAGAGAATGTTTTCCAACTCTTTATAATTTTATAATAAATGAAAGCAACAACTTCATATCTAAGAAATTATCTATAGTAGAGAATAATTGTCTTGTTGAGAACAACAACTACATAAAAAAACACAAAAAAAGTACTCCCAAAAGGAGAAGCTTTTGTGCAGTTTTGTTGGGATCCATGGTTTGCTTTCTCCTCTAATTTTTATGCATACAATGGGAGTAAGGTCATTGGATGCAAAATCTGCAACAATGAAAGATGAAGAAAATGTAAAATAAAATAATGTTGCAAATGGAAATTTTTAGAGATAATTCAAAAATGTTAGAAAACTTCTGGATTCATCAAATTATTTACTCCAGGTAACCAAAAGAAGATGTTAGAAATCTACATGGTTAATAATGACATAGAATGGGGTGAACCTAGTTAAGAAACTCGCGAGAAACAATAACAGAAAAAAACGCATATCAAATTAGTATTGAACCTTTTCAAAAAGTGTAACCTGTTGAGGTCTTATTCTGATAAGGTATATAGGTATTTGTACTAATATGTACAATGAACTGCCATATTAAAATATAAATTTTAAAATCATTGAATTCCATTGAACATATATTTTGAAATTTGATTTTCAAAATTTATTGCAGAAAACAATGTTATGCGCATGTAATTTCTGGTCAAGAAAACATAATACCTATTAATAATTGGTGACAAAAAGTTCCATACTTATGTTTTAAATACCAAAACTTCTTAATGTCATTGATTACCAAATTTGAGTTTTGGTTGTCAATGCATATTTGTTAATTAAGAAATTTTTTTAACAATTATTTTGAATTTCGAATTAGTTTATATTAATTATTAATTATACTTATTATACCAATATGTGAAATATAAAACGTGTAGTTCCTTTCTATTAGTTTTAAATATTAATATAATATCTGACCAATTTGACTACGATACCCAATTATGAAATTTTCTTTGGACAAAAAACATAATATTTTTATCACTAAAAAGCAAATATAAGTTTCACTCATGTCCTATTTTTTCTCGCGTATTCAAAATAATTCTGTACAAAATGAACAATTATTATTTGTGTCAACAAAAGAGAATTTCTACTATTAGTTTTTATTTTTTATTTCATACTTATTGTTTAGATTTGGAAAAATATGGATACCATTAATTTTTTAGTTCATATTTTGGGTACAATTAATTGAATATCATATATAGACTCTACTATTTAAGCAAAACGGAATAATAAATTATATAATAACCTTCCAATATTGTTAGTTACAAATTGTCAGTTACAAATTTAATGTCATAAAGAGTTTTTGAATTTTATTTATTTTTTGATTTTCTAATATATATATTAACTCATTTTATTTTATTATAGGTGTATCTAATTGAATTCGCATTTATTATTTGTTTCTCAAGTTGATGTATGAATGACACCTAGGATAATTGGCCTTGAGAAACATTTTGCTTTGTATTATTATAGATAGATTCTCCAAGTTTTATTGATGATGAAAGAATAAATTGATACAAAAAATGAAGTTGTACATAGGCTTTATATAGCTAGAAAAAGATTAACTTGATCCAACAAACTCTAACAAACTAGTACTAACTTGCTCTTAAACTTGATACAACTCTAACAAAATCTTGATTAAATAAGATAAGGTAAAACAAATTCTAAAATCTAAATAAGATAAAATATCTTATTTTCAATTATTATACTCCCTCCGGTCCACAATATAAGAGAAAAAACCAAACATCTCACGTATCAATGAATAACATTGAAACATGTAATTTTCAATTAATAAAGCTGGAATCTAACTCTCTTTCCAAAACTATATATCCTTCTTATAAAATTTAAATTTATTCTCCTAAATATTATTTTTAAAGTAATAAAGCTAAACAACATGGGAAATTAGAGACAATAAATGAGGGTAGAATTGAAATTAGATATTTAATAAACAATACTTATTTCTTATATTGTGACCACCAAAACACAAATTTTAGAATGAGGCTTGAATTTAAATTGTTTCTCACATTAAAGGTTGTGTGGACACAGCAAAATTAAGTAACAAAGTCATAATACAACTTGTGAATCGTCAATTTAAATTTCTAATATGCGAATCTCAGCTTCCTGTGTTTTTACAATGCTAAATATGTAAGCATACAATTTTGTTCCTTTAAACTCAAACATGCCAATACATCAAAATAGCTTTTCTCAATCTTAAACTCAAGCTGTACATTAAACTAAAACCCACATTCTTTAAACCCAAACTGTACATCAAAATGGCTTTTCTTAATAATAAATTAGAGAAAAAGAAAATACAAGAGAAAAAATTGGTGTTACTGGGTAAGAGCAACATCATGATGAGTCATGACCATACAAAAGGCAACCAAATAAAAGAAAATGGTGCAGCCATGTTCTGAAGATCATGAAAAGATCAAGTATATAAATTTGTATAAGAATACAAGGCAAAGTACAATAAGGATTTGATCTGTTAAGGATATTATCTTTTCAGAATTGTTTAAAATGGGATTTAGATTTGAAGAGGCCGAGCATGTAAACTCTATGGAGAAAGAGGCATGACTACTCTGGAAATTTGGCATGAAGATCATTTCCCCAGGAGCATATTTGAAAACACCGTGGCTCCACTCCTACATTCATAAAGTGAAATTCTTGTTTAGTTTCTGCTGGTCATGTATCATATTTTATTATTATGAGCCTCACTGAAGATCAAATAAAACATCCTCTCTGATTATCGTTCTTATCTGTTACTTGATTTTACTTCCCCCAATCATTTTTTGCACAGTGCATGTTATTATTTTAGTATAACATTTACCAGTACCCGATCACCTTAAGTTGAGTGACTATTTGAAAAATAACATTTATAGGTTATTACAACTATCATAATGAGATAAAATATAAGGATTTGATTTTCAGGTATTGGTTAGTGTAAAAATTACACTATCAACCAAATTGTATATAAAAATCCAACTTCTTTGTCTGTCAACACGTAATTGTTGGCTCTTAATGGAGGAGCAGATATAGGGGCAATTATACTCTATTTGATTCACACTTTGCAGAATAGGGAAGGCCAGCATTACTCTCTTTTTTTCTTAACTCTGTTATTTAGTTTATGTTTGATACTCTGCTCTAAAATTCCTCTCATCCAAAGTATTGAACACTTCAACACAGAACAAGAGTGAACAAAAAATAGAGAGAATGATTCGCCTTTTCATTTTCTGAATAGTGTGAATCAAATTAATGGAGTACCAAAGGTTTTCTTATAGGCAAGACAAGGGACCTTTCTTGAATTGCTGTTATTTGTTGGCATATTTGTGAAATACCGATTATGCCCTTTGAGAGTTAATTGCTTGAAGACTTTCAGTTGCTGTTACAAGTTAGTTGTGTGGTTAGTTTTTATTCTGTTTAAGTCAGTTAGGATCTTTCCTCTTCTTGTAACAACCAAAATGTAAATCCTGTATATATAACTCTCTCTAGTGTTATTGTAGAGGAGTTAGTTCCAAATTGTACAAAGTTGGGTAACTGCTTCTAATCACCATCTAGGGTTTGTCTAGGTTAAGGTGGAGCACCAGTTTTGGGGAAATCAATTTGGGAGGGTCTACTTCTTGTAATCTCTCTGTAATTCATATCATTCTCAATAAAATTGGACATTGCAATGCAAGTCCCCCAGATGTAGGCCAAATTGGCTGAACTGGGTAAACAATTGTTGGTGTGTTCTTTGTTCTTTATCATCTTCTCATTTCGGTTCAGTGGGTCTTGGTTTAACAATTATAAGGTTTTGGGTAGAGATGTGGCGTCTAAGTCTCTTGGTGGTCCGTTCTTTGGATAGCTCGGTGTTTCTCCCGGTGCTCCCCCGGACTCCCTAACAAGTGGTATCAGAGCCCAGGTTCGACTTTGTGGGGGAGCGGCTAGCGATGTGGGTGACTCACACTTGAGGGGGACATTGTTGAAAATTCAAGTGTGAGTGGTTAGTCCCACATCGGCTAGGAATGAGCTAGATGAAGGACATATAAGAGAGGGGACCCATATACGTAATACCTTAAGGTTTTGGGTAGAGATGTGGCGTCCAAGTCTCTTGGTGGTCCGTTCATTGGATAGCTCGGTGTTTCTCCCGGTGCTCTCCCGGACTCCCCAACAATTGCAAACAAGGTCGATCCAAGGGGATGCGGTCTAAACCCTAGCTTTAGGCCTCACATTTCACTAAACTAAAAAATGGAGGCACATTGGGCCTCACGTCTCATATAAAGGCGTCAACGATCTCTTAGTTAGGCCTCACATTTCATATAATGGTTGAAAACAATTATATATGGTCTCGAGTTTCTCTGGGCCTACCTCTTGTTGAGCTGACTCTGATTGCAAAAGCGTACCTACGTCTACATTGGCTCCTCTATTCAGAACTAAGAGTATATCTAACCATGAACTCATTTTGTGTTCTTAAGTGGAGACTAGTGTTGTTGTCAAAAAAAAGTGGAGACCACTATTTCAAATCACTTTTAACAACTATATCCAATATTTGCTCCAGTGGTGAACTTATTAAGAACCCACTTTAGGTCCCACAATTTATCTCACTTTTGGTTTTCTCTCTCCAAATAACAACCAAAATACACTAATATAATGTAAGAACTAAGTTCTTATGGAAGAACTCAGTTTTATTTTTCTTACTCTCTCTCTGTCCGCCAAGCTGTCGAACTCCAACCGTGAACTTCACAAAAGTGAGTTCTTAGCTTTATGAACTCAATAAGAATGGACCATTGAAGATGCTCTAATAACAACAAATTGTAACAGCTACTCCTTAATCCAATTCTGAATATTAACCATATTTGAGGCACTTCCATTCACAGATGTTGTATTCCAACGGTAATTGTAAATGGAAGCACTTATGATGTACTATTCCGGTTTTGAATATAACCAACAAAAAACTCATGTTTGATGTCTAAAATATAAACAAATATTAACTAATCTCACCTTATTTAATAGCAATATGTCTAAAATACCCTTCAATTAAATTGGATTTTATTTTCCAATAGCTCTTTTATTCTCATGGAACAAGTTCTCACGAAGGGCAATTTGGGAGGAGTAATTACTCTTTTTATTACTCTAAGAAGATTAAATGGGATTAGCTAATTTTCTTAAAGAGTGTGATTGGGATGGAAATGGGTACCCTATGTGCAGGGTACTACAGTGCCCGTACCCGAGCCCGCACATGTATGGGCAGGGGACTATAGTGCCCGTCCCCGTACCCTCTGGGCACCAAGTGCCCACGGGCATGCCCATTAGCCGCACTTTAACAGCAAAAAATAATAAATAACATTAAAAAATTATAATTTAATTTAAAAAGAAATTAATTTTTTTTTTTGTATTTATTTACTAATTAAAATATTACACATGATAGCATTTAGTGAATTAAAAACATCCAAAATATTAGTAGGTTGGTTTTTTTTTAAAAGTTGGATATACTTAAAATTGTAATAATAGTAACTATATATACCATATAATCTAATATAGGTAAAGTTATATATATATATATATATATGCGGGTGCGGGCCTAGAGCTGGTAATTTTTGCGGGTACCCTATGGGCATGGGCTCAATTGCCATCCCTAAGTGTGAAGTAATCTTTCTTTTTTTTGCATATATTTGAGACTTGAGCGAGTACCAAATTAAAACTAGGTAGAGCAATGATACAGATGTTAGATTGGTAGAAATGTTTCATGAATCAAATGGAAACTTTATATCAATCTACTGCTGTAACATTTAGTTTATGTTCCATTTAAAATTAGGTGCAGTTTAAAAAGTCTCCAATGATAAATTTTAAAGTAGTTTAAGGAACATACATTAGTGGACTCGGAAACAGAAGATGAAAGTACCTCTAATTGCTTGCCAATAGTGACAATTATATGATCTGGACCTGCATCAAATGACAGTGGACCTCTTTCAGTTTGGACGTAAAATATACATTGCTCCATGGGAAGGTAGAAGCGCAAAGCATGATCACATAATCTGTCCTTGGTCATATTATCCCAGATGCCTTCATCTTGTTTGGGGGAATTGTCGTGCGGATACCTGCACAGGCAAATCACAGACTCCGTCTCTTGAATCCGTTCCTTAAACTCTTGAGATGTGTCCTGTTGTAGTGCCAAACTCACTTGCTCCACTATACTATCCAATCTACTTGCAACGTTTCCCATATGAACCCTGCTTGATATATAAAAACAACTTAGAACTTTGTTTTGTCTACATTAATAACAGAGACAATTAAACAAACGACAATGTAGTTGACTAATTCTCTTCTAAACCTGTTAACAGTGCAGCATAAACCTTGAAACAACCCACTAGCTCGGGTCATGTTTGGTGAAATACCTTAGTAGACACTATCTAACAATATAGTGAAATAGCACAAAGTTAATTATGTAGATTATATTTTTATATTATTGCACTTTGCATGCAAGAAGCAAGTTAAATTGAATAGAGTAATTTTGACGTGAAAAAGGAAGATGAATTGATTCAAATTCCAAATCAACAAAACGAAACCAAACAAGTAAAAAAGCCAATGCGATAATATGCATATTCATAACCAAAACGAGGAGATGTATTTGAGAATATACCAAAAGTTCCGATGCGTTTGGTTGTGAGCGGTGAATTCCAATGCTCCATTGCTGGAGTGAACACACGGAATCATCTCTCCGCAGCGTCCGTTACGCTCAACGACGACGTTTTCAGCATCTTTAAAGACGCACTCGGCTTCCTCTGTCACCGTTTTCAGTTCATTGCCGGAGATCCCGTGGCACCGGATTCTGAACGCGCCGAACTCCTTAGCCGAACGCAAAAGCAAAGCGGCAGAGTCCAGCGGCAGAGAGCGAAGATCAATCTCCACAGGTGCCGGTGAGAGGTGAGGTTCCGGTAAAGTAAGCTCCGGCAACTGAAGCGTCTTCTCGAGAAACTGACTGAAGACATCGTCCGCGGCGGATCGCGATCCTCTTCCAGTAGGAATCGGCGACGGCAGCGGTACCGCCGGAATCTGGCTATTGCAGCGCGTGATCGGCATTGCAACGAAAACGACGTCGTTAAAACCTCTTTGTTTTCGGTGTAAACATTGCCGTAAAGAGAATCACCGATGCGTATTTAGAAAACGATTACGATGCAACGACGTCGTTTGAGTTTGCTTTTGTTATCTCCATTGAGAATATCAAAAGGAAGAAAACGGTTACGATTTACGACGTCGTTTTATTTATGCTGCGAAGGTGATCGATGTTACAAGATTAGATTAGATGAGTGCCGTTGATGAGGAATTCAAAGGCGGTTGTGGAAGGAAGAGGAAATGATTCAATGGAGACGACGTCGTTTGAAGAAAAAGGAGGTGGAGAAAGGAGTGATGATGAAGATGAATGAGGATTGCAATGGCGAAGAGCTTTTTTCTAAGGCTGAAAAATGGGAACGCGAGGGACCCTTTCGTTTGGTGGGGGTGCAATCTATTTCGCGTGGAGGGCATGACTTTTGAGTTGCGTGCTTCCCTGCACTGGAGTGTATCGCGTATCATCGTTACAGCAATTACCATTCAAATTTAGCTCATTCCTACGGCTAGTAATTTATTATGTTACATCTGCTATTTTAAGTAGCAATTGAAGAAATAAGTAGGAAATTTAGGACTTGTTTAGCTTATTTTGGTATGTTTTGTCTTATGTTTGTCCTATGTGTGAGTCACCCTGTTTTTACAGCTGGTGTACGAATTGTATTCAGCAATTGATATCTAGGATTCTCATAGTACTATTGTCCTTGACAATAGGAATTAGGGTTGGCTATGATTGGGTAATCATTGTGTGCCCTACTAGCCTTTTTATATACAGCTGATAGGCTGCAGAATAAATCATTCATCAATTAAAACAAAATCTTTTTACCTCACTCTTCCTAAGCTTTAATTCTTCTGCTAAAATCTCTCTTCCTCATTGTTCATCGTGTGGTGACATTATTCATCATACCTGGATTCTGAGATACACACTAACAGGCAACTCTAGTGTGTTGTTTCAATTGGTAACAGCTACCTAAGATTCTGCCCTGATGGTGACTCGTTCTCAATCTCTCCAAGATCTTGAAAGGAGTGTTGAGGAGCGCCATGAATCCCTCAGTTCACGCATAGACCAGCTGCAGACACAACTTGGTGAAGGAATGGCTGAGCTTCGCACATTGCTCACCGGAAGACCATCAGTTGACACCCCTTCTTCTTCCAACTCTGCAAACATTCCCTAGCAACCACCTCAACAGCCACCTCTCATTATACCCCCCCCCCCCCCCCCCCCCCCCCCCCCCCCCCACCACCTCCACCTAACCCTAACACCCCTAACCTCTTCTACCAGTATCTCAAAGGTAGAGTTTCCTAAGTTTGATGGTTCAAACATTCGTGAATGGCTTTATAAAGTTGATCAGTTTTTCTCTCTAGACAACACTCCCACTGAGTCCAGAGTTCGTCTAGTTTTCATTCATCTTGAAGGGTTGGCTCTTCAATGGCACCTCAACTATATGCGGCAAAGGTTTGATATTACACCTCCATGGACAACCTATGTTACTGATATTGCTAAAAGGTTCGGAGCTGTGTATGAGGATCCTCTTTCTAATCTGATTCTGGTGAAGCATAAGGACAAATTGCAGGACTACATTGATACTTTTGAGCTTGCGCACACTCAGGTAGATCTCATCCCTGAACATTCTTTAAGCATATTCTTATCTGGTCTGGAACACTCTACTCAAATGAATGTTAGAATGTTTAATCCTACTTCTATTAGCCAAGCTGCTAACCTAGCCAGGCTGTTTGAAGCTGCTAAACCACCAAAACCTGTAACTAAACCCTCTGGCTCTACCTACAAACCCTATTTTCCTCCCAAACAAACCCCTGCTACTACCAACACAGCCACCCTTGCCACCACCTCCAATAACACCTCTAAACCATTATTTCTTCCAACAAACAGGACCTATTCAGCTACTGAACAAGCTGATAGACGTAGCAAAGGTTTATGTATGTTTTGTGATGAAGTTTTTGTCCCTGGCCACCAATTTAAACACAAACGTGCTCAGTTAATGGTCCTGGAATTAGATCCAGACATTCCTGACCCTATTGAACCACAACTAGAACCTGTACTGACTGAAATTAGCCCCACAGAAACAGAATCTACCCTCACAGACCCTGTACCTACCATTTCACTTCAAGCCATGACAGGAGAATCCAATTTCCAAACCATGAGAATTAGTGGCCTACACAACAAAAAACTGATCCAAATTTTGCTTGACAGTGGCAGTACTCACAATTTCCTAGACCTAGACCTAGCCAAAAGACTTGGTTACATTCTAGAACCTGTCAACCTTATGCCTATCACTGCTGGTGGGGGTCACAAACTGGTGGCTACCTATATTTGCAAAAATTTCACTTGGACAATACAACAGACTCAGTTCTGTGCTGATGTTATTGTATTACCCCTGAAATGTGCTGATTTGATACTTGGAATTCAATGGCTCAAGTCACTTGGTCCTATTTTGTGGGACTTTGATAGACTACAGATGGAATTCACTCATGTTGGGAAAAAATTTGTGCTTAGAGGAGCAAAATCACCATCTGTTAAACTCATAAATAACAAGAGTTTTGCTAAAGCTGTGTCCCAAGGTGCTGAACTCTGTTTCATGAGCTATGATGGCTCTCACCCACAATTTTATATGCCTACCTGCACCACACCTACTGAGCCTCCTCACTCACTTCCACCACCTGTCATTGACCTACTAAACACCTATTCTGACCTGTTCCAAGAACCAAACTCCCTGCCACCTTCTAGACCTGGTTTTGATCACACTATTCCTCTAAAAGAAAACACCATTCCTTTTAATTTGAGACCCTATCGTTACTCTAGCATCCAAAAAGACACAATGGACAAACTTGTCAGTGAAATGATGCATCAAGGCATCATACAGTACAGCAACAGCCCTTTTGCTTCTCCTACTGTCTTAGTTAGGAAAAAGGATGGCTCATGGCGCCTATGTGTTGATTATAGGAAACTCAACCAAAACACTATCAAAGATCGTTTTCCTATACCACTCATAGATGACCTTATGGATGAATTGGCTGGTGCTACATTATTCACCAAATTAGACCTCAAATCTGGCTACCATCAAGTTAGAATGGCCATTGGTGAACAACACAAAACAGCTTTCAAAACCCACAGTGGACATTTTGAATACTTAGTAATGCCTTTTGGCCTATCCAATGCCCCTGCCACATTCCAATCTCTCATGAACCACATATTCAAGCCTTATCTCAGAAAGTTTGTCATCATTTTCTTTGATGATATTCTTATCTACAGCCCTACTCTCAATGATCACATCCATCACCTTACTCTCACATTCCAAACCCTTAGAGACAATTCACTGTACCTAAACAAACAAAAATGCTGTTTTGCCTCACCTACTGTGGAGTATCTAGGTCACTTCATTTCTGCAGAAGGCCTTGCAACTGACCCCTCCAAAATACAAGCTATCTCTTCTTGGCCTTTACCTACCACTATTAAACATCTGAGGGGATTCCTTGGGCTAGCTGGGTATTATAGGAGATTTATTAAAGACTTTGGCAAAATTGCCAAACCTTTAACTGATCTTCTAAAGAAAGACAACTTTATATGGTCTGACACTGCTACACAAGCCTTCAACTCACTTAAAAAGGCTCTCATTACAGCACCAGTGTTAACACTACCAAATTTTTCCCTACCTTTCACCATTGAAACTGATGCCTCTTGCAATGGTATAGGAGCTGTGCTTATGCAAAATCAACATCCTATAGCCTACATTAGCAAATCCTTGGGACCTAGACAACAAGCATTGTCCATATATGAGAGAGAGCTCCTAGCAATAGTGTATGCAGTACAAAAATAGAGCACTTACCTGTCACATGCTCCTTTTACAATCAAACAGATCAAAAGAGTATAAAACATATACTTGAGCAAAGGTTAAATACCCCATTTCAGCATGCTTGGGTATCTAAACTCATGGGATTTGAGTTTGACATTGTCTATAAAGAGGGCATCACCAACAAAGCTGCTGATGCACTATCTAGAAATCCTGGTGCAGAACTCATGTTTTTGATACTTGATAATGCTCATGAAGGTTTACTAGAGATGATACAATCTACTTGGTCAACTGACCCTCTGTTTGCTGGTGTTTTTAGCAAACAATCACTAGTTTTATTAGAAGGTTTGTGAGATCAAACTAGAAAAATCTCAAAGCAATTGCCTTCGAATTGCTCATAGTTTTTGTTTCAGAAAATGTAGAAAAGGGGACGATTTGCAATGATTAATAGAATTGAAAAGAAAAGAAGCAGTAAATGGTGCAGGAATTGTAAAGAAAAGACAAATAAATTGCATTGAATCATAAAAGTGGTACACGATCACGTACAGCGATTCTTCCACTCGTTTTTCGCTCTGGCTTGGAAGTTAGAGTTTCAGGAATCGGGTTGTGTATTGTGATTTGCGACCTCTGTTCCTTCTCAGAAACAGTTATTTATACAAAGGAAAAGAGGGGGGAAAATTGAACTCAGTAACTGCCTAGAAATTTGAAAATTAATAACTGCTACTCCTACTTTCGACCAGAACCGCTCTATCACGCTTCGACCAACTACTAGTCTTCAGCGCATAACTGCTCTGTTTTCTGTCTGTCGAAAGCTTGTGTCCATTTTCCTCTCTCTTGCTTTTGCTTCCCCGGAAGCTTGTCGAGTTTACCTTGCGCATGACCATTTTCTCTGTCGAAATAATTTGGTCTTCGTCGAAATATAAGTCAGGCCTTGTTGACCATTTTCAATGAAGCCTGTCGAAATTACAGGCTAACACCCTCTGCTACAGAAACTTATTTCTGACCTGCAAGCTAATTCTAAAGCTCACCCCAATTTCACTTGGGTAAGAAATGAATTGAGAAGGAAAGGGAAACTCGTGATTGGTGATTCCCCTACACTTAAGACAGCTATTTTCAAATGGCTACATGATTCACCTATTGGTGGACATTCTGGAAGAGATGTTACTAGCAGAAGAATTAAAGCTCTATTTTATTGGAAGGGTATGAGTAAGGAGATTCACAACTACATTAGAAATTGTCTCACTTGTCAAGTCTCCAAACCTGATCTTGCAGCTTCTCCTAGTCTGCTGCAACCACTGCCTATCCCACAAGAAATTTGGCAAGACATCAACATGGATTTCATTGAAGGTCTCCCTCCATCAAATGGTAAACAGGTTATTTGGGTAGTTGTTGATAGACTCAGCAAGTATGCCCATTTTATCCCACTTTCTCATCCTTACACTACTGCTGACCTTGCTCAATATTTTTTAGATAACATTGGTCCTTTCAAAGTAATAGACAAAATTGGAGCTGCAGCCTATAAGTTAGATCTTCCACCATCCACAAATGTTCACAATGTTTTCCATGTCTCTCAACTCAAGCTCTGTCCTAACCCTCACTCTGCACTACCAATTCCTATCCCCAGCAATTTCTCTCCACTACCAATCACCACTGTTCCTGAAGCTATACTTGATAGAAAAATGGTTAAGAGAGGCAATGTGGCTGCTACTAAAGTTCTGGTTCAATGGAAGGATTGTCCTGCTGACATGGCAACTTGGGAATTTTATTATGATCTATTGCAGAAATTTCCTGAGTTTAACCCTTGAGGACAAGGGTTTGCTTCGAGGGGAGGGTATTGTTACAGCAATTACCATTCAAATTTAGCTCATTCCTACGGCTAGTAATTTATTATGTTACATCTGCTATTTTAAGTAGCAATTGAAGAAATAAGTAGGAAATTTAGGACTTGTTTAGCTTATTTTGGTATGTTTTGTCTTATGTTTGTCCTATGTGTGAGTCACCCTGTTTTTACAGCTGGTGTACGAATTGTATTCAGCAATTGATATCTAGGATTCTCATAGTACTATTGTCCTTGACAATAGGAATTAGGGTTGGCTATGATTGGGTAATCATTGTGTGCCCTACTAGCCTTTTTATATACAGCTGATAGGCTGCAGAATAAATCATTCATCAATTAAAACAAAATCTTTTTACCTCACTCTTCCTAAGCTTTAATTCTTCTGCTAAAATCTCTCTTCTTCATTGTTCATCGTGTGGTGACATTATTCATCATACCTGGATTCTGAGATACACACTAACAGGCAACTCTAGTGTGTTGTTTCAGGCACCGCTGGAATCTGGCTATTGCAGCGCGTGATCGGCATTGCAACAAAAACGACGTCGTTAAAACGTCTCTGTTTTCGGTGTAAACGTTGCCGTAAAGAGAATCACCGATGCGTATTTAGAAAACGGTTACGATGCAACGACGTCGTTTGAGTTTGCTTTTGTTATCTCCATTGAGAATATCAAAAGGAAGAAAACGGTTATGATTTATGATGTCATTTTATTTATGCTGCGAAGGTGATCGATGTTACAAGATTAGATTAGATGAGTCGCCGTTGATGAGGAATTCAAAGGCGGTTGTGGAAGGAAGAGGAAATGATTCAATGGAGACGACGTTGTTTGAAGAAAAAGGAGGTGGAGAAAGGAGTGATGATGAAGATGAATGAGGATTGCAATGGCGAAGAGCTTTTTTCTAAGGCTGAAAAATGGGAACGCGAGGGACCCTTTCGTTTGGTGGGGGTGCACTCTATTTCGCGTGGAGCGCACGACTTTTGAGTTGCGTGCTTCCCTGCACTGGAGTGTATCGCGTATCATCGTTCTCCATTGATATTGTTCCACGTGTAGTTGTATTCGGTAATTGGGTTGGACAGACGATTTTCTATTGAAGTTGATCTAGTGAAGCTTAACTCGAGAGTGTATTTTTTTTTGGTACAAGAGGAAAAAAATCTGAGACATTCTTTACAATGGCAGCTTAAAAATGCCACTTATTAAGAGTCGAAGTGACTAGATGGATGGAATGAGCCAAATCTGAATAGCATTTAACCATACGATAACCTTGATCCTAAGCAAAGCTGAGGCCTCGATAAAGACCCAAGAGTTCTGCACGGAGGCTATTGGAAAAGCCAATATTCCCCGAGAAACCGCAAATCCATTTTCCCTCATTAGTGCACAAGATTCCACCAAAACCAGATTGACCTAGGTTTCCTAGACAACTGCCATCAACATTTAAAATAACATCACAGTCTTTCTCTGGGTGCCAAATGACAAGCCTATCACTCAACTAGGAAGAAGAATGAATCTGATTCGATGGCTTCACTAACTTGGCTAGGTTGCTGATATTGAGTTGCAGCTGGTAAGAAGAAATAGAGTCCTGAGCAAGGTAGAAACTACTTCTAGCCCTCCAAAACCAACACAACCCTGGAAATTTCTTTTGAGGAACGAGACTCTTAGCACTAGCAAGTAACCAATCTATAGAGTTAATTACCTAATAGGATGTAGGATCGCAGGAACCCAGTTTATCCAGATCCGCCTAGGAACGTGACTGTCTCTAATGCAGTGCAGAAAGTCTTCAACTGCACAACCACATCTTTGACAGTTATGGACTGTAAGCATGCCTCAATGGTGAAGCAATGCATCTGTAGGCAAGGAATTACGAAACTCGGTCTAGAAAAGAATCTACTTTTTTTCGGCGCAAGTAAACACCAAATCTAGAGCCAAGACCGTAGGGTGCTAACATCAGTCACTTGTTGCCTTTTGTCAACAATCAACTTATAGCCAGATTTAGCAGCGTAGACTCCAGCTAAGGATACTTTTTTAAGTGAAGCCATCGTCAATGGTGGGGTTAAGACAAGGTTGAATAACTTGGATGTAATTTGATACAAACTGTGGGATGTTGGTATACAACCTTTGTAATTGCCAATTGTCATCTTGTATTATGTGCTTAATGCTCAAATGTGTGTAATGGATATTTAAGAATGGAATCAAACCACTAAGCCTACCATAAGAAGTCCAGTTATCATATACCAAAAAGAAGACTCGCCATTTCCCAATCTAAAATCATAACCTCTTTCAGCACCCCTTTGGCCTTCATATAATAGAATTCCAAGTTAGAGAACCATATTATTTTTGCTAACCTCCAGCCCAGGTATTTGTCAGCCAACACTTGACACTAGAGCTTATTATTCCCCTTATGCAAGTCCCACACTAATATCCCCAGCATTGCCATATTTGTTTCACGAGCAACACGGATGCCAAGGCCACCTTGCACTTTAGTCTTGGCTATAGAATTTCACCCAACAAGATTAATGCCTTTGTTCTGGCTACCCTTCCAAATAAAATAACGAGTCAACTTATCAATGCGAGTGAAAATATATTGAGGCCTATCTTAGCATCTACACTATGCCCTTTATACGATTTGGATATACTTTCTCACTCACGCACCACTTTTTAGATATTGATTGTTGAGTGAGGAGGAAGCATTGGATACAAAACGTATTCAATGCATATTCATCTATGTTTATGAATACTTGCACACATCAAACATCATAATGCAAAGCAACAAGCCAACAACAAACACTCATATAAAAAGAACAAGAGGTTTACAAAATTATTTTTTGTTCTGCTTGAACGAAATGACAAAAAATATCACGCACACATACTACCAATACTTACATATCATGGTTCGAATTCGGGAGTCTGCATCTTTATATCGCTGAAATTAATTGCCAATACAACTAACAGTGGAGGCTAAGGTTTACAATATTCTTATATAAAGTCATGACGGCGAGGATAACATCCACCTCGATCTGGATGCTGAAACCCAATTCCCTCAACAGCCCCAATTGTATTGCACATCCTTCTCTTGTACTTGTTCATCTCCTCAAAGTCCAATAGTAATGACTGTTGAAGTTGCATGCTTCTCCGTTCTTGCATGCTTGAACTAACCCTTGGGTTATCACATGTACAACCACAAGAGTCCATTGTCATGTGGCAAAATTTTTTAGTGAGGAAATTACTAGCTTCTCCCTTTTCGGAATGGCAACATACTGTGCAATTTAGCTTGTTTTGCTTGGCTCCAGCTTCATCATGCTCATTTTCGTAGTAATGGAAATTGGAACACTTGTAAGAATTCATTGAGCTTGGAGAGCTTCCATCGTAATTCACTAATAGATCTGCCAATACAATAGGTCATGGATCAAACAGTACAATACTAAAGATATATTGTAGACAAAAAACAATATGTTTAGGTGTGTATTAGTAGAAGCTAGAAAATTAAAAGAAAGGAGGTACCCTGAGGCCATTCTTGAGCAAACAATCGATTATTCCCATGGAAGTGTGTCTTGAAGGATGAACCAGAATTAGGAAGAGAACCATGAGGGGTAGAGGGTGAAGAAGATAAGTAGAAAGGAGGACTATGGTTATTGACATCCTTATCTTCTTCATAATTAAGGTTGTCATGTCGTAGATGCTTCCACTTGCTATTATCCATCCAAGTTGGAAACAAAGCCAATATCTCTTGATCTATCATTGCAGCAATTTCCAATGGTTTCAAGTGGCTAATTTCAAGTTCTTCTACCATCTCCAACGCCACCTTAATAGCAGTGTCATTTTTTGTGTCAAATGGAAAGAATATGTGCCTTGTTTTCCCTGTATTTGAATACAAATTCAAGCTAGTGAGACGTACTAAATGTTGTAAGATGCATATTTTGGGATTTAACTTTGTTTTATGGAGAATTTAAAACATCTCAACATTTGATCAAGAAAATAAAACAATGTATATTTTAATAATACTCGGGATTTGCAGCTACAATCTAGGGCATGATATCATTTTTTCGTGTATTTGCGTTGCAATGCGATTGAGGCCACATCAGTCACATTATACCGCATTTCTCAGTAGTATAAAGGATCATAATGCAATCACATAAAAAACCCTAGTAATATCTGCATCCGTTCATGAAAATTTTGGTACGTCTTGTTTCTCTTCAAAGAGCTCTGAATCCAAGTTTTGGAATGAAATTAAACTTACCCATTTCATCAGATATCCGCACTTTAAGGAAAATTGTGTTATCCTCTTCATTTATTGAACCGGTGATTGCCATATCAGTACTTGTTGTTTGATCACCAATTGAAAGTAGCTCATTCGCAAGTGGCCTATTTGATAATTCAAGTTGGTCTATGACTAAAAATGGGTCTAACAATAGGTCCTTTGCTGATGGTCTCTTTGAGACATGTGCCAAACATCTTCCCACAAACCTCTTAGCTTCCAAATCTTTGATTTTGTAAAATGCATCTGGTAATTTCCCCTAATACATCAAATTAGCCAACATTTATGAATGAACTTCACTTCAATTAAAGTTGGGAAAATTATAATTAACCAATGTGTCCAATGTCCAATTAATTGAGCTTACCGAAGTTACTTTCTTGTAGATTTGAGCTGGGTTAGAACACTCACTATATGGGAACTCAAGAGTAAGCATCTCTATCATACACATCCCAAAGGAGTATATATCTACCAACTCATTGTATTTTTCTTCATACAATTCTGGTGCCATGAACTCTGGTGTACCTGGTAATTAGTCACATAAAACAAATATTCAGCTTATAGGAAAATATCCTTTACTAATTACATAAAGGGAAACCCGATGCATGCGATTTCCACAAGATCAAGGTTTGGTGTAGGCATAAAGACAATTTCCAAAAGTTAAACTTGTGACATTCTAATTACATGACAAACAACCTTATCAGGGTACCGAGAGCACAGATCCTTTGTTGTGCGCAGTATTATTCTGCATTCAACAAACGATCGAGATCCATGTACCAAGGGACATTACCTATGACACTTTGAGCTTGTTGTGGACCACAAAGTATAGTTGCTAGGCCCAAATCACCAATCTTGAGCTGCCCCATATGACCATTGACAAATATATTATCACACTTGAGGTCTCTATGTATTATTGGAGGATTGTAGTTGTGTAAATACTTCAAACCACTTAGAATCTGACAAGCCCAATTCTTCAATACTCTAATATCTACTCGCTTATACTTTTGCCTATACCTATATAAATATGTAATGTAAATATTAACACAAAAATTAACCATTGAAATATAAATGCCAATTAAGTTGAATGAGTGATTGATTGATTGATTACTCTCTAAGACTGCCTGAGGTGAACAGTTCAGTGATGAAGTTGAAGCTTTTATTATTGATATCAATCCAAGAACCATAGAAGATCATCATAGATTTATGGTCTAGATGCTTAAGCAGGTGAACCTCTGAATAAAGACGTTGAAGTTGTTCTGGTGAATGAAATACATCACCTAGTTTGACTTGGTTCCAAGCAACTTCAATTCCTAAGAACTCATCAAATGCTCTATACACAGTTTTCATTGCTCCTCTGCCCAAAATATCCTTGAACTACAAGCACAATAATAATAAATTAACTGTTCAAATACACGAAATTTTTTCCTCAATAATCAGTTTGGTGAAAATAATTTTGTGACAAAATTTGTAAAGGACAACTCTACTAAGCAGTGTATTTTACAGTAATTTAGAGTTCAAAAAAAATTAACGGTTCAAATACGCGAAATTCATTCATCAATAACCAGTTTACGCCAAAACAAAATTAATTTCGTAACAAAATATGTAAAGCGTGGCGCTTACAAGTGTGTTTTGGGTACTTTAGGATTTTGTTTTCTTTTTGACAAAGACTTTAAAAAAAAACTCAAAAAAATTTCAAACGCATCACAAACCCTTTCTTCAGTAAACCCCCCGGTTCAGAAGACATCACAAATTCACAACAAGAAAGTATTTAAAAAAACAAAGAGTTGAATATTGCAAACATAAATATGAAGAAGATGAAAACTAAATGTTAAAAATCGTTGATACAAAAACCTAAAATGTTAAGCATCTAAACATTTCATATCAGAAAAAAATATAAATTTAAGTTTCGAATTCAAGTGAAAATTAAATATGAAGAAGATGAAAACTAAATATTAAAAATCATTCATGCAAAAAATTAAGCATCTAAACAGTTCATATCAGAAGAAAAAAAACATATATCCACCTTTTTAAACATGTATAATTCAAGTTTCCAATTCTTGCAATTACACATTACATGTATTAATGCAGTCAAAATCTAAGTGATTTGATCTTTGATCTAACGGTTCTGAATGCTGACTGTATAAATGTGTGGAAGGTGTGATAATATTGAATTCGAACTCTTTTATTGTGAAGTCGTTAAATCAATTATCAAAGAGAAATATTATTTGGACCAAAAAGTGTACCAAAATACAAATATGTATGAGATACGAAGGGAATACGCGTATAATACATTTATTTTTTATTTTAAATTAAATATATTATATGCATATAACATTAATTTAAAATAAAAAATAAATATATTATACGCGTATTCCCTCCATATCCCATACGTATTCTTATTTTGGTACATTTTTTTTTCCAAATAACATTTCTCATTATCAAATTCATAAATGAAAAGGCAAACCAAAAAATTCATAAATGAAAATCACACAACCTCTTTAATTGCTAAAATTGGTTTGCACTTCAATAGGAGAAATAAAAACCTAAAAAAAAAAAGCAACTTTCAGAGAAATATACTACTCTTATTATCAATTATTATTCTAATGTTCCCTTGTGTGATTTAAACAACCAAGTATATAATATGAATTTCCCTTGCGAATTAAAAGTCAGTTTCAATTCTTAATTATATTAAACTCCCATTTACAAACTAATTAATATAATGAGCATGAATCAAAAGCACTTACACGCCCATATCTACCAGATGGATCAGTTTCAACATATCCATAAGGAGCCTTAACCCCACCAGCACTGCAGAATCTCCCTTTGTACATTGCTATGCGAATTATATGTATAACAAAAATTTGGCAACAAAAATAACACAGTTAAATATCTGATCTCAATCTGAATATTTTCGAAGCTACTGAAAGAAAGTAAGTGCTGAATGATCATAGGTGAAGAAGACACTAAATAATAGTCAGAAGAGCCTTGAGTAGTCAACAACACTATACATTATCCATGCTATTTTCAACAACTCAACGTGAGAACTTTACATGTGGTTGGTAACCATTGCTTCAATAGTTTCATGAGGAGGAAAATACAAAGGCAGCGAGACAGAGTGTGATAACTCACTAAAGTTATATTGAATGATAGGAAGACAAAGAAAATATGATATGTATAAATCAGAGAAGAAAAGTAAGATACTAAATTAATAATGTTGTATGAGTTATTATGACCCGGAATGAGACCACACCACTGAATGTGAATTTTGAGCTAGGGGATTATTAATTATTTGATTAATTAATAGGTGTATATATAGTTGGTGCATTAGATAATTGGAGACAAAGAGGGTTTGGAGAGGATGAGAAGTCTGCTCAGAAAATGAAAAGACCAAATATAAGTGACAACGGCGGGAAAGATGGGTTCTAATTTTGAAGAAGTAATGGCCATGTTTTGGTAAAAAGATTTGTGGATATTAGACTAGAGCTAGGTTGAGATCTCAAAAGTCTTATTTGTATATTTTTTTTTTTTAGATTAGGGGAAAAATAACAAAAGAACAAAACTGAAAAGGAGTTTGAGTTTGGTTGTTGACAATTTTTTCGAGACACATTAGTCTCTGACTATTTTAAAGCAGGATACGTTAAGCCCCTCCGTCCTTTCAACCGCTAATAGGTCAACTAACGTCTCTTATGTGGCACATTAAGTGCCACGGTTTTCACATGAAACGAGTCCTTAGACATCAATTTGGACCAAATAAGTCCCTGACGTTACAAATTCAAAAAAAAATCAAAAAAGGGACAAATCAGTCCCTAAGCACTTTGGGACAAATTGGTCCTTGGGTTTCTTCAACCTTAAATCTTTGTTTTCTTAAACCTTAAATCTCTGGTTATGACATGATTTGCTTATGTTATTGTAATGAAAATTATGTTGTTGTTTCTATGTAAAGTTGATGTGTATTTGTGTGTGAATCCATAATCTGTTTCCATTTAAAATTGGTGTGTAATCAAAATTTCCTTCCAGCATTTGTTACATTTGAACATAGTCTATAAAGATTGAAGCTGTTGGGAGGTTGAAGTTGTTACATATGAGCATTTCCTTTAAAATTAAATGCAAGGTGGGAATACTTCATTTCTACTAAGATAACCCATATGCATATTCTCCATTTAATCCAAAAGAAATCTATAGTAGTGATTACAAGTCAAAATCATGTGAAACAATATTATGGTGGGAATGGTTTATGGTTTAAGAAACCAGATATTCAAGGTTGAAGAGACCCAATCAGCGACGGATTCAGAAAGTTTTAGTAGTGGGGGCAAAAAATAGCCTATAATATTTTATCAAAAAAATATTGAATTTTTTTACAAAATACATAATTTCATTACCTAAAAATTCTGAAATAGCTAAAATTCTACAAATTACATAGCTAAAAAGGTTAAATTAGTACCAACTTATTCCCCTTTTTTTATTTATTTCTAGTAAATTTCTATATTTAATTTAAAAAGTTATTTTATGGGGGCAAAAAAAAATTGTTATATATTTTTGTAAGCAAAATAATTTATCAAGTAGGGGCAAATGCCTCCAATTAGTGTAAGGTGGGTGCATCCGTCCCTGGACCCAATGACCCATTTGTCCTAAAATGCTCAAGGACTGGTTTGTCCCTTTTTTGAAATTTTTTGAATTTGTAAGGCTAGGGGGACCTATTTGGCCCAAATTAATGTCTGAGGCGACTTTTAACGTGGCATGTAGGAGATGTTAGATGATCTGTTAATGGTTGAAGGGATGGAGGGAGTAAAGTGTCCCGTTTTGAAATAGTCAAGGACTAATGTGTCCCGAAAAAATTGACAGGGACCAATTTGCCCCACGAGAAAATTGTCAATGACCAATTTGAGTCTTTAGTCTAAATTTGTGTAACAAAGTTGGTTGGTGGTTGTTGGTTAGTGGTGGATCTAGGATTCAGGATTGGGGGTTAAATTTTTTTAAAATTACGCATTATTAAAAATATAATAAAAATACAATTTTAATAAAATTTAACTAAATAAATCACACAAATTATAATTGTCTTGTATACACATGGGAGATAGAGAAATTGTTGTGAGTGTAGTGCAGTGTGAATTGCGAGCGAAACTAGAGGCTTGCGAGCAAATCACATTTTTCAGCGGTGAGTTTGTGTGAGGTAGTTTGGTGCAAAATTAGGGATCCAAATAAAAAATTATAATTTTAGATGGGTTAAAATATTTTTATATAAAGGGTAAATGGAAATTATTTTTCCCAGGGGTTTCAAGTGACTCGAAGCAAGACAATACATTCAACAGTAATGTACCTATAGTGTATTGTATCTTTTTATGTCAAGTGTATATAGGTATAGTATAGTTTTTTTTCTCTCTATAAATTTAGGTGACCTTATGACACCATAAATATATAGGTAGTAATAAAAACGATTCTGTCATACAATAATAATAATAACTTTGTGTTAATTAATTAGTAGTACTATTAGTTTCATTAATGAGGGTTTTACTCAATCATTTCTCTTATGTGCACAAGAGAAAATTAATGAAGAAAGTAGGTACTTATATTTTTAAGAGAAATCTTATTTGAATACCAATTTGGAGACCTTAATTTGGAACTCTTTTTATGGTTAACACAGGTGGTTAATGAAGTGCTAGATTTAGTTAATGATTATATCATATGTTGCTACTCATTAAACATCAAATAATGGGAATCCTACAACTTAAAATTTGTGGTTAAAGAAGTTTGGTTGATGATTAATGAGTAACTGTGTCTAGATCTCATCTCAAAGTCTCAAGTTCGAGTATTGGGTATTGAAATACCTTTATAGGGAGGGGAGAATCATACGGATCAACAAAGGCGGATACATGTGACCAGCTAGACTCCCCGGCGTAGATTAGTCATTGACGGAGTCGATGGATATCACACACCAATAACACAACAACAACAAAATCTAACATCTAGAATGTATAGTATAAATATCTAAAAGTTAAATTTAAGAAGGTATTGTAAATTTAAAAAAATTCCGGATTTTAGTTTTAGATAAAAGTATTTGAAAAATATATACCTATTTGGATCGGAAGGGATTTATAAGAAATAATGGCGGTGCAAAAAGAAATCCCTTTACACAATTAACAAGTTGAGTTGGTTAGTTGTTATGCACGATGGGCAATACTTCTTACAACCCCCTCTATATTCATTAGACACCTCCAAATCATGTGAAAAGACGAAAATGTCATTACTTTTGAACCAGTTCAGAAATTTAGTTTTGAATCTGTTAAAATTCAGCATTGGGGTGTTTGGAAGTGTATTTCACGTAAAAGTATTTTGGGAATATTTGATGGTTGGAGGTGTCTAGTGAATAAAGGGGGTCGTAGGAAGTATGAGCCAGCCATGAACGAAACTTCATAGCCCATTACTTAGGGGTGTTCGCAGTGCGGTTTGGTTCGGTTTTGAGACAAAAAGTGAACCGAACCGCAAGGTAAAATTACATGCGGTTTGGTTTGGTTCGGTTGGCTTCCTAAAATAAAACTAAACCAAACCAAACCAAACCAATGCGGTTTGGATTGGTTCGGTTGGTTCGGTTTTTTCCAAGACAAAACATAATTTAAAATGAAGTTAAATTAACTAACATAAGAAATGGCTAACATAAATCTTTAAGAAAAAATCTACTCAAATATATGTAGTATATAAATTACTCTCTTTTAATTCTTTTAAGATAACTAAGACAATGTTTAAAAGAATTTGAATTAAATATTTTATTGTAATTTTTAAATATATCATAACAATATGGATTGTTTGTAAGTAAGTCAAAGAATTAATTGGATTTGGGCTAGTAAGTGAGTGAGAGTTGGGTAACTTGGGTTTTAGTTGCATTTGGGTTAGTAAGTTAGTGAGGAAGGTTGTAATTCAACAAGCTTTAGTGTTAATTGCGGTTTGCTTTGGTTTGGTTTCTGAAATCAAAACCGCGAACCGAACCGCGCGGTGAAATGAAAAAAAGAACCAAACAAAACCGATCAAAAGCGGTTTTTTGCGATTTTCGGTTTATTTTGGTTCGGTTCGCAGTTTTCTATTAGTTTGGTTAAACACTCCTATCATTGCTTACTCCAAATGAGAAACGACACTGCGTTTCGAGGCTCCTTTAGCGAAACGCTTCACGCTCCAAAACGCGGCAGATTGAAGTGTAAAACGACAGAGTCTCAGCGTTTGGAACGTGTAGCTTCTGACTTGAGAGTTTAGTTGGTAGCTCTACTAGCTAGCCATGGCGACAACCACCGTCAAAACGCTGCTCTCGCCGTCGCTGTTTCTACTCTTATTACCGTCACTTCTCTCGATCGCTTTCGCTTACAAACCCGGCGACATCGTTCCCATGAGTCGCATGGGTCAATACCATTCCGTTCGTCTCCAATTCTCTTTCTCTTTATTCGTTCTTTTCGCTATTCTTCCATTCCTTCTCATACGGCACCGTTTCATTTCTCCATTTTTCTTTTCAATTGCAGTCTAGAACTGTTTGGCAAGACCTTATTGGCCGTCATTGTCCCATATTCGGAGTCAATCGTGAGGTGAGCATATTTTGGTTTTAGTAAAATTAGGTTTTTTTTATCGAATTGATTTTGATTTTTGAATATTTGGTTTGTAATTGTTTTTTTTTCTTCTGGAAATTGGATTTGTAGGTGTTGATGCCCATACCCAAGCCTACGGGTTTTACTGGTGCTGATCCTTATAAAATGTGAGGAATTTTTTTTTGTTTGGATTTGATTAATTTATAGGAAGCATTTACCTTTTTTTGTTTCCTTTCTAAAAGCTCTGTTAGAAAGGTTTTGAATCTTTGATTATAAGCTGGTTTTGAACAGAAAATTGTTTTAGTTCAAAATATGCACTAGGCGAGATGTAGTTTGAAGATAAAAAGTATTTAATTTCAGGTGCATTAATTTAGGATGCTAATTAAGGATATGTACTGCGGGTGTGTTTGCTGTTTTGTTCTGTGTCTGTTTGTAAGGTTTTTTTTTTTGTTTTTTTTAATAGTTATGAACTGTAGAATGAATGGTGATTGACTGTTTTTGTTTCGGTTCTGGGTATAATTTGGCTGGAAGAATAGATAAAATAAAATCATTGTATTTTGAATTCGAGATAGTGGAATTTTAGCTGAAAAAAGGAGTGGTGTGATCGTAAGAGATGGTGATTTTCCTGTATTGCATTGGTGAGATAAGTATCGTTAAAATGAAATCAAAGGAATAATTAGGTGACTAAATGATGAAGTGAAATTTTCTGCAATTGTGCCGGTTGTGCAATATGGGGGGAGCACATTTGGTTTTCTCTTCTTTTTTTTTTGCGTTTCCTCCTTCCCACTCTTAAACTGCAGAAGAAATTGTGGTTCAAATTTTTATTTTAATATTTATTTGCAGATTATTTCAAGTTGGAAAAGAGAAGTTTTATATCCCGTGGCTTCTAGTTGTAAATCGGAAAAGTACGGAGGTTCCAATGATTGATGTTGACCTGGTAATGGTTTGTTTAAGATAGGTCATGTACACCAACTTATGCAATTTGCCCAATTATTGTACTGGATTATGAGTTCATAGATGCAAAACAGTAAAGCAGAGAATTTATCACTAGGAAATGAATTAATTGGAATTATAATGTTGTGCAGAAATATTCAGGAAGTGATTTGCTTGGTGTCACGGCAAAAGTTGTGGATATGCCACATCACTGTATGTTGTTCTTTACTTTAATTTTTGAAAACATCATTATGTTCTTTATTTAATTTAAAGGCTGCTTACTGTGTTGTGATATGCTTCAGCTTATTACATTTTCAGAACTTTGAGAATGAAAGTGTTATTCTTAGCTTTTGTGTGTGGCTGATGGGCCATTGATCCATGTTTATAGGAGACAAAAGAAACATTTAACCAAAAAAATAGGAGAGGAAAGAAGCATAAGGATGGGCCTAATAGTAAAATGGCCTATTAGGGTGTGAGAGGAAGGATATAAGGGAGGCAGCTAGAGGGGAGGAGGGCATATTGCAGGACTAGAGGAAGAAGAATAGGAGTCCCTTGCCTGGGAAAGGGGGTTGGAATTAGAACTATGTTTGGTTCCAAGCTCTGTTTTGTTTTGTTCCTTTGTTCTGTTGGTGTACAGGCTTTCGTGTCTTTTTTTGTTTGGGTTAATTTTCAGCAGAACATTTCTGGTATCGGGAGCGGAGGGACATCACATTTGAGTGAGTTTATCATGAAATTTTGATCTATCAGTGACATCACATTTGAGTGAGTTTATCATGAAATTTTGACTGTGCTTGAAAAGTGTTTTAGATCTAAACACTTAATCAATTAATGTTCCTACTTGCTAGGTTTTATTTGAATTTTATCTTCATGAAACCATTTGAATTTTCATTTTCCCCTAAGTTTATGTTTATTTAAGTTCTCTATCTTTTATATGAGGTGATTGTTCTACTTATGAAGTTTCCTAGCTTGTAAAGTTTTAACTGTCATTCTGCATATTCATATACCGTATCTGTATTCCAGTTTTCTATTACAATACATTATACATAATAATATTTAAATGTAATTAAAGACGATACTTTTTGTTTTCTTTCTTTGTACCTCTGTTTAAACTTAAAGTCATTGCATTCTTTATTATTGATTAACTTGGAGTAACTTGAGTTAGTGCTGACATATCAAAAATGAAACTGATTCTGGGGAAGTTTTATGTTCTGTAGACTTTGTCTTTGATAATGAATTATAAATAACTTGATAGATTACACTTTGGTGCTGCCATTATGCCATTAGTCAGGGTATAGTTAATAGAATTACAATGCAGTAGGCTTTTTAAGCTATAATATTATTACTGTTTTTTTGGGCTTTTATTGTGCTTAAACTCTTTGTTATGAATTTTCAGATGTTGAAATTCATCCTGAGATTGGTAAAAAGTTCTGGGATGTTCAGCAATGGCCAAAGCATATACTTGTCCGATATACATGGTTGGTGTTATTTGATTATATAAATTCGTATTTTATATAGTTGGTTTGTTGGTTTCGAACTAAATTTATTGCTAGTGAAGCCTGTTCATCCAATTATCTAGCATTTGGCAGGCTTATAATTGTAGGACTTCAATTCTTTTTTAAAATCTTGTTTTGGTAATGTAATAGTGTTTTCAGCTGGATTTTTATTAGTTGTGATATTCTAGTAATTGACCTAAATGTTATAATGGATGTATGGACTTATTGTGAAAAAAGATGGTAGAGTCTCTTCTGATGATTTGGACATGAATGAATGAGACCTTTAAAAGATACACTTAGAAGGGTAGATTAGATGGAAGGTGGTTTAGTAGTTAGTTAGGCAATAGAGGGGAACCAAGGAAACCTATTGGCCAAATTGTTAAGAAGGATTTAAATTTAAGTGGTCTGTCATTATGCATTATTTGATCCGTATAAAACCTTCCTTTCAAATGATTTATCAAAAAAATAATTTAAGTAGTAGCTTTTGTGGCACCAGTTACTGTCACTGCATGGTCATCTATTTTGTTCTTTAGTTCTGGTTTACATTGGATACAAATTAAATTCATATCTGTATGTAGGCCTTAAATGCATCTAAATCTTCAACATGATTTTCCTACAGACCTAACTAGCATTCTTAACTCCTAAAATTGGAGTGCTATTTTAGATCTGAGGGGGTATATGTTAGGAACCAGGAAGTTGTATGTAGAAAAAAAGATACTGTTTATTGAGAAAGAAAAAGGAAAGAATAGGAGAGATGTTCTCCTCCTAGGGTTTCCCCTTCACAATAGAGCCAATGATCTATTCACTAAAATGTTTTCAATCTGAATAATGATCCCTCTAACTCACTAGCCTCCTATTTATAGATGTGTCATGAGTGAGCTATAACTTCCCATTAACTAACTCATCAGTCATAACTAACAGCCCTTATCCTCTTTATTATTAACAGCTCCTATAGTATAAGTCCCAACAGTATATGAAATGTTTATTCAGTTGGTGATGGATATATAACTGTTTTTATTAGGATTTGAACTTTGAATGACATGCTTTAGTTATTCAGCATTTTAGATATGATAGATTGGAGAAAAAATTGTTGAGCATGCAATCTGAAATATTTCAGGAAAGAGCATTCAGAGATAGATGTTACTTCAGGATTTTTTGTACTGTTTGGTTCAGGTAACTAAATACCGTTATTACTTCTATATAACATATCTTTGATAAAGACGAGATCTCTTGTTAGCTTTCATGTCAGTATTTTTTTCTTGCAATATTTATTTCCATTCTGTCTTACCAGTTCCACAAGTGAGTTAGTATCGTGGTACCCCATATTTGTTATATGTTTGGTAATGACAAATGCATCTGGCTGCAGTACTTTTTTTTTTGAAAATCAAATTTTTTTATTAATAGGAGTACAAGGGGTACTCCAACCCTTACATGTACAGGGGGACTCGTTAAAACCTCCCTAAGCCAAAATCCAAAGGGAAAAAGACCTAAGAAGGAAAAATAGTACCCCCGTCTTGTCGTATCTATTACAGAGAGATGTAGCACCACCTTCTCACAGAGTTACAACAAAAAAGAAATACAATAAGGAAAGAACTGAAAGCTAGTTAGGCTGAGACCAAATCCAAGTTCTAATCTTAACACCCATTCACATGACCACGAAGAAGGACCTCACGACCTTCACATTGCAACAATACAGCAGCTGTGTAACTTAACCATGGTCCCTGATATGCTTGATACAGATGCAAACTCTAGCCTTATAACTTAACAATTTTGTTTGACTTGTGATATGACTGATACAATACGGGATGTTTTCTTTAGCTATGGATTGAAATTACTTGAAAACATGAATTTGTAAATGACCAAGATGACAATAGAGTACATTTTTGCTGCTCTGCTGTTGTTTATTATAATTATGTACAATGAATATGTCCAGGGCTCTTGCTGTCTTTCATCCTTTCAATCTACACTTTGCAGTCATCACGTGAAAAATTGGAAAGGTGCTTTATTCTGTGTTCAAACTTGTAGTAAATAAATTTTTTGTTGTCTATTCACAACCGTAATTTTGTGCTGTTTGAATTCCCAGATTTGTAAGGGAAACGGTTGTAGAAAGCAGCGTGTCTCTTGGAGAGATAGCAAAAGTTGAATGATGCAACGTTAATGTCATTAATACAATAAATACATTGTTTTAATGAAATTGACAAGATCAGTTGGAGGTGAGGAGTTCCTGCATACATAGCTATGAACCTGTCGTTTCGTGATGGAGGAGGTGAGTGTAAATTGGAGTGGATTAATTTTATCAGGATAAGGGCTGTGGAATGAGTAGCAGAAAGTTTAAGAGATTGGATATATTACAGTTCACAAGGAAGGCTGGATTTGTAACACTATGCTAGGTTAAATGCATAAAAGGCCTATACAAGCACAAATCAAAATGTACTATTAGTTACAATTACTATTTTCAGCAATCATTTCTAATTTCTCGTTTTTTAAAAACTTGATATGGTGAATTGAATTCTATGAATAAGTCTTCACCAAAAGAGCCACCAGCATAAGTGGCTCGTCGCGATCCAGTATAAATATCCAGTATTTACATTGTTATTTTTTCTTTCATTTTTCAAAAATCACAAACTTTTGACCCGTAGGTGTGGTTGAGCGGTTGGGGCTCATCCTCTTTTAACCAAGTGTCGAGGGTTCGATCCCAGCCTTGGGTATGGAGCAGCTTTAAATCCCTGGGTCAGCTGTCTCATATTTCGAAGTGCCTTCAATTCAGGAAGGGGATTAGTCACTGCGTTTGCGGTGGATACCTTAATTTTGACAAAAAAAAAACCTCTTGCAACATTCATTTTGAAACTTATCACCACCTTTAAGCAATCATGGTCACCACCGATTATTAGGGGTGGCAAAATGGATTTAGCCTTGCATGTTGGCCCACTATCATGTCACCCTATAAGGCAACCTAGCAACCTATTGGGCCACAAGCAGGCCAAGCGTGCTAATGGGCCAACCCTATGGCGAAGTTGAGTGAGCTTTACTTCTCAGCCACCACATATTGATAGGTTGGTCCTCTCTACCCATTTTTTGTTGAGCTCGCAGCAAAGTGGACGGGATTGTCCATTTTGCCATCCTTACTCGATTCATACCACTGTGAATCACATATCTCAACCAACAAATGATCACCCCTAGGTCATTTACCGTGTGTTTGTTAACCATCAAATGTCACGAAAATATGTTTCTCTTTAAGAATCTTATTAAACACTAGGCACACTGGTTCATTGCCGCTTTCAATGGTGGTTCACCATTCGTTTCAACATGTTTCTTAATTCAATGTCTACTCAAATGGCTGATCTTCTCAAGATTCATGACCCAAGTGACCATAAATCCTCATATAATTGCAAGAGGGCAAGCTAAATGCTATAACCAACAATAACAACACCTTGCTTTGAGTTCCAAAACTACTTCGAGCCTATCATTTTCACACAAGAGCTGCCACTTGAGGGATCTTAAAATGGAACATTGATGCTACCTTTTGGTTAGATAGAGGACAAGGTTTTAGTTTGACACATATTCGATTTTCTTCCTGAGGGATGTGTTGGGTTTCAAACGACGAATATTGTTATGTTGGCAATGGTGCAAAGCTAGCAGTGATTGCTCGGTTACTTGAACAAATTTGGGTTTGGTGCAATGTATGAATCATAGTGTGGGCATCGTTGTAGTAATAGAACTAGCCAAGAGAGAAGACGTGAGGAGAGATAAAATCAGTCGTAGAGAAATTCAGGGTGAGAAATGAATGGTGAACCACCATTAAAAGCGGCGGTGAACCACCATGATGCTGAAAGGAACTTTGATGCGAGTTGCTTAGCTACGTTGCATGAGTTGCTTAACAACGAAATACTAAATTGATGTGCCACTCATGTGATTTTGGGTTGCTTAAAATTGGAGATAGTTGCTTGTATAAGCAATCATTTTATATGGGTTGGTTAACATGTGTGTGTACATGGTGGAGAGGAAGTGAGATGTTGAATAGAGATAGGATATTTGCGGGTTAAAACAATTTGTTGATAGAAACTCTCATTAGTGTGAAAATTGATTGGATTGGCGTTGGATTTCTCACGATAGCACAAACTTGTGGAAAAATTTCCACGTTAAAGTAGATCCTACAACTTGCTGCTTCTGCATTATCACGAAAGGAGCACCAGTTGACGTGAGTTCGGAGGCTCAAACACCACACCAAACACACACTATATGAAGAGCATTGTAGACGCTCTAATGTTGATTCTAGACCCTTAAAATTTAGATGCAGCAAATAGGGAATAACAACTCCACCTTTTACCATGCTCCCTTTCTCTTTTGACATTACAATCTCCTATTCATCATTGTTGAATCTAGATTTTTTGTCACTGGTGATGGCATCAACAAGTTGGAAGCTGCAGGTTGAGTTGTAAACTCATTGATATAGCTCAAGGTTCTTTAATTCAAATTGTTATTGCTTTGGAATACTGCAAATTTTGGTTTCTAGCAATTGATAGCCGAGTTTGACAATAATAGTTTACTGTTTTAATTTGATAATCTTAGTTTTTTTTTTGGGTCAATAATGCAACATTTCATTGATAACGGGAAAATACCACTGAAACATTACACCGAATGTAAGCTTGAAGCCCATAGAGGAAGCAACACCAGATCCACTAAGGGATAGCAACCAAATCAGACATAAAGTTGAAACTCCTAAAGATAAACAATAGGCACAAGAGCAGCACCTGAAACAACTGAGATCCTCACGAACTAAATCTAAAAACATAATGTTGTAATCTATCATTAATCTATTGAACTAAAATGCAAAGGGCATAAAATAACATAATAACCCAACAATAGCCAGAAATACCACCATAGTCATTGATTCCACCGCACGAGCTTAATCCAGGAGCTGGTCCAAACTAAACCTTTGACAAACTCCACCACTCAGTAAGAACAGGGACACCACAGAGGAGAAACAGAAGATCCATGAAGTTGGTGTAGGGGAGAGACGAAAAGTCCAGACTTTCCCTGTATTTGAAGGCCAACTGGCCCTGAGATCTAGAGTTCTGAGCCTGAAGGCCAGAGAAGATAAGGTGAGGGCTGGTTGAAGGATGAAAGGGACAGATGTTTAAGGCTTAAGATCGAGGCAGTGAAATAGGGATTTGAGCGACTGCGAGCGAGGATCCAACTGTTGTAGAGAGATACAGTGAACGAAAAGCGAACATAAACTACTGTGAAGAAGGGTTAGGCGGTGGCTCAGGGGGAGGGCGAGAGGAAGCCAAGTCAGTTGTGGAGCTCATGGTCAGATATGGTGGAAAGGGTGGGGGACATGAGGGTGGAGATCGAAAACGCAGAACAAGGCAAGCATGGGGCTTCATCATCTGAGAGGGAGGGCTACAAGAGAGCAGCAACCACAGCCTAAACGGCAAGAGGAAGGCGCCACTGTGGCTGCCAACCAAAACTCTAGCAGAGGCTAGGGAACAATGTGATAGTTCAAATTTTAGTCGATTAGTTTGTTTTTGTTGACAATCTTAGTTGAATTTGACAATTCAAGTAACAATTCTCTAATGTAACATAAGGAATGAAGCTACCCAATCGAGTGTTTGTCAATTGCCTTTTTCTTGTGTTTGTTTGATTCCTATTATTCAATTGTTTACTACTTTTGGGTTATCCAATATTGTTTTACCAACCCTTTTAATCCATATTTTTTTAATATATATAGAGGGCCTAAGCCCAAGAGGAAACAACTACACAGTAACAACGCGTGGAGTAGAGACTCCACTCAAATAATCAGCAGCAATATTAGCTATCTTATGAGGAACACTAGCAAATAACAACATAAGTGCTCGTTGATCACAAGCTATAGCTGCGAGAGCATCGACACACTTATTTGCTTCTCTGTAGATATGGGCTACTCGAACTTCCCAACCAGTTTCATGGCTCATTTTTTCTATTCTTCTTCAGTAGCTTCCACCCCTCAAAACCACAAATACCACCTGTTCGAATCTGCTTCACCCCAATGTCAGAATCTAACTCAACTTCCAACCTTGAACATCCTCTAGCTTTAGCAAGTTTAATCCCTTTAAAAACACCCCCACAACTCCGCCACATAGCAACTACAATCACCCAAGAATTCGGAGAACCCTTCAATCCGTTCACCTTCGGAACCACGTAGCACTACCCCACACCCTGCTATACCATTGCTAATGTGACAAGCACCATCTGAAATCAATTTTAATCCTTTTTCTTAAAATTTTTTACATCGTGCCTTTGTTAAATTCTAGCTCAATTTCTTTGAAGGCCAAACTCTAGTCGCTTCAATTATTTCTCGATATGCTTAGTACACTTGTTGTGCAAATAGGATTGATTTTGTGTAACTCCATAGTCCTTGTTTCAAACCACTCTCAATGTGTCAATGAATGTTGTCTCAGGTGGTAATGAGATGACTCATTCCCACAAGGGTGTGAGTTCAACTCTCGTTGTTGGCATGAGAACCTCTTTGATGGGCGATCTCTAAGCACCTCTGTAAGATCTCAAAGAGTCGTGGGACATTTCCTGACTCTGGTGAGCCTCCGGAGCCCAATCAACCTAAACTTTTATGTACAAAAAAACCCACTCTTAATGTAGAGTAAGTTTCTAAAGACGTAATTGTGTGACAAATGACACATTTGAAATACTTTTTGTAATTTTGATACTTTCAAGAACTCTAACGCAACATCACTTCACACTTTGAAAGACTAAAGTAGTAAAGTGGCTACTTAGTGGTCATGTACATGTGGCATGACAGTTGGACACTCCCCTGTTACTAAACAAGAAAAAATAATAATTAGCCTTAGTTAGAAAAAAATATCAGCCTTAGTTATATTCCATAACAAGTTGTAAATCAAATCTGCAGCTTTTGCTTTTATATTATTCTGCTTCATCCGTGTTTCCTTGGTTGGATGATTCTATTTTTTTTTTGAACTGTGTCTTATGCTTTTCTTAACACAACTTGTCCTCGAGATCAGCAATCTTTTATTATTCAATGATATCTTTTGCCTATTTAAAAGAAAAAATATATATACAAAGGTGAAGAAGAACAAAAGTGACAGTTGCTTGCTACCCAGATTTTGGCATGGACAGGTGTTGCTACATGATCTATAGGCAGCCTGAGTAACTCTTCCCCGTGCTACTGACATTATATAGAGACATAATAATCCTAGGAATATATGTATTAAAATAATTATTATTGAGTTAGTGGGTGGGTACTATATGTGCTAGACTGTTTGTCCCCCATTTTGATTCCTAGTACAATTAAAGGAAAATGACGATAACGGTGACATCATAAGTAGCTAACTTATATCCAACACTCCTAGCATAGTGGTTCAAGCTCCTACTGGGACGTGGTGGGGGTCGATCCGGTTTGCTCTCGGGTTCGATTCCCGCCTACGTCAAATAGGGTGTTGGCCAGCGAAATGATTAAGAGCCCCAATTAGTGAGCGCAGATTAGTCTTTCGTTGACAGCGTTGGGACACTGCGTGGGTCGCCCGCGAGGGTCTGATACCAAAAAAAAAGTAGCTAACTTATTACTCCCTCTGTCCCATATTATATGTCATTTAAGGTTGTGTCACAGGAATTTAAAAAAGTAATTAATTTTGTATAGAAAAAAGAGATTGTGAGTTAATTTACTATATTATCTTTCATTAATAACATTTGAAACATAAAAAACATAATTGTAAGAAGAAATATATTAAATAATGAAGGGTATGACTGAAAGAGAAAATTGATGTTGTATTAGTATTCTAAAATTTTTTTTTACTAGAAAGTCATATTCTAAAAAGTCATATGACTTTCTAGTAAAAAAAATTTGTCCCGTAATACATGACTTTTTAGAATACTAATACAACATCAATTTTCTTTTTCAATCATACCCTTCATTATTTAATATATTTCTTCTTATGACTTTCTAGTAAAAAAAATTTTTAGAATACTAATATATTTCGAGGGAGTATATCATTTTAGGGATATAGTTTACAGCTAACGTTGTGCTTTTGAAATGTAATGTTTCATAGATTAATTATTGGGATAATCCTATAAATTTTTTGAATTTAAAATTGGTACATATATGATGTGGTAAGGTTTAGTGATAGAGTTTGTATTACTAGAAATAAAGAGATTTACATAGAGTTTGTAGTCATAGAGATAATGAGATTCGTAAGAAGATATCCATTATCTTTCATATCAGCCGTCAAAATATCTTTCTACTATCACTTGGATGAAAACTCTATTTAAATCTCTTTATCTCTAGTAATACAAACACACTCTATCACCAAACTAGGCTAAGATTTAACAACGGGGATAGAGTTTGTACTCCTAGTGATAGAGTTCATATTCCTGAGGATAAGGTTTGTATTCATGGGGATAAAGAGATTCGTAAGGTCACAAAAGAAGATTGAGTTTTATTCCAAGTGCTATTAAAAAGATGCTTTCGTAGTCTGGTATGGAAAAAGAGATAATGGAGTATGTGTTGTCATGCCTAGTTTGTCAAAAGGGATGTTGCAATCCTAAGATATCTCAGAGTGGAAATGGGATAACATTGTTATGGATTTTGTTGTGAGTTTACCTAGGACTAAAAAGAAGTTGAATGTCATTTGGATTATAATTGAGAGATTAACTAAGAGTACTCATTATATTCCAATCAATCAGAGTAATAGTTTAGAGAAGTTAGCACAAATCTATGTTAGTGATACCTTTTATGAGTGAAAGACCCTAGATTTACATCAAGGTTTTGGCAGAAGTTACATGAAGCAGTGGAAACTAAGTTGAGGATGAGTTCAACATATCATCCCCATATGGTCAATCTAAAAGGATAATTCAATCATTGAAGGATCTTTTAAGGGCTTGAGTGTTGGATCGCGCTGGTAGTTGGAATGATTTTCTTCTTTTGAATGAGTTCACCAATAGTTAACAATTTCCACTCTAGCATAGAGATGACACCCTAAGAGGCTTTATATGGAAGAAAGTGCAGAACATTATTCTGTTTGGTTTGAGGTTGGAGATGCTCAGATTCTTGGATCAGGTTTTGTGCAACAAACAACTGACTACGCTAAGCTTATTAAGAAAAAGATGAAAATTGCACATGGTAGACAAAGAAGTTATAGTAAAAAGAGAATGAGACATTTAGAATTACAAGAGGGAGATCATCTTTTCCTAAGAGTGACCCCTAAAACTGGTTGGTCGTGCAATCAGGACTAGAAAGCCTACTCTTAGGATTATTCGCCCATTCAAGATTATTCGCCGGATTGTTTTACTAGCATATTATATTGATTTGCCACCTAGTTTGTCTATTCTTCATAATGTCTTTAACTTTTCACAAATTCGTAAGTATTACCCTGATCCATCACTTCTAATTGAGCCCAAGTCAATACAACTAAGAGATAATCTTGAATACGAGGCTCTATCAATACGGATTGTAGACCATGAGGTTAAGGAAGTTTTTGGTAAACATATCTTATTGGTAAGGGTAATATGGGACAATGTTACTGGTGATACCATTTGGGAGGGTGAGGAGGATATCCATCAGCAATATCCACATCATGTTGCATGTATGTTAAACTTCGTTGACGAAATTTATGTAAGGGAGTGGTAATGTAACATCTCAATTTTCATGTTTAGAGCTTTGTTTGATTTCATATTTGTGTTTTAGGAGCTTAGGAAAGACCTAGAGATAAGAATACCAACCAAAGTATGTGAAATTAGGGTTTTAGATGGAAATAGCTAAGAGATTTCAAATTGATAAGCAAAATGGTGTGTTGCCAGCACCTGCGGACTTTGTGCCATGTGCCACTCGGGGAAAGGTGATTATTGTCCTAGAACACACATGCCGGAACTAGAGGGGTACCCAGTAAGGCGGTGAAGAGGGGAGTAGGGTGGCTTAATTCAGGCACAAATCTCTGAGTGAAATTGGCATAGATTCACCTTTATAAGATGCCATTTACCTTCCACTAAGGTAAACTCATTTTCTCTTTATCTCTAAGCTCCATTTCTCTAAAAACAGGTGTTAGAAAACCATTTTTATGCTCTCACAAAGTAAAAGCATGCTTTTACTTTATGATAAAAGCATGATAGGCAAGTATGATAAGAAAACTGAGTTTTCAGTCTTATGATGAACTTAGGTGTTGTGTAATAACATGAATAAGAAAAATGAACACTTAGCCGTAGTGCAAACGATAGTACAAGGTATGAGACACGTAATGTCAATTCCCCAGACAAACTTATTTATCAGTTGGATAGGGTAACACTAGGAGTAGGTTACTTTGATCAACTCTCAATAAGGAATGGCTTATAATATCCAACTCATTTGAGAATATAGTTGGATTGCATAGCCAAACTTTTATATATATATATATATATATATATATATATATATATATATATATATATATATATATATATATATCGGGACGTCGTGCAACAGGATATGACCATAGTTACAATATACTCCCTCCGGACCTAATTATAAGCAAAAATAACTACTTTCACACATATTAAGGATAATAGTTTTGTGCATTTAATTTTCTTGAATTCAGGGAAAGAATAAATAAACTTACTAAACTATCCCTAATTAATAGTCATCTTCTCAAAACATTAATGAGTTAATTTAATGGTAGTTGTGGAAAAGTAGCATTAAATATGGGTAGGTTAGTTGGAATTTGCTTATATTTGAGTCCACCAGAACTAGACACTTTTTTATTTATAATTAGATCCGGAGGGAGTAGTATTGACACTTACTTATGACTAGATATAGAGCCTAAAAGATAAGATAAGATAAGAAATGGATTGATTATATATGTTTGTAACATGCATGTTTTACCTTATATTCCAATTTTTTGACTTATATACATGTATCTTAACCTTGTTTTTGTTTGTATACTAGTACTATATGTTTTGATAGTAGATCCTTCAGGGGATGAGGCTTTGGAGTGACCTTGAGATTGTGTATCATGGCGAGGCGGACGAGAGAGGTCTAAATAGTACAACTTCCATTTCATTCTATCTGGGGGGCTCAAGGTGTCAGGCATCAACCTCTTGCAGCCGCTCCTCTACGCCATGTAGACAGCAGTACTCATGCTCACCAGCATATGTTTCAGAGGAGGGGGCTTGGTCAAGGGATCAATGTGAGAGAAATCAATGTAGCTTCATGGCAATCACTCTCATTCCTCTTGTCTGGCCCTCGGTTCTCTCTCTCTCCATCTCTGTCTCGCAATCCCCATTCTCTCCAATGTTTGCTGCAGCTAGGTAACAGATCGGTTCAGTGGAAGATGATCAAAGATTTGGATTTCGATGGAACGAAGTGGGTTTCGATGAGTTGATAATGATATCCAGTGGTTTGTCTTTGCAGGTCTGATGGTGGTTAATTTGTTTTGATTGGCTTGCTGGGTAAGAATTGGAATTTAAGAGCATTAAGTCTGGATCCACAAAATTAGGGGACAGTTAATTATCATTCCAATTCTCATTGCTGGGTAAGAATTGGAAATTAAGAGCATTAAGTCGTATCCTTATTAGTTGACTATAACATAAATCTCTAGTTATTCAATCGTATCCGTTAGATCTGTAGCCGCAATTTTAGAATACGGGAACCGTTGATCAAGTCTGTATGTATTGCGTGATGAATGGTAGCCGTCGGATTTAATTTGGTCGCTTATTTGTGCGCTGATAGGTCAGTTTTTGCTGACGTGGATTTCCAGAAATCTGATGTCATTAATCAGATTATCTGACATGGGCACCACTGTGGACCTATCCATGGTTTATTATAATATATATATATATATATATATATATATATATATATATATATATATATATGATGTATGTTTTGATGTTTAATAAGTGTTAAGGGTTCCTATAAGTATAATGAGGATGAGGGTCGTCCCAAAAATATTATGAATTTCCCTGACCCTCTACTAAATAAAATTTCTGGATCTACCACTTTTTTCATGTCCTTTAATTTTGAACGATTTTTTGCCCATAGTGTTCACACAAGTGGTTTGACATTTGAAAATAAGAAATATACCTCTCTATGGAGGAGGGCTAAAATCCTCTACAACAACTAAAATTCTACTATTTAACATGAAACATTTTTTAAAGAGATTCCCTAATATCTAGAAAGCTAGATGAATACTCCCTATCTCTTATTTTAACCGTCGCACTTATTATTTCACACATAATAAGAAAAATGCGTAAATGAAAGAAAGCGAAGAGTAATTTTACAAACTTAACCTTATTTATAATTTGTGTGTTAACAACTATCATAAACTTAAAGCAGATAATAATGACTTGAAGGTGCTGCGTAAAATTGATTAAGAAAATAGATTTAAATAGTAGTAACTTGCTATGATACACTTATCTTTTGGACCAACAATTAACATATCAATGACACGTTGTCCAATAGTTTCCAAAGTAACTTTACTGGCTGTCAATTTTTTTAATGATAACATTCTTTAAATGGTTATTATTGTTTTTAACGGAGGGTTTTAACATAGGGTACCACTTATAGTACGCTTCTTAATTATCTTATACTGGTTATTATTATCTTTTATTTTTTTAATGATAACATTCTTTAAATGGTTATTATTTTTGTATATGAAGTTTGAGTGAATATTATATGAAGTTTATGAAATGACTCTATCATTGTAAACCTGTCGGCCTATTAGGAAGTGCCCAAGAGGATCTTATTGACACAATAATTGACTATTGGACCGCAAGAGAAAGAAAACCTAATACCCCTATATGTTCCCTAATCCTTGTACAGAGACCTCGTTTAGATTTAATTGAGTTTGTCCAATAGGTCACTTTGGAGTTTTAAAGCACTCACTTCATTACTTTTAGTTTTTGTTTGACAGTCTCATTCTACGGCAAATAATGAATTTGACTAATGGATTTGATTAATGAGTAATTACATGAATTTGGTAACTTTAGCGTATTTTGATAGCATTTAGCGTTTTTCAAACACTACTTCAAGTAGTGTTTGAGCGGTTAAGGTATAACATATCTTTTTTCGACATTTTTACTTTTATTATTTTTCTTAAATTCCTTCTTCATCCTTATTAAAATAAATCAAACAATTTAATCATGAATTAAATAAATATTTTCTTTTTACATTTGAGTTAGTTTAACAACTACTTTTACCAAAGTCATCACTTGTTATCAACTAGTAGCTTATCCGCTATCCGCTAGCTTACCCGCTAATTTACTAGCTAATTTGCTATACGCTACATTTTACCAAACAAAGCCTTAGTTACTCCCTCCGCCCCATATTATATGATGTTTTAGTTTAAAAAAAATTGTTCCATAGTATATGACGTTTTATAATAACAATGAAATATTAATTTTTTTTTCTACTGTACCTTTCATTATTTAATAATCTCCCTTCTTTCGGTTTTACTAATTTATCTTTTTCATATTATTAATGAAGAATAATTTTTTAAAGTAACTCATAATTTATCTCTTCTATACCCAAGAGCACTTGGATGAGATGGAAGAGGTCTCTTCCAGCTTAACCAACGTCCTGGGTTCGAATTCATCCTTGGGCATACAGTAGTGTGAAATCTCTTGAGGGAGAGCTTTGCCGTCCATTGTGGTCCTACCCAACTCGAGGGATTAGTCTCTAGAGTTACGCGTAGAAGATACCCGATTTATACAAAAAAAATTATCTCTTCCATACAAAATTATCTACTTTTCTGACATTGTGTGACTTTGCTAAGTAAGGGTCCCAACAACGTAAATTATGTATTTCATGTCCTTGCATGTCATTTTGGACCGAAGACCGAAAATGGGAATGTGTTGTTTCCGTTATATGACTTAAGGGACCTAAATGAGGCGCAGTGCACAAATGACATCAAAAATTGGGGATTTGTATATTGTTAGTTATCTTTGTTTAACACTGTTAGGTTTGTTATTTTGTTATAATTTATATTTTTTTAGTTTAACGTAATTATGTTTTAGGTAATTGGGTTTTTGGATCTTAGGTAGTTAGTGTTTTTTTGAATTAATCCATGCTTAGGTTCTAATTTTGTACTAATTTTTTGATTTGTGAATAGTTGCGTTCGTGATGTGTAGAGTGTTGTTAATTATGTGCTACAATCGACTCTTATGAAGCCACATTTTGATGTTTTTCGTATGATTAATACTATTTTGATTGATAATTTGTGACAACAAGCGATGTCTTCAAAGGATACTCATTCTGTCATGGAGCCATCACTAGAATGTGGTTGTCCCGCTTGAAAAATGTCTTGTATGAATGCAAGGGAGCCCAACTACATTTTGAAAGGGTTAAGGATCACAGTGTTGCTCGTGATCCTAGTAATGGCTCTCATGTTGATGTCCCGAGAATATTTTTCAGGAGACCTGCTACTTCAAGCGAGGTTCCTCAACCTCCAATCATCAGATCAATCGAAAGCGAGAATCATGAGTTCTTATAGTTTATCTACACCCTTCATTCTATCGACTCCTTTAGATCGAAGAATCTACGACTCGAGCAGAACATTCTAGACTATAGTGAGGTATCATATGAACCTTAATCCTTAAATCCATCAGCAAAACTTCTATCTTCTATGCTTCAACATATTTGGTAATACTTTTAGATGCTTATAATTTTAGAGTCCAACTTTTATCCACATTCTTCCCAATCTATGTCAAGTTTAAAAGGAGGGTATAGCCAGATATAACGACAATAAGGGATTTAGAAAGGGAGACAAACTTAGTGAGAAAAGGAAGAGAGTACATGAGAGTTATGAATCATGAATTTTTTGAATTGAGATAGTTAAAGGATCAAGTAGCGGAATAAAGGAAGTATGAAGAATTAATGGACATGATTATTTAATAAGCAAAGATGCATCTGAAGGTGGAAATACTAAGCTCACCAGATGCATCTTCGTTCATTAAATACTCATGTCCATTAATTCTTTATATTTCGTATAATCCTCCAACTTTTGCTTTAATTAACTACCTCAATTCAAAAAACCAACATTTAATGTCATATGTTATTTTCCCTTTCTCCAAAAGTTTGTTTATCTTTCTAAATCCTTCATCGTAATTATATTTTGATCACATACCCTCCTTTTAAACTTGACACGAGTCAGAAAGCAAAAGGATAAAAGCTGAACTCGAAAATTCAACGTCTAGAAGTATTACTGAGTATGTTGAAACATATATAGAAGATAGATGCTCTGTAAATGGATTTAAGGGTGATTGTTCATATTAGAGTTATTACATGTTTCAAGAATTTCTTGCAATGTATAAAGCAATACACATGAGATATATGATTGAATCTGGTCTTTCTATATTTCAATTATATTTATTGTACAAAAATTAAACCAAATATAATTGAACTACAATTCCTATACACTCACTCACTACATCATCAAATCACAACATTACATAAAAACTTATGTCAAAGTAGTGAAATATATTTTAATTAACACTTCGACCTGTAGTAAAATTCTCTTAAAAGAGTTGCTGTAAATAAAATATTGTCAAAAAAGTGTTTGCACAAGTATAAACTATAAAGCACACATAATTAAAGAGTTGCAATAAACTAATAGTTTTATTCAAAAAGCTAATGACAAAGACATATTAGTTTGAAGGGAAATCCATGGCACATGTGACCAAACATGTGAGGACATTATGAATGGATAGTGAATAAAATAGCTCTCGACCTAACTAACCTAACTAAGCAAAGGAAAGCCTTTCACGTGCTTTTACTTAGCAACATAATATGATTACAATTTCTTCCCATTATCGCCTGCTAATTAATATAGCTTAGTACTTAATCACGTTACTCAAATTCTTTAATCTTTAACCAATAGCTGGTTACCGTACGATGCTTATGCCAAGTTGGTTTTAGAGAAAACCACGTACACAATGGAAAACCCATCATTTGCATACCAATAATAAATTGCACGACGTGCACTTACGAGTGTACTACTCCAAATATTTAACTGTATCTTCATATAAAATATAAGAAATTAGGTGAGTTGGGCTCCAATGGCTTACCAAGGTCAAGGCAAGCCTCACGGCTGTTTGAGCGCTTACAGAGGTACTTATAGTTACAGATCACACACCAAAGAGGTCCTCACATCAACAACGAGAGTTAAACCCGCAATCTTGTGGGGAATGAGTCAACTCCTTACCAACTAAGCCGAATTTCATTGTCATATAATAAGTTAGTTAACAACAACAATCAAAATATTTTCATCGTAAAATTTTTAACAATTGAGTTATTTGCATTGGAATTTTAACAAAACCAACACACAATACACCACATTGTCCTTAGATTTTAGTTTTTAGAAGAATTAAAAAAATAGCTTCCTCATAATTATTTAAATTCTATTTAGTTTATCTAGTGACATAATAGATAGCAAATGAGATTTTAACAATAATCTTGCTTTTAAGTCATTATAAGAGAATGTTCAAAGTAAAAACTATAGTTTGATATCCTTTAAATAAACAACCACTATTAGAGTAAAAACTATAGTTTGATATCCTTAAATTCTATGCGGCATTTGAGGCCACAAAAAAGAGAATTAAGGTACAAAGTGGGGAGGTTGTTTTGCTCCATTTAAGATTCGGTAATTTCAATCTTTAAATGAATATGAGTTCAATCTTTGTTGGAAGGTACTATTGTCTTTGTTATCTTTGAAGCCTCATAACTAAAAGAGCATATATGTCTTTATATAAAAGCATCATTATCTTATAAATATTATCTTTAACTTTCTTGTCATCAACATGTTCAAGAATAACACCCCTTTTTAGATGATATATTGGTAGAGTTTTTATTTGTCACTGGACATATTGGCAAACACCACCTATAAATTCAAATGCATAAAATGCAGATCTCGAGTAACCACGTTCAGTCTAACTATTGATGGAGCTTGGGAGTATTTGTTGAGGGGGCCAAACACTCGAGCGTATGTTCAGATATCAATATTTCACACCCAATTAGGCGTGGACGTGAAATTTGTAGAGTGAAGGTTCACACTAAACATGCATTTGAAATTTTTCCAACAGGATTCCAAACATGTTGCTAGTAATATATTCGACAATGAAAGACAAAAAAAGTAAATAAATATAAATTTTTAAGATAAAATATATTTACGAGAAATAAAAACTCGGTTAGGAATTCAAAATCACATTACTCTTACAACATAATAATAGATTTAATTCATTTTAAGTTAGAAGCCTCAAATTATTTTATGGACAATCATTAAATACATATCCATAAATTAATAATATACATATAGAGGACAACTTTAAAATAAAATTCGAAAATATTATGTTTCATCTTTTATGCTGATTTTATGTCTGCGCAATATTAACATTGGATCATTATCATGTTAAATAAATTTTATCCGTAAGGTCTAGCTCAACTAGCAAATCTTGAAATTGTTAGGTTCGATATCATCACTCGGGTTTGAACTCAATACATCACAATTGCGTATACGAATTCCAAGTGGCACTAACCACTTCGTGTACATACGAAAAAATTCTTATGAAGTAGACAATTTTAGTGATGTGGCAGTACCAATCATTATTTTATTGCAAATTTGCTTATGAAAATAATTAAGGAGTAAAACACGAAAGGAATATAATGTAATTTAGCTCTGGTCCTCAATATAAGATATTTACATCATAATATTCTAGTGGCAGTTTTTGTATGTGTGTAAAAGTCAAAAAAAAATTAACAATTCTATATTACTTCATATAATATATGTTTGCCAATGCAATTTTTTGATCAATGTGGATTACTCCTTCCAGTCTATGTATACTCCTTTCGTAGCAATATATAAGCAAAATTTGACTCACTTAAGTTGTAACATGATATTTGTAAAGCAGTAAAATGAAACGAGATATAATTAAATGATAAAGCACCTCACACCCCTTAGAAGATTAGCTAAACACATTTTATCATCTTAAAGCAGTAAAAAAAGAAATTACATCTCCCAAATTTTAATTCATGGGAAATTTTACATCTCAGTCATTGATTAAAAAAGAATAGAGAGATTTTAACAAGTGATAAAAAAAAAGTGAGAATTAGGAGTGTTTAATGGTTAGGAGTGTTCAATAAATTTTTTTTGGGGGCGGGGGCGGTGTTAAATTCTCCTTAATGATTTATACAGTATTTTTCATGAGAATAACAAGAGTTATTAGAAAATTAAATCCAAATTTGGGAGATGTAATTTCTTTTTTTACTGCTTGAATTAAAATTAAATCCCAACCCTTGAAGTTTTTTTTCTCTCATAAACTGTCCAAAAATTATCTAGATTCTAGATTCTAGATTCTTATAAACGAGACCAAAAAACCGTCCAAAAAATATCTTCCACTTAGTATCAAACGGATTATATTTTCTCGATAAGAACCTTATTTTTTTTCGATAAGTGAGAGTTGTATTAATAACCATTTAGTCCAACATCATTGACACACACTCCCCTCACCTTCTATGAATTATTAATACGTATCTCTCAACTACTTTATATTAACTATTCGTTGCACTTCAATTTAGTTATAACAAGGGATATTTAGTCTAATCTAAAAAAAACAAGGGGTATTTAGTCAAAGTAAACAATTTTACCTTGAAAATAAGCATACTAAATAGTTTTATTAAGACTTGTGCATAGCCTAAAAGACATACTCCCTCCATTCCTAATCTTTGGTACTTTTGGCTTGTTACACACATATTAATGTACCAATTTGCGTTCGTTAATTACTAAAATGTCCTTTTTGTAAGTCTTGGGATAATTGAAGTCAAAATAAATTAGCCTTGAGACAATTAATTCATACTTTGAGACTCTAAAAGAGTAAATAAATATAGAGAGTATATTAGGAATAATTAGGTGAATTGTACATTGGGTTTTTAAAAGTACCATTGTTTTGTAACAAAAATAAAAGGCCAAAAGTACCAAAGATTAAGAACGGAGGGAGTACAATTTAAAACGAGGAGTAATATTTACACTCTTCATTCCAAAACTTTTGTACTTTTTTAGCTACTTCCCCCGTCCCAATTTGTTTGCAGTTTAAGGTTTTGACACACTCTTTAAGAAAATGATTAAGAGTCTAGATTTAAAAAAAAATGTTGTCTAACTTATCATATAACATTTTATCTCTACATCGAAAAATGTGAGTAATTTATTGGATGTAAAAAGTTATCATAATTAATAGGGGTATAAGTGGAAAAAAATATTAAAACTTTCATTGAAAATCTAAAACAACAATCAATTTGGGACAAATTGATTTCACTATAACAACAAACAAAATGGGATGGAGAGAGTATTACACACAAATTTTTTAAAAAATTAAGTATTAAAATACCCTCCAATGTAACATTAATTTATCTAGAAATTTCTATACTTCTTATTTGGGTATCTAATACACTCTTTGACATAAAATGGTACATTTTGAACATTTTGATGAATTATATAGAAAATGGCTATATTTTGAAAAGTACTCCCTCCGTCCAATATTATATGAATTTCTAGCCAAAAAAAATTGTTCCATAATACATGACTTTTTAGAATCCCAATGAAACATTAATGTTTCGTTTCCTACCATACCCTTCATTATTTAATAATATATACTAGTATTTCATAACTCTACTAATTTATCTTCACAATACCATTAATGAAGGTTAATTTAGTAAACTAAATCATAACTTCTCTTTCTTATACAAAACTAACTAGTTTTCTATATATGTGTGAAATGATCTAAAGCGATATATAGTATGGGACGGAGGGATTATTAGTTTGGAACAAAAATAATAAGTTAAAAATACCAAAGTTTTAAAACAAATAGAATAACTTTTTTTTATGGACAAAAGTTAACTCATTTCATTCCATGAAAAGGTTATAATTAACTATAAATTCTACAAGTTCCCATGCACCTCAATGGAGTTTCCATCTTCTCTTCAGGGAGTACTTTCTATGCTATGGCCAAGAAGAGCTTAAAGACCTAGCGACATCCTTGAGCTGCGAGAGAACATATAATGATACATTACTGTACACCCATATCTTTTTGGGATATTTAATTAATATATGTTTGGTTTCTCTTTCTTTTATTATTTTATTTATGTCAAGCCTTTTTATTTTATGATATCTCTGCGTGCAACTACATCTTGTTTTATGCATGGAAGTAATTTAAAAACCAGCTAACACTTTTAGAACAAGTTGATACTTTTTATAATCTCTTTTTAGGACCTTCAATTCTTTTATTTTGTTCTTCCTTTCGGTCTCTTAGCGATTTGGAGGGATCAATGCGTTTGCATACATTCCCTGCCATTTTATTATATTTTCTAAATCAATCCTCCAAGAGTTAGTGTATTACTGCAACCAATTTTTTTTTTAAATGTTTGTTCTATCTAGGTGTGATTGGATACTCAGGTAATATTTCCCTTATAATGTGGAAACTCTAAGGAATAATTCAATTTGTTTGTTTGCTATAGCTAGCCTATATTAATTTATTAGGTATACTTTGGTCAAAGAAAAAATTTATTAGGTATACTATATTTAGATGGTTGTGTTAATCATATCTTCTTATTTTCTTTGAATGACAAATGTTAGAATATTGTTACATTTGTGGATGAGTGAACTACCTTCCTCCGTGTGAGTAGGGGTGTGCAAAACAAATGGACCACCACACCTTTTCCCTAAACTGAACCCAACCAAACCTAAAAAGCCCAAACCATTCAAATGGTCCATTGACCACTCCAAAAAAATAAAACTGGGCCACCTACCCGAAATGAATTAGGTTACCCGATCCAAACTGAAACCTAGCCCTAGTGAAAACACTTCCTCTGAATTAGACATGTTGTACCAAATTCGAAAACACTTCTTCGGTTCTTCCTCTTCCAACTAGCCCCAAATCGAAAACCCTAGCCCCAAATGGAGGAACCCTTGCCTCAAATTGAAGCTTCTAGCAAATCATAACTCCGATTAGTATCACTCCCTTGCAATTTTGTTGCTCGCAATTTGAAGAAGCTGCTTGCGATTTTGGTTCTCGCAATTTGAAGAAGCTGCTTGCGATTTTGGTTCTCGCGATTCTGGTGCTCGCGATTTGAAGAAGCTGCTCGCGATTCTGGTGATTGCGATTCTGGTGCTCGCGATTTGAGGTCTGTTCTTTAAATTTTGTTTTCGTTTTTTGTTCTTTACGATTTGAAGCTGTTCACGATTCCGTTTGATGTTTCGTTCTTTTCGATTTGCGATTTTGCTTATGTGTTTATATGCTGATTTTCATGATTACAAGGCTTCTGGGTCTTGATTTATATGCTGATTTTGATGTTTACAAGATTTCCATGTAATGGGTTTATGTGTTTATGTGTTTGCTTATGTGTTTATGTCTTGATTTATAATCTGATTTTGCTTATGTGTTTATGTGTTTGCGATTTTGCTTATGTGTTTATATCTGCTATTCAAAATCACGTTTATCCAAATACTGATAGTGTGTTAATATTAGCTTCTAATATATGTGCATTTCTCAATTAAAATGGTTTATAGTTTTTCATTTATAAAAAAGGTATTAGGAGTATATAGAGGAAAAATGATTTTAACTGTTACTGAAATGTTCTTTAAATATTATTTTTTGCAGAAGCACTTGTGTTGAAATTTATCTAACTTGATTGTTATATGTTGTTCTTTAAATATTTATTGCTAAATTCTGTTTCTCTTTTTCACAGAAATCAAGTCGTAATTATTATATAATATATACTTTTCTGCAGAAGCATACATTTGATAATATGGATGGTCATAATAATATTACGGGCTCGGAAACAGCAGAGCATTTTGTTATTACTCCTCCACATTCTATCACAAACACTGGCAATATGTTGCCGCCTAAGCGTAAGAATCGTTCGGAAGCTTGGGATCACTTCACTGCAGAGGAAGGCCCATCCAAGTCAGCAAAGTGCAACTACTGTGGTAGTATGATAAAGTTCAACAACGGAACAAGTGCAATGCGAGCGCATTTGCCAAGGTGTAAAGACAATCCGCATAATGTTGGGAGACATGAATCAATTTCATGCTCAATGCCGGATATTGAAGGAGGAGTTGTTAGTTCTTCGCCTTCGATCTCAAAATTTGACCAAGATGTGAGTCGGAGCGACTTGGTAAAGATGTTCATTACAACTGAGCTTCCACTTATACTTGTGGAACATCCATATGTGCACAAGTTCATTAATGGCTTACAACCGAGATTTAGCATCCCATCACGCACCACATTAGCGCGTGATATTTTGAGACATTGGGACATAGAGAAAACAAAGTTAAAGAATACATTGTCACAGCATTGTCGTCGCGTTTGTCTCACCACCGACACTTGGACCTCCAACCAAAATTTCAACTACATGTGTCTCACAGCACATTTTGTTGATAACAACTAGAAGTTGCAGAAGAGGATTTTGGATTTTCTTAAAGTTTCTGATTACACGGGTGAAGTTATGGCGAAGACGATTCAACAGTGTCTAAATTCTTGGGGGCTTTTTCGTGTGCTCCGTGTCACCGTGGACAATGCCTCCTCGAATGACGTTGGTGTCCAACATCTCAAAAACTGGCTTCTATCTCGCAATGGCCTGATTTTGAGAGGAGCGAGCATTCATGTATGCTGTTGTGCCCACATCCTAAACTTCATTGTGAGGGAAGGAATGAAAGACGTCAATGAGTCTATTTCTAGAATTCGCGGAGCTGTGAGGTACGTCAGACGCTCTCATTCAAGGTTTGCAAGATTCAAAAGGTGCATTGATGAAAATATTGAGTACAAAGGTTTTGTTTCATTGGATTCTGAAACTAGGTGGAATAGCACCTACATAATGTTGGATGCAGCATTGAAACATAAACAAACCTTTACTGAGCTTTATTTTAGAGACCAGAGGTATGTTACTAAATTGGGTAAGGACACAGGTTTGATTACAAGTGAAGATTGGGATCATGTTCAATTCCTACTTCCATTTTTAAAAATTTTCTATAATGCTACACTGCGCATTTCTGGGACTTCATATTTAACCAGCAATCTTTATATGTATGAAGTTTTTGGCATTGGAAAAGAAATTTCAATAATTTGTAATTCTGTTGATGAAAAGGCAAAGTCAGTGGCTATAAGGATGAAGACAAAATATAATAAGTATTGGGGAAATCCTGACAGCCTCAACATGTTGTTGCTGACTGCTCTTGTACTCGATCCTCGACGTAAATTGAAGTTTGTGGAATGGATGTCGTGTAAGATTTATAGTATTGCTGACGCGGCTTCTTTAAAAGAGAAATTAGAGTTGCATTTGAAATCTATTTATGAGGAATATTCTGGTGTGGCCATGTCTATAAGGAATAATGTCAATCAGTCAGGTGTTACTGAAGAAGTTGATGCGTATGATTGTTCTGAATTCTATGACACAAATGGGTGCAGCACAACAGAGTATGAATTCACGAAGTGTTTTAAAGAAGATTTAGAAAGGCGTAGCCCAGATTTTGATTTGCTAGAATGGTGGAACGTAAACTCCAGCCGGTTCCCAATTCTTGGTAAAATTGCAAGAGAGGTATTAGCCATACCTATTTCCACTGTTGCCTCTGAAGCTACTTTTAGCATTGGGGGGAGAGTCCTTGATGACTATCGTAGTTCTTTAACCCCTACAATGGTGGAAGCACTCATTTGCAGCCAAGATTGGCTCAAAGGAGCATCTTCAACGCTTCTTACTACTGATGATCTTGACGAACTTGAGCGAATTGAAAGAGGTAAAGTATATATTATACTTGATATACTTATTATACTTAGATATATAATAAAATATATTTCTTTGTTTTGTAGAGGTATTTGCTGCGCAGGATGTCTGTAGCTCTTCGGTCCCAATTGCACTTGAGGATGATTGAGGTTCTGTCATTGGTCTGTAAAGGTTCTGTGACATTAACTTCTGATATTAACTTCTGTAAAGGTCTGTGACATTATGTGCCCAACTTTGGTTTCAAGTTGTTTGATAAATTCTTTTGCTCATGTTTAATTTCCAGTTGCTTACACAATTCTGTCCCTGTTTTAGCCATTCATTATTATTATGAATATCAATCAGTATGGTTTTTGTTCTTTGGCTCATGTTTAATTATTATAGCCTGTGTGTTCTGGCCATTTCATATTCTGCAAACCATATATATCTCTTTTGGTCTATGCAAACTGCAAGTATTTAACAATGGTCTTCTTTTGGTTGCATTTTGTAATGAACAGGTGAGAGAAGCAACTGATCATGTGAGATTGTCTTATCTAAATTTGCTGCAAAGAGTCTCCAAAAGAAGTATACTCAAATGGTTTTCTTTTGGTTGCATTTTTTTTTGGAATTGTAATGGGTTTTTGTGGAACTTTAGTTTTCTTTTGGTTGCATTTTTTTGTGGAATTGTAATGGTTTTTTGTGGAACTTTAATTTGTTATTAGGGAACTTTAATCTGTCTTATCAATGTTGCTAAATTTGATGACGGAATAGTAATGGTTTTATTGTAAAAAACCAGTTTAGAAAAGCCATCAATACTTAGATTCCTTTTGTGTCATTAATTTTATTGTTATCTAAAAACCAGTTTATGCTTTCCATTTTTAAAACAGTTAAATGAGTTTTGTTTTTTTAATTTTGAAAACAGATAAACCGGTTTTTTTTTCATTTTTAAATACTTAAACCAGCTTTTTTGCAATTGGCACTGGTTTTATTTTAAAAACATAGTTTTTCAGCAACTCTATCAAAACCAGTTCAAGAAGAAAAATCGGTTTAGATTAATAAAACCGGTTTATAACCAGTTTGATAAAAAAACCAGTTTACAATTTGGAACCGGTTCGGAACCGAACCCAAACCAGTTTGCAAGAAAAACCGGTTTTTATGAAGAATGGATCTGAAAACCAAACTAGATTGCAAATATGGTCTGGTTTGGTGTGGTTCATGCCCCATGCACACCCCTACGTGTGAGGAAGTCACTTGAGTAAAGTTTTTCTAATGGGGGAGAGTATCCATCATAGAGTGATTGGCTCTTGCAATTAAGGCCGTCTAGGTTAAGCTTTAGTCCTAGGAGAACAAGCTCGGTCTTCAACATGTGCGGCTTAAACCTTACTGATTGGGCCAGATGTGCAGGGTAAGATAGATTCAGGCTTAGGCCCTTTAACGGGCGACTTGTGGATACGGGCTACTGACCTCCTTAATGGGCGACTAAATTGTCTTGTATGCGCCCCATGGTCGACCTGGCCGTTCTAGCTAGTACATTGCCCTCATGGGTGACTTAGTTATCCCGCGTTCCTCACGAGAGACTTGATTGTTTTAGTACATTGCCTTCATGCGTGACTTTATTGTCTTGTGTCTTACGGGTGATTTGGTTGTTCCAGTACATATCCCTATGCCCTCTGATTTGCCACATCTATTAATAAGTTATATTCATTATATATTATTATGGGAAGACTAATTAAGAAGGGTGCGAAATTGATCTCATATGTTGTGCTTGGCATTTTTTTTGGAAGATAATGTGGCATTTTATTTAGTGTCGAGTGAAATGGATATTATATTAAGTTAACATATATTGTGTGTACTATTATGAGTGAAGTGTTGATCTGTTAGAACATATTGCTATAGGAATTAGTTTATATTTACTTGAATAAGATGACTAAATTGTTTTTGAGTAAGTCGGATAGTTAGTTCATTTTTTATAAACAAAAGCGTTCATATTAATTAGAGAATACAAAATGTACTCCAACCCATATACAAATGAGTTCGAATTATAAATTTAAACAAGTCATATATAGGGTAAAAGAGCGCCAATAATAGATTGTCTTTCTATTTTATTCTCTTAAACGTAATTGGGTTGAATACCCCTCCTACAAAGTGCATCAAAAGTACAAAACAGTTAATAAGTTTATTATTCTATAATAAATGTTATATATTATTATGACTTTAGTGTTTCATACATATGAATATGCATAATGACATTGTAGTTCTTTAAAAGAATACTTTAGTGACAAAATAAATAATGTGACCAAAAGTGTTCGACTATATAATATTATCATCAACTTTTGCAGTATGCACAATCCATCTTTTAAAGTTGGTTCTTTCTCTGATCCTTTAAGAAAGAACTGTGATATATGTAACATGTGCACTGGTACTGCTGAATCTCAAGGAATGGAAGATCACGACCCTTTGATGATTTCAAAGGTTGGAAGAGACTACAGTGAAGATAGAAAGAGAAGCAACAATGGGAGATTCATTGAAGGTCAACTATCTCACCTCCTCACACTCCTTCTTCCTAACCTTTCTCTATCTGAGGTTCGTAACCATGCATCTCTTAGTCTCTGTGTACGTATTTTTTTTATGTTTAGATGAAATGACAGATAACACCATGCACACACATTACACTATTCACACCTGAGTTTGAACCTGGGAGCTGACGTCCTTATGTCACTAAAATTGTCAAGGCAACCAACTGTGAGGGACGCTCTCTTTGTCGTATGTGCAAAGTTTTGCTTTTTTCCTTTTACACTTTTAGAGTGTTTCATTTTTGTTTCATTTTTATGTGGGTTTAAAAGTTTTTTTTTCCAGTAGTGGTGGTTTCATTAGTTTTATGATTTTGGGAGAGGAACTACTGCCTTTCGAAGATGGGTGTTTTTTGACTCCTTCACTTCTCTGCCCGAGTTCTTGTATCTGTTTCAGGTTTTTGGGTACCTTAAATACTAATCATATCATATATAATATAAAATACTTTAGCTTTGTCAAGAAAAGGTAGTTGTGTGGTCATGTTTATCTAAGATAATCGTGTATCATTTTTTGTTTTAGATTGAGACGACATCTCCTCATCTTAAAATTTCGTCATAAAAAAATGCGATGGTCGGTGTTGCTGTCGTGGTCAATGCTTTCATAACGATATTTTTGCATTTTAAAATTTTCTTAGGTATCTTCTGCATTCTCTGTACTAAATAACTTTAATTGTAATTTCAATATTTCTTTAGGTTCTTTTTATTTTATAGATTTTGTTAGAATTGGTGTTGATACATATAGTTGAATAAAGCATTTGATTTGAACTCCTTTGGTTTTAATTCTATGTGAAAAGAAAGGCCAAAATTTGGTTGTCTTAAATGTAATTTTTTTTCTTGCAAAACCACTCAAATTAATATACGTAAATGTAAACTAATATATTCGTATTTAATGTTATCATTTCAAATATACTCTTAAATTAATTCATTAATCTTGTGAGGTGAGAATATTTTTTTTTTGATAAGCAGAATATTATAATTAGAGGTTATTTAGTGAATCTACTTTCCATTTTATCTAAAATCAAAAAAATTAAATGCATTTAATTAAGATTGTTTATTAAGCGTGTAAGTTCATTGGAGGGAGTATTTGATAATAATATTAAAGATTTAAAGGTAAAAAATGGGTTTACACCACACAAAAAAAGGTAAATTGGGTTTCTTACTTTTAATTTGATAATACCCCGAAGTAGATATATTTTTTTGATACAAACCCGAAGTAGATATATGCTGGATGTGTTGAAAGATAATTCGGTGTTTCATTTTTTTTAATACTTTATGTTTTTATTTTTATTAAAATTTTGTAGATTACTAATTTTTTCAGCTAAGTACAAATCAAAAATTTGTTTAGTTAGTATAAAAATTAATATGATAAAATAAGATACAATGATTATTCAAGTAATTTATTGAATTTTTTTATATTTGTTCGTCAAAAAATTATGTGCTCAACCCTTTATGAAAGGTGGGAAGAGTGTTCTACTAGTGATGTAGAGCTTGATGTTATTAATAAATTTAGTACTTATCAAAATAACTCAATTAACAAATGATAGAAAAAATTCAAATCCACTCAGTAGTTATTACCAACAATAATATATATATTTATGAAAATAAAAACATCCAAACTATTAGTAATTAACTAAAATTATAATATTAATATTCTTTTATGTGTGTGCGTGTCCGGAGTGCGGGGCAAGATGATATGCATTATAGTGTCCGTACTCGCACCCGTCCGTCCTCATACAAATTTGTGGGTAATTAATCCGCACCCGCACTCGAACTCATATCTATTGTGCAAGTATTTATTTGGCTCATCGTGGATAAATTATGCGGGTATTTATAGGCTGAATTATCTTTCTATAATATTCAAAATATTACTTTATCCTATCAAATACAACAATCATATCCATCTAATCCATTCCCTCATATTATAAAAATTAATCATAATATCATATCGAATATGTTTTTGCCAGAAGACATTGAGTTACTTAATTAGTTGACCCGTCTCTCTTAACAAAACTAATCATATAGTTTGTATTTTCGACCAAAAAAAAATATTTGTATTTGAGTGAACAATATTTTTGCATCTATGAGAATACCAAAATTTGAAAGTGAATGTTTTATTCCCGTGAAGAGCGTCTACAACTAGTTTGCAATTCAATTCTGTCCATATTATCTTATCTCGAAGCCAACATATATAAAATCAAATTTTTTAACATCTCATTGTCCATAGTCCATATAGTTTCAATTATGTGTAATACTTATTTTGTTGACATATATGAAATCAATGAATGCACTTGATGCAGGTGAAAGAAGAGCTGATATCACTTGCAAAGATAGCATGTCCAATGATAATGACTAATGTCCTTTTATACTCTAGATCTGCCATTTCAATGATCTTCTTAGGTCGCCAAGGGAAAGTAGAGCTAGCTGGTGGTGCACTAGCAATTGGATTTGCAAACATAACAGCCAATTCAATTCTTAAAGGTCTTACAATGGGAATGGAACCAATTTGTAGCCAAGCATATGGAGCAAAAAGATGGTCAATTCTAAGTCAAACATTTTTCAAAACCCTATGTCTCCTCCTCCTTATTTCCATACCCATTTCACTATTATGGCTAAACATGACACCACTTCTTCATTTATTAGGTCAAGACCCAGAAGTCACAAAAATTGCACAAATTTACATGATTTATTCTATTCCTGAATTACTTGCTCAAGCTCATTTAAATCCACTAAGGTCATTTTTAAGAACACAAGGGTTAACATCTCCACTTACTATATGTGCTTCTTTTGCTGCCATTTTACACCTACCCATCACTTATTTTTTGGCCACATATTTAAATCTAGGTGTAAAAGGTATTCCTTTAGCTACATTTTTGAATTCCATTAACATGATTCTAGGTTTAATCATTTATCTACTTCTATCAAAAAAAGCACTTAAACCATGGGAAGGCGCTAATACTTTCTCAACTTTCCACGGTTGGAAACCGTTGCTAAGTCTTGCTTTACCTAGTTGCATTTCAGTGTGTTTAGAATGGTGGTGTTATGAAATAATGTTATTTTTATGTGGACTTTTAAAAAATCCACAAGCTACTGTTGCTACTATGGGAGTGCTTATACAAACAACTGGGTTCTTATATGTGTTTCCATTTTCATTAAGTGCTGCTTTGACTATAAGAGTTGGTCATTCATTAGGTGCTGGGGAACCTATTAAAGCACAAAGTACAGCTATGGTTGGAATTTTTATATCATTCATATTTGGTGTCTCAGCTTTTATTTTCTTGGTATTTGTAAGGAAAGTTTGGGGGAAGTTTTTCACTAATGAGACACAAATTATTGATATGGTTACAACTATACTTCCAATTTTGGGGTTATGTGAAGTTGGTAATTGGCCTCAAACAGCTGCATGTGGGATATTAACTGGGATTGCAAGACCTTATGTTGGTGTAAGAATAAATTTGTGTGCTTTTTATCTTATTGGATTGCCAGTTGCTGTTTTTGCTGCTTTTAGTTACACTTATCAGTTGAGAGGTTTGTGGTTTGGAATGCTTGCAGCACAAGTTTCTTGTTTTTGTATGATGTTGTATACTTTGATTCAAACTGATTGGGGACACCAAACTAAGAGAGCTGAACAACTTGCTCAGAAAAATATTGTGGAGGAAATTGTAAAGGATGAGGAAAGTGGATTGCTTAATTCTGATTTATGATATTTATATAAAATCAATTTTATGAAGTGAAAATATCCAACACATGGTATAGTACTAAGCATTATTTTTCTTGAGATTTTTTTATCTTTGTTCATTCATTAATGGTAGGTAATAGGGACATTATTTCTTTATTTTTTTCCCTTTTTATATTCAATTGTGTGTACATAAGAAAAGGTAAGTATGTGAACTCCATTCACCATGATTAGTGGTGGCAATGATGCCATCAGTTGCAAGATGTTCGCAGGAACCCTAGCAAATAGTTCAAACGTATGCCATTATTGGTTAATTTGCTATGGTGATTTGGCTAGTCGATTTGGCTAGCAATTCTCGGCCAACAAAAAGAAGAAGGTAGGGCTAGCAGATTTGTTTGATCTGCGCCAATGACCTGAGGAACCCCTTAAAGGTTTGTTAGATCGATTTAACAAGGAAACAATGCTGGTGGATGAGCCAGACGAGAAATTCTTTGTTATCAGTAACTTTTTTTTGCAAAATCCCGCTTAAAACTAGCTTAGCTAGTACTATTTTAAAATTTTTTAATATTTATTATAATATTATTCATAAAAGGTATTTTATAAAATTATTATTATAATATTATTAATCCAATGGGTGAAATATGGTGGGGGTGGTGGTGGTGATGGTAGAGGTGAAATATTGGAAGTGGTGGTGGTGGAGAGAGAGAGAGACGATTAGAGAGAGGGGGGATGGTTAAAGAGAGGGGAGTGAGGGTGGAAGTTAATTTTGTGGAGGTAGTGGTGGTGGTGGTGGTGGTGGTTGAGGTGAAATATGGGAAGAGGGTCAGTCGCTGATTGACCAAGAAGGATATTTTGATGATTTGCCCTCTAAAGAAAAAGCAGCTGAATTTGAATTACAGAAAGCTTTGCACTTACAGAGAAGAATTCTGAAAGGGAAAACCATGTGATACTTGGCATACTCCCAATGGTAGTAACACAATACTTTCACAACCTGGAAAATTTAAGACATTCATCAAAGAACATTTCAATTTTTAGATCTGGATACAATTTATTGGACACCTCTACTATGAATTCCTATTTGTTTTAAAGAACAATTGCATTTACAATGATTATATTGATTATTTGATTTCTCCTTTGATTTTTTAGGAATATAATTTTATGTTCACTAGACCTTCCTCTAGGAGGACGTTAAAGATGTTTTTGGGATAAATGGTTGATGGTGCTTCTGGTTTACATGGGTGGGTTAGGCCATGTGGGTCGGGCTGTATAAAACAAAAGGGGGTGCAGTGAGTACCTATTGGATTAAAATGATACAACAATCAAAATAAAAGCCCAATTATTATCTCTATCTATTTCATTTGGGTTTTTTTTTTACCCCCATCATCTTCCATTATACCCCACAAAATATGAAAATCCGAAAATACCCCCCATAATATTGACTCAATCGGATCTACCTCATTTATAGGTAAATCTGCTTTGACATTAATCAAAGGCGGATTTAACTAAATTCGATTGAATGTAAAAAAGCGCATCGGATTTAAAATTAGTAGGGTAATTCCGCTTTTGAATTTAACAAAGAGGATCTACCCCCACAACAGTTAGATCCGATTTGTTACATTCAAAAGCGGATTTACCCTAAGGATTTACCCTTTCCCAGGGTAAATCCGACTTTATAAATTACTTTTAAACATTTAATTTTTTTTTACGGCATTTAATATGATAAATATATATATAAGAAATCTATAAACACACGTCAATCTAAACCGTCTAGATCGTCGGAATCATCGGATAAGTCTACACAGGTGGGCGCATCAGTGGGAGGGGGACGGGGCATGACCAGAGGAGCTATAGACTGCCATAGGGCAAAACGACCGGTATACGGATCCAACCATGAAGTAGAATCCTCTGATCGATTATGAGACCACATCAAAGCAACTGGAGGCAACGGACAAGCAGGCGAGATCGAAATATGCATCCAATGTTTATCCCCCAAGTTCAGAATAGATATGATTTTATACTTAGAAGAAGAATACATACCTCTCAAAGGCAGATAAGTAAAATTCATATTCAAAGACAATTGAAATAGGGCCACATTATACTTAGTTGCAACAAAGTACCCCATCTCAGGTAAACTCAACCACTTATCCTCCTTCTGAAAACTGGGGTATTCAATAGTTAACGCTTTTCGAAGTACTGCAAGTCTGTCCTTCCCAAACATGTAACTATACAGTTGCTCCATGTCCTTTGTTTCTTGGATTAAATCTTGCCTAATTGTAGGCCAACTATCCTCACCAATATCGAGACCAACCCCAATTGCTCGGAACCCAGAATTACCATCCTTTTTAACATCAATAATTTTTCTACATAAGAGTGCACATGATGAGGAACCAACAGTAAATGCAATTTAGTCTCGCCCTGCTGTGTTAATTTTTTAGTAGCACCCTGAGATAACTTTGAAGACCGCTGTGATGATTTTTTACAAGAAGACCGCTGTGATGATTTTTTACAAGAAGCCCCACGTTGTTGAGTCAGTTTCATCTTCTCATCCACATGCTCCCACCCAGAAGGATCACGTTTGACATCATATAATTTCTGCTTTTTCTTCTTTGGTGCACCTTTTGTTTTGACTTTAAATGGTGGTGGAACCATTGAAGAAGTGGTAGGGAATGCAAGCTCATTAAGTTGTTTCTTGAAGACAAATCTCTCATCCTCAGTCATACGATTAAATCTCGCCCAGATCATCTCCATTTGGTAAGAAATATCACATCCATCAGATTTTTCTTGGGAGAATTTTTCATCTATAGAATCCAAACTCGAGTGTTTCCAATGATCGTCTACAACATCCAACGGAATAGAAGAACCGGAGACATGATACACACCTATCTCACAAGCACAAGGAAGAAGATGTGTCTTTCTAATAATGCACCCACACCGGCCTTTGTCATATCCAACCCCAGATGTCGATTTTTCAAACTCTTTTACCATATAATCCAAAGCATTTAAAGACCCAATACCGCGAAGCTTTTTAAACAAAGGAGTATTGGAAGCCACTTCAATACGGTTTATGCTTCTTTGAAAAGACCAGATGACTTTATCAAAATGAAGAGTAAGCATGTCATGGATAGATTTAAAACACTTAGACAGGTCACCTTCAGAAGTCTTCAAATGTCTCTTCAAAGTCCAATGAGCTGACTCGGCTCTTAAATAATAACAATAAACACGCATAAAAATTTAAAGGTTAAATTACACCAGAAGTCCTTTAAGTTATTTAATTGTAACAAGTTGGTCCTTTAAGTTTTTTTCGTACCACTTAGGTCATTTAAGTTATTTAACTGTAACAAGTTTGTCCTTTAAGATTTTTTCGTACACCAGAAGTCCTTTAAGTTATTTAATTGTAACAAGTTGGTCCTTTAAGTTTTTTTCGTACCACTTAGGTCATTTAAGTTATTTAACTGTAACAAGTTTGTCCTTTAAGATTTTTTCGTACCACTTAGGTCCTTTAAGTTATTCAATTGTAACAATTTGGTCCTTTATGTTATTTAATTATAACTTTTAAAGGCCAAAAAAGTTACATTTTGCGGCCCCAAATTGTTACAAATAAAATAACTTAGAGGACCTAAGTGGTACAAAATAACTTAAAGGACCAACTTGTTACAATTAAAAAACTTAAAGGACCTAAGTGGTACTCAAAAAACTTAAAGGACCAACTTGTTACAATTAAATAACTTAAAGTACCTCTGGTGTAATTTACCCAAATTTAAACTACGGCAAAAATACTAAACACGTGTCAAAAAAATTTAAACTACGATAAAAATACTAAACACGTGTCAAAAAAATTTAAACTACGATAAAAATACTAAATGCCAAAATACCTGTTGGTGGCCTGATTACCGAAGTGTGGGATCTGATTTGTCCATGCCACGATAAATCTTTCCTTATGCTTTGTCAACCACGTGTCATGCATATACTTAATAAGACCGGGCAAATCAGCGCAGGAGTCCTCAAAAATCTTCAACTGAGCTGAGTACTCAGACTCGTCAAGTGAATCAATAATGTTGTGCCAAAGAGAGAGGACATCCTTTTGCCTATCCACGTGCACAAACTCTTTAATCTTCGCTTTCACATTTTTAGTCACGTGCCAAGAACACAACAAATTGGTAGTAGAAGGAAAGACATCAAGAATACCAGACATACAACCAAGATCTCTGTCAGTCAAGAAAACTTGAGGTTGAATCCCGTGCAAGTCAAATAATTCTTTCAGTTGCTGCAATGCCCAAGTAAAATGAATACCAAGCTCGTGTGCAATATAGGCAAAACCAAGTGATAAAGTTAACTCCGTGCTAGTGACTCCCACAATCTCCAATAGAGGTAGATTGTATTTTTTGGTCTTGTAGGTTGTGTCAAGAATAAGAACCTTGGGAAACAACCGGAATAATTTGATAGAAGTGGGATGCACCCACATGATGTCACTGACCACATCGAAACCCTCAACCTTTCTGCTCCAACATAAACAATTATGCGACTCAATTAATCTCAACAACTCCTGAATGTCCGTTCTAGAACCCCTCTGAAAAGACCTATGCTTGTGACGCTACCTATATATTTGAGCAAGAGAAGTGACGTTGTCCAGATAATGACTCTTCAAAGCAGTAAGACAATCTTTCGGGGCAACATCCAGATCAGCGTGCTCATTAACCATAGCCTTCTGCGGCTTACTTAAACGACCAAAAGTTGTCGTCCCGACCGGGGTAGTAAGCAGCTGATGTGTGTGCCGACCACACATAACCTTCACACGCCAACCCCCATCACGTATCGTACAAGTAGCTCTCAATGTAAACGGACAACTTCTTCTCTTAGACCCGAAAACTATAGAATCATTAGACCACTTCCCTTGCTTCTCGCAACCAAAAAGAACCTTATCTCTACTCCCCCTTTTAGCTCCAAATTTCTCAGATCTGACCTTGATAACCACAACTTCAATACGTCTCCCAATTGCGATAGCCCACTCTTCTACATCCTCGCGTGTAGAAAATATCTACAAAATAGAAAAATGTTACGTACTTAATTAATTAAATATCTATCAAACTTGATTAAAAAAAATTAATATGAAAAATATATCCTCTCCGTCCTGAATGGCTCTGTAGTCACTATCTTGAAAGGAACCAGCTGTGACTCTGCAACAATGTTAAATCCGATTCAGAAAATGTCAAAGGCAGATTTACGGAGGGGTATGTAAATCCGATATCATCATCAGATGTAGCTACATCCGTCCAGGATAAAAATTCACTTTTAATACAGTAATAAATGGTCAAATCGGATTTAACTTTCAGGTAGTTAAATCCGATTTGACCAGTTGGTGCGTATTAAATACATATTTAATGCTAATCGGATTTACCTTCCATTTGGTAAATCTGATTTCTGATATTGTAGGGCCTACCAGCCTTTTTAGCTGCTCGGAGGAGCAGCTCTTCTAGGATCTCCATCTGGAAACCTTTCCATTAAGTTCTCAACCTTAGAAACCACTTCTATTAACATGTGCACATTTTCTTTAAAACAAAAGGTGGCGCTAAGCAGTGACGTATCTAGGAACTTGAGTTAGGGTGTGTAAAAAAATTTAAACACACGCATTTCTATAAATATAATAAAAGAGGAAGAGAAGAAAGAAGAATTTACTCGAGAAGGAGGAAACGCGCGGAGAGAGAAAATTAGAAATGTGTAAGAGTGTACGTAATTGTGTGAATATGGTGTATTAGATAGGTAATATGGTGTATTACTCATCTGGTGGTAATACAATCTCCACAAGCCGGTTTCTCATAGAGTTATTTTTTAGTTGTCATTAAACAATGATTCATGGCTTTTCTGCAGTTTTAGAGTTTTCCACGTTAATATGGTGTTTTGATTGTGCTCATTTTATTTCTCTATTTATTTTTCCAGCAACAGGTATCCGAGTCTTCTGGTTCGGTGGGGTATTAATTTCTATTATGCTCTGCGGTTGTAGCTTTGTCTGATCTTCCACATTAGAAAAGATGTTTGATATTGTGAAAATATTGTTTGTGAAAGATTTTGGCTAGGAAAGACTTGATATTTAAGCTCTCAATTGTGGCCCACCTCTCTTTCCTTGAAACCTACTTGGTGCTGGTGGCGGATCCAGAAAACTTTTTTAGTGGGGGCAAAAAATAGGTTGTGCTATTAATTTTCAAAAAGAAATAGATCATCTCTAGTGGTTTTATATTTTAAAAATGTTCTATAATTTTTCGTTAACAATGTCTTTTTTTTGTTATCGTGTCATTGGTGCGTAATTTCCACCGGTTTTGCTGGTGACTAATCTACGCCGAGAAACATGACTGGCCACGAGTACAATGTCCTTTTTGTGATTAAGCATTTTGGAAGTGTTTATTGTCTTTGGCGTGAATTTCCTCTTAAAATATTTCTCCATTTCTAGCACAGTAAAATACATAAAATTACTAGTTAAATATTTAATACAAAATTAAAATTTATACATAACACCAAACAATAAACCTTATACCAACAACAAGGGTTGGAATGACCGGTAACTGGGTTCGGATCCCACCCAAGGTCTCGAGTTTGAATTTTGGGTTGTGGCAAAAACTTTGTTGGGAGGAGAGAACCACGCGGGCCGGCAAAGCCGAAAACTCGTGACCAACCAGATTCTCCAACGTAAATTAGTCATTGATAAAGTCGGTGAATACTACACACTAATGACATGTAACAAAAAAATAAAGAAACCTTATGTCTTCAAAATTTTAAAACAAAAGACCTATTTAATACCTAATTAAAATCTAAAACTAAATTAATATCAAAATAAACCCATAAATGAAAGTAAAAAGATAATTTAATAGAGAAAGAGTGCTTGTGTAAGTTTGTTAAATAGAGTGAGATGGACTCTTGAGAATGTACGTTTCATAAGTCCGAAACTCTTAAAAATTAGGTTAGCTCAGTTGACTCAACTGGATCAGTTCCTAGTATGTCTATTTCACCTAATACTAATGTGCCTGTTTCCACTAATAATACTGTACCTGATGCCTCTTCATATGTTTTATGGCATCATAGACTAGGTCATGCAAAGAGTCTCACAGTACATTCTGTTTTAAAACATTGTAATATTCCCATTGCTTCTAGTAAGACATTTGAATTGTGTAAATCATGTTGCCTTGGTAAATCTCACAAGCTCTATGCACCTCCCTCTACTACCACTTACACTATGCCTTTTGAACTTGTTTATACTGATCTTTGGGGTCCTTCCCCTACCCCATCTAGTGGTGGTTTTCTGTACTATATTGCTTTTGTTGATGCTTGTACAAAATAGGCAAAATTACAATAGAGGACCTTTAAGTTATTTATTTGTAACAAGTTGGCCCTTTAAGTTTTTTTTGTAACATATAGGCCCTTTTAGTGATTACTCTAGCTTATGTATGTTGATGTAATGCTACTTTATATATTGTGATTACTCTAGCTTATGTATTTTGATGCAACCAAGCATATTTTGGTGTATTTTGATGTAATCAACGATATGACATTTTACTAAAAGGGCCAACGATGTCAATGTTAGGTAACTTAAAGGTCCTATTTGTTACAAAAAAAAAAACTTAAAGGTCCAACTTGTTACAAATAAATAACTTAAAGGTCCTCTGGTGTAATTTTGCCTACAAAATATACATGGATTTATTTCCTAAAAGCTAAATTTGAGGCAATTCAGGCCATTAAACAGTTTCATCAAATGGTCAAAACTCAATTTTCCTGCCAATTAAAGGCAATGCAGTCAGATTTTGGGGGTGATTTTTGCCCTTTCACTAATCATTTAACCTCCCTAGGCATCCTACATAGAAAGACTTGTCCTTATACCTCACATCAAAATGGCTCTGTGGAAAGAAAACATAGACCCATCACTGAAACTGGTTTGTCTCTCTTAGCTCATGCCTCAGTGCCACTTAACTACTGGGATCACAGCTTCACTACTGTTGCGCATCTCATTAACAGGTAACCTAAAACCTAAGGTCTTCCTCACTCATTTGGAACCAACTAATGTGAAAACTGCCCTAGCTAACCCTCAGTGGGTTGAAGCAATGAAAATTGAATATTAGGCACTGGTTGCTAATGGCACTTGGACTCTGACAGAACTGCCACCCAATAGAAAGGCCATTGGGAACAAATGGGTCTATAAAGTAAAAAAAATCCTGATGGCAGTGTAAATAAGTACAAAGCTCGCTTGGTAGCCAAAGGATACAGCCAGCTACCAGATTAGGACTATGGTGAAACCTTTACACCTGTCATAAAACCTGGTACTATTAGAATTCTCCTAACTTTGGCACTCACTCACAAATGGGAAATACAACAGATTGATATTAACAATGCATTTATCAATGGCTTTTTACAAGAAGAAATATATATGCAACAACCACTAGGGTTCATTTCAGATAACAAGAACCTTGTATGCAAGCTACACAAGTCATTATATGGACTCAAACAGGCCTCTAGGGCTTGGTATGAGAGTTTAAAGCAGGCTCTTCTACAGTTTGGTTTCAATCCTAGTAGGTGTGATCATTCATTATTTATATATACAAAAGGGGGTATTCAACTATATCCTTTGGTGTATGTGGATGATATTCTAATTACAGGGTCCAAGAGTACATTGATTCATGATCTTATCAGCAAATTGCAATCAACTTTTGCACTCAAACATTTAGGAACACCAAAATACTTCTTAGGAATTGAAGTGAAATACCTGAACTCTGGTGCTCTGCTCCTCACACAGAGAAAGTACATTGCTGATCTCCTTGAGAAGGCCAACATGACTGGTTGTAGCCCAATGTCCACTCCAATGGTATCCAACCTCAAATTGAGCCGTCACGGAATTGATACCCTACCTGACCCTCATCAATACCATTCCATCGTGGGTGCCTTGCAGTACATAACCCTAACACGCCCAGACATTGCCTTCTCCGTCAACAAAGTGTGCCAATTTCTCGCTTCACCTCTTGATTCTCACTGGTGCACTATAAAAAGGATCCTCCACTACCTCAGTGGTACTGCAAATTTGGGGCTTTTACTTCAACCAGCTCTAACAGAAGTTCCTTTCTCTGTTCGTGTTTACAGCGACTCCGATTGGGCGAGTGACCCTGACGACCGTCGATCTACCTCTGGTGCATGTCTATACATTGGCGCCAATTTAGTTGCCCGAAGTGCGAAGAAGCAAACTCTCGTTGCACGATCTAGCGCAGAAGCTGAGTACCGTGGTCTCGCCAACGCCACCGCAGAGCTCCTCTGGGTTCAATCACTGCTAACGGAACTGCATGTTCCATTTCAAACACCAACTCTCCTCTGCGACAACCTCAGTGCCGTTCACATCTGGCATAATTCGGTTCTTCACTCTCGGACAAAGCATTTAGAGCTTGATTTACACTGTGAGAGAGAAAGTCGTCAATCGTCAGCTGCGTATTGAACATGTCCCAACAGCCGCACAACTTGCAGATGCCTTAACGAAGCCTCTCCCTCTTCAAAGCTTTCTGGACTTACGAGTCAAACTCAAAGTGGGCTCATTCTCAGGCCCAACTTTGAGTTTGAAGGGGGCGTAATAGAGTAAAAGATGTGGTGCAAATAGTACATGTAGCAAAACAAATATTATCCATTGTAAGCCCATGTGGCAAAGTTAGTTACAACTACAGTTGCCTATATAAGGCAAGTTCTCTAAACTGAAATGTATGGATTACACATTCAATAATACAATATGAAATTCATTCTCTCTCTCTCTCTTAGATCCTTCACAAACCAAGACAAAACGGGTCAATGACAAAACATACAAGGTGTTCCCAATAATGTAGCTCAATTGACAAGCTAAAAAACACAAAAGAGTTGCAAGGAGGCAAATTTTAGAAATTAACATTTCCCTCACTCCTAACTACTTATTAACCTCTAACATTTGCCTATAAAGTAACGCCAACAAGATCACCCAAACTGCTTTGTCATACTTCGATCATATCTCCTTTACCAGTCTTTGACTCCGATCCAGTTTTCAACATACTAGCAGACAATAACAAGATATTATTTAGACAAAAAAACCAAGATATTATATTATTGTAAAAAATAATATGATATTATATTATTAAACTAATATTAAAGTATATAATATATTTATTATTTTAATTATAAATTTATTTGGCACGAGGAAAGAAGATTGAGAGGGAAGGAGGGAAGCGTTGAAGAACATAGTCCGTACACAACTGACTTGAGTGCCTGCCCCATTTGCATTCATACATAATCTAAGCCTGCCGCGTCCGCCAAAACTTTTTCTAATTTTTCCCCAAACCTCTCCACGTGTTCCCTTTTCATTCGCTCCCACTTTTTCTTTGTTTTTCTCTCACGCACACGCACTTTCTCTCTCTTCCCCCAGTTTTCAGCTTTCACAGAACAAAAAAAATACTCCGAAATATCTTCTTCTTCTTCTTCTTCTTCTTACTTCAAATTTCAAATTCACCTCGTGCGTTTTTCAAAGCCATCATCATCAACTTGAGAACCTTTGCGTGTTTGTGACTCTCTGGTTAGTTTTCATTTTCTTTAATTTCTTTAACTCTCTCTCTCTTTCTCTTTCTTAGCTCTTTAATTTCTTTACTTTTCATTTTTGTTTCTTTTTTTTTTCTTATCTTGTTTATATTTTTCTCTAATTTTTTATAGGTGAACTTCACCGAAAGGTCTGCTTTCAACTGAAGAGTTTGAAATAAGGCTCATGTTATGCTATGATATGCTGCTTTTTGTGAGAATTTAATTAACTATTCTTTTCAGGTTCATTTGTGATGTAAAGATTGTGTTTTTATTTATTTTATGTAAAAACGAATTAGGGTTTAGTTTATAGAAAGGAAGATTAAGGAGAAGTTGGTTTTTGTTTTGTTATTGGATTAAAAGATATATATGTGTATATTTCTTTTTGTTGAAGTTTTTGTTTTGTTGGTAAATTCAATTGAAATGAGGAATTGGGGTATAGTGTAAGGTGGCAGCATGAGTTTTAGGGAAAGGAATAAAAGAGGAGAAGAGAGGGAATGTGAAAACTCGGATTTGGGGAGTACAGAATCAAAATCAGTGAGGCAAAATGGTTCATTGACAACTACTACTCAGCTAACAATTGATGATAATCTTCTGGTTGATCCTAAACTTCTCTTTATTGGGTCCAAAATTGGTGAAGGAGCTCATGGAAAAGTTTATGAAGGAAGGTCAGTTACAAAACCTTGTATTGGATTGGATGTACCATTTATTGTAGTTTCCATAATTATGTATGTTTTTGGCTCATTATCTGGAGGAGTTATTCTTTTTTTTGTTGTTGTTGTTGTGGTTAAATGCTATGTAAGAAGTCAATATTTGCTATCAATGAAGCACTGACACAGACAGACACGAACACTAGACACAACACTTACACGGACACGGAGAAACTGGTTTTAATTTAAAAAATGAAAGTAATTGAAGTGTCGGTGTTTGAAATTGGACACGTCTTTAACCTGAGTTGTCGGTGTGACATAGTTTGCTATTGCTGAAAGTTTCAACTAAAAATTGCTTCTGCTTTCTCATTGAGTAAATAACTGTGAGTGGTTGTTAGTTCAACCAGTGAATAGCTAAATGTTACACAAATTTCAGTCACAAAGTTGGGTTTTTGCTTTCTACTTATTTGACATGTCTATGTTCTACAACAATAAGAAGATAATTTATATGCTGTTGATCTTACTGATGAACATTTGGCTTGATAATTTTCCAGGTATAGAGACCAAATTGTTGCCATCAAGGTTCTGCATCGTGGGACCACTTCAGACGAAAGAGCTTCCCTTGAAGATCGTTTTGCACGGGAAGTTGTGATGATGTCTCGTGTCCATCATGACAATCTTGTAAAGGTGAATGAAATTGCAGCGATTATCTTTTATGTTTTTGTGTAGTGTTGTACTGAAGCCTATGTATTTATGTGATGTATATTATAGTTTAATGTCCTTCATGTTAGCATGTAATTTTTGGTTTGCTCTTATAGAAGATAATGATCTCACTAGGTTGGTTTCACATTTCTTTGGTTCTTCTTTTGCAGTTTATTGGAGCATGCAAGGATCCTCTTATGGTGATAGTTACCGAGCTACTACCAGGGATGTCGCTGCGAAAATATCTAATGAGTATCCGTCCTAAACCATTAGATCTCCGTGTGGCTATAAGCTTTGCCCTTGATATTGCTCGAGCCATGGATTGGTTGCATGCCAATGGAATCATACATAGAGATCTAAAACCTGGTACTTTTATGTATATACAGTACATATTTTTATTACTGCATAAATTGTATTTAGATGTTATTTCATTATGAATTTCATAGCTTTAGTGTCCTTGGATACCTAAAAGTTGTTATTTGTTATAATGCTGATAAAATGGATAGGTTGATCCGAATGGTTTGCTTTTTGTTTTGGTTGCCAAATCTCTATGACTCAATTTTTGTCAAAACTATCTTATTCATTTCTTTAACTAATGAAGAGGAAAGGAGAGGTTGGAATGCTAATTTCATTTAAAATAAAACTCATCTTTGTAGCTCTTGAGATCAATGTTATGATGTGAAATCTAGGTATATGCTGATGAATTCTAATCAAAACAAGTGTTTTGTTTTTTGAAATTGTCACAATGCAGACAATCTATTACTTACAGCGAATCAGAAGTCTGTTAAACTTGCAGATTTTGGTCTTGCAAGAGAGGAATCTGTGACTGAAATGATGACTGCAGAAACAGGAACTTACCGTTGGATGGCGCCAGAGGTATGTCTTATCTTTGTAACATGATTTTATTGTTTCACCGATATCTATTGGAAAAATTTGCACTTGTGGGTCCAATAAAGGTCATGTTTTGGTATTTATCATGATTCATCGTATCACTATTAACCTAAAACGATAATTTATTACACTGTGATATGCACCATATCACTGGATTCTTCTCATTAGATATATGCTCTAGATTCCTGATACCATTTTGTTTATATCCACAGAATTTCTTTTATAACAGCTTGTGCTTTTGCAGTTGTACAGTACGGTAACATTACGTCAAGGAGAGAAAAAACACTATAACAACAAGGTTGATGTGTATAGCTTTGGAATTGTTTTGTGGGAGCTACTAACAAACCGCATGCCTTTTGAAGGGATGTCAAATTTACAGGCTGCTTATGCTGCTGCCTTTAAGGTATTAAATTTGATATTACTGGGTGTTTATTCATCAATCAGCTGGTTATATTTCGCCTCGAGTTAGAAATGCTGATACGAGTTTCTCTACTACCTTCTCTTATTCATGACATTTATGTTGTTTGAGGATCAAAGTTGATAAATATGTTTATTTGTATGCTTCAAAAGCTATCTTTTTGAGAGTTATTAGATTTATTGCTATTTGCTAATCATGAAACGCTTTGCATTTGAGATTACAGCAAGAGAGGCCCAGCATTCCAGATGATATATCCCCTGATCTTGCTTTTGTGATACAATCATGCTGGGTTGAAGATCCTAACCTGAGACCGAGCTTTAGTCAGATCATTCGAATGCTCAACACATTTCTCTTCACACTCTCACCGCCATCTCCTCCTCTACCGGAGCCTGACAATGAACCTGAGATGGCAATGGCAACAACAAGTAATGGTACCATTACTGAGTTTTCTTCCAGAAACAAAGGAAAATTTGCTTTTCTTCGCCAGTTATTTCTTCGAAAAGGACCAAAAACTAACAGTAAGTGCTAAAATTTTTACAATTCCCTTTTGTTGTAGATGACAAGAGTTGCCATGCTACTAAAGTATATAATTTTAGTGCATTCATGAGTAACCATCTAAGGTGACAACTAGAAAGATGTAACATGATCCACATAAGAATAGAATGTTGTTTATAGACTTTTTGAAAGAACAAGGTAAGAAAAAAGATTGTTTACATAATCTAATTGATCTTGTTGTAAAGGAACACATTGATATATAGACATTTTCCTGTGTTAAGAAATGTTATCATTATTGTGTAATAATGCTTGGTGGTAGGGTGGATTTGTGTATTCAGGGACAGACAGCACAAGCAAAACAATACAACCTAAGTAACTTAGTAGTAAAACAATATTTGGTAGTTGATGCATAGCATAGGTCCAATTTGGCCTGCTGGTTGTTCTCCATTGGCATTGATAAGAATTGCTACATTATTGTGCCACAGATATTTAGATTTTTGCTTTCTAACAATAAAACTACAAACAGAAAGTGTTTTTTTTTGTAGTTTTGTAGCCTGGATTTTTATTTTTCAATATATTATTTGTTGATTTTTTGTGCTTAGATATGCCCATGAATTCTCGACATGAGAGTTACAATTAAAAAAAAAATCCTTATAAGCAGTAATGTGAGAATCAAACTTAGAAATAAGTTGTTTATTAGAGTTGAAGACATCGACAACGCACTTTACATCCAACTCGAATATGACATCCTTATAATCAAGCTCTCGGACTCAAGATATAGCCAAATATAAACCCAGAGTTTCCCCTAGAAGGACATCTATAATAGGGGAGAACTAATGAGTTTTAGCACTAACAAAATAACCCTGGTCATTCCGGAGACACATACCAATGCTAATTTGCCTTACTGAGAAATACTTATACGAACACAAACCCAACATTAATATTTGGGCATAACCAATCAAAAGACTACAAATAAAATATAAAAATCAAAAATCCTATGTGTAAAATTTTAAAATTACTACTCTCACTTTCCGAGAAATAATTATATGGACGCAAATGCAACCACTATAATTCTTGAGAAAATTCAACCACAAAAACTCGAAAAATAAAAGTTTAAACAATAAAGTCCATATTACGTAATTGAAAAAAAAAAACTACAAAACTCTTTACCATTTACTTTTTTCTGTTTTTCGTGTATGTCTTACTGAGAAGTACTTAACTCATGACCATTGGACCAAAAAAAACTCATGACCATCAAAAGACCTTAAGAGGATTTAAACAAAAAAAAAGACCCTAAGAAGATAGAGACAAGGATTCGAGTGCATAGTGGCATGCATTGCAAGTAAGAATTCCTTCTGTTTTTATTTTCATTCGTAAATAACGATTTATCATTTTCGTTCATGATATCATCTCATTGAAGTCAACACTAATTATGAAGAAAATGGGGGAATTACAAGTACTAATGTAATACGTTGATTATGAGTTATTGTAAAAGGGGTAATATATATAACATGGTGATGATGTTAAGAGTCCTACATCGAATGTGATATGGTCTGAAAAAAAGTTTATAAGTGAGAAGCATCCCCCACCTTACAAATTGGTTTTGTAGGGTTGAGTTAGGCCTCAACTATATTCTAAGATGGTAGTAGAGCCTATCCTAGATCCTTCGGGCCACACACCAAGCCCAATAGGGCTGGACGTGAGGGGGTGTATTGGGAAAAACCCAAGTCCAACATTGACTAGAGATACGGTCTCATAAGAGTTTGTAAGTGTGAGGCAACCCTCACCTTATTAGCCGGAACCATATTCTAAGAGATGATGAAATATTGTGAACCATCTTTCACTTATTTTTCCTCTTTCCTATATTATATAACGTTATAACAAAAAAATTGTTCCATATTATATAACGTTTTACAATACCAATGAAGTATTTATTATTCTTTTCCCATCATATCTTTCATTATTTAGTCATTTCTCTTTTTCTAATATATTAATTTATCTTTCTCATGTCACTAATGAAGGATAATTGTCAAGTAAATATTTTTATTCTTAGCGTATTTGTTTGATTGGATCTAGATACCCTCCTTACAATAAATGCCCCCTACGTGCACAGTATAAAATGGAACTTAGGTTGAAGGTATTTTCTCTATAAATAAATAGTCCTTAAACACCACAACCCACTCACTCACCCACCCACACTTTCAAATCAATCATGGCTAACTCACTGGTTGTGAAGGTTACTACTTGCTTGGTTGTGATGTGCATGATTTTGGCAATTCCCTCGGCGGACGGATGCTGCTATTTCATGTGATCGAGTGAAACTCACTTTAGCACCATGCGTCGGCTATCTTAAAAACCCCGGTCCATCTGTCCCTACACCATGCTGCAATGGGGTTAAGGCCGTAAACAATCAAGCTACAACCACCCCTGATTGTCAAAGTGTTTGTAGCTGCCTCAAAACAGTCGAGCGAGGAGCACTCAATCTTCAAGCCCTTGCCTCCCTCCCTGCCAAGCCCCTCTGTTGATTGCAACACGTAAGATCACTCATCATTCATTGATGTTATTTAGTCCCATACGCACATATATTTTTTTTGACACACCATACGCACATATATAAATATTGCTCCAAGAGGACAACTTTGTGGTAAAACACAAATGTTATATGACTACGTACTACAAGAAAATTGACTTTTATCTCTAGACAAAAATTGTCACTAAATGTCAAATTTTTGTAGGTAAAAACAGATTTGAGATTTATCTATAGATAGGATTACTCTTCGCAATGCTCCACTTTCGATTCCTCCGCGAATTTTAGTAAGGACAAAAAATTACATATGTACGTATATAAGTTTTTCGTAAACTTGCACATAAACTATTTGTTATGGAATGGCTTTTTGCCATATACACCCCCTTTTTTGTCATCTATTCACACCCCTTGTAGGGCCAATATCAAAAGGGCCCAATCCAAACATCAAGGGCTCAGATCAAACCACCAGATCGGACGGTCCTGATTCATTGGAATCAACCCCACCCACTCTATAAATACAACATTCATTGCCTCATTAATGGTAAGCATTCTCACATTTATTAATTTGCTAAGATTACTCCTCTGACTTTAGCATCGGAGTGACTTTGTAGGTACAACACCAGCTAAGATCGGATATGGTCATTGACTAAGGACATCCACCACTAACTACCTCGAACCACCCTTCAAGGTCGGAAGTACAATGCAGAACATTGGCGACCACAGTGGGAGATCTTCAACTCAAGATCCCCTCCCATCAACTTAGTAGATGACAACTCAAAATCTCCATTCTAATGCTCACAGCCTCGGGGTGGGTATCCCACTCGAATCAACTTCGAGACCGACCATAATCGGAAGACTGACCTTGGGAAGAATAGTCGAACCTCAGCCAACCCCAGAAGGATTTGTGGAAGATCTTCCGAACTCTACGCAAGCACAAATCCAAAACCAAATTCCGAACTTCGTTCAGGTCACCGAAAACTCCGCCAGAAATAATCTGCCTCATCCTCCACCTCCACTTCTGGTCACAGTCGATGTTGTTCAACAGCTCGTCCTGCTGCTCAACCAACATGAAGCGGCCAATCAAGAAAGGAGCCACCGATTTACTAACCTCGAAGGACAGGTGGCGGAACTCAGGGCCCGAAATATTCCGGATCAGGAATCTCCCGATTCGATTTCCCCTGAAAGAAGAAATCCTGCCCGAAGACGCCACCGATCTCCACCTAGAAGACACCACTACCATCGATCCCCTCCACGAAGACGCCGAGGGAATGGATCCCGTTCCCCCGAGCCAATTCCTACGACGATGAAGCAGAGGTCAACTCTTTTCTAGCGTCTTCTTCTCCAAGACGACGTTTGAAAAGCTGGGAATATTCACCCCAAGAACATCACCATAAGGATCGAAGGCACTCCGACCCTCATCATCGGAATCGACCTTCACGAAGTGCCCGACCAGGAGCGTCTTCTTCTCCAAGACGACGTTCGAAAAGCAGGGAGTATTCACCCCCAAGAACATCATCATCCGGATCGAAGACACTCCGACCCTCATCATCGGAATCGACCTTCACGAAAAGCCCGACCAGGAGAAACCAAAGGACCTTTCACTGAGAGGATCGACCGATACCCGATACCCAAGTATCTAGAAAAACCACCGAAAGGCTTAAAAACTTATGACGGGACAGGCGATCCAGATAGACATTTGAGTTATTTTGACACAATAATGAGGTATCGAAATGTCCCAATGGAAATGAAATGTCGTATTTTCCTCCTAACATTGGAAAAAATAGCCTCGTAATGGTTTGAAGTCCTTAAAACAAACACACTCTCCTCGTGGGACCATTTGGCTGAATTATTCTCGGCCAATTTCTCCCATTCCAAAAGCAAACCAAAAAACAAGAACGTCTTAGCGTCCATCATTCAAGGAAGTTCCGAGTCTTTAAGAGAATACATAGAAAGATTTAATAAAGAAGCAGTTCAAGTTCGGAACCTCGACGATTCTTTCCGAGTTTACTTTATGGGGATGGGGTTACGCCCTGGAAGCCCGTTCAAGAAACACATAAATACTTGGGAACCAGAGAACCTCCAAGATTTCCTTCAGCTATCCCAGTGTTTCATCAATGAAGAAGAAAGTACCATGACCGGAAAAGAACAGTCCCTACAACCCCTAATTGAACGATCTGACAATCGAAATGAAAAGGATCAAAAGAGCGACGGCCGAGGTAACAGGGATCCCCGACCTCGAAACCGTCATCAATTCTACACTGAGCTCAATATGAATCATTCCTAACTGTTGGGTGAGTGCTGGAACACAGAGTTTAGAGACGAAAAATTCCCAAAACCACTCACCTACAGACCCGGTCAACGATCCAATAAATACTGTCGATATCACCAGAGCAACGGACATGACACCAACCACTGCAATGCCTTGAAAGATGACATCGATGATATGATCAAAAGGGGAAAATTAGCCAGCTATGTAAGCAAACCTAGACATCAACCAGCCGAGATTAAAGAAAATCAAGAACAAGAGCCCAAAACGAGAAGTAAAGTCAAAACCGAATCCGAAGATAACGAGCTTGATCCAAGGAGATCAAAAGGTCGATCAGTAATGATGATGATCGCGGGAGGCTTCTCCTATGAAGAATCCGGGAAAACAATGAAACGAAAGTGGAAAGAGCTACTAAATACAGCCTCGACATCGGCCGCACCTACTCCTTCGAACCGACCTCCGTTATCTTTCGGAGATGAAGACCTTCTTGCGGGAAACCCAACAAACACATACCACTCCTAGTCACGGCCATAATTGCTAACAAAGAAATTAGAAGAATTTTGGTAGACCAATGAAGCTCTTCCGACATCATTTTTCTCGACCTGGTAGAGAGAATGGGGATCGACAAAGAAGACATCGCTCCTTACCGAGGATCCGCACTATTCGGATTCAACGGATCTCGGACTAAACCCCCTTGGACACTTGGAACTGATGGTTTCATACGGTCAAGAACCCTTGGTAAGAATTATCAAAACTAAATTCCTTATCTTACCATGTGAATCAATATACAACTGTATAATCGGAAGACCGACGTTGGGAAGACTTGGAGCGGTAACCTCCACCACTCATTTGAAAATCAAATTCCACTCCCTCTGCAACAAAGTGATTCCCCTAAACTCAGACCTTGAATTCGCCTCAAGATGCTTCTTCTTATGGACGAAAGCAGAAAAGAAGGTTCAAGAAAGTGAAGAAGTTGCCCCGATTATGACCAAAAAAGGAAAAGTCGGAAAAAGATCCGTCGAAGTCAATTTAACTGACTTGGATGCAAGGTACGATCCAGATAGCTCGGAAGAAGATTATGATGACGACTTAACCAAAGAACTCAAGAAGAAAATGAGGAGACCTGAACCAGACGGGTAATCCACCGAAATACAGCTCGGAGACGATCCTACTAAAACAGTGAAAATTGGAGCAGACCTCTCCGAAGAGGTGAAAGTCAACCTCACTCAGTGCTTAAAAGATCATGCCGATCTTTTTGCATGGTCGGCAGAAGACATGCCCGGAATCCCTCCAGAAGTCGCATGTCACCAACTCGCTGTTGACCCAGAAGCCAAATGGGTTGCTCAAAGGAGACGAGCACAAAATGGAGAAAAGGCAAAAGCCACCGCAAAAGCTGTTGAAGATTTGATCAAAGCAAACTTCATATCAGAGGTCAAATACACAACTTGGTTATCAAACCCAGTACTAGTAAAAAAGCAATGGTAAATGGCGCATGTGCATCGATTACACCGACTTAAACAGATCATGCCCGACGGACGCTTTTCTGGTCCCGAGCATTGATCGCCTCGTCGATAATGATTCGGATTTCCGACTACTATCTTTTATGGACGCGTATTCCGGCTACAACCAGATCGCCATGTTCCCTCCCGACCAAGAAAAAACGGCTTTTATGACGGACCAAGGCAACTTCGCATATCGAGTTATGCCCTTCGACTTAAAAAACGCCGGTGCCACTTATCAAAGAATGATGAACAAAGTATTCCAAAGGCAAATAGGCAAGACCGTTGAAGTCTACCTTGATGACGTGATAGCCAAAAGTGAACAAGAAAACACCCACGTGGCAGACCTTCGAGAAATTTTCACAGAAATCAGGCGGAACGGCATGAGGCTAAACCCAGAGAAATGCACTTTTGGAGTCCGAGCTGGGAAGTTTCTCGGCTTCTATTGACAGAAAGGGGAATTGAAGCAAACCCAGACAAATGCCGATCCGTAGCTGAAATGCGAACCCCAACTTCAAAGAAAGAGGTTCAGAAACTCAACGGCATTATCGCTGCCTTATCACGTTTCCTATCAAATGCGGAATTTAAATCTCTCCCATTGTTTAAACTTTTAAAGAAAGGTAAGGAAAAAGAAGAAGAACAATTCAACTGGACACAGGAACAAGACGAAGCTTTACGACAGCTCAAAAAAGCACTTTTAGAGCCTCCAATCCTAACTTGCCCAATCGAAGGAGAAACTTTATACATATATCTTTCAATCTCAGAAGAAGCTTTGGGCGCTGTACTTATCCGAGAAACATAGGCCGGTCAAAAACCGATTTACTTTATAAGCAAAGCTCTCCAGGGACCCGAATGCAGATATCAAAGAGTCTAAACCGCCCTGGCTTTAGTCATCGCAGCTCGGCGCCTCCGGCCCTATTTCGTGGCTCACCAGATAGTCGTACGAACCAACTCTCCTATAAGACAGATCTTACACCGGCCCGACCTTGCCGGGAGAATGATTAAATGGGCAGTTGATTTATCCGAGTTCGGACTCAAGTACGAGTCTCGTGCTACAATGAAGGCCCAAGTGTTAGCAGATTTCGTGGCAGAAATGATTCCCGCCGATCCTGTTGATGAGACCTGGACTATACACGTTGAGGGCTCCTCTAACCCTAAAGGAAACGGCGCAAGATTAATGTTTGAAAGCCCGGATAACGTAATTATTGAAGTCTCTCTCACCTTCACCTTCTAAACAACCAATAATCAAGCAGAATACGAGGCTTGCATCGCAGGTTTAAGGTTGGCAATTGACCTCCGAGTTACTCAGGTCAATCTATTCACCGACTCACTCTTGGTCGTTTCACAGATCAACAATCAATTTGAAACCAAAGATCCGGCACTGCAGAAATACCAACTTCGAATACGAGAACTGCTAAGACAATTCAAAATGGCCGAGGTAAAACACGTCCCCAGAACGGAGAATCAAAGGGCGGATATCTTGTCAAAACTCGCAAGCACCAAAATCCCAAGCAATCACCGGACGGTCATCCAAGAATTACTCCGAAAACCCAGTATCTCCTTCGATCCTGTTTACAGTTCTACAGTATGCGTTGTTGAGGAAAGCCAAAGCTGGATTACTCTGATTTTGAAATACATAAGGGAAGGAACCGAACCTCTAAACTCGGCTGAAGCAAAAATCATCAGAAGAAAAGCCTCGGCCTTATCAATCATAGATGGAACATTATACAGAAGAAGCCTCTCCTCACCGTTGTTAAAATGCATTGAAGGAGAAGAAGCGGACTACGTCTTAACCGAAATCCATGAAGGAATATGTGGACAACATCTCGGCGCCCGTTCCCTGGCTCGAAAAGCTCTACGCGCAGGATATTTCTGGCCTACCATGGAAACCGATGCTAAAAAGTTCGTAAAAAGGTGCAAAAAATGCCAAGTCCACGCCAACATTTATATCGCTCCATCAACCGAACTCCGTAATCTATCCTCGACTTGGCCCTTTGCACAATGGGGAATAGATCTATTAGGACCATTCTCAACTGCTCCGAGCCAAAACAAATTCCTCATAGTAGCAATCGATTATTTTACCAAATGGATTGAGGCAGAACCATTAGCCACCATCACTGCAAGAAACTCCATAAAGTTTTTCAAAAAGAACATCATGAGTAGATTCGGGATCCCCGAAAAAGTTATCACCGATAATGGAACTCAATTCACCGACAAAGGTTTCAGGAAGATGATGTCCGATTTTAAAATTAAGCACCATTTTACATCGGTTGAACATCCACAAACCAACGGTCAAGTAGAAGCTGCCAACAAGGTACTCCTTAATGGTTTAAAAAGACGATTGGACAACGCTAAAGGAAATTGGGTCAAAGAACTCCCATATGTCCTTTGGGCTTACAGAACGACCTCTCAAAGCTCCACAGGAGAAACTCCATTCCGACTTTCGTATGGTAGCGAGGCGGTCATTCCAGTAGAAGTTGGCGAGTTGAGTTGGAGAACGACTAATCCCAAAACTCCAACCGAAAACAACCAAGCTTTGAAAGAAGAGCTCGACCTCATCGATGAAGTTAGGGGACGAGCCACTCTCCGAGAATCCATCATCAAGCAAGGTATTGCATCCCGGTATAATGCTAAGGTCGTACCCAGAGATTTTGACTCCGGCGACTTGGTGCTTCGAAGAGCCGATGTGGGCCTAAAAAATGCATCCCAGGGGAAGTTAGCACCCAATTGGGAAGAACCTTACCGTATCAAAACTAAGACCGGTACAGGTGCTTTCAAATTAGAGACTTTAGACAAAAAGGAGATCCTCCGAACTTGGAACTCCGCGAAGCTAAAAAGCTATTACGTTTAAAACCACTGTTTGAAAGTGTCAAATCTATGTAATGCATACACTTATCTTTTTTGATCCCATCAAAAATATGAGCATTGCCTACCTTCCAGACTTATCTTTTTTGATCCTATCAAAAACATAAGCATCGCCTACATTCCACACTTATTTTTTTTGATTCTATAAAAATCATAAGCAAAATGTGACCAACTAAAGTCTCCTTCTTCGGAAGAAACTTCTTGGGACCGATCTTTTGTGATCTCCCAACGCGGCCAAAGCAGTCGCAACCCTTACGAGATTTTCCACTAGGTTCAAATTACCTACGTTCCACACTTATGATTTTTGATCCTATCAAAATTATAACTGGATCAGAAGAATTACCTACGTTCCACACTTATGATTCTTGATCCTATCAAAATTATAACCGGATCAGAATAATTACCTACGTTCAACACTTATGATTTTTGATCCTATCAAAATTATAACGTATTGCGAATTGCAATCTCTTTACAAGAAATAAACAAAGACATTCTGGGATTCAAACTTCCACGGAACTTAAAAATAAATTCATTACAAAAATCTCGGATACAACCGAGCCCTCAAAGTTTTTAAACCCAGAACTTTACAAAGTGTTTTAAAGCAAAATCAGGCGGACTTAGGAAAAACGACGGTCTTCATATTGGTGCCGACATCAACCTTTATTATCCGATCTCCCTCAATCTCGTGATCCACATTCAGGACGGCCTTGTCGAGATTAAGAGAGGGGTAGACAAGAGCAATCTGACCAAGTGCAAGATCGAAGTCATCTCCTGCCATTTCCAGAGCAAGATTGGCAGCAGTCCGCGCTTCCTTCTTAGATTTTACCAGCTCAGCACGGGTTTGGGCAAGCTCTTTTTCCAGCACGGCGCATCGATCTTCAGGAGTGGAACTAGTCTCAGCCTTGTTCTCTTCAAAAAATTTCAACGACGCCATCAGCTCTTGAATTTGACCCTCCAACCTTTTAATTGTCTCTTCAGCACTCATCCTTTCTTCTTCAAGGGCCGTGATCCGATCGTTCAGCTGACCGATGCGAACAGTGCTATCCTCAACTTGCAACTTAGCAGAATTATGGGACTTTTCAAGATCGTCCACATAAGCCTTCAAAGTCTTCAAGTCGCTCAAAGTGTTACCCAGGACTTTATTCTTTTCGGCCTATTCTTTCAGAGCATTGAATGACTTGGCCCTCTCACCAACTCTGAAAAACAAATAAAATTTAAAGTCAATAAGGTAGGTAAAAAGAACGACAAACCGAACTCCAGAAAGAATACCTCACCTTCATGACGACGTTCCATCTCCTCCCTCTGCAATTTGGTAATATCGGCCAAATGAACAAACAGCTTTGCGGCCGCACTAACAGGATCGGTAAGATATTCCTCCATATTCTTCTCCATAAAACTCGCATCCACGGGAACAGGAGTTGCTTTCTTAGAAGATCTATGCCCCTTAGAAGACTTAGGATCTGTTGGAATCACCACCTTCTTCTTCTCCTTAGTTCTCCGGGCTATCTTCACCTGCTTTGTAGAGGCTCCCTCATTCGCTGGTTTTCTCTTCCGGTGTTGAAGATCGTCCCCAGGATTCTCCAGCTGTTCCTCATGGACGGTCCTGATTGGGGAAACATGAACAGCAGCGCTAAGATCGGGAGCATTCTCTGGAACCCCTAGGTTTGCATGCTCACCTTCCTCGGCCCCCAGGCTCTGCAACGCCATCCTTTTTAATTGAGCAATCGTACTCCCTGCCATCGTATCTAAAAACAAAGAAAAAACAGGACGAATTGGTCAAAATGATAAATTAACAATTCTCAGTCAAAAGATAAATTGACAATCCAAAAAACGACCCTACCTAGAACCCCCATAACCTTTCTTCTGGTAGCAAACTTAACCAATTGATCGGCAGGAATGCCTCGGTATTTATGCTTGGTATAAGGTACTTGAGATGAAATAAACAACGGGATATCTCTGGTCAGGATATCGGCACGACAAAGATGAGATTCACCGACGTGATAGGATCCGGGAGATCGGTTATAATGACCGAGTCCCCATCCTATGGGAAACTTAGTGAACACCAAATTTCGCCCATCCGAATAAGTCAATTGCCTCACTATTCACCGACTCCACGAAATAAAAAAGCTCCTTCCACCTCCCCTTCAGCGAATCTGAATAAGCCCAGAAAATCTTGGCACCTTTCAGAGACCGAAGGCTAACATGCTCCCAAGCATTTCCTTCCTCGCCTTTTTCGCTATTCCTATTAACCTTAAACAAATGAAAAAACAGATCGGCGGACACTGGACGTTTAAGTTCGAGGCATATCAATTCAAAGGCTCGAAGAAACGCCCAACCATTGGGGTGAAGTTGCGAAGGTGCCAATTCCAATCTCGCCAAAACAGTCTGTTGAAGATTAGTAAAAGGGGGGCGGATATGCATGTCCGATACCAATACATCATACATGACAAATTTCAAAGCTCCTGGCCAGGTCGCTGCATGCTCATCGGATCTCATACCCTCGACATTCCAAAGTCGGCCCCGAATGGATAACTTATCTACGATGACGCTCATATCTTCCCCTGCTTCGTACAGAAACCTTGTTTCAGTAACAAAGCGAGGAACATTCACGTCATAAGGCATAGGAAGATCAATTCGCCCCGGACCAGTGCTAGAATAACCATCAGTTAAAGCAGAGGTACGATCATCAGCCTCGGAAGCTACGTCATCAACAACCTCATCGTTTCATTGCTGCAAATAATCTTGCCTATCCTCAACTTCTTCAGCAAGTCTTTTGCCCTTATCAACCTCGGATCCCGTATGGTTTCTCTCCCCTGTCTCGGTACTAAACTCCGATTTCGACTCAGAACCCCCCCACTTCCTGAGTATGCGAAGACCCTTGCTCATCATCGGAATGCGTCTGTTCAGAAGATACCGTCTCCACGACGACAACGTCGGCCTCAGTATTTTTTACACCAATGACAACCACATCTTCAGAAAACTGCTCCCCACCATCAGGCTCGTTGGTAGGATCTTTAGAAGCATGGCGATCGACCTCGGGATCGTCCTCCACTTGTTCACTGGTCGGGGCTGAATCAGGGTGATCTTGAACTTCGGGAATAACGGGGGCAGTTTCAGAACGACGACCCTCGACATTCTCTCCTCCAGAAGCCATCACTTTTGCGAGTTGCGGGGGTTGCTGTGAAATCTGTCTACGAGTTTGTTTAGTAACCGCCAGTTTTAAAACCTGCAGGAATGGGGGCATAGGGAAGTCAGGAATAACGATCTAACGGGTCCATACCGATTTTGAAACCCGACCTGACGACCCCCACCCTGTGGCAACTAAAGAAATAGGGGCAAATCTGACTATTTAAGAAAAAACAATAGAGAAATTGAGAACAGAACTAACCTCGCTCAAACGAAGCTCTCGTTGATATGCTTTTGCGAAACTCAAGCACTTGAACCCACTGGAATGGTGAAACTCTAGCCACTATCCTCCTGATCGACGAACTTAAACTCGAATATGAAGATCGGTATGCAGAGCAAATTGAAAATCAGGAATAAATGAGGGGACGATCTAACCCCTATTTATAGTGGGCCTCGCAGAACTGGATTGGGCCTAAGTCGAATTGACGCATCCCATCAATAGCTTTCAACACACGCGCACGCCTACCAAAGCGTCACCATCATTAGCCGCCATTGGGAAACACGCTCTGACAGGCGCAATAAATGCGTAGGCGCCAATTCAAAATTCAAAATTATTATAACGGTCGAAATCACTTCATCACTATCAGATACCAAGTTCGACGTCGGCAAAAGTGCTTCACCATCAGAAACCAAGCTCGATGTCGGCAAAAACTTCATTACTATCAGAAACCAAACTCAACATCGGTAAGAAAGAACACTTCGTATCTCATCATGTCAAGATCGCCTCTAAAGACGATCAGAGTTGGGGGCAACTGTTATGGAATGCCTTTTTGCCATATACACCCCCTTTTTTGACATCTATTCACACCCCTTGTAGGCCCAATATCAAAAGGGCCCAATCCAAACATCAAGGGCTCAGATCAAACCACCAGATCGAACGGTCCTGATTCATTGGAATCAACCCCACCCCACTCTATAAATACAACATTCATTGCCTCATTAATGGTAAGCATTCTCATATTTATTACTTTGCTAAGACTACTCCTCTGACTTTAGCATCGGAGTGACTTTGCAGGTACAACACCAGCTAGGATCGGATACGGTCATTGACTAAGGACATCCACCACTAACTACCTCAGACCATCCTTTAAGGTCGGAAGTATATTGCAAACACTATTCATTCATTATAAGTTTTTAAAGAGATTGACGTTATATTCACTTTGTTCATTGCAGGATAATTTGAGCAGCTTGCATAAAGAAAAGGATAATTTTGGCTTGCGGAAATAAATAACCAAGAGAGAATAAAGAAAATGGATTGAATTCCCAAGTTGCACCTCTGGATCCCAAACTTGGAATCACTATACTATGAGGCTTGTATTCCCATAATAATAAGTAAATAGTTTAAAGACCACAGTGTTATTGTATAAATTTTTGTTACTGATTACCCTGGAGTTTTTAGCCCGACTCTATAAAACCTGAACTTGATGTGCGGGTCGAATAACCTGTTTTGCATACCCCACTTGCAGATCTTATTCTGACACGAGCATGATGCCAAAGTCATCTCCAAGAACTTGGCTTTTTCTATAGCAAGACTTAATAGCGGGTTAAAATATAAAAAAAAAATACTAAAGATAGTTTTAACTTTTAAATATTAAAGATAGCTTCTAGTCCGCCGTAATTTTGGGATTTTCCAAACACCATTGTTTTTTTATAAGCAAAAATTATAATAAAAAAGGTGTAAATGGGAACTCCAACCGTTCCAAATATAAGGAGTTTCACTAAACCTTCTTGGATCAAAACCCCATGGGAAAAAAACCCAATAAGAAAAAAGAGTGTCCCAAGAATAATGAGACAAAAAGTCAGTTACATCGAGTTCATACAAACAAAAGGATTACCCCATCAATCAGAGATTTTAAGAGTAGAATTGCGACATTCTATGCTTATAAACCATGTCCATGTAATAGACTTAAAATGGTTAACAAGTACTTGTGTATTAAAAACACGACCTCTGAATAGAATATGGTTCCGATGGAACCAAAACACTAAGTGGCAGTCATCCATATCAAATACTTCAATCTAAACGCGCGCCTTCTTTGATTTCAGATGTATTCCATAAGTCCGGAAGTGCTCAACCCCTGCTAAAGTATTTGAAATTGCAATGCCCGACCAAATTTGATTAGCATTCCAAACTAACCCGGAACACCTGCAGAAGAAAAATAGATGGGGAATCGACTCATCCTACTCAAAACAAAAAGGGCAACACGCCCCCTGAGGATCATTAGATAATGCCTTAGAAATAAGAATGTCGTGAGTTTGGAGCTTCCCCAACAACAAGCTCCAACCACAAACTCCCACCTTAGTGGGAATAGAAAGCTGCCACATATCATCAAGAGCACTCTGGATATCGCTATCCAACCTATCATGCTACAACAAACTCAACAAAAGCATATAACAGGATTTAACAAAAAAAGAATGAAAGTTTTCAAGCCTCCATCGCCGCCGATCTTGCTCAGATTCGTCAGGATGAAATAGATGAAGGGTGGCCTCCACAATCAAGTCACAACTCCATTCAAAATTCCAACACCAGATGTTGTTAAGCCAATACCCTGGTCCATAATACTACCATGCTTAAGCTTTGCCACTTCAAAAATTCTTGGGAATAAATCCTTAAAAGTCTCATTGCTGGCCCACTTATGTCTCCAAAAAGAAATCAAATTCCCCTTCCCCAACATAGGCCTAAGTGCATATTCAAAGGCTCCTTGCCACGAGGTATTTCCTTCTTCCAAAAGTAATAAATCCCTCCACCATTGAGAATCCTTAGTATCACCTCTAGGTAAAAGATCCCCTGTGAAGATATGCCTCAAATCTCCGTACGGATGTGAAAGAAACTGTCACCAACTAGCACTATTGTCGTTGATACATCTCCACTTCCACTTGCTCAAAAGAGCCTAATTGAAGGCTTCCAGATTCTTCACCCCCCAAACCACCATCCTTCTTGGGTCTACAAACTTTGTCCCAAGACACCCAATAAACAGGAAGACTCTCTCTAGAACCCCCCCTCCCATAAGAAATCCCTCTGAATCTTGCCAAGCTCTTGAATAACAATCTTGGGGCCTTAAAAAACGAGAACATATAAAACAGAATACTATTGGTGACTGAATTAATGAGAGTCTCTCTACCCCCGATAGGCAAGAAACCTCCACTCCACGATGACAGTTGTACTGCAAGACAAAAAAGTTAAACGGATAATAGTTGTATTGCAAGACAAAAAAGTTGCAGCCGCCTCTAGAGAATCATCCTTTAGATTAATGCCATAAATACAACTCTTCTGAAAGTTCACATTCAGCCCTGAGACCAATTGGAAAGTCATGAAAACAACCTTTATACACCATAAATTATCCCAGGTGCCCTTGCCAACCAAAATAGTGTCATCTGCAAACCGAAGCATCAAATAGTTGAGACTATTATGAACCTGAAACTCAGAAAAGAACCCTTCTCGCACAACCTTATGGACCATTCCGGTTATCCCATCGGCAACAATGAGAAAGAGGATAAAGGATCCCCTTCTTTAAGACCCTTGTGTATCTTAAAATCCCAAGTTGGACTCTCATTGAAAAGAACAGACATCACAAAATTGTAAGGACACGAATTAATCCAATCCATTCACATCGAACCAAAATCCATCCTGCCCATCATGTACTAAAGAAAGCCCTAAGAAATAGAATCATAAGTCTTCTCAAAATCAACTTTAAACATCATACACTCATCTTTTCTACGCTTCGCCAAGTCCACCAATTCATTAGCAATCAACACCCAGTCCAAAATCTACCGACCCAAAATGAACGCCGATTGAGAAGGAGAAATAATCCTAGGCAAAACTTTTTTCAATCTACTGACTTTAGCCAAGATTTTATATATGCATCCAATGATACAAATCAGGCGATACTCCTTAAGATCTTGATGGAGGTGTGTTTCTCTAGTCGGTATGCAAATCTCACTTAACTTTTAATTAATTAAAAATGTAAATGCAAATTTCTTTAGCATAAATTTGTCTTTTCGCATTGTGTTAATTAGATATTATTTTATGTAAATAATATAAGTAATATCTAATTACTAAGTGAAATCAAAAAATGTAAGTAATATCTAATTACTAAGTGAAATCAAAAAATCGATTATTCAACTCCAAATTTATTTAAGAATAAGTTATCAATTTAATCTTTAAGCTTCATTCATCTCCTATTTCACCTCTAAAGTATATAAAAATAGTATAAGTAGTCCCTAAAGTTTGTGAGATCGGTCAAATTAATTCTAAAGTTTTATAAGTCCCTTTCAAACATTAATGAAACAATATTCTGAAAAATGTAGATACTAGTTTGACAGATTTCACAAACCTCAGGTAACTTACTATTTTGATATATTTTATTGTAGAACTATTAGACCTAAATGAATTTACACTCAATTGTAATTTTACATTAGTTTCAAATCTGTTTCTAGAATAACTAATTGCTGTTATTAGTTAGTTGTTGGTTCATTAAGTTGTTAAGTTAGTTTTTTCCTTGGAACTAACTGAAGTCAGCTTTGTATATATACTAATTCCTAGTCAATGAAATGCAAGTGAATCCATTTTTCAATTCACTCATTCTCTGTTCAGTATGTGGAATTGTGTAATTCATACACCCTGATATGGTATCAGAAGTATAAATCGCTTCCTCATCTTCGTTCATCCCCTTCCTCTCGCTCCGATCAGCGATGACTTCAGTGATGGACAATTCGGATCCTATGTACATTCATCACACCGATAACCCTGGGTTGGTGCTCGTTTCCAAACCTCTGGACGGCACGAACTATCTCTCATGGCGTCGCTCAATGATGCTCGCGCTCGACGGCAGAAACAAACTTGGCTTCGTTGACGGTTCAATTCCTCAACCCGATGCTTCTGACACGGCCAAACTCCGTCAATGGAAACGCAACTATAGTATAGTGGCTTCCTGGATCTTAAATTCTCTTACAAAAGAAATCAGTGCCAGTGTAATATACTCCAACTCTGCCACGCTAATCTGGACAGATCTTGAAAAGCGCTTCAATCTGAAGAATGGACCACGAATCTTTCAATTGCGGAAGAATCTTGTCACCTGTGTTCAAGGTACCGATTCAATCAGCGTTTATTTTACCAGATTTAAGTCCATTTGGGCGGAGCTTGGTGAGCTCAAAGCCGTGCACAAGTGCACTTGCGGTGGCGTCGCGCCTCTCGTTGAATCAGTCAAGGAGGAATATGTAATGGACTTTCTCATGGGATTGAATGATTCATTTAATCATGCTCGAGGCCAAATCTTGCTAATAAAGCCAATTCCAGATATAGATGAGGCATTTTCTCTGCTCCTACAAGACGAAACGCAGAGAACAATTGGTGTTCAGTCCACTCCAGTTCCTGAAATGGCGTGTGCAATTCCTCCTGCTGCTTCGAAGAACAAGTATCAGAGGAAGGATCGTCCTCTTTGCAGCCATTGCAACATGCATGGCCACACCAAAGAAAAGTGTTTCAAGATTCACGGATATCCTCCCAGCTTCAAGAAGTCATCCAATTCTGCTGCTGCGCCTCCTGTGAACAACATTTTGGAGTCACCTTCCACTGATCAGAATCAAGTTTGGTCTCAACAACAATGCCAGCAGGTTCTTGCCTTGTTACAGGCTCAGATGGCTCAACTTCTAGCATCTTCTCAATCAGAACAGTCTGATTCTGCAGGTATTGATTTAATTGAAACAATTGGCATGTCTAATTCCACTTTGAATTCCCCTTTTCAAGCTATCAATGCCTGGATAGTTGACTCTGGAGCAACTGTCCACATCACTTGTTTCTTGAATTTTCTTTACAATTTCAAGGCATTGAAAAACAAATTTGTTCTCTTGCCAAATGGCACAAAAGTTCAAGTCTTAGGCACAGGCACAGTTAGAATTAATTCAGCTCTTGTACTACACAATGTTCTCTACATACCTAGCTTTCATGTCAATTTGATTTCTGTGCCACAACTCACTCCAAAATACCATGTTAGTGTCCATTTTGAAGAGACCTATGTTGTTTTCCAGGACACCAGGTCCAAGGAGATGATTGGCAGAGGTAATCTCCACAAAGAACTGTTTCTGTTGTACTCTCAACACACCCTCACTGATTGTACTGCCAGCAATCTCAATTTCAGTGTTTCTTTACCAAATTGCACTTTACCTATTTCTTGTAATGTTGTCAATAATATCAATGTAGATCAAGATCTTTGGCACTCACGTCTAGGCCATATTTCAGACAAAGTTCTCAAAATATTTGGCAATAAATTGTCTTTGAATTTCAAGTCTCATAATACAAACAATTGTTTAGTGTGTCCTCTTTCAAAGTTTAGGAGACTGTCTTTTATTTCAAATAATCACTATTCTGCAGCAGCTTTTGATTTGGTCCATGTAGACACATGGGGACCATATCAGCATCCTACTCATGATGGTAAGCACTATTTTTTAACAATAGTTGATGACTGCACTAGATATACATGGCTCTATCTAATGCAAAGTAAATCTGAGGCTCCTGCTGTTATAAAAGGTTACTTTGCACTGATCAAAACTGTTTTTGGTAAGGCTATCAAACAGTTGAGATCCGACAATGCAAAGGAGTTGAGATTGGCTGAGTTTCTTCTTGAGCAGGGTACTCTGCATCAGTTCAGCTGTCCTTACAGGCCTGAACAGAACTCAGTAGTTGAAAGAAAACACCAACACCTATTGAATGTGGCAAGGTCTCTTATGTTTCAATCTAAAGTTCCAATCCAATTTTGGGGGGAGTGTGTCACCACAGCTGTGTTTCTTGTCAACAGAGTCCCAACTCCAGCCTTAAAAGACAAATCTCCTTATGAATTATTGTACAACAAACTGCCTCAATATGAACACTTTAGAAACTTTGGGTGTCTTGCCTATGCAGCAGTCCCTATTCAACAGAGAAACAAGTTCTCCCCTCGTGCAATTCCCACTGTCTTCATGGGATATCCATTGGGATACAAAGGCTACAGGTTGTTTGACATGGCAACAAACAAGTTTATCATTTCCAGAGATGTTCAGTTTTTTGAAACCAAATTTCCTTTTCATTCATCTGATTTGCAACTTGAATCAGATCCTTTTGAGCATGTTGTTCTCCCTAAACAGATTCCAACCCACACAGAAGACTCACCAATCACTCACCCTGCCTCTGAGCAACCTGTGCTCGATCCTACAGAAACCACTGAAAACGAATCAACAATAAATTCACCTAGAAGATCCACTAGAGTGTCTCAACCTCCTGCTTATTTGAAAGACTACATACACAACACAACTTACCCAATTTCAGAACACATTGACTATTCCAATCTGTCACCTCAATATCAGGCCTATATACTCAATGTTAATCTTCACTATGAACCAAAATTTTACCATCAATCAGTAAGATTCCCTGAATGGAGGGCAGCCATGAATGCTGAGCTAAAAGCACTTGAAGACAACAATACTTGGTCAATTGTTCCTCTCCCGAGTGGCAAACAAACAATTGGGTGCAGATGGATTTACAAAACAAAGTTTAAGTCTGATGGCAGTGTTGAGAGGCACAAGGCTAGGTTGGTGGCCAAGGGGTATACTCAACAAATGGGTATTGATTTTACTGACACATTCTCACCAGTAGCTAAACTGACTACTGTGCGTGTATTATTGGCCATTGCAGCTCAAAGACAATGGCATTTATCACAACTTGACATCAACAATGCCTTTTTAAATGGAGATTTATTTGAAGAAGTGTATATGGATCTTCCTCTGGGCCATCCTAGCAAGGGGGAGCATCATGTGTGCAAGCTGAACAAATCATTATATGGCTTGAGACAAGCATCTAGACAATGGTTCCAAAAATTCTCTGCTGCTATCATTGGACTTGGTTTCACTCAGAGTTGTGCAGATTACTCTCTTTTCTACAAAGGTAAAAATGAATCTCTCATTATCTTATTAGTGTATGTTGATGACATCATCATTGCAAGTCCTCAACATGATCTCATCACTCACACTACTCAACAACTTCAAAACAAATTCAAACTCAAAGTCCTAGGTGATCTTAAATACTTCTTGGGATTAGAAATTGCCAAGTCTTCTCAAGGTATTAATCTCAGCCAGAGAAAATACACTTTGGAGTTACTTGATGACACTGGTTATTCATCCTCTAAACCAGCAAAAATACCAATGGATCCTAACCTTCACCTTGATGATGTTTCTGGTGAATTACTTACTGATGCTTCGATGTTCAGAAGATTGATTGGCAGGTTAATGTACTTAACCATCTCACGGCCAGACATCCAAGACACCTCACTTACAGGCACTTCAACAAGTCCTACAATATCTTAAGTCAACTCCTGGACAAGGACTATTTTTTCCTGCAAATAGCAGCAACGCAATTACTGCATATGTAGATTCAGATTGGGGTAATTGTAGAGTGAGCAGAAAGTCAACCACTGGCTATTGCATATACATTGGTTCCTCTTTGGTTTGTTGGAAATCGAAGAAGCAACCTACTGTGGCTAGATCCTCAGCTGAAGCAGAATACAGGGCCATTGCTTCTCTCACCAGTGAGTTACTTTGGTTAAAACAACTAATCAGACCCTTTCACATCACTGTGGAGTCTATTCTTGTCATGTGTGACAGCAAGTCAGCTATTCAGTTAGCTGAAAATCCCACCTCCAATGAGAGATCAAAACATATCGATATAGACTGCCATTTTATTCGCCAATATGTCAGTTCTGGATTGTTGAAACTGATACACTTACCTACAAGTCAACAAATTGCGGATATCTTCACCAAGGCCCTTCCCCATGCCAAGTTTACTGAGTTCATGGGCAAGTTAGGTGCTGTGAACATTTTTGCCCCTAACTTGAGGGGGAGTATTAGACCTAAATGAATTTACACTCAATTGTAATTTTACATTAGTTTCAAATCTGTTTCTAGAATAACTAATTGCTGTTATTAGTTAGTTGTTGGTTCATTAAGTTGTTAAGTTAGTTTTTTCCTTGGAACTAACTGAAGTCAGCTTTGTATATATACTAATTCCTAGTCAATGAAATGCAAGTGAATCCATTTTTCAATTCACTCATTCTCTGTTCAGTATGTGGAATTGTGTAATTCATACACCCTGATAAGAACATATAGTGTAAATTCAAGAACTAAATCAAGAGTCTATTCTTCATTTAACTATTAAATAGCATATATAAAATTTGTGAAGATTTTAGTTTTTAAGGGTGTGCATAGATCTGGCTGTCAAAAAAAAATTATTGAATAGATCTGCCTCTACTGGTGGAGCATGATGGTCTGTATTTGACATATTACAAATATATTCTACTAACAAGTTTTTTTAAACGACATAAATGTAATTCCCTTCATGTGATCACTAAAGTTTAAGATTTTTGTTTATTTCGAACCAATGACGTCAACAGTCACCCTAAATCTATATCATTAAGTCTTGGGAAGTCTCCCACTCTGCTTTGCGCCAAAACTCTCGCCCCATTCCCTTTTTTTGTTTCTATCATATTTTTATGTTTTAGGGAGTGTTTAGAAAAATTTAGATCTACCAATACATTTGTTCTTCAACATCCGGATTGGTGAAAATGAAAATGAATTTCGTGATAAATTACGTAAAGTGTGATGCTAGGTAGCATGTTTTGGGCACTTTAGGGTCCGAAAAAATTTAAATTGTTCAAATACACAACGTTTGCTCCTTGATAACTAGTGTCGTTGAAATTAAATAATTTTGTAACTAAATATGTAGAGGGTGTACGCTAAGTAGTGTGTTCTGGAGTACTTTGGTGTTCGGAAAAAAAATTAATTGTTCAAAGTTTGTTCCTCAATAATCGGTTTGGTGAAAAAAATTAATAATTTTGTGACACTAACCGTGCAACTCACCCTCTTACTGATTCCACCACTTTATAAAATTAATTTCTTTTTATACCTTTTCTCTTTATATTTTTTAGGACCATATTTTTCCGAGCCTTTTAAAAAAATCAATGTCTTTGTTGCTGTTCCTTCTTAATTTTATAATCTTCTTGTTTAATTTATAATTAAAATTTAATTTTTATTCACAAGAACTTCAACTATATTTATAATAAAACCCCACATCATATTGTTTCAAGTTTGTATTGGTGTTTCTATTATATATGTGTTTCACTTTCTATTAGTGTTATCTTCTTTATTTTGGTCATTTCGCACCAACAAGTATTAGGGTCATATTTAAATTGGTGTTTATATTTTTATCTTTCTTTTATACTCGGGTACCGCGTTGCAGCATTTACTCCCGCGAGAACTTCAGTCACATTTATAATAGAACCCTCATCATCTTCTTTCAATTTCGTATAACTTCTTCCATCTAATTGTTGGTTTTCATCTAACCCGGCATGATACTCACGTGTTTCACTTTCTAATTGTGTTGTGTTATTTTTTTTTCTAATTATGAGTTAAGTTTTTATGTTTACATTTAATGAATATAAATTATGTTCTTAAATTTTTTTAGACTTTTTGCTTTTTATTATCTATGGATATTCATTTTCAATGTTTTTGTTAATTAAAAATGATATTTTTAATTATATTTTACATTGTCACATACTTCTACAAGATATAGTTATTTTTATCTTCACTCATATAAAACTACAATATTTATGTATTAGATGAAGTTTTTGTCTCGTGTATCGCCGGGTAAAATAGCTGGTTTAATTCAATTTTTGTGTGTGGATATTAGTGTTTTTTTGTCAAGTTATTAGTGCTTTTAATTGAGCGGAAAGTGGCAACTACTCTTAGGTTGGCCCAAATCATTTCCGCGGAAGCAGAAACCTATCAACGATTTGCCAAACCACATGGGTTTACATATATGGAAAAAGGATAATCAAATATTAAATACAAACCAGAACTCCCTGTTTTGAAGCCTTGTAGTTATAGGTATCGGTTGAGGGTCATTAGCATGCATTAAATGAAACCATTTGATTATTACCTACCATTCCTTACTTCATATAATTGTTTCATAAACAAAATAAGTAAAACCAATGAAAAATATATTTAAAATAAGGCTTAATTGCACTATTAGTCTCCTTATAATGACTTATCCATGATTTTGGTCTTGAAGTTTTTTTCTATAATTTTAGTCCTCCTATTCTTTCAATAGATGTTTAACCTTCGCAAAATTGGTCAAACTTGAAGCTGACATGGTTCTCACTTAAATGATGTGTCATGCCGCGTTTGACTGTCAAATGGACTTTTTAATTAAAAAATAATATTTGTCTCTGGGTTTGTGTGTTCTTTGTGTCATGATTTGTGGTTTGTGATTTTTGTTTAGGAATCGTGGATTTGTGGTTCTCTCCACCTCGCCATGGTCTTAGTCTATGGGTTTAGGGTTAGGAAATGCGAGGATATGGGTTGAGGATTAAAGATTTAAAATTGTTTTAATCCATGAAACTATAGTTTTACTCTTAGAAAAGTGTTTTTATTATTTAAGTTACTATTACTTATTTAAAAAACTTTGTTATATTAAATATTTTATTTTTTAATTAAAAAATACATGTAGCAGTCAAACATGGCATTTCATGTCATTTAAACGAGTACCAAGTCAGTGTCAAGTTTCGTCAATTTTAGCAGGGGCAAGCATTTTAGAAATTAGAATAATAGGGGGACTAAAATCGTAGAAAAAACTTAGAGAACCAAAATCGTGGATGAGTTATTATAAAGAGACCAAAGCTGCAATTAAGCCTTAAGTTTTACTACACCACTAATAACTCTAGATGTTTTTGTCCCAAGTAGATAGCTTAATTGGTGAACTAAGGGATACCAAATGGTACAAGCGGGAGGTCTAGGGTTCAAACTTTGGAAACGAGTTCCCTCTCCTCCTAGCATTTGTCTATATAAAAAAAACCTCTAGATACTTTTTGTTAAAAACCCTCTAGATATTACATTACTTTTGTTGGGTACCCAACCATAATTAATATAATTGTTATCTCTTATATATATGTGGCTTGTCATGCCACTTCAAATTAGCGCCAAGCCTTTTTTTTTCTTTCCTTCTTTTCCTTTTTTCCATTTTTTCTCTTTTTCCTTTTTCTTCTTTTATATTTTAAAGTTTTACTTTTTTTCTTCATTTTTTTCCCTTCTTCCATTTTGGTTTCAGTTTTTTTTTTGTTTTGTTTCTACTTTTATATTTTAAAATTTTGTATTTTTTCTTTTTTATATTTTAAGGGGTATTTTACAGTCTCGAAAAATTTTAGATGTTTAAATATGCAAAAAAAAATTCTTCAATAATCCATTTTGTGAAAAAAAGATTTAATTTCATTACAAAATATGTAACGAGATGCTAAACAGTGTGTTTTGGTGTACTTGGGCAAAAAAATTATTTTGTACAAAAATGCGTAAAGTGAAATGTTAAGCAGTATGTTTTAGGGTACTTTAGGATTCATAAAAAAATTTAACTCTTCAAATACCAAAAAATTTCTTCGAAAGTAAACGGATTGGTAAAAAAATAATAATAAGTTTGTGACAAAATACGTAAAGTGAGATGCTAAAGAGCATGTTTTGGTGTACTTATGGTGAAAAAAAATATTTTGTACCAAAATAGGTGTGAAATGTTAAGCAGTATGTTTTGCGGTACTTTAGAATTCATAAAAAAAAATTCTTCAAATACCAGAAGTTTCTTCGTAAGTAAACTGTTTGGTTAAAAATAATAATAAGTTTGTGACAAAATACGTAAAGTGAGATGCTAAACAGTGTGCTTTAGTGTACTTGATTGTGAAAAAAAATCATTTTGTACCAAAATGCTTAAAGTGAAATGTTAAATAGTATGTTTTGGGGTACTTTAGGATTCATAAAAACTTTTTAAGTCTTCAAATACCAGAAGTATCTTTGTAAATAACCGGTTTGGTAAAAAATAATAATAAGTTTGTGATAAAATACGTAAAGTGTGATGCTGACGATGTATTTTGGATACTATAGGGTCCCAAATTTTTTTAGATGTTCAAATACGCGAAGTTCGTTCCTCAATAACATGTTTGATGAAAAACAAAAAAACATTCGTGACAAAATAGGTTCCGGAAAAATGTTTACATGTTCAAATTGGTGTTTTCTTCTTTATTTTGATAATTTCGCACCAGCAAGTATTAGAAGCATACTTAAATTGGTGTTTAGTTTTAAATCAGACTCTTTATGATACCTACATACATGTTTCACTTTCTATTTGTGTTGTCTTATTTTCCTTTTCATTATGGGTTAAGTTTTTATATTTCTGATAAATATAGATAACATTATTAAAACTTTTTATATTTTTTCTTCTTCTTATTATTTGTGAATTTTCAATTCCAATGTCTTTGTTAAAGTTTATTTTTAATTTTATAATATTGTTATTTAATTTATATTTAAAAGTTAACTTTTTTCCATGGGAACTTCGGTCTCATTTACAATAGAACTCCCCAACATTTTCTTACAATTTTGTATAGGTGTTTTTATTTTAATGGTGATTTTTATTTAACCTTGCATGATGTATTGATGTACTTCCTCCGGACTTGATTATAAGCAAAAACAATTACCTTTACACATATTAAGAATAGTAGTTTTATGCATTTAATTTTCTTGGATTCATGGAAAAAATAAATACATTTACTAAACTATTTCTAATTAATAGTCATCTTCTCACAATATTAATGTTTTTTTGGTAAAAAAAGAAGTTGATTTAATACATTTACATCCATCGATACTAGCTCACCCCGTGCATCGCACGGGAGTGATACACATATGTTTCAACGAACTATGTATAAGCTACTAGCTAACATTACTTTCAACTTTCTATGGGTGATTCTATTTTATTGGTGGTTTTCATCTAACCATGCACGATACCCACGTGTTTCACTTTCTATTTGTGTTGTCTTCTTTATTTTTGTTATTTCGCATCAAACGGTATTAAAAACATACTTTAACTGGTGTTTAAATTTTTATCTTCTTTCAACGGGAACTTCAGCCACATTTATAATACAACCTCCACCATCTTCTTTCAACTTTGTATAACTGCTCCTATTTTATCATGAGTTTTCATACAACCATGCATGATACCCACGTGTTTTAGTTTTTAATTGTGTTGTCTTCTTTGCTTTCTTATCATGGGCTAAGTTTTTATATTTACATTTGACAAATATGTATTATGTTATTAAAAAAGCTTTAGACATTTTCTTCCCATTATCTATGGATGTTTAATTTCAACGTTTTTTACCAATATTCTTTTTAAATTTTATAATCTTCTTATTTAATTTATAGCTATAATTTAATTTCAATCCACAATTATTTGACTATATATTTTACAAACCAACATCATTGGTCCACTGGCATAAGCTACCCTGGGACACAGGGTCCCCGTAGACTTAGTGCTCCCGAGTTTGATTCCTGCAGTGGACAGAAAACTGTTGTCTTGAATGATTGGTTTATTAAAGAGGGTTTCCCCTTCCAGTTTTACTTTAGTTTTGCTAACTAAAATTTAGTCAACTCTGTGCGTAGCACGGGTCAGGCGGCTAGTATTTTATAAACTCATTTCTTTTTGGCAATAAAAGAGGGGTTTAAACTCATTTCTTATATTGCTTATTTGTGTCAAATCTCGTGAAACTGAAAACTAGTAAATTTATAGTAAAAAAGCTCTTAATTTCATATGTTTTAAAAGTACATATATAACATCACTTTTGATGTATCTAAATTCAACATTTAACTTTGAGATAAAATAATTCATTAAAATGCTATTAACTTAAATGGTGTGAGTTTGTTCGCAAATTCATCTGATCTTTCGATTTTAAAGATGTTGAATTTGTATAGTTTTCGATGTATTCTACCAATTTGAATGAATGAATATATTTTTAAGTAAAAAATGTATTAGATCAATGTAATCAGTTTGATCATACTCAAGTTAATTACTACTTTCACTGGCGGATCTACGTTATGTTCAGGGTGTGCACCTGCACACCCTTAAATTTAAAATTTTGCACCAATACCTCTATGAAAAATATATTTTGACACCTTTAGTTTTATTTTTTGCACACCTTGCTTCTATTTTTCTATTACTATTCCTAGCTACTATTTCTGTTGCAGCTCCAGGAGCGGTTGGTGTGTAACTATGAGATAATTTTGGCTACCAAAAAAATAATATATGTCTTTGAATAATTAAATATATTTTATACTTAGTTAGCCCAGTAATGTTATTTAACTACCCTGACTAAGTTTATTTGTCTAAAGAGATAAAAAAACAATAACAAGTCTATTAGTATATCATTATCACAAACAAATATGGTGTTGTTTGTTAACTTAGTGATTTTAGTCCTTTTATTTTACTTTCGGTCCCCATTTTTCTTAATTTCCCAATATTCCCCCTCAAAATTATATACTATTTGTATTTTTGGTCCTCAAAAATTTTGAATTTTGAGAAAATGAGGGAATAAAATTGCATAATCCATTATTTTTAGCAGCCAAAAGTGCAATGAAAAAATCACAAGGACCAAAATTACGAAATTAGAATAGCAAAATATGTTAAATTGATATACACCATTGTTGTAAAAGCTTTTTAACGTAGGTGAGGTAAAGTCAAACATTTTTATGATGTGTTGTTTCGTGATTGACTAACGTTGTAAAAAAATTTCTACACGACAATGTATATTAACTATTAAATTAAATTGTTTGACCACCCTAAGTCAGGGTCCTAGATACGCCACTGACTTTGTTCACTTTTACTCTTAGTTATATTCTTAAATATTTATTAAGGGAAGAGAAATAACTGTAATAAGTATTCTTTTGGTTACAACTATTTCTGTTCATGGGTATTAGTCTAGTCCCCAGGTTTCTTTTGTCTCTTTTTAATTTTTTATCAATAAAATTTACGAGGACTGTTTTTACTTTTTGATGTTTTTTCTCTAAAGAGAGTTTTGCATTAGAAGGTTTTAATGGGAGTAGATATCCTTTGTTTTTTTGTTTAAAAAAATCTTAAGGAGTAACAGACACTCAATGGTATCATAAGTAACACACTAATCAATTATTATATTAAAAATATTAAAATTTATTGGTTTCTTCTATCTTAGTTGTAAATCAAAAAGATAAATAAAAAGGAGCCAATGGAGTATATTTTTGAGATTTTTTTTGGTATCAACCAGGTATGCTCTACGCGCAACTGTAAAGACTAATTTCTAGAGCCGGGTAGGACCACAATGAGCGACAAAACTCTCCCTCAATAGATTTAACAATGCTGCATGCCCAAGGCTGAATTCGAATCCAGAACCTTAGTTAAGCTGGAAAAGACCACTACTCTTGCTTTATATTTATGAGATTTTGATTAGATCCAGATGCCTCCTTACAAGAAATGCTCTCCTACGTGCATCGTATAAAATGGAACCTAGGTTGAAGGTGTTCTCTATAAATAGTCTTTACAAGCACCACAAATCAATCATCATACACACATACATACTTGAAGTGCAATTCCCTCATCCAACGTTTCCAAATCAAACATGGCTAACTCAATGGTTGTCAGGGTTACCTGCTTGGTTGTAATGTGCATGGTTTGGGGAATTCCCTTGGCAGATGCTGCCCTTTCATGTGGCCAAATGCAACTCACTGTAGCACCATGTATTGGCTACCTTAGAAGCCCTGGTCCATCTGTCCCAGCACCATGTTGCAATGGGCTTAGGAGCCTAAACAACCAAGCCAGGACTACCCCTGCTCGTCAAGGTGTTTGTAGCTGCCTCAAAACCACTGTTTTGAGCTTACCTGGACTCAATCTTCCAGCCCTTGCATCCGTCCCTGCCAAGTGTGGAGTCAATTTACCCTACAAAATTAGCCCCTCTATTGATTGCAGCAAGTAAGATCACTCATCATTCATCCACACTATATATTTAGTTTTCGTACATATATAAATATTGTTACCAGTTTAGTGGTAAAAACACAAGTATCGTATGAACTCGCAACACTCCACTTTCGACTCCTCTGTGAATTTTATTATGGACAAAAACATACGTGCATATATTAATTTGTTTTAAACATTCTCATCAACTTTTCAATCATTATAAATTTTTAAAGTGACTGATGTTATATTCACTTTGCTCATTGCAGGATAAACTGAGCAGCTTGCATAAGGGTTTATGCTTGTTAAGTACTTACCACTTGGTTTGTGGATATTAATAATCAATAGCGAATAAAAATGGCTTGGTTGATTATTACTTGGGATCACTATACTATGATTATTACTTGTATTTCCATAATAATATAATAAAGACTACTATGTGTTTGAACTCCTTCACCTAATTGTATACGGGCTCCATATAATAAATTTTTGTTGATTGGGATATTGACTGGATAACATAAAGTGGGGCAATCTTGTCCCTCTATTCTATTTAGTGAGAATTAATGGTCAGGATTAAACCATAAGATCTGTGTTGGGTATCAAATAGGCAGCAAAAATTGGAATGAAAAGAGGAGTGGAATTGGGACTGTTCTGTGTCTATGTTTGAAGAAAGAAATTGGAACGGAAGAGAAGAGGAGAGGGATGAATTGAAACGACGGTTATTTGTGTGTTTTAATTGCTCTCCGTTGATCTCTCAATAAATAAATAGAATAGAGGGACAAAATTGTCCCACTTTATTTTGTCCAGTCTATTTGCCACGGGAGAGGATCCACTCCCATAAAAAAGACTACAATGTAAAAATGTGGGTAATTTATCTAATATGATGTGAAATCAATGAAACCAACTACTATTTTTTAATTTTTTTGTTGAAATCTACTATCTTTGTCAATTTAAATTTATATATAATAGATCCATGATTAGTCATAAGTTTAAAACTCTCCCACCGCGATTTTTTGCCTAGTTTAACAGTCTTTTACATATAAAAAGCAAATGTAGTCTCCAAAGGAGTCTCCCGCCCTTCCCCTCACCTTTTTTTTCTTTCTATACTTTTTAAATTTTTAGTTTTTTGTTATTTTTTATTCTTGAATTTTTTTTCTAAAAATCTCTATGTATTCCCCACATTTCTTTCTTTCTTTCTCTATTTTATTTTTTGCTCTTTGATTTTTTTTTGTTTTCCTGAACTTTTTTTCCTCTAAAATCTCCATGTATTTTTAAATTTATTAGTTATGACTTCATTTGGATTATGAGCTTTGGTAGTCTTTTCAATTTTTATTTATATTAATTTATATGTTCTATTACGTTTTCTTTGTTTTTTTAGCAGTTACTTATGTAACAAATTTTTTTAAATATTTGTTTCATTTAGTGGGAATCCATATACGTCCACTAAATGATTGGTTACTTTTATTTTGTTTTTATAATTTAATTTTATTCAGTTTTGGAAAATTGTTTGTGATATAATATTTGCATGTTTATTGGCTTTGATTTGTTGTCATTTTATTAAGTTGACATACATATATGTTCCCTTCTACTTTGATTTGTTTAGTGCCACATGTTTTATTTTGCATCTCATGTTTACTATTTAAAGTGTTAGTTGTTCGATTTTTAATGGATTATGTAATTTATTATATGGGTCGTTTGTATTGGTTACCATAACTTATATATTGCTATTTGATTGTTTTCCCATTTTGGTTTGCGGTGGCTATGTCTTCTTTGTTTGTCTCTTCTTTACAAAAAGGTTGTTTTTGATAAGTTTTAGTTTTCATTTTTTATTTTGTCGTCTTCTGCATGTTTGATTTTCAGCTTCATTTTCTCTTCTTTACAAAAAGGTTGTTTTTTATTTTGTCGTCTTTTGATAATGTCTAACCATTTTTTTGTATTTCCCAATACCATTTTTAGCGGTTACTAGCTTTATTAACTAAAGATGGTATGTTTTGGGTTTATAATATTACTTTGAAATTTTGTTCTTTACACGCGAAACTTTTTTTTTTGGATTATTAATCATTTCTACAAGTATTGAATGTGCCTTTTTAAAATAATATCTACCTTATTTTCAATCATGTTTGATGTCGATCTTTATGTTAACAAAATTAAGTAAAATTTGAAGATAAATATTTGTGCCTATGAAGATACATATTTGTGCCTATAATCCAATAACGGTTTACTATCTTTAATTTAATTTACATGAATATAAAGTTGTTCTTTCTTTTAATGTCCTGAATCTATGTTCATTCCGATAGATTAAAACAACCAATTCCTTCCGACAAGTTTCATTTCAACAAACAAATAAAAAATCACAATATTTTTAAGTAAATTTTTAATAAAATAATTACAATATTTTGCAATCACATGTGCGTCGAACGTGGACATGCATTAATAGCGTTAATTCGTCTCTTCACATTGTAAAATTAGATATCATTTTAGACTTTCCAAGTCAACTTTAGGAGTAAATTTTCTTTAAAGAAAAATTGCAATATAGGAACATGCTTAATTTAAAAAATTGGGGTAAAAAATGCAACAACACCAATTTATTAGAGCAAGTAGTGCTTTTATCTCAATGGGGTACTCTTTTTTCTCCTTGTCTTAGTTCCACTGAGTTTTGGCTTAGAGAGATTTTAACGAAACCCTTTATACTTATTTGGGTTGGAGTTCTCATATTATACTCGCTTCAATAAAATATCTTACTCATCAAAAGGAAAAAAATCTCAATAAACCTTTTCCGTTATAAAAATTCTATGTAAAACACATACACATCACAATGTTCACAACATTTTGGGGGAACCTGACAAGGATTTCCAAACCACGTTGTTTACACTTTACATATATGGAAAAAGGATAACTAAATATTAACTACGATTAAGTACCCTGTACACCCTGTTTTGTAGCCTTGTTGGTAACGGTTAGGGGTCATTAGCATGCATTAAATGAAACCATTTGATAATTACCTACCATTCTTTATTTCATATAATTATTTCTTTAACAAAGTAAGTAAAGTCAACTGAAGAGCACTTGGATGAGATGATAGGGGTCTCTTCTAGCTCAACCAATGTCTTGGATTCGAATTCAGCCTTGGGCATGCAGCAGTTTTAAATCTCTTGAGGGAAAGCTTTGTCGCCCATTGTTGTCCTACCCGACTTGAGGGATTAGCCTCTGCAGTTGCGCGCAGAGGATACTCGGTTTATAGCAAAAAAAAAGTAAGTAAAATCATACTAAATTATACTTTAAAAGTAAGTAAAAGTAAGTAAAATCTATAGAAATTATACTTTAAAAGTAAAACATCAAAACTCATACTAAATTTAATTAAGAATTGTTTAATATTTTTTGATAATATATAACCATTACACCACTAATAACTAGATATTTTTCAGTCAAGAAAACTCTCTAGATATTGTTTTCAAAACACCCTCTAGTTATAACATTATTTTCGTTCACCTAATACCTACTTTGTTATTTTTTTTTTGAACTCGGTTAATATATTGCGTATTTGTGAAAAATCTCATTGAAACTTTTTTTTGTCCAAAAAAATTTCATTAAAACTGAAAACTCATATTTTTATAATAAAAATGTGTCTTACTTTCAAGTATTTGAAAAATACGTATAACATTACTTTCGACATGTCAAACAAAAATATAACATTACTTTTGTTAAATTTGAAACAAAATAATTCATTAAAATGCTATTGAATGATATATCAATATCAATATATATTAGAGTGTTTTAATTAATTTGATAATACTCTAGTTAATTACTACTATGTACCTTAATTACTACGGAATGTCCCAACGCTCTCAACAAAAGACTAATCTTTCAGTGGCAGAGCTAGCATAAACTTCACGAGGGAGCTAACTTTAAAAAATTATTACTTGCATTTTTCATCTCTCAACATTCTTCGGTTGGCGAATTTATTCATTCATTATACTTTCGCAATTTAATTTGCTTTCTAATTTGGTGATATTGGACCATATTTTTTTTCTTTTTGAAAAGTAAAGGAATATATTCAACGGAGCACAAGGGACACTCCAATCCAAATAGTACAAGGGGTTGACCAAAACCTCCCTAGACCAAAACCCTATGTTCCAGAGTAACTTAATTATGCCACTGGTCCAACGATATTTGTCATTTTGATAGTTAACGTTAATTATTCTCAATAATATTTTTAATTATTTATTGTGGAAGAGAAATTAGTGTAATGATCGTAATAAAGAGTCAATGGTATCAAAAGTAAAATACTAATTAATTATATTAAAAATAAAATTTAATGGTTTCTCTAATTTTTCTAAATCAAAAAGTTATATAAAATGGAGAGGAGGGAGTATATTTTTGATATCTTGATTAGATCTAGATACCCTCCTTACAATAAATACCTCCTCCCAAAGTGCACCCTAAAAAAATGGAGCCTAGGTTGAAGGAATTCTCTATAAATAGTCCTTACAACCACTTACAATAAATGTCCCCCTATATGTATACAAGTGTAACCTAGGGTATTTTCTCTATAAATAGTCCTTAAAAACACCACAACTCAATCATCAACTTATTAACTCTCTCACTCACTCACCCACACTTTCAAATCAATCATGGCTAACTCACTGATTGTCAAGGTTACCTGTTTGGCTGTGATGTTCATGGTTTTGGAAATTCCCTTTGCAGATGCTGCTCTTTCATGTGGTCAAGTGCAACTCACTGTAGCACCATGTCTTGGCTACCTTAGAAACCCTGGTCCATCTGTCCCTCCACCATGTTGCAATGGGGTTAGGACCTTAAACAACCAAGCTAAGACCACTCCTGAACGTCAAAGTGTTTGTAGCTGCCTCAAATCTGCTGCTTTGAGCTTATCTGGACTCAATCTTCCAGCCCTTGCCTCACTCCCTGCCAAGTGTGGAGTCAACTTGCCCTTTAAGCCAAGCCCCACTATTGATTGTAGCAAGTAAGATCACTCATCATTAAGCTTGGACACTCTTTAGTTTATTAAAAAAATTAAAATTTATTGCTATTTTTTGCGTCACAAAATTCAATAATAGAATTAATTAAGGCAGATTTTATTTTCCGTCACTAATTCTGCCTTTCGAATTTCACTTTTTCAATAAAAATGACTTAGATAAGTGTTAGAAATGGAGTGTCCAAAAATCACGATTGTTTTTCAATAGTGGTTTTTAAACATGCACATCAACTTTTCATTCGTAATTATAAATATAAGTTGTTGAAGAGACTGATGTTGTAATGCTATATTCACTTTGTTAATTGCAGGATAAATTGAGCAGCTTACATATGGGTTTAAGCATATTGACTAATTAGTACTTGGTTTCTGGAAATAACCAAGAGAGAATAAAGAAGATGGTTTGAACTTCCATAGATCCTCACTTGGGATCACTATATTATGATTATGAATTTATGACTTGTATTTCCATAATATATTTCCATAATAAATATTATAAAGACTATAATTTCTTTTCAAATTTTCATTGCTCGAGCTCATAGTCATTGTGGCATTAGATTCACTATCATCTCTTCAGGTTCCTACTATAAATCAATTACAGTAATTATCAATATTTTGACTTTGTTATTCTGTCCCAATTCATTTGACGTTTTAGCCTAGCATATTTGTCTTTTTTTTATAAGCAAAAATATATGAAAAGGGGCGTGAGCGGACACCCCAACCGTTATATATACAAGGGGTCTCATTAAAACCTCCCTAGGCCAAAACTCAATTAGAAAAAACCCGAGGAGGAAAAAGAGTACCCCATAGTTCATTATAATCAATTTCAGCTCCTATAGTTGTTCAAATCAACATTTCATCAAGTTTAAACCAATCAAAGGTACATGCATTCACTTCAAACACAGAAACATTAAGCAAGTCACAAAATAATCAAAATGACACCAAATAGGTTAAATAACTCATCTTAGATATGAAATCAAAAATCAAAAGCAAGCAAACATTGAAGTTCTAAGCACACCACAAGCTCCCCAAGTTCCCAAATTCGGCCCCCATGCTCCAAACCCTCTCCTTAAGCTTTGTAAATCACAATGTAGCTCTTCAATAACCTAGTTCAGCTCCCCAATAAAGCATGCAACAACTAAAATCTCACAATCTAGTTCTTCCACCCTCATGCAACTCGAAATGGCTTGGATAGAGGAGAGGAATGTTGAACAATCACTAGTGCATAAATGGGATTTAAAGTCAGGCAAATTGGCCTTTTAAAGTCAGGCGCCAGCTTGACTTCTATTAAGGCGACTTTGTATGTCAGGAGCTTTAAAGTCACGCGACAGCTCGACTTCGTATGTTTGTTTTTAAGTCGTACAATCATTGCCTGACTTTAATTATTGACGTTCCGCCTTTGGGAATCGCTTTTAAAGTCGAGCCAGAGTCTGACTTTAAAGCTATATTTAAGTCACACTTTCTGTGGCTTAACTTTAAATGTGCTCATATTTTAAAGCCAGGTTTGTATCCGCCTGACTTTAAAAATTTTTTTATTTTTTATTTTGGCCTATTCCCTTGCATATATCCACTAGGCATTCATTAAACCAGCAACACACATTAAAAGTACAAAATTACTAATTTTGCTCCAAAAGTATCATTAGCAATTCAACATTCATTTAACTAATATCTTGTCAAAAGGTAAAGTAGAGCAACAATAATGAATTTAGTAGAGCAACAAATACAATTAGAAAACCAACCAACTTAATTTACAGCAAAATACACAAACATGTAACATTAAAGGCAAATGAACATCACTTATGTTGTTTTCTTCGTTCTTCCTTTGAAGTTGGTTTACGCTCGGTATACAACTTTATAAAAAACCCCGCCCAAACTTGTCTAACGTGCTTGATCAACTCTTCACGTGTGAACGGACAACTCGAATTAAACATCTACAAAAACAAAGTTGAATACGAATCACATGGTTAACTTAATACCTACAACATAATAATTAACCAGTAATCATCCTATAAAAGTTGAAAATTTCTATTACCTTCTTCCAATTATTAGTGATAGTTGCAGAGACAATGATCATCATATTTATCATCACATAGTGGCCACAAGAATAAGTATCATTTTGTTTCGGTCTCTATAAATGAATATCAAATATCAAAATTGAATATAATTTACAGTAACTAGTATGAAATGAAAATAAGAATTAATGTATTAAATACTTACTTTAAGTGTCACCCAGTGAGGTTTTGTTTTTATTAAACCCTTCATCCTATTATATCCATCGATAGCTCTGTGGGGTAACATCATCAATAGTAAGTTATAAGTTTAAAGAATATCAAATCATAAAGTTGTGACAACAAATTATTAATAAAAGAAAACCTACTTGTCAACTATTTCAACCAAAGTCTCGTTCGGAAGGCGGTGAATCGAACACATCCAAACAACTATATTAGCAGAAGGACAGACGACAAACAATTGCCAATGATTACTGCAGATTTGAACAACAATAATTAAATCATAATCAAACAAAGAAATTATATGTACCTTTGGACAATTTATACTTTACCCAAAACAAATATGGCGCTAGAAAGCATGTTTTGTTCCGGTCAATTAGCTTATTCTGGATATATACCTAAAAAAATAGGTATTAATTTTAGATTTCACCTGTCAAGCAAAATATTATCAACTACAAGAGTTTTTTCCCAAGGAAAATATAGTTTTTTTTATAAGCAAAAATATAGTTAGTTGCGGCAAAAACTTCTGAATGCATATTACTAGGGTCGATGGGCAGTCTTGTCTGGTTATTGAAACTATTTTTGAACATATACTAATTTCGAAAAGAAAAATGTTAAGAGAACTAATATATAGATGTAACGTAGTTAGCGCACGTAATTTAATAAAAAGTTGTGTATCCACTCACCGACTCCATTTGAGTTACATAACGCCAGTTGCTTTTGTTATATCTAGTAATAATAATGGTACCATCTTCAACTAAAGCAGAGACTTGTAATTTAATTGCAAATATTATTCCTATTGATTACAAATTGCCGGTTTGTTTTAAGTTCTTGCATGTCAAAGACGAATTCTGAGAATAAGAGCAAGATCAATATAAGTAAAGAGTATTAATGTCCAAGAAAGATAGCTCAGACAGATAGTAGTATATGGAAACATAGATTTATGGGGTTCGGATTCCGCTCCTCCTTCCTCTAATAACTAATACAATTACTGACAACATTGTCTATCAAAAAAGTAAAGAGCATTATTCTCATATGTTAAAAAATAATAAAATCATGACAAATAAATTTGACTTTGTAATAAGTAAAATTAATTTTGGAATAAATATCATTTTTAAGGGTGTTTCTAGGGTAAGGTATCAGCTAAGCCTCTCACTGATGTACCACGAAAATTAACATTAGGATATTATATAAAATACTATGAGTGGTTGAGATTGAACAAGTTGATATCAGTGACGGATCTTGACCAGAATTCTTGGGGGGCCAAAGTTATGAGTATATAGGTCGATATCAGTGGCGGATCTTGACCGGAGTTCTTGGGGGGCCAAAGTTATGAGTATATTAATACTTTCCTAAGCATAAATAGCCGCCTTAAGCAGGAGTCGAACCCCAGAGCAAATACTTACAAGCGAGATACTTAGCCACTGTACCAAAGCTGTTGCTTGTGATTTAAGTAGTCATATTAATATATAACCTAATTCTAAGTCAAAAATACGTGTATATATAGCAATTTTTTAAAATTCTAGGACGTGTCGTGGCCCTCCCCAGTCCACACTAAGATTCGCCCCTAGTCGATATTAAATTTCAAATATCGATGTACTCATAGAAAAAATGATGTAAGAGGAGTGGTTTGGAGTTGGGTTTAGCATATGACATGAATTTGGTAGTTTGATTTTGAGGGTCCACCTGCTGCAACGCAAGTGACATATAAAACTTTATCCGACAAACTATGCAATAATTATACATTTGGTTGTTTGCATAGAAATCTCCTAGTCCTGGACTCCTGACTCGTGTGACGTTTCATTTCATCTTCTGTTACCTGCTTTCCCATGACACCATCACATTATTTGCATGCAACTAAAAACCAGCTCTATAAAGCCAAAAACAGGGACAGAGCCTGGAGCCAAGATCGTTGGCCATGGGAAGAACTATATACTAAAGAATAAAGTTTCATTATTGTTTAATCTAAAATGTTAATTACATTAATAAATCTATCAAGATAGAGAATGTCTTAGTTGTATGTCAAAATAAAACATCTATAATGAAAGTACACTGAACTTGAAATTTATTAGACCAACTCATAATAATCATTTATAAGTAATAATACTGATGTAATAAAAACATTGTCCAAAAGTTTTAATACATGTATCCTTATAATAATTGTGTAACGGACTCTATTCTCTTTTTTTAACCATGGTATTGGTATGAAATATCCTTCTGCACTGTCTTCCCTTTCTATGTCCCCTCGCCTCCCTCTTTTTATCGAAAAAATTGTTCTTAAAATTACTATTTACCAATTTATAAGTGGAGTCTCGCTCTACGAATCGGTTATGTGCGGTTGAGGGCCTAATCAAAAGTCTAAGATGGTATAGCCTATGCAAGATCATTAGGCCAATCGCTATCTGGTCACTCGGATCACACATCAAATGTCCAGTCTTGGATGTGAGAGAGTGTGCTAAGAGTCTTACATCGGATGTGATGTGATATGCTTTGAAAATGAGTTTATACGGGAAACACGTTCTTCACTCTACAAGTAGATTTTGTGGAATTGAGTTAGACCAAAGTCAAATTCTAATATAGTATCAGAGCCTATCTAAATCCCTTGTGGCACCAGTTATCTAGTCCTATGCGTGAGGGTGTGTTGAAAATCCCACATCATATGTGATATAGCCTGAAAAAGGATTCATAAGTGGGACTTCACTCTAGCTACAAACCAGTTTTGTAGGGTTGAGTTACACTCAAATCAAATCTAAATATTATTATTTTAAAATATATTTATAATTATATAACTAAAATTATAGAAATGGAGTTGTTAATTTATTTAAAATGGGGGGAGGATGTGTACCGACTACTTCCATTATTAGAGTCGTCTAAAGGCCTTTGCAAGTTGGACTACTGCACGGGACCTCGGCCCAAAACTATTTTTTTAAGGCCCTAAAAAAATTAATATATTAATTTGATAAAAGTATAATTACTTTGAAGTTGTATTGAAATATTATTTACAATTAAATTGAAGTAGTTTAAGTTTTTAGTGATTCATTTGATAAAAATATAATTAGAGATTCAATTTGGTGATTCATTTGATCAAAGTATAATTAGAGACCCAGTTGTTAAGATTTGAGCAGGCCTCCAAATTGTTTGAGACGGTCATGTCCACTATCCAAGATGTTCATGTTTTTTTTTTGTTATTACTGGTGCGCAGTATCCATCGGTTTTGTCTGTGACTAATCAACGCCAGAGAACTTGGTTGGCCACGTGTATACCAAGCTTTTTCGGTTAGTGTGGTTTTGCCCTCCCAACAAAGTTTTTGCCACTATGGGTGGGAATGGGTTGGGTCAAACTGGCCTTTGCATGGCCCGAGTCTGGTCTGTGGCCTGTCGTAGGCCCATTTTTTAGGTCTGATCTGACCTTTCTAAAAGACTGACAAGGCCTGAAAGCCTTTTTAAAAGCACGTTTCACTATTTTTTTAAGAAAGCCTAGAACCTTTCAATGGTGTAAGCTTTTGCAAATAGATTAACAAGCTAATAGGTCAATGAGTTTAAGTCCTATTGAGATCTAACAAAAAGATTTTAGGGAAATACCTTTATATGACATCCTATTTAAATTATACTTTAAAATAATAACTTTAAATATGTTAAAAATTTATGTAAGTCAATATGTTAAATTAACGAAAAACTGTTTGCAAAATAATGATTTAAAACAAAATACAAATTTAATATAACAAAACAATAGTAATAAAAATATTATTTATGTTTATTTAAATAGGCCGTAAGAAGTCTAAAAGGATTTTTGGATTGCATGTGGTCGGCCTTTTTAGTTAAATAGGACTTTAAGAAATTTTGACCTTATCTATTTAAAAAAAGTCTAGTCTAGCAAGAGTCTGTCGTAGGCTGGACTATAGCCCCTGATTATGCTATTCTCACTCTAAAATTCAAACCCGAGTATTTTCATGGTTTAATGAATTACAGGTGTAAAATTCCTATTAGTTGTCTTGGATATCTATCTAGTACCCTCACAAATTGACATCAAGTATTGCCACAAAAATATCAATTGGAAGTAGGCGACAAGCTGCCTATTGCATACAAAGAAGAGAGAGAGAGAAAGGAAGGTAATTTAAGAGATATTTTGAATGTTGTGCTCTCCCTTTTCTCTGTTTTCTTTTGTATCTTTTTCACAATCTTGATTCTTATCTGCCTATCTGATGTCAAAAGTAAAGCACAACCAAATTAGATAGCGGCAACAAAAATTTCCACTACTTAATACTTAAAGATACATTTAATTTGCATATTGGTTCATACCTCATATTACTTCATACCTAGCCCTATAAGTGCCACAACTTAAAACAACAATACTAGTAATAAAATTAAAGGAATTATCAACGAATTAATTTTTTTACTGTGTCATTGGTGTGAAGTATTTATCAGCTTGTCTGATGACTAATCTACACCGGGAAATTTGGCTAGCCACGAGTACTCGGTTTTGCGGGCTCGTGTGGATCTCCCCAATCAACAGAATTTTTGCCGCAATCAAGATTCAAACTCAAGATCTTGTAGTGCAATCAAAACCTAGTTACCGCTCGGACGAATCCTTGTTGATAATTATCAACGGATTTGGTATCAAACTTTATTAGTATTTTAAACAATTTTAATTATAATTAGGTAAGCAAACCATGTGAACAACTGGTCCCCTGGAACCTCCTTCAATTTATTTTATCTAGTTACTTTCACTTTGCATCTTCACCTTGTCTCTCTACCTAAGTTTAAGTATCTCTTGATTATTTAACTATAGAGCTTTCAACTTTATATCACTTTAAGGCCAACAACTTAACAACTACACTTCTTATAAATTGCCCTTCCAAACTTTATATCCATTGCACCACAACTCACACTCTCTTCTCTATCTCCTCTAATAAAATTGACAAAAATAAAACCCCTACCATTATTGGGATCACACCTCTAACCTCTCTAGCGACTATGTGAAATAGCACCATTTCACAAGCCCTTTTCTAATCATCCTCCCTTGCATTATTCTCAATTTTGTTTTTTGTTTTATTAATCAAATAGGACCAGTTCTAAAAACCATTTCCAAAAAGGAGAATCAATTAATAGCCTATTTGATTATGCGGCAGAATCCGTGGAAATCACACTTATAGCCCATAGAAATGATAGTGAAAACCGCACGTAAGACCGCCGTATAAATTGTAGTGTAAACCGTGTTGACGTAAAAGCTTTGTTGTGTAGCTTTTAAAAGATCATAACAGTCGAGGAGTCGCCAAAACCGATTCCCAAGACGTACAATTGACGCCCCGATCGTAAATCCAAACATACATCTTAACCTAGATATTAAACAGCAAGAAACTGTCCCCAATGTTTCTATAACAACAACCCCAAAAACCAATTTTCACCATTTCATTTTTTCTTATCCCACAAAAGAAAGAGGAAAAAAAAGGCAAAAGGAAAAAACAAAAGAACAGAGGAACCCCCCCCCCCCCCCCCCCCCCCCCCCTCTCCACAAGACTCTAAAACAGAGTAACTTATAATCATCAGCTACTACTTCCACCATAAACACACAACCCCATCAAATCCCTAACATCAACAATAAAACCCAACAAAAATTTCAGCATAAAGCTTCAAACTTTACAAAAAAAAAAGCCCCAAATTTCCAATCTGAAAAACCATGCGTCGCAGATTTCTTGAAACAGAGCTAAGCATGCCACCATCAAACGAAAACAACAAATTCCTCAAAGATGCTGACTTCGATGCAAACATGGTGATAATTCTAGGAGCACTCTTATGTGCATTGATTTTGGCATTAGGGTTAAACTCCATAGCTCGATGCTTCATGCGTTGTCGTCGAAGTTTCTCACAAGAGACACCAAGAAGGCTCGCCGGAAGAGGGCTAAAGAAACGCGATCTGAGTCAGATTCCGGTGACAGTTTACGGTTCCGGTGAGAATATTCCGGCGACGGAGTGTCCAATTTGTCTTGGGGAGTTTGAAAATGGAGATAGGGTTCGAATGTTGCCGAAATGTAATCATGGGTTTCATGTGAAGTGTATAGATACTTGGTTGGTTTCGCATTCTTCTTGCCCTAATTGTCGCCACTCGATTCTGGAAAAACAGCAACAACAACCTGCCGGAGATGGGTTGCCGGAGAATGAAGCTGGCCGGAGAGGGGACGTGGTGGTGGTCGTCGAGCAGGCAAGTTGAAAGAACATTGCAAATGGATGTGTTTTCGGTTTATGGTAGTTGAGAAATTTAATGTTAGTTAATTAGTAGTAGTTTATGAATATGATGTGACCAACCATATAAGAAATCAACATTCTCATCTCATGTTATATTTTATTTTTATTATATAAAATTTATGTGTATATTTCAATGTGATATAGATGGAGTTCTACTGAGATTTTAGATGAATGGACTGGTAATCGAACTTGCTGGACACCTCTTTCCATCCATTCCTCTAATAAATACTTATTATTATATAAGAAAAGAAAACTTTATATTAAAAAAAACGTAAAGAGGGATGACAATAGCAGAACGGGCACGTTAGGAGACAAGCGAATCAAATTGCTCACTCTCTAGTTAGATCATCTAGATTTTATGCCAGCTCTCATTGTCATGATTTTATTCCAACCTGTACTACGACTATTTACTTTAATGAAATTATATGAGTTTCCTTTGGTAAAAAAAAAATAGCAGAACGGGCACGTCAGGGTGGAGTTTGCATCACTCGTCTCCACCCCCCGCCCCCATCTATAGCGGAGTCGGGTTTTGCCTCCCCATCTTTGCCTAAATGGGGTTGGGTTTTCCCGCAAGTACCCGATTCCTCCACTATTTGAAAATGAAAAAGAGATCATATTAAGCACCCTATTTATTGTGCTAATATTTTTTTGTATAAAACGAGGACTAAGGCCCAAAACAACAACGAGAACTAAATAGAAACAAATCTTGGTATACAATTTCCTAGAGCGTCAGAAAATAATAACGGTCCTACGAAAGTATGACACTGTTTATAATAATCAAATCATCAGCTTGACAACATCCAATATTAGCCAATGCATTGTATAACGATTAGCCTCTCTGTAGATGCTAACAAAACATATCTGCCAAAACAACTGCAATAACTTGCAGGTCTCTCTAACAATATTAGGTGTTTTTGAAAAATTAATGAATAGTTGTTATACTTGATTTTGTCTGACAAGTTCAACTTTTTAAAATGAAACCAGAAAATAAATATAAAATATATTAGACTTTTTTTGTCTTATGTTTTTTCTTAACTAAAAAAACCACTAAATAGAACATCATTAAATATAAATTGCATCTTCTCATTAGATTGGTTTTAATTATAAGGAATAATCGAAAAATAAAATAAAAAACAAAATTACATAAAAGGAAAAAAAAACTCACAAGTTACGCGCATGGCTCTTACGTGAGTACATATACCAAAAAAACAGAAGTTTTTCTGTTCCTGAACACTCGCACTAAAGCAGAGCGTCTTCACACCCACACTAATGCACACAAGCACGCTATTGCACCATTCATCACACCCACACTAGTGTGACAGGAAGGGGAGGTTGCTGAAACTGAAATACTTGCCAAGCAGGGCGTTTTTTTATAAAGTGAAAACGAAGTTTCTTAAACCCAAAACGTCACGTTTTTACACTTACAATCAACACTCGAAATATACGAATGGATTCATCCAAATATTATTGTCTTTTGGTACTATAAGAAAAAGGAAAGGCAAAAAAAAAATTACTAGGCTCTAGGGAACTCAACAAAAAAAGGGTCGGCTAGCTAGGAGGGTAGGATCAATGCCATTAGGAGGTTGTTAAAATACTTGCCAAGCATTTGTTTGCTCCGAGCTTTGACAAAAAATCAGCAGCAAAATGTCCTTCTCTCTTAGATAATGATAAGCTTAACAATTCATTGTGAGTTAAAGATATCTTTGACATTCTAAATTAAAATAGCATGATAGTGGTTCCTATTTGCTGATAAGATTAGTGGCATGGAGTGAATCTGAGTAACAAATGAGACTCTTGTAGCCCAAGTTCCCAGCAAGATTCAAACTATCTAAGCATACTGTTGTCGTCAAATTCTTACGTCCTAGCTGTAGGATCGGCCAGAGGTTTAGACAGTCTTTGATTCCTCATTTCTTCAAGCAATTGCGCTGAGGAGGGAACACTGCTCCTTAGCTGTGGGTATCCTAATTCCTCTAGAAAGGGTCAGGTTGGGTGAGAGGGACGTGAGGGTTGGATTATACTACTAACAAATGCATGAAAATAAAAGATAAAGTGCAGTAAAAAGATAAAGTGAAATAAACGTAGAGTTTTTGATTGATTTGGATGTGTTTGTACAATTACTTTGTGTGTGTGTGTGTGTGTATATATAGACACACACACACAGACCTTTGTCGGCCGCTATGCTAGCCAACATTTGTCTGCCATTGGATCAATCTAAGATCAACGGCTCTTATTGCTTCTTAGGTCCTCAAAGAGGCGAAGTAACCACCCACGATCCCACTGCCACGGTTAGTGGGGTAAGTGCTCGTCGCTCCGTGTTTTCCAGCCTCGCTCCTCTACTTGATCTTCAACCGTTCCCACGTTCTGTCTTCGTGCCACATCTTTCTTGCCTTCCAAGCAACGCTTGCCTTATCTCGGCTACTTGGTTACTCGGCTGCTGTGGCCCCTTTTAGGTAACAGCTTAGGCACCCGAGCCACTTGGGCCTTGGCACTCTATAGGCTGAGGCTATGACTTTCCCTCGGCTAGCTTGGCCCATTGGCCCTCGGGGAGTTTTGTATTTTAGTGTGCTCCGAGGACCTCCTTTTGACTCCACTCTATTTGGCAAGTACACCTTCTATCTTAGTTGTGTGGCTTACCTTCACACCTTAATCTTTCTTCTCTTTTCCTAGCCCTCGGCCTACGACTTAATTACTTTTTGGTGTTAACACATTCAAATTATCTTTCCAACCAATTTGACCAGAAAAACAGCATAACCATAATTATTAGTGATGCGCAATGGACTAATACTTGAAAATCATTAAAGATATAGTGACAAGTGACAACCGACATTGTTCCCAAGAGTAGAAGCTATTCATATCAATAGGGTGAGGTGAGGAAGTTTATCCTCCCCTGTCCCCTCCTCTAATTCCTTATAATTAAACCATCTCCCTTATATCGTACACTATTTTTGTCCAACCCTTTTGTGTATTTTTCTTATATAATATTGATTATTTAAGAAAATAAAAATTTACAAAAAAGAGAAAAGAGGGATGGCAATAGCAGACCGTGGGTGCCACTAGCAATAAGCTAACGGACTTGTAATCGAACTTGCTGGACACCTCTTTCCATTCCACTTGCACCCCTTTGTGTAACCTTTTTTTTTCTTTCTCAAAATGGCTTCTTAACTACTTTTTCTCACATATACTTTTCATTTTTGAAAAGTCTGGTCACATGACGTCTTATAGTGCAATGATATAATACTTGTGTGGTAAATTCGTCTTAATATATAGTAAAATAGTGAAGCAATATTGGAGAAAAACTTTGCCATATTTTTTATATAAGGCAATCCCATCTTAAGAAGATTTATGATGTGTGTGTCATATATCTTTCTCTAACGCTAATGTTTCACAAATATATCTCATATTACGCTTTATTCTAAAAATACCCCACTTTTTTTACCAAAATTTAAATTGAAACTATTTTTTTTAAAATTTCCAGAAACACCTCAAAAGATGATGATTTCAGAAGCCACTTTTGATGAAATTTTCCGAAAATTCATCAAAATGGCTTCCGAAATCATCCTCATCAAAATGACTTCCAGAAACACCTCAAAAGAGGATGATTCCGGAAGTCATTTTGATGAATCTTTCCGGAAACACCTCAAAGGAGGATGATTTTGGAAGCCATTTCGATGAACTTTTCTGGAAATTCATCAAAATGGCTTCCGGAATTATCCTCCTTTGAGGTGTTTCCAGAAAATTCATCAAAATGGCTTCCGAAAACACCTCAAAAGAGGATGATTCCGGAAGCAAGTTTGTTGAAGTGGGGGTAAAATGATCAGTTTGGTCAAAGTGGGGGAACAAGGGGAAGTGGGGATACAAAAAAAGCCTGTATTTTAATTGAGTCCACGAATAAGTGAACTGAGTTCACTTTAAACACGACGTACACACTACAACTGGTCAAATCCAATTTTCGATCTGATAATTGACATGGCCATGTCGCTAAAATTGCCAAAACAAACGACAATGAGTGTTAGTGACATGAGTGTTAGTGACATGATGGTTTAGATCGTGGATAATTGAGTAATGAATGAGAAAATCCATGCCACACACATACTTGCCACGTGTATAGACATATAGGTTGATGTATAACGAGACTCATGCTCTGAAGACCGTTGATATGAGTGCCAAGCCCAAATCGGACGGTATATGTTTAGAGTCAAGATACCTATCTCAATGGCTCTCTTTGACCGACGCGTGCCCTTTATTTAATTATGTTGTTTTCTTACAAAGAGGATCGTTAAATTTCATACCTTTGACTGGGCTGTTGTCACTCTCAATCAAGGTTATTTTGGTGGAAGGTAGTGGGCATTTTGAATTTACTAAATTGGTCATGGACCCATTGCTATTTTTCTTTTTAACTCGTTTTGGTGTGTTTTTTTTAAAATGGAACAACAAGAGGGATATTGATCCAGAAAACATAAAAGGAAAAGTATTTCTTTTTTTTTCCCTTACCTTATGACCAATTTTTTTTTTTGACGTGACCTTATGACCAATTGACCATACAGGAAAGTAGAATTTGAATTATACGCGAAGAAAGATTATGTCGAATTACAAAGTTTAAGATATTTGCCATCAATAGATAAGATCATCTTAAAATAAAATTGTTAATAAAATACAAATAACAATGCATTTATCAACTAAACTTAATCAAAGTGTTCATACACGTAGTAAATTTTATTTGAACACGTAAACATGATGGTCAGTAACATTTAAATTGTGAGTAATGAAATTAATCACTTGATGATTAATGAGTTGAGACACATTAATCACTTGATGATTAATGAGTTGAGACACATTAGTATGTTTATTAACTAAACACATTTACACAACACTTCAATAAGCTTATGTTTAAATTGGGTTAACTACATATTTTGATGTCAAATTCTAAAGTATTGTATTTTTAAAACCTTTGTCAAAAAAATATATTCTTAAAACCAAATAAATGAAAGTAGATGAAAATAATATATTTAATTTTGAGAAGTAAATAAAGTTTGCTGCCCAAATAATAAACTTCTTAATTTAAGAAAGTAGACTAGTGTGTTACTGATTATTTGCAAGTTTCGAAATGCTTTCATTTTCTCCACAAGGGTCACAGATCCATAACATGCTTTCGAATGAATTAGGTCTCTGTCATAGCGATCTTTGGCGAATGGCAAGAGGGTGGATCCTCTAGTTGCTTTATAAGTTACAAGTTGATCGCATCAATTGTTTGAAAGCATTAGTATGTCTTTGTTTCTTATGATGCATGTTTAGGTGGATGTTTGCTAGCTTGGTTGTGTGCGGTTGTCCCCACACTAGCCTAATGATGCTTTGTTGGTCTGATACTGGTTTCAAATGTTTCTAGTGCGTACAATGAGTTAGAGAAAATTTTGTAAAAAAGTTATTAGAGAATTTGAGTTATCCAAAAAATATTATAGAAAATTCATCATATAGTGAATTTATATTTATATAAGTGCTAATTTAGGTTTAGAGTTTAGACTTCAGGGTTTATGGTTTACTTTTTCAAAAATAAAAAATAAATATAGTAATGTTAATTTTTTAGTTTAATTTAAATATTAATAAATATATATGTATAGAATAATATATTTTCATTTAAAATATTTTTTTATGTGATATACTTTTATATTCCTTGTTTATCATAATTTTGTTTATAATTAGTTTTATGAATTACCTATCAATATACTTTCATGTAAATTTCTTGAGAGCAACAGAATCCGTTGTTACCTCTAATCCAGCAGTAGCATCTGACATGAGATTTTTAGGTAAGGTTTGGGGTGAGATGTCAGATGATGTTGGTGATCTTTTGGCTTCTGATACGTATGGATCAGTTGCGCGTTATGATCACTTTGAACCGGGTGTGTCTAAGACCCAAAAGAAGAAATTGAAGCAAAACAAGAAATTGGTTAATGGATACAATACTCGCTCAAAGGCAAATTCTACATCTATTTCTTTTTGATTTGGTTTGCTTTTTAGCCTTTTTATGTGTCTTTTTAATTTTCGTTAGACTAGTTTGTTTTTGTCTTTAGTTTTTTTTTGCTTGGGTTTCAGTCTAGTCCCCCTATTAGCCTCTCTTTTGTCTTCGTTTTTTCTTCTCTTTTTTAATAAAATCAGTTGAATTTTGCTTAAAAAATTCCTTGAGAGAGCATTCAAATTATTAAGAGAAATTTTGACAAAACTTTAATGTATCATTATTAGAAACACATTTCTGTTTTTATTTTTGACGTTAGTACGATACATCATTTCATATTTTATGGTTATTAATATTGTCATTTGTGCCTTATTGTTTAATAATAGTAATCATGTATTTGTAGTATGTAATATATATTTATTTGAATATATATTACATATGATTATTCAATATATTATGAATTTGTTAGGAAAAAATATTTTAAATTTTTTAAAAAGAATTCACCATTTGTCAAAAAAGTTCATCAAATATATATACATATATAAAAAAAAGAATTCATCATTTGTCAAAAAAAGGATTTCAATAGTTCACCAAAAAATGAATTCAACAGGACACAATAAAAGCAAACAAAAAATACAAAATCTTAAAGAATTGACGGTCAAAGAGAGAATTCATAAAAAATAGAATTATGTCAAAGTTCAAACCAAAAGATTCAAAATGCATCTCTATTTAAAGAGGGTATTCAAAGTCATTATTTTTGCAAGCCGAAATCTAAAAATAGAAGCCAAATTAAAAAAAAGCAAATGAACGAAGGGGCAAAATTGGAAGAGAGAGAAAGAGAAAAGCAGATCTTGTGTTTGATGTTTAGGGAAAAAGAATTATTTTATTGACTTTCAATAAATCTAGGTTTGACCAATGTTCATTGGGTTCCATTTTCTCTCTCATATACTCTTTTTTGTTTCCTCTTTCTCTCTCTGTATACAATTCCCAATTCTCAATTCCTCTCTCTCTCTCTCTCTAAATTCTTCACTTCACAGCTTTTTCAATCTGCTTTCTTTGACTCAATAAGGGGTTTTTCGTGGACGAATCAAAACCACAAAAAAAGTTCTCATTTTTACCAATTTCTTCTCTCTGGGATCCTTTAACTCTGAGATGCATAAGCTGCAAATCCTGCAATCTATCTACCAGGTGCGTTCAATTATCATCATTTCCTTTTGATTCGCCTAATTTGAGCGTTTTTCCCTGCAAATTTGTTTGGCAATTTCGTTTTTTATGATATATTTCTTCAATCTATGGGCTTGTTTTGCAGTCTTGTTCATTTTCTTGATTTGCCTTTTTTTTTTCTGTGTCTTTTTTTTTGTGAAATTATTGGTGAGGAATGGGGGTGCAGTTTTCCGCCTTGTAAAATTCATTTTTTTAATTACCTGAAATATATATATATATATATATATATATATATATATACAAGCTGAATTGGATAAATTGGTTGATGTTGAAATTTCATGGATCTGAATTGCTTTTACTGTAGTTGAAGACAAGTTAAATAATAAAGTTTATTCATTGATTGTAAAGTTTTAGGGGTGCTTATGTAATCATGAAATCTTACGAATAGTTGGGAGCAAGGAATGGAAATGAAAATTGGGAAGAAATATGCGTTTTATGGTTTTAATAAGTTGTTAGGGATATCAATTTAGCATCCTTGTGGGACATCAATTTGTAGCACTTAGTTTGTTAGGGATATAGTTTTTATTTATGCTCCTACTATTTTATCTTTGCAGACATAAACAGTTATATTCAACAACATAGTTTTGTAGAAAAGATGGGGTGTTTCACTGTATTGAAGGGCAAGAAGAAAAAGTCTGATCAAACTGTATTAAACCGTGCAAGCCATAACAAACATGCACCTACAGCACTGCTTGTGCCTCAAGTTCGTATTCGCTCACTCCAATCCGCGCCTCCTAGTTTTAGGACCAGAGTGAAACCTATTCACCCTATTAATATTATCACCAGCAGCAACAGAACAAGAGCATTATCTGCTCCTTCAACTCTGGATGCAGCAGAACAAGATGATTTGGCGTCAATTGAGTATGACGAACAAGAAGAGTCGAAACTCCGAGCTGGATCAATGAAGGAGCAGCGTTCGTCTAGTCCGCAACCTTTACCACTTCCATCTCCTCGAGGTGCTGGTGTATTGAAGACTGTTGGCAGCTTTAAGTTGGGGACACCTAGTGGTCCTATACATGCTTCTGGACCTTTGCCACTTCCACCTACTGGTAATGGCACACTTCGGAACTTTCCGTATGAAGAAGTTGCTGCTGCTTGCCTTAACTTTTCTTCCGATCGATGCATGTCGGAATGTCTTTCATCCACCGTATATAAAGCTTCCTTTGGTGTTGATGCTTCAAGTTCAAAGAAGTATGAAGCCACCGTTACACGCCTTCACCCATCATCTCAGGTACTTATCTTGCATTATCTGAATTTTATTCTTGATCGTGGAAACATCAATTTTGTATGTATCTTGTAATAAATGAAATTTTGAAAAACAGTTGTGAATTGCATACTTGCTGTGATTGAAACATAGCTATCAGTTATTGTCAATGTTGTGAATTTTTTGTTTTTGTAATCACCTGAACTTTCTGAAGTGGTCTAAGCTCTAAATCGTATATGTCTTCTTTCAGGGTTTGAAGGAATTCATAAACGAGGTCAATACTCTCGCATCTTTGCAGCATCCGAACCTCTGTAAATTGCTAGGATTTCATGCACGTGATGGTTCTGAACATAGGTTATTGGTCTATGTGAGGCTATACCATGGAAGCTTGGACCGCCTATTGTATGGGAGATCGGATGGACCATCAATTGATTGGAATACACGAATGAAAATTGCAATGTGTGCTGCACAAGGTCTTACTTTCTTGCATGAAGAAGGGCCTTTTCAGGTAATTACTATGAAATTCTATTAAATATATTGAACTGAAGAAATCATGTGGTCATGGCAGCCTTCTCTATTTGCATGTGTTGTAAAGAACCTGACTTATTTTTAAGCATGCATTTTTATCTTTGTTGATATAGCTCTTTATGTCTGCAGGCAATGTATAATGAATTCTCAACAGCCAACATACAAATTGACAAAGATTTCACTGCTAAGCTTTCAGGATATGGTTGTGTTGGTCATATTCCCGAGGAAGAGATTTCGAGCAGTTCATCTGTAAGTTCCTTGACTAATATATCCAGCTAGTGTATCTTATCTTCACATTTATCATGAATATTCGTTCCGTAATTTTTTCGTTCCCATTATAACTATTATTGTTGTTCAGGCTGTTGGAAACCTATCAATGGAGACACTGGAGAAAGGAATGCTCACTCCAAAGAGCAATGTGTGGAGTTTTGGAATTTTTCTTCTGGAGCTACTTACCGGAAGAAAGAATCTCGATAGCCGTCACCCAAAGGAAGAGAGGAATTTAGTGAAGTGGAGCAAGCCGTTCCTAGCTGATAATCATCGTTTGTCGTTAATCATGGATCCTCAACTCAAGGGTCGGTTTCCTTCTAAAGCAGCAAGAACAATAGCTGATATTGCACAAAGATGCCTTCAAAAGGAACCATCAGAAAGGCCTACAATGAGAACTGTTGTTAAGCATCTCAAAATGATACAGGATTTGAAATACTCTTGCAGGTTCCCACTGCAAGAACCAGCACCAGTCTCTGGAAAAGACATGTCAAGATCACCAAGTCTTAATGGTATCATCTGCCCTGCACCAAGGTTGAGTTTCTCTCCATCACCGCCATCCGGAGTCCCTCTACCGATTTCACCTCCAAGATGGTCTGGAGTGCCCATACTTCCACCTCGTGCTTGTTCGGAGCTTGATAGGCAAGTAAGCCACAAGTCATCATCCTCAACCTCTAGGAGGGCTAGTGTTGAAGGATTTTGATTGTCTATATAATGTTCATTATTATTTTTATTATTTTTTTGGTGTGGTTCAACACAAATTTATAGGAGATAGAGTTGTGGTTCTTCCACCTTTTAATCCACATCCCTTAGTGTGATGCCAAGATGATGTTCTTTTGTAGATAGTTGCAAAGGTTGGTTGACTGGGTTCAATTAGTTACCCCATTTATATAAAAGTTTATATTATATGTTCTCTAGCATTTTCCTCCTTTCTCCAATTCCGAAAGAATATTTTTTTTAAGACAAACATACTTATATTTAAAAAGAAGTCCACTATAAAGGGTACTCAACCCATATACATGAGTATAGCAAACGAAGTCCCCAATAAAAGAAAGACCTACCAAAACCCTCGCCAAGTATCATCTCCAAGCTAATACTCTAATATGGTAAAAAGACCTACCAAAACTTGACTTTGTTGTGTAAATTTTTTGTAAGTGTATACAGTCTAAAACAAGTAATCTATAACTATTAATAAAGGAGATTCTAGAAAAACTGTCATTTTGGTGTCGGATTTTTCTGATCAAAATGCCCTTATTGTAAGTACAAATTTCTAATAAACGATAACCACCCACTAACACACCAACACATTAACCACCCACTAACACACTCACATGGAGTGCCCGTCTTTCCCCACTAGTATTAATAAAAGTAAGATTGTTCTCATGAAAATCAACAAAATTAACTTTTAAGTTTTTAGATCAGTTCAGTACTTGAGTTAATGAGTAAAACTAACAACAATGTAAAATGAAAGAGGGTAAAAAAAAAATGAAAGTTAGGGTTTTAGATGGGGAAATCAAAGTAAGGGTTTTAGAGAGGAAAATCAAATCGGTAATGTAAATGTGTGCTGGAGATGAGAGAAACCTCACCAATACCAGAGGAGAGTGTCGATTCGAATAGAGGCAACGAAACACCGTGAGTAGAGGCGTGTCGAGAGAACACATTAGAGGAGAGGGTCGATACGAGAGCAACGAGATCGTAGAGAACATTGTTGGACAGAGGTCGACAACGAGGGAGGTCGTCGGCAGACTGAGGTCGGCGGGCTGAAGGGGGTGAAGATGAAGATGGCGTTGTGGGTTTGGGCGACGAAGGTTCTGAGAGAGGCACACGATATCTGAAAATAAATGTGAGAAAAAATTGTGGGTTCTGACACTTTTGAAGTCATACACAATAGACGTTCGACTTAAAATGTTTTAAGCCAGAACCTCTAAAGTCGGATATATTAAGCATCTGACTTAAAAGATGGATGCAACTTGATTTTTTTTCAATATCATCACAAAATTGCCACCCTTTAACGTTTTAAGTTAGATAATTGGATATCCGACTTTAAAAAGTACAATTCTTTTTCAATTTTTGCAGTAGTGTATATTGTAAAATTTTTAATTAACACTCAATATTTTCCTTATATGATTAGAGTATTGTCATATCAAACCCAAGGGTGTGGTTGAGCGGTTGGAGCTCATCCTCCCTTAACCAAGTGTCGAGGGTTCGATCCTCGCCTTGGGCATAGAGCAACTTTGAATCCTTGGGCCAGCTGTCCCACCCTTTGAGGTGCCTCCAATCCAGCGAGGGGATTAGTCACTGCGTTCGGCGGTGGATACCCTGGTCTAGACCAAAAAAAGAGTATTGTCATATTAGCCATATAACATTTGTTGTCATTAAATTTCTGCCATAAAACTTATAGTGTGTCACCGTATTAGTCCCCCAAAGACATTTTTGAGGAATTAGTTTCTCATAGATTTAAAATTGTCTACAAATAAATCTCAATATATTAGTCAAAAAAAATAAACTTCGGTAAATTTTATATAGTTAAAGATACTTATTTGGTTAGATAAGGTTCCTTTATTTGGTCTACTTAGATGAAATGACAAATAAATATACGTACACACACCACCACTGCTCACACCTGAGTTTAAACCTGAGAGCTGACCTCCCCATGTCGCTGAGATTGCCAAGACAACCAACAATGAGTGACTCCTTTGAAAGACTAATTTGGCTAAACATTGCTGATTAATTAACCAAAATTTGGTAATGCAATAAAAAAAATAGACTAGCAGTAGTAGTTATATGGTTCTAAATTTTAGTCTGCATCCGCAATTTCGACCGCAAGATAATAGCTTGGTTCTAAATTTCAGTCTGCATCGCAATTGCGACCGTAATATCATGGTTTTTAAGATCTCCACAACGACATCACTACTGCAATTACGACCGCATCGACCGCATTTCACCGAGTATCAAGGATCGCAGCGTAATCACAACTGCAATTTAAATCCAAAACCATCGATTTGATTCCCAAAGGTTACATTTGTCTGAGATTATTCTAGCTATTGTATCGAACCTCCACCAAATCACCTCGCAACAGTGGTAACTGCAGCAGTTGCCCATGTGAATCAGGAATAAATCAAGAATTGATTTCACAAATTGATTCTCCTTTATTGTAAATAATTTACTTTCCTAGAATGGGTAGATAAATTAGGCAATTGTATATTTGTCATAATGTATTGTAATTACCTGTAATTACTCAAACTATTATATATAGAAGCAATGACAAAGAGGAAAGGCATCAAGCCAATTTTCCTGAAATGGTATCAGACTAGGTTTGATCCAAAATACCTCTTCTGGTTGCTTGTTCTTGTCATTCCTTGCTTTCGTGTGTGGTGATTCCTTCAGCGACATCTCCGTCTGTCACTCTTGTCTTGGCCTTCTTCATCGTTTTTGGTTCTTCCGTTCGGAGCTTCCTTGCGTTCGTGGGTTTCTGGATCTTCGTTGCTCCTGTTTGTTTCTGATTCGTGGGGTTTCCTTGTCGTTTCTATTGCTCTCGGCCGGTGACCCTAGTTGAAGCGGTGCTGCATTTGGTTGCCTTGCTCTTTGTGATCGTGGTTCTCGACTGTTTTTGTATGTTCTTGCTTGGTTCCGATCGTGGTTGCATTTGGTTGCCTTGCTCTTTAGTTGGAGTAGTGAATCGTTTCATGGAAGCTCATAGCCTCATATTTCTATACACATGAAGGCTACTAAGCGCACTTGCGGTTTCATATTTTAAATGGGTGATTGTGATTTTATATGGAGCTCGAAGACACATCCCATTGTCACCTTTTTAACATTGGTGTTGAAATTTGTGGCTTTGTACTTACGATGCCATTCGGCTAAGGAGAGTGCTGAAGCAACGACGTAAGGCTGTGTATGTATGGTTACCCCAAAAAAACTTATTTCGAATGAGTAGCTATATTATATAATTTTTTGGTAAACGAATGTATCCCTTTCGCGCAATTGTAGAGACTAATTTCTCACGGTTCTGAGATCTATTCAAGGGGTGGACCTCTCCCAGTCATTTGTTATTTTGGTTAAAGATGCATTTTTCTTCTTTTTCATATTTGTCTGATTAGAAAGCATATGAAGTACTATTAACTTTCCCCCCTCATGATCAACACAATATGCAGAAAGAAGCCGGTGTTCCTAAAAAAATTATTGATGACATATATCCCTGGTTTGAGTAAGTTTGTACCTATTTCCCAATTTCAGTTTATGAGCTTGCTAGTAGTTTTTTATTGGTGCCTGTGGGAAAAGTTATGCATTACCCAATACTAGGGCTGTTCATAGTTAGGAAAAAACTGAACTGAACTGATGAACCAAACTGAACTGAACCAAAACTAACCGAACTGTTTCAAACAGTTCAGAACCGAACTGTTATTTTTAGTTCAGTTCAGTAACTGAACTGTTATGTAAGTTCAGTTCAGTAACCGAACTGAACTGTTAGACTTAATTTTTAATTTCAGTTTGAAATATGCGAACCAAAAGTCCAAAACCCTTCCTCTCCATTCTCCAAACTGAAACTCAGCGCCTCCAAACTCTAATCAAAGATCTCCAAACCAAAAACCCTAATCGAAGATTTCCATGGCAGGCGAGCCCTAATCCCTAAATTCTTCCTCTCAAAACGCGAAACTATCAGGATTTCCATGGCAGAACCCTAATCGAAGATTGCAACGGCAGAATCGACCATATTCAGGTTAGCTTCTTCACCCTTACTTCATTCTGGCTTTCGTTTTCTTTCTGTGATTTGGGCTTTCGTTTTCTTTCTGTGATTTGGGCATTGTTTTCGTTTTCTTCTCAAGGGTTTTCGATTTCGTTTAGAAGAGGAGTGGAAAACGACCATTTCACTATTTCACTACTTCATATTCTTCATTCTGGCTTCCCAAGGGTTTTCGATTTCTAACACACTGCAGCTGTCTTCAATCAGGTAAACACCATTTCACTATTTCAGTTTCTTATTCTTCATTCTGGCTTCTGGGTCATTCTTACTTCTATGTTATTCTTATGGGATTTGGGATTTGGGTTTTTGGTCATTCTTATTTATTTGGCTTTTGAAGAATTTATCAGCTTTTGATGTTTTGTTTCTTTTGCATGTCATAGCATAAAGTCTTAATTTATCAGGTAAACTGATGTGTAGTGAAGTTAATAAATGGTTTGTATGAATGGTAAGCTATTTCAAAGTATCCATGGAAGTTAATAAATGGTTTGTATGAATGGAAATTTTGTATGAATGGTGTGATTTTGTTAGCTTTTGCAATCTTAATTTTGAATGATATTGATTTTGTAAAATCAGTTTTTGAATTAAAAGTTATTTTGAAGTGAGGAAGTTTCTGTTTGGATTTTAATTTACCTCTTTATTGTAAAAGCTACATCCAATTGCTTTTACAAGAAATAAGGCCAAGCACATTTATTGTATTTGCTTTGTACTAGAAACTGGGCCTTATTGTTGCTGAATACTAGTAACTGGTGTGACTAGGCCTTATTGTGCTTTTTAGTTTTGATCTTAATTATTGTTGCTGAGGATTTATATGGTGCTGAGGTTTCTGTTGCTTGCTGCCAATCTGCCATTGGTTTGATAGGGTTTTTTTTCTGCCATTGTTTCTGTTGTTCAACACCAGAATTTGAAATGCCATTGTTTCTATTGTTCAACACCAGAATTTGAAATATGTTTGTGTGGTTGTTTGAATTATTGATGAATGTTTCTGCATTACTTGATTGTAGGCTGTAGCTACTTCGGGGACCCATGTCGGCACAAGATTATATCATGGACTTTACAGTGCCAGACAATGTCGAAGAGCCAGACAATGTCTACACCACACCAGTTGACCCGGGAGCTGCATTACCGCCTCGTCCCAAGCGTAAACATCGGTCCGAAGTGTGGAATCACTTTACAAAGCAACCCGGTGATAGTAAGCACGCCGAATGCAACTACTGCGGAGATTTAATTAAGTATGCAAGTGGGACAACTGCAATGTGGACTCATTTGACTAGATGCAACAAGAATCCTACAAATGCATCAAACAAAAGGCAAAGGAAAGCACCGCCAAATGCTACAGAAGGACAAGTAGCATCTTCGCCAAGCTACTCGAAATTTGACCAAGCAGCATGCCGACTTCAGCTTGCCAAGACAATTGTGAGTGCGGAGCTCCCATTTCGTTTTGTGGAGAACGAAGATTTTCAGAAGTTCTTGAATCTCTTGCAGCCCCGTTTTGACATTCCATCACGATCTACGGTGAGACGTGACATTTGGGCTCTTTACCTCGAAGAGAAGGATAAGTTAAAAGCTATTTTCTCAAAACATTGTGGGAGGGTTTGTCTCACCACAGACACATGGACTTCGGCTCAAAATCTCACTTACATGAGTTTGACTGCTCATTATGTTGATTGTGAATGGAAGCTTCAGAAGAAAATCATTAACTTCTGTCAAATTACGGGGCATTCGGGAGAAGCCATTGCAAGGTACATTGAGGCGTTTCTAAACGAGTGGGAGTTAAAACGTGTTTTGACCATAACTGTTGACAATGCTTCGGCAAACGACGCAGGGATGAGATACTTGAAGAACCGGATGGAATCTTGGGGCAACCTTGTCCTAGAAGGAAATTATATTCATATGCGCTGTTGTGCGCACATCTTGAACTTGGTTGTCAAGGAGGGGCTAAAAGAGATTGATATCTCTATTATGAGAATTCGGGCTGCGGTTAAATTTGTCAAGGTTACGCCCGCAAGAGAAAGAAAGTTCATGGAATGTGCAGAGAGTGAGAGGATTACCGAAAAAAGTGCTCTTATCTTAGATGTTGATACGCGGTGGAATTCGACGTTCTTCATGCTACGGTCCGCAGTAAAGTATCATAGTGCCTTTTCCTTGTTGCAATTGAGAGACAAAGCATTTAAACATGATATGGAAAAGAAAAACAAGGGCCTACTTGAAAAGGGAGATTGGGATCAAGCTAGAGCCGTGCTACCATTTTTAGAAATGTTTATGGAATCTACTAAAAGTATGTCTGGAACATCTTATGTCACTAGTAATCTCTACATGAAAGAGGTTATTGGTATTGGGACAAAGATCAAGAAATATATGGAGAATGGCAACCAGAGCATAAAGAAAATGGCAGAGGGTATGAAAACCAAATTCGACAAGTATTGGGGAGATCCTGGCTCAATCAACATTTTGCTATGGATTGCTGTCATCCTTGATCCTAGGATGAAGTATTCATTTGTCGAGTATCATATTGGTCTTTTATGTGTTGATGATGTATCGGCCACCGAATTGAAGTTAAAAGTGACGAATTCCCTAAAATCACTTTATGCTCAATATCAAGGTATAGAGCTTACTAGCCAACCAGACTCACAGCTGGATGATGATGATGAAGAGGATCCGATGTACATTTATCTAAGAAAAACTGGGCGTACAACTGATCCACAATCAGAGATCGACAAGTATTTGAAGGAAGCACCTGAAACTTACAACAAACATGTAAGTTTTGATATCTTGGGTTGGTGGAAAGTCAACTCCACAAGGTTCCCCATCCTTTCAAGCATAGCTCGAGAGGTTTTGCCAATTCCTGTCTCAACGGTAGCATCCGAATGTGCATTCAGTGCGGGAGGAAGAGTACTCGGCGACCATCGTTGCTGCTTAAAACACACAATGTTAGAAGGGCTTGTTTGCTTGCAAGATTGGTTGAAAGGGCAACCTCACTATCTATTTAACGATGAGGATCCCGAGGAGATCCTTAGATTTGATCAAGGTAAACTTATAATCACATTTTATTTATTTGGTTCATATTGTCGTTTTACGGATGAAATAATTTTCGTTGTGCAGAAATATGCTCTCAAGATCGTGGTGTTAACCTTTATGATTGAGGACTTCGTTGTGCAGAAATATACTCTATTTATTAGGTTTGTGCTTGCGAATTTTCACTTTGATCATATGATGGATTGATGATCTGTATGACTGTATCTTTAGGTGCTTGTTTATAATGGGATTAATTTGGTTTCTATGTTCGTTTCTATGCTTATTTGACAGTTGTTCTTCATTAAACTTGGTTCATGATTCATTTCTAATGCTATACATTGATTCACTCATGATTCATTAAACTTGGTTTATATAATTTTAAATACTTGATGTTCTGTTGGTAACTTAATAAGCATAGAAACTAACATAGAAACTAATATATTTCCAGTGAAACATGAGCTTTTAAGATAAATGTTGATATTCTGTTCTGGTTTTAATTGATTACTAGCTATTTATAACAATGAATCTTTGGTTGTTAAATTTACATTATTGACATACAAGGTTCTGTTTGTTGATAACTTCACCATAATATCTATAGTCTTCTCTTGTCCCATGATTTATTGTATCTGTTTGGCTTGCTGAATATGCAATTTTTTGTGTCCCATTTAGTGTTTAAATGATCTTGGTTAAATGACTTTTATTCATTAGGAGCCCATTTAGTGTTTAAATGATCTTTGGTTAAATGACTTTTATTCATTACCAGCCCATTTAGTGTTTAAATGATCTTGGTCTGTTCACTCTGTTGTACGACTTTATTCATTAGTGTTTAAATGATCTTGGTCTGTCATATTTTATTCATTAGGAGCAATATGCTTTTGTGTTTAAATGGTTAATCTTTGATATTCTTCTGCTGTAAATGTGGTAGTTTAGCTTCTGATTTTGCTCTTGTTTTTGCTTATGATTTATATGTAATTATGTGTGCAAGGCTGTGATAAATGCATTTGAGTTTGCGCTTTGATAATTCAATTTGACTTTCATTTTCTATATGCTCTATATTCTATTCTTACACCAGTGGACAGAATTTCTTTCCTTGTGTATCTTAGGTAAAACTCAATGACGTCGCACGATGATATCTTAGATTTTACATTACTGGAAAGTGTTGAAGAGCAGGAGGTTCATACCACACCAGCTGCCCCGGGAACTACATTGCCTCCTCTTCCTAGACCTAAGCGTAAAACTCGGTCCGAAGTGTGGAATCACTTCACTAAACAACCCGACGATGAGTATGGCAAATGTCGCAATTGTGGAGACTTAATTAAGTATTTTAGTGGGACATCTGGAATGAGGAACCATTTGACTAGATGCAAGGAGTACCCTCCAAATAGATCTAACAAAAGACAAAGGCAAGCCTCTCCAAATGTTGGAATATGTTGCTTTTTTTTGGTCAATCATGAAGATAGTTACTATGAATATTGGAATATGTTTCTGTGGGATTGTATCTCTCTTATGTAGATGGTTGAAGGGTTGACTTGGATCCCCTTTTAGATTGGCTTTGGTTTGATTGTCCCTAACACTTTTTTTTGACAAAATCCACTTAGGGTGGTGCCATTGAATTCTGTTGTTAATTATCATAGTTAATTGATTCAATCAGTGTTGTTAATTTGAAGTTCTAATAACATTAATTTGTTAGTTGTTAATTGTCAAAAAATACTTGTTATTCAATGTCAGTTCAATAAAAAAGAGATTTTGATGAAAACAGTTCAGGTCCAACAATTTTGAGAAAACAGTTCTGAATTCAAAATGGTTTTTCAAACAGTTCGGTTCAGTAGAACTGTGAACTGAACTGTTAAAATAGTTCAGTTCGGTTTGAACGAACTGTAATAACAGTTCGGTTCAGTTCGCGAACTGTTTGAACCAGTTCGGTTCAGTTTGGTTCAGTTTTGAAGGTAAACTGCACCATGAACAGCCCTACCCAATACCCATCTTCAAATATAGCATGATCCGTGTCAATCTTTTTCGCCTTTTTTATAGGTTAGTTAACTTTTTGTTGTATGATATGTCCACCTCCCTTCCAAGACATTATGAATGGTTCTAAAACCTTTTTGCTTCTGAATACCGAGGGCATCTTACTTATCTAAATCCTAGGTTGAGCTGGTGAAGACATTGATTTACAGTTTAATTGTTGTTGAATCCTGAGTGATGATTAATTACATATTTTTGATATTATAGAATATAATCATCTAAATGAAAACCTCTTGTGAATGAAATCACGGTAGTATGTCTACCCTTTTTTTTGAAGGTATCAAGTTGGACAGCAAAAAATTACCTGTATTGTGTTTTGGTTTTTTTTAAAAAACAATTGCGACAAGAAACAAGATAAGAAACATGAAAATAGTAATCTATCTATATATATACATCCAGGGGTAGTATGACATCAACATTGATGTCAGCACTCCCACCAATTTTTCTCCAATTTGGCGCCAATTCTCCCCCTCCCCATCTCTTTTGGCCCATTTTCTCCTCTCCCTCCATTTTTTTTGTTTTGTTTTTTTCCCCAAAAAAATTCTTCCCTTATTTTTTGTTTTATTTCTTTCCCCAAAATTCTTTCCTTCACTCTTTTTTTCCCCTTTTTATTCCTCTTTTTTTATTTCATATTTTTTTAATATAGAGTAATTTGTGATACAACAAAAAATGTAATTGTTCAAATATGTGAAAATTTGTTCTTCTATAATCCATATTTTTATGTTTTAAGGGTATTTTATGGTTTAGTAAAAATTTTAGCGGTTCAAATAGTCGAAGTCTATTCCTTCATAATTAGATTAATATATTCTTCTCTCTTTTTTTCCCCTTTTTATCCCTCTTTTTTTTCCTTCATATTTTTTTAATATAGAGTAACTTATGATACAACAAAAAACGTAATTGTTCAAATATGTGAAATTTGTTCCTCTATAATCCATATTTTTATGTTTTAAAGGTATTTTATGGTTCAGTAAAAATTTTAGTTTTTCAAATAGCCGAACTCTATTCCTTCATGACCAGATTAATAAAAATGAAAATTAATTTTGTTACAAATTACGTAAAGTGTGACGTTAGACAGTGTGTTTTGGGATACTTTCGAATCTTTTAAACATAACTTAGTTGTTAAAATTTGACTTCAATTAATATTAGTCTTTTTTTTTGATAAGTGAAATATTGCATTAACGGGAGTATAAGGGATACTCCAACCCGTACAATTAATTTGGGTCTCGTTAAAACCTCCTTGAGTCAAAACCCCATGGAAAAAAGACCCAAGGAGGAAAAAGAGTACTCCAAGGAGAACAAGGCCTGTACTATTAGTCTAATTTTGGTCTTATAATGCTTTCATAGACCCTAAAGCTTTGGCCCCGTGCATCGCACGGGTCACGGTGCTAGTAAAAAATAGAACTTATGAACGTATGTTCTAACAAAAATAACATTTGATTCTACAATATTGTTTGTATAATATATTGAAGACAAAAACTACTATAGCTTTGAGCTTTTCTTCTAGACTTGGTTTCATTGAAGTGCTGATTTTAAGGAGCGGGTGAAATTTTGCAGTTCTGTCAATCCTTCTTCAGGAGATTTGGCATCACCAAGCAACCTCACCATAGCACTTCCAACAATCACAGCATCAGCTCCCCATCCCGCTACCTGTAACAAGTTATATGATTAATCATTAACCACATTGAAGTAGAAGCATATACTAGTGCTAAAATACTACACTGGACCTATTTATAAGAAAAAAATGCAGTTTTTGTTCATTGAAAGAATAACTGATGTATCTGGTCTATAAATGTATCTGGTTTATAATATAGACTAGATACATCAGTTATTCAATGAACATAAAACTGCATTTTTTGCTTATAAGTAGGTCGAGAGGGAGTATGGGACAAAATACTAACCTGCTTCACATGCTCTGGAGTTGATATCCCAAAACCAACTGCCACAGGCTTAGTTGTTGCCTTGATTAAAAAAAACACAACAAAGAGCATGAGTATTAAGATTCACCAAGTTTCTATCGGTAGATTCTGACAGTAACAATTAAATAAATGGCAAATAGCTGCATAAATTTACCTCCTTCAGCATAGAAATAATGGCATCAAAATTGGTTCCCCTTGTTAATGATCGTGTAGCAGCAGCCTGAACAGAGAGAAACATCAGTTTGATAATCAGGCAATGCTAAATATCTCTAGAAAAGAAGAAAGAAGCAAACTTGGATAACAGGACCATCAGCCAAAGGATCAGGCAGTGCTAATCAAGCACTTTTAGTGCTTCTGCCGTGGTTGAAAGGTCAGGATCACCAGCTGAGATGTATGGGATTAAAGCCACCTAGACACAAATATAATTCTTAGAAAATGGTCATTTGGAAAGCTCATCTTTTTGCATAATTTAGTTACTATTTCATTATGACTAGGTAACTAAAAGTTATTGATTTAATTGAAAAACAACTAGTAAATACAGTAATGTTGAAGTTGATATGGGACACAATAGAAGAAATGGACAGTAAGAATTATAAGCACTAACTTTTCCTTGTTTTTTCAGCCTGTTGAATGTTTCAGAGAGCCCAACTGCTTCCATGGTCCTGATCGCTTCGATGAGGTGGTAGGGAGAGCGTTTCTGCCTATTATGGTCCTACCCGACTGTAATTGCACGTAGATGCTATCTGATTTATAAAAAAAATTACTTATATAATAATGCTATTCGATACAATAATATTATAGTATTAGTATTGTTTAATGTATTGTAAGAATAGTAAGAAAAGTATTAGTACGAATAAAAAGGATTAAAATTGCATTTACATTGTGGTGTACTAATAAAAAGGATTTCCCTTAATTATAATGCAATTTTTAATAATTTTTTCTTACAATTTTCAAATTTAAAATTTGAAATACAATGTAAATCAAATGTGAACAAATATAACGAGTTAAGTGATGATGAAGAAATTCGTAAGACCTAGCACAATTGACAAATGTCGAAATTGTTAGGTAGGATATCATGTTTTGGGTTCGAATCCAGGACCTCACGGTTGTGTGCGAGAGTTTCTAGTGGCACTTGTCACTCTGTCTAGAAAAAAAAAGTGATGATGAAGAATGAGTCACATGTTTTGAAATATTCATTTCACCTTTTTATTTTCTTTCCCCTTATATTTTTCCTATTCAGCCTTGGCATGAAATTACCAAAAACTGGATGAAATTCATGTACAATGTAGCTTGTGAGGATAAATAAGATTCAATGATTTTTCCTACCAACGCTTTCCACTACCAATAACCCTTCAGAGGCTCCCGCCACAAATGACTTCTTCGAGCAAATCCTTGGCCTTCCGACCTTCGCTTCTGGCGACCCTGGCTTGTTGGTCTGGCCGGAACGGCTCCGATGATGCTGCAACTCAATTTCGTTGATGCCAATCATCACCTCGCCGCCAGTGGTGCCTTTGCGCTGGTGTATCAGTTAGGGTTGAGCTTGGATCAAGGTAAAGGAGGGTTCTTGAAGCCTGAGGAGGCTTCCGGTAGTGGAAAGCGTTTCCGTGATGACGTCGTTGATTGTAGACCTAAGAATGTAAGAATGCCTTTTTCAATTCTCCTTCTTTTTCTCTTTGTAATATTGGATTATCACAAAATTTTATAAAATATTTTCACATTTAAATGAGAGCTATTTTCCAACTTATTTGGGATATGATCTTTGATTCAGAGTGAGCTTGGTGCTTCAATTATTTCAGTATAATATCAGAGTTTGTTTTAGTAAGATGGAGTATATTGTCAGTTTTCATGCAGAAAAAAAGATGAAAAATTTATTGAGAAACAAGTCAGACATTCTAAATGCTAAACAATCATGGGTGTAAATTTTAATAAATTAATGATTTGTTATGTCACTTATGTGTATGTAATAATAATATGAAGGTGGAAGGGATTTATTACTGTAAAGAAATAAACGGAAAGTTTAGTTGAGCTGGGTTTTTCCATAGTTATTATAGTAAAATACTAAATTCTAATTGTAATAGGATGATCATTGTGATCATTGTGATTACATAGCCAGTATGATATGAAGCAAACAAAGTATTTTAAAATTGAATGAACATAACATCTGATAGTGGAATGGTTATTTGTTTGCAAATAAGATTATATAAGTATACTGTACAGGAGATTCTTGAACTTTCATATTTTCAAGACATCAACTAAAGGGTTTTGGGGAATTTGCATTTGCATAGGGTCATGTCATGGGTTCAAATTTCATTTTCGTCATATAGTAAAGAGGTCTCACTATTCTGTACTTGGAGTGGATGAGCCATCATTTAGGGCTTAGGATGGGCCGGCCCAAGGCCCAAGCGGCCCAAGCAAGGGCTTGGGCCTCAAAAAATAGTAATTTTTAATCAAAGAAAAAGGGCTCCCATTTGATTCAATATAAGCCGAAAATGGCATGCATGTGAAACAAAAAATAGTGCAGCGCAGTTGGCGAAACTCAGTACTGCAATATACATAAGGTGCGAGGTTCGATTCCTCGTGAGACCATTTTTCTCTATTTTGTCTCTTCTATTGCTGGCAATTCCCTTCAGTATAATTGCTGTTGTTTCCTTTTATCGTAACTCACTCTCTCATAAATCATTGATTTTCCATTCAATTTTTAATATCTTCAATTTCTTTTGTTACTGTGAGGATTTTTTTGGTTACAGTATCTTCAATTTCAATTTTTTAATTAATGGCCTCAATTCAACCAAAATCTCCCATTCTCCAATTTCAACATGTCCGTTGGTTTTTCAATTTAAGACTATTGGTTTTTGAATTTAACATTTTAATTATTTATTTTCCATCATTAAGGTTTATAATTTTTTTTTAAAAAATATTGTGGGTTATAAAATTGATAGGAACATGAGCAAGTGAGTCTCTATTTTGCTTGCGCTTTTTAGATTGCTACCGTGCAATCTCTATCTCTATTCAATCTCCTCTCACAATCTCACATTTTGACGGTGTAACTTCTGCTTGTTGTTACCTCATCTATTGTGAAATTGATTACAATAGTTTGATAAATGATTTCACATCATAAAAAATTTCAAAAGATTAAACCTAAATAAAAATAAAATGATTTTGCAAAAAATTCACTAAAATATAATAGGGCCTCACTTTCGAAACTCGCTTTAGGCCTCGCTTAGTGTTGGGCCGGTCCTGGACTTAGGAGTTGACTTGGATTGCAACTTTTGCAAATTGCACAAGACTTACTTATATGAGTCAGAGATGAATGAACTACGCATAATGATTATATCTGGATTGCACAAGATTTTGGGTGAACCTCAAGCCTTTTGATTTTGAACGAGTTATAATCATTGTTTGGTTTCAACATTTCAAGATTATGATTAGGTTATTTATGCCTCTACGTCAAATACTTATGTTGCTTTTCAGGGTTCTTTGAACTCCTGGAGTCATATAGGATGTATATACTTCACTTTGAGTATCATTGAGTAAATGATTGCCTGTTTTAACAGTAGCATTTTTCTCTCTTGTTGATGATCTATATAATTCTTTTGCTGGTTTTTCATGGGCAACCCATGCATACTACCTTTTCTGCAAAGTTTAAAAAATCATAAACAAATCAAAACCCTAACTAACAATATATAGTCACTAAATTTCAGAAAAACCCACCAACTCAATTAATGCCTCAAAATTTGAAAAAAGGAATTGAAAGGCAAAACATTATGCTAAAATATTTGTTCAAAAAGGCAAAGATATGATTTTAGTGTAAATTCATGAACTGCAGTGAATCTTGGTTCGATTTTATTGGGTATTAGAGGACTTAACCCAAGCATATACATAGAGTTGGCCCAACTGATACCAAAGATGCTAAACTGCAATAAATCAAATTGAAATTTGGGGTGGTAAAAACTAGATCACATTGAATAGAGAGAAAAAGCAAAGCGAAGACAATAGATCTTGAAGTTTGAGGTAATAAAAACTAGATCTACAGTGAATGGAGAAAAGAAGCGAAATGAAGACGATAGGTCATGAAGTTTGAGGTGATAAAAACTATAGATCTATAGTGAATGGAGAGAATAAGCCAACTGAAGACGAAAGAGTGAGTGAAAAGAGAGAAGGGAAATGCATGTAGAAGATGGATACCAGCAAAGATGAGAAAAAATGCAGCAAACCACGATCGATCAGTAGGGGTGTGCATGGGACAAGAACCATCCCACACCACACCATACCACTTTCAAATCTGGTTTGAGTATACCAGTTTCATCAAAACCGGTTTGAATTTCTAAACTGGTTCTAAACCGGTACAAAACCGGTTCGTAACCGGTAATCGGTTCGCAAACGGTTTACTGTTTTTAAAACCGGTTTTTCCATACAAAACGGTTTACCGCTTTTAAAAACCAGTTTACCACTTTAAAAAACCAGTTTTGACTAAAAGAACAACAAATTACCACTTTTAAAAATCAGTTTTTACAGTGGAAAAATGGTTTACCACTTTTAAAAACCAATTTTTACTAACCAAAAATGATTTATGACTTTTAAAACCAATTTTTACTAACAACAGTAATAGTTTAGTGACGATCTTTGTTGTCCTGATTTGAAGCTCAAATAACACAACTATAATGTAACCATTATTGGAGAACTAGTTTGCATATAAAATTAGTTTTCAAGTTTGCATATAAATTTATTGAGTGACAGTACAAAACTGGTTATAAACTAGTTTGCGTATAAAATTAGTTTTCAAGTTTGAAAACACAAACAGAAGATTGAATCCACCGACAACAGACATCCCCACTTCATATTGGAAAATTAAAGCTTTGCATTCGATAATTGTGCACTGCACCATTCTCTTCGTTGTCGAACACTCATCTTTATCCAGAAAACATGTTTTCCGCTTCGTCATCACCACATCAAAATCCTCCTCAACCATAAGTGAGATTCAGATAGATCTGAGAGAGAGGTTGTAGAGGAATGAGAAAGAGGAGGATGGAGATCAAGAAAAAATAAAAATGGAGATCTAGTGTTGCTGAACAACCACTTGTGTCGGTGGCGGAGGAGATATGGGAGGTTGTGGTGTTTGGTTGCGGCGCCGACGGGAGGAGTGCGGCAGTGAGTATATCTGAGAAACGTTTTAGTGTAGAAAAAGGAATAGAGGCTTGTCTGATTAAAATGGTAATATACCGGTTTATAGAAGAGGTTTACCGGTATCCCTTTTTTTCACTAAATGGTTTGGATCAGTAATTTTAAAAAAATGGAACAGGAATTCATTAGCGGTAGGGTGTGGTTTTTGGTATGGTAGAAGTTTACCAATTTTTTTGTGCATCCCTATCGATCAGTCTTTGACAATTCTCTCCTCAACAGTTCTCACTCGGTGGCAGATAGACATTAGTGTGTAAATGTGTGTGTCTATATATATCGACAAAAAATAGTAGGTTAGAAATTTACACTTTTTAATTAATTTGAAGAAAATTCCCAAGTTTTCTTTTCAAAAACTATAAAAACCAATGGGTAATGTATGAGTGTATTTACATTTTTTAAATTATTTTTTTAATTTTACTCTCACTGCATTTAATATTGCATTTAATATTTTCTTAAATAATTTATATGAAATTTATTAAATGAAAATATCTGTTGAAATTTCTAAAAAGTGTTGAAAATGTAATGTTAATACATTTATTATTTATATTTTGTCAAAACAAATTTTACTATTTATGTTATATTTACTTATATGTTATTTATGCTTTTATGTTTTACCAAAAAAAATATATATGATTTTATAGAGCCAGTCAAAGAGTTATATTAAAATTATTCACAAGAAAAAATATTTATATTAAAATTACTATTTATTTCATTTGAAAATGATAGATTCGTAATTTTCATATAAATATCCCACAAAAGAAATAAATTAATTATTAGATTTTTTCGATTAGTAAATTAGTTATTAGATTATAACTAGAAAAAAATATATTTTGAATCTCACGTATAAAAAATGGTAGGAATTTCTTTATAAAATAGGTACAAACTAGATACGTGAGACTCATTACTGAACACGTGAGATTCTAATATCTTAATTTGAAAAATATTAACTTAGGATTTATTGGTCAATAAAGGACATTTAGCTTTTTATAATGGTACTCTTAGTTTTTATATGCTTAATTTCTGTTCTTTACCGTTGGAGGTCGGTCCGAGGTAGTTGGTAGATGTGGTCTTTGATGACGAACGTTCCGGTCGAGGTTGAGGTGTTGGTCCTGCAATGACACTCCGACGATCAAGTCAGTGAGGTAGTCAAACAGAGTATTTTTATGAGTTGAATAACTTACCATTAATGAGCATTGAATGTGGTATTTATAGGTTTTGAATGGTGTTGACCTAATGATTAGGAACCGTTGGATGTGTTGGCTGCATCTGAAGCGTTGAATTATGGGCTCACCTAAGAGGATGGGCCAGTGAGAAAATGGGCCTCCGGGGACTGCAAATAGTAACAGACCAATTACCATAACAATTTCTATTTACAAGCGGATTCCAGAGGTAGATGTAGGATGGGCAAAGATACACTTTGACCCAATCCACTAACACCCGATTCAACCTAATCCACATAAATCAAGTTGGTTTGTATAACTGTCTTGTGTTCGAGTAAAAATCCTCTCCTTTAATTATGTCTTCCATTACTTTTAATACTATAGTTTTGAGAAAATAAAAACAATAATATAACACTAAATGAGATCTAAAATATTTTTGTCAAAAAAAATGAGATCTAAAATATCATTTATACACCTAAAACTATAGTAAAAAAGGTTATGGAGAGGATCTGGACTGGGTGGGATGGTTTCAAAATAGACAAACTCATAGTGTATGAGTTCAATGCTTAATTAGTCTCAAAACAAAGAACCCACCAAACTCAATTCAACTCATAAAATATGTAATCTTACATATGTGAAGCCAAAGTCTAGAACTAATGCAATATACATTATGCAGTTGTTTATAAAAGAGAAAGTAAAGTCAAAATCTTTATTATCTTTGAATTGTCAAATAGTTTCAGTAACAATTGTTACTTGGACTTCAATCCAAAACTTGAATGATATTTAGGTCTAACCTTAATTACTAACAAGATGCATATTCTTTTCGAGAGCCATTCTCATAAGAACGCCATAGTTAAGTGTGCTTGACTTGGAGTAGTACTGGATGTGCGACCTTCTGGAAAGTTTTCTAGAAAGTCTGCAAGTGAGCACAACGCCACAACACATGCTGGAAAGACACATGTTGGTTTGTGGGGGTAGTCTGAGATGTTACATGATAAACTCTAATTTAGTGCATTTATTAGAAATATTTTGAGTTGTTTTTAGAGTAATTATTACTAATTAAATAAATAACTGACTTAAATTACTCTATATTTGCAGGAAGGTAGAAAAAGAAAATAATATAAATGTGGGCTGAAATTAGAAGAAATGTTAGAGTAAAAGAAAGCAAGTGCAAGCCCATTAATGCAAGAAGGCCCACAGTAATAAAAAGAAGAAGATCCTCTTGGAGATTTCAATTAAAAGTGATGCACATGTGCCTTGGAGAGAAAGAATGAGACATGGAGTGGATAGCAAGCAACACATATTTAGGAAGGATCTAAATCCTAATATTTAGGGATTGGCATATCTTGCAATTAAAAGTGGAAGCAATCTTGACTTGATCCCTAGCTTGGAGAGAAAGAAAAGGAACCAATATAAAAGGAGGGCTTCACTTGTGAATGAAAAAGCCACACACCACATAAACAAACGATAGTTACACAAACGCTACAGAGGGAGAGAAGAGCTTTTCGGCACCGTTCTTGACATCGTGAAAGAGAGCTTTAGAGTAAAAGAAGGAGACTGGAGACAAAGATTAAGACTTTCTCTATTTCCGGGTTATTCTTATTTCTGTAATTCATGAACCTTATTTTTCTTGTATTGTTCTTTATTATTATGGATACCTAAATCCTCTTCTAGGGTCTTAGGTGGATCTTGCAAGTTTAGAGACTTTTATGTTCTAGTTTCATATTTGAATTCTAGTTTTTATTTCAATTAATATTGTCCTATTGTTTTTATCACATAATTAGGATTAGCTACCATTTTCATGTTCATAATCAATTAGTTGATCAGCGATCGTAGTGCAATTAGTTGGTGGACCTATAGGATAATTGGGGCTATAATTAATGCATGACCAAACTTTAATTTAGCCTTCCAATCATTCAACCTTTTTGCTCTTCACGCTTTTCTTGAATTTAAATTCTAGCATGACCAAACTAGGGTTAATTTAGGAAAAAGAATATTAATCGCGAATGACCAAACGGATTAGTAGCTTTAGTAAAGGGATTGGTAATTGAATAAAATAAGTAGAATTAGACATAGGGAAATCGAAACTTGCAAGTGAAACCGCGACCCTAGACCTCTCTCTATTAATTCAATCTTTTCATTTTAATTCTTATTATTTATTTATCTTTATTTTGTTTCCTTCTCATCAAACTATTGGTTCGTTTAAACATATAATGTTGGTTCTTCTAAGTGTGTTTTTAACGCAACAAGTTTTTGGCGCCGTTGCCGGGGATTAATTCGCAATATTAAACGAAAAAGATTTTTATTGCTTTAGACATTTTTTTATGCTTTTATTTTAATTTTTTTTATTTATCTTATAAATAAAATATATACCAAAAAAATTGATAACACTTTCCCAAGTTCTCGTTGTAGTTCACTTTGTTTTGCAGAGAAAAATCTAAATCATGGTTAAAACTCTTGGAGATTATATTAGAGAGGCAGAGGCAAAAAAGAATTTAGAGAAGTTATCTTGGTATATGCCTCAATGTCAACGCCCATTTTCTCCTCCTCCTTATGAGCCTTATTCAAACTATTGGGATGACTATGAGTCGCCTTCTTATTCCTCCAACTGGGATAATTATGAGCAACTACAAGTGTAGAGGAAAGAGGAAGCATGTGATATCGATGAGGTCTTGCTCAAATTTATGCAGCAGACAAATGAAAAATTTGAAAGCTTGAAGGGTCAAATTGGAGCCATGAACAACAATTTTGATAGTTTGAAGAATCAATTGTCAAAGGTTATTGATATGGTAACAACTCAATTGGCTGCAGAAACTCTTTATTTACAAACTAAGTCTACCCCAAATGAAGAATCTAAGCAATACAAGGATAATATTCTTAGTAATGATAAAGAATTCTCCGTAGAAGCTAATTTAGAGGAAGAAGCTCTCAAGAAAGATGAAGAGACTCCTACTGAAGGGAGTCAAATTGAAACAACAGATTTCATTGATGAGAGCATTTGTGAGGAGAATGAGAAAGATCCATTGGTTCATGAGTTGGAGAAAGAGGAGCAAACCCAAATTTTTGGGCAAATTGTTTTAACTATTGGTGATGCTGTGATTGAGGTTTATAAGGGAAAGGTAACTTTAAGGAGTGGTAAAGAAGATGATGTTAATAAAGCTTTAAATTCCAATGAATTTTTCTCTTCTTTAGCTTCTCCTTATTGTGATGATGTGGTTGAAACTAATATTTTTAGTGATTTAAAGATGCAGGATCTTTTGGAAAAAGTTTATTTTGCAGGATCCTAGCATAGTGGTCGATGGAGATAAAATAAAAATTCCACAATCCTTTGATGTTTACCCACCACGTGGAAAAAGAAAGAATAATGTCAACCACATGGTTAGAAAACTAAGAAGATGCATTGCGTTAGATGTAAAATTTGCTCTCGGAGAGCCACCTGATTGAGCACCAACTATTGTCAGGCTCATGACGTTAAACAAGCGCTTCATAGGAGGCAACCTGTGTTTTATTTTCAGTTAATTTTATTTTGCTTTTGTTTTGTTTTGTTTTTAGGAATAAACTCCAACTACAAGCTCTCTCAAGGAAGTCTCTCTTACTCTCTCTCTCTCTCTCTCTTATTTATTTCCTTTTGTTCCTATTTGATTATTTTGCATTGAGGACCATGCTTCATGCTAGTGTGGGGGAGGAGAGTTTATTTTGTCACTTGATCTCTAATAATGCACACACCCACCGTATATGTTGATAGCATTTTTTCTGGCTTATTTTGCATAAATTATGCTTAAATTGAAAAAAATAATAATAGAGATTTTGCCTTTAGGGGATCCCAAAATTAATTCACTTGATAGACTTGTGTTTAATTGTAACTGTGAGGATGTCCTTAGGAAGCTGATAATTAGCATTTGTCCCTCTTGGGTACTTTTTGTGAACTAGCTTTTAAATGTGAGATTTGAGCCTTTATAAGGGGATTGATATTCAGTCATAAATTTTTACCCCTTTTCTTTCTATGAGTGTGTTTCCCAATTTGCTACATTCTAGAATTTGTCTTTTGACCATTTCAAGGCGGAAATTGATTTGCATCATGTGAAAAGATTTGGGGAATTTAGGTATTTTTCTGACCTCAGAGTTGTTTGTTGAATTTATACATTAGTTGCCTCTTTGAGTCTATTTGTTATATTCTTTCTTTGGTACCCAGATATAATTTTTTTTCTTTTTTGTTTGTGGTAACCATTTGAAATTGAATGTGGAGCAACTATTGAAAGTTACAATTTCGTTCTATAGTTTAGCTGTCTATCTTGTCAGGAAGGAAAAAAAGAAGTGAATCATGTACTTACCTTTTCCTCCTAAGAAAAAAAACGAAAAAAAATCTAGAAAGAAATTTTGAAAAAAAAAAGGAAAGCAAGAAGGAGGAAAAGACACATCAAAAGAATGAAATAGCCAAAGGGCAAATCCAAAAAAAAAACAGTCTACTCAAGAGAAAAATCAAATAAAAAAAAGAGTCGACTCAATAGAGAAAAAGAAGAAGAATGAAGAATGGAAGTGAAATTAATTTGGAGTTTGGACAAAAATTGTAAAATAGATAAGAGCTCCATATTTAGTTTCAAATGTTACTTTTTGTTTTTTGTTTTTAGCCCATTGATTATCTCTTTCTTCTTATTTCCTACCCTGCATGAATTCACCCTGACCTCATTACAACCCATGAAACCCCATCTTTTGCATGCATGTGAACTATTTAGTGGAGATTTGGTCAAATTACAAGCTTATGGTAATGTGCATTTTCTTGAAACTTGAGTGTATATTTCCCCAGTCCCTAAACACTTAGAGAGATTGTGAGCGAGTGCCCTTGTTCACTTAAATGTATTCTTCAGGGACATGAGCCTCTAATTGGGCAACCTCTTGACACCTCATATGTGCTATATTGTCTATTGTCTGTCATTGTGCTTCTAATTTTGGGTCCCTTATTTGGCTGTCTCTATTACTTATTTGAAAATTTTATTGAGCCAGAAAATTTGCTTGAGGACAAGCAAAAGTTAAGTGTGGGGGAGTTGATAAACTCTAATTTAGTGCATTTATTAGAAATATTTTGAGTTGTTTTTAGAGTAATTATTACTGATTAAATAAATAACTGACTTAAATTACTCTATATTTGCAGGAAGGTAGAAAAAGAAAAAATATAAATGTGGGCTGAAATTAGAAGAAATGTTAGAATAAAAGAAAGCAAGTGCAAGCCCATTAATGCAAGAAGGCCCACAGTAATAAAAAGAAGAAGATCCTCTTGGAGATTTCAATTAAAAGTGATGCACATGTGCCTTGGAGAGAAAGAAAGAGATATGGAGTGGATAACAAGCAACACATATTTAGGAAGGATCTAAATCCTAATATTTAGGGATTGGCATATCTTGCAATTAAAAGTGGATGCAATCTTGACTTGATCCCTAGCTTGGAGAGAAAGAAAAGGAACCAATATAAAAGGAAGGCTTCACTTGTGAATGAAAAAGCCACACACCACATAAACAAACGATAGTTAAACAAACGCTATAGAGGGAGAGAAGAGCTTTTCGGCACCGTTCTTGACACCGTGAAAGAGAGCTTTAGAGTAAAAGAAGGAGACTGAAGACAAAGATTAAGACTTTCTTTACTTCCGGGTTATTCTTATTTCTGTAATTCATGAACCTTATTTTTCTTTATTATTATGGATACCTAAATCCTCTTCTAGGGTCTTAGGTGGATCTTGCAAGTTTAGAGACTTTTATGTTCTAATTTCATATTTGAATTCTAGTTTTTATTTCAATTAATATTGTCCTATTGTTTTTATCACATAATTAGGATTAGCTACCCTTTTCATGTTTATAATCAATTAGTTGATCAGCGATCGTAGTGCAATTAGTTGGTGGACCTATAGGATAATTGGGGCTATAATTTATGCATGACCAAACTTTAATTTAGTCTTCCAACCATTCAACCTTTTTGCTCTTCACGCTTTTCTTGAATTTAAATTCTAGCATGACCAAACTAGGGTTAATTTAGGAAAAAGAATATTAATCGCGAATGACCAAACGGATTAGTAGTTTTAGTAAAGGGATTGGTAATGGAATAAAATAAGGGAATTCAAGTAGAATTAGACATAGGGGAATCGAAACTTGTAAGTGAAACCGCGACCCTAGACCTCTCTCTATTAATTCATCTTTTCATTTTAATTCTTATTATTTATTTATCTTTATTTTGTTTCCTTCTCATCAAACTATTGGTTCGTCTAAACAATATATAATTTTGATTAGTTTAGTACTTGTTAATTAATCCCTATGAAGACGATAATCTTTTATACTACTTCTGCGAAAGAGTACACTTGCTCTAAGTGTGTTTTTAACGCAACATTACAGTACTTTTATAGAGCCGGTCAGAGATTTGTAGTAAAATTGTTCACCAGAAAAAATATTTATATTAAAATTACTTGCGATTTCGTTTGCAAATGTTTGATTCTTTAATTTCATACCAATATCCCAGAAAAGAAATAAATCATTTATTAGATTCAATGCTTTAGCAAATGAATGTCGCGTATCAAAAAATGCTACAAAGTTTTTACAAAACTAGATATGTGGGATTCATTACTTAACACGTGAGATTCATTCATCTTGTTTAGATAAAAAAACTTAAGATTTACTTAACATGTGAGATTCATTATTTTGAAAAAAAAATAACTCGCTGGATTGGAGGCACTCCGAATGGTGAGAAAGTTGGCCCATGGATTTAATGCTGCTCCATACCCAAGACGAGTATCGAACCCTCGACACTTGGTTAAGGGAGGATGAGCCTCAACCGCTCAACCACCCCCCTGGGTTAATCTCGGTGAATACTACATCCTAAAGATTTTTTTTTGTCTATTTAGATGAAATGACAAATAAATAATTAAATGCACACACACTACTACTGGTCACACTCGGTTCGAATCGAGAGCCGACGTCCCCATATCACTGAAATTGTCAATGCAACAAACACTGAGGAACACTACATCCCAAAGATGATAGGTGAAAAACGTAACTCATAAAAAAATAGAAAATAAAAAATTGGTTAGCCCAACCGCACAAAAGTTCACAGAAATAGGCACGGAAATCCATAAAATTTTTGGTAAGCAATGTTTTGATAACCGAACCACACATTGAACCGGTGAGACCTCCGAGTCATGGTTCAACCTCTTAAAACCGGATAAAACCGCTGAAATAACTGAACCGTATAAGGTGTCGGGTCATGGTTCAACCGGATCAACCACTCCGGTTGATTCGGTTTTTAAAACACTGTTGGTAAGTATTAGATGGTTGAAGACCAGTTTTGCAAATACAACATACACCAGCAAAAACCATTTAATCAGGTAACCCATCTTCATCTCAACCATTAAATATTAAATACCCATAATCAATGGCCTTGGAGAAACTTTCCTATGTTGCACAAATTTGTTAACTTTCCCATATTAAAAGTCACCCTAGAAAAATGTATGAAGTAGAACTCATCTACATCTAGTTTCTCTTCCTGTCAGAAACCACTTCTTGCTCATTCTTCCTGTAGTTCAATTACATTCCAAATGAAATATTCAATCAGTACCAAGGAACTTAAATATTAGCAAATTTATAAGCAGTTTAGCTCCACTTAGAAATTGGAACAAAATAAAAAGTTCAGAAGTTTTTACAAAAAAATTAACGATATGGACAGTGTGTGTGAAAATCTTATAGCAATAGAAAACCTGACAAACATGATTATATCTTACCTCTTTATCAATTCACTTTTCTTCCCAATGATTGGAGGTTGCTGCATCAATTTAAGTATAAGTAAGTTTCTAGTCAACATCAACATAACATCTTCAACAAGTTGTATAATAAAACTTCGAGGTAACACTCAACATATTCTTTAAAGATTAGAGTACTGTCACATCAGGCACTTAAGAATTGTTATCACTAAAATTTCCCCTTAAAGGTTGAAGTGTGTCACCATATCGAGCCCCCGAGACCTAACTTAACTATCCTTTATTTAACTTCAAAAAAATACTACTACTGTACAAAAATAGTGAAATAATATAGTATGCTCACATCGTATTCTTCAAATTCATAATCATCGATCATCACAATGTTTGGTTTCATTGATGGGCAGAGGAGATGTTGAGCCTCTTTCAAAGTAATTTCCAGCTTAGATGCATCTTGATTATCAATATGCAACCTCTTACTCTTTGACACAATTGTAACAAGTTCTTTTTTTCTTGACACAAACTATATATATATATAAAATTGAAGGGTTGACTTTATTGTATGAGTCAAAGAATAGTTATTACCTGTGCTAAAGAAACTAGTGCCTTTCGAATTCCTATTATGTATTCCCTTTCGGGGTCCATCCTGCTAAATGTTACTGTAACAATTTTTACAAAAGAAAAATATTATTTGTTTTTCAATCCATAATTTGATTGTAGAATGGTAGGAACAAAACGTATGCAACAAATGTTTTATCAGAATAACCATATGAAATTTTATTCAATGTTACAATGTGTGGAATAAACAACTCATGAGGTGCATCTATTCATAGAATTAGTATTCCTCAGATTAAGAATCCTTACTAGTATCTCCAACTTGCAGTTGCATAGACTTTATCCAAGGAGTAACACCTTCTAAAATATACATCCTGATGTTATTACTCGTGTAATACCTAAACTTAGACACCCATTTTGTCCCCTCCTCATCATGGATAGGTAAATTAATGCCCTCTGCTTGAGAAATAGGAGGAAAATATGCCTGCAAACAAATTTACGATTTTTTTTTATGTTAAGAATATAATCATTGGTTTAGAACAAAAATTAATTGCTTAGTTACTCAAACTTACTTCAGCAAACTTTTTTGGGATAATCACCCGACGACCAACATCAGTTGGACTCAACTTTTTCTCAAATAGTGGTACAATGGTGGAATTTGGACTTTAACACATCATGGGTTATGGTTTAACAAAATAATTTTTCCAAAATAAAGAGTAACCATAATACAAATAATAAGTTGATCATTCTACGTAAAACAAAATCTACTAATAATTGAAAATTTTGGGGAGTGTAAACACACAATGCAGAAGCTAGATATCAATGATGAAAATTTGGAAAAAAAATTAATGGATACACTCCAGATGTTTGTCGTTGTATTTCTTCTTGACTGAGTCGCGACCAACAATGTGGAAGCCACACACTCCTTTTAGACGATGGTCCCACGACACATGCATCTGATGGTGGTGAATAACCAATGAGATTTTCATTACATGTCCTTTCCTGTAAATTGAAAATTCAAGTAAAAGTTTCAAATATATAACCCTACATGAAATGGTGGTAAGAGTTTTAAGTTACAGGATTCATGCAACAAAATTTTGCATTGTTGCCTTGCGAAGCACTCAAAATACCCCATAAATGCTAGTCAACATTAGTATCAAAGTAGTATATATCAACCTTCTAATAATAACAAGATACATTTAATAATTAATGTTAACTTGAACATTAGTTAAGACCAGCATGCAATCTAACATCTTAAATGAATACTAATATTCGAAGAAATTCTGAATATTGATTGGTAAGGCATCCATATTGATCTTTTTTTAATCGCAATAACATGTAAACAATCAAACCATAACGTTATAAAGTTACTTATCATACAGGTATTTGTCCAGAATTCTTTGAGCAGGTTATGCAAAATATCCCACCAGAATCACGCAACACAATAAAAGGTTGAGAGGCAATGCATCCACAATGGAGACGCTACACATAGCAAAACATTTTGGGTCATTAAGCATATTGCAACATGTTGAAATACAAGAATTGGGGAAGAAAAATTGTTGTTGTGTTAAATATACACTACCTTTCCACATAAACAGCATGGTCTCCAACCATCTTGCTCTTGATGGAACACATCACAAAATTTCAATTCTCCATAGGCCAACCTGAATGAAGTAGACAAAAATTCAAAGCCATAAAATGAGCATATATTTCTATTTGTTTTCATATATTTCTATTTGTTTTCCATTTTCAAAAATCAAGGTTAATTTGCAGCTTTAAAGATGAAAACTCAAAAGTAAAGATACATCATCTATAAAAAGTTGATAACAACTTATATAGCCATATATATATATTTCAAGTTTATTTGGCCAAATTATTGCAGAAACTTATCATCTTTACTCAATATACGCGTGTGTGTTTGGTAGAAGAGAGAGAGAGAAAAGGAAGAGATAAAGAGAGAAGAGATAGTGAGTTTCTATTGTTTGATTTAGGAGAGAAATGTGATAGAGAGAAAGAGAAGGGGTTAGTTTAGTACTGTTTTAGACTATCACTTCTCTTTTCTCTCTTCACCCTTTCTCTTCTACCAAACACAGTGTTCATTCACCATTTAATATTAGCTAAAAACAATGTAGCCTCATCATCATATAGCAAGAGTTGTGCCATACTATATAACACAAAATTACTTATTGAACTCATTATATGAAACAAGCAACCTTTACTCATATGCATGGGTGGTGGGAAAGGAGATTTTGGGAGGTTTAGCCCTTCAAATTTAAAAATTATGTCTTGATAAAAATCAAGATAAAATCTCTGACTTTGAAATTAACTTGGAGACAAGTTTCATAATCATATATCAATATATCAATTGCATTTGACTTTGTTCTATAATTATGTGATTTTGCATATTTTCTATGTTTCAACTATAGTTTGGGAAGTCGTATTCATCTCCAACAAATGAGACTATATATAGCTAATTAAATTTTATTCTTCTATAGTCTATTTTAAAATATCATTTAGAAATACAAATCAATTAATTCTTTCAAAACCATTTCTATTAAAGTTTCGATTATTTCTATTTAGAAATGTAAATTTTATTTTTCTGATGATGATAATTGATATGAAAGTTTCATAACTTCTGTAGTTGTAAACCACTAAGCTATGAACCATGGTCTGTCCAAGATAAAAATAAAGACAACCAAACTCAACCTCTACTCAAACCATCAAATGGAAGAGGGTGCTAGGCCAAGACATGATCTCGAGGAAGGAAAAGATTAACTAGATAAAAGAAAATTATCTTCAAAGAAAGTATGAGGGAAGGGATAGATTGAATCCCAAGTGATACACTGTAGGCTGGCTATGGATTTTACATGGTGAAGTTTGATCTTGAAGTTGATATAACCAAGGTGATTCATGAAAACAATCTTATTAAGCAGGAGAAAGACATGAATGCTGTTGAAAACGAAACAACCAAAGCAAAAGACATGCCATGCCAATCTTTGTATCAACCTCCAAATCATTTCAATCCCAAACCCACAACACATAAAAAGATATGAAGATAATTATCTTAGTAATCACAAGAATGAAAATGACCTCACTATTCTACACCATCATAGAATTCAATTATGCAAAAAATTCTAATCCATTACATAGTCGTATGATATCATATATAGGCATATAGGAAATATTAATTTTAAAAAAACAAATAATTTTTGTCAAAAAAAAAACATATAACTAAATTTATTACCCGCAAGTATTACAAAGAAGAGCAGAAGCCCCAGATCGTAGAGTCCAACCTTTACGCCATTGAGTTGACTTGGAGGTGGGACATGAGGTGTTCATGCACCTCTTTGATTCCATTTCCAAACTCATTTCGCTTCTGCAAAGTTTAAAAAATCATAAACAAATCAAAACTCTAACTAACAATATATAATCACCACAATTTCAGAAAAACCCACCAACTCAATTAATGCCTCAAAATTTGAAAAAAGGAACTGAAAGGAAAAACATTATGCTAAAATGTTTTTTCAAAAAGGCAAACATATGATTTTAGTGTAAATTCAGAAACTGCAGTGAATCGGGGTTCGATTCTATTGGGTATTAGAGGAATTAACCCAATCATATACATAGAGTTAGCCCAACTGATACCAAAGATTCTAAATTGCGAAAAATCAAATTGAAATTTGGGGGTGGTAAAAACTAGATCATATTGAATAGAGAGAAAAAGCAAAGCGAAGACAATAGATCTTGAAGTTTGAGGTGATAACAACTAGATCTACAGTGAATGGAGAAAAGAAGCAAAGTGAAGACGATAAGTCATGAAGTTTGAGGTGATAAAAACTATATAGATCTATAGTGAGTGCATGTAGAAGATGGATACCAGAAAAGTTGAGAAAAAATGCAGAAAACCCAAATCAATCAGTCTTTGACAATTCTCTCCTCAACAGCTCTCACTCAGTAGCAGATAGACATTAGTGTGTGAATGTGTGTGTCTATATATATGGAAAAAAAGGAGTAGGTTAGAAGTTTACACCTTTTAATAATTTGAAGAAAATTCCCAAGTTTTCTTTTCAAAAACTATAAAAACCAATGGGTGATGACATTTTTTAAATTATTTTTTTAATTTTCCTCTCATTACATTTAATACTTTCTTAAATAATTTATATGAAATTTATTAAATGAAAAAATCTGTTCAAATTTTTAAAAAGTGTTGAAAATGTATTGTTAATATATTTACTATTTATATTTTGTCAAAACAAATTTTACTATTTATTTTATATTTACTTATATGTTATTTATGCTTTTATGTTGTACCAAAAAAAATATATGATTTTATAGAGCCAGTCAAAGAGTTATATTAAAATTATTCACAAGAAAAAATATTTATATTAAAATTACTATTTATTTCATTTGAAAATGTTAGATTCATAATTTTCATATAAATATCCCACAAAAGAAATAAATTAATTATTAGATTTTTTCGATAAGTAAATTAGTTATTAGATTATAACTAGAAAAAAATATATTATGAATCTCACGTATAAAAAATGGTAGGAATTTCTTTATAAAATAGGTACAAAACTAGATACGTGAGACTCATTACTGAACACGTGAGATTCTAATATCTTAATTTGAAAAAAATTAACTTATGATTTACTGGTCAATAAAGGACATTTAGCTTTTTATAATGGTACTCTTAGTTTTTATAGCACTTTTTATATGCTTAATTTCTCTTTTCAATCTGATTCCAGAGGTGGATGTAGGATGGGCAAAGATACACTTTGACCCAATCCACTAACACCCGATTCAACCTAATCCACATAAATCAAGTTGGTTTGTATAACTGTCTTGTGTTCGAGTAAAAATCCTCTCCTTTAATTATGTCTTCCATTACTTTTAATACTATAGTTTTGAGAAAATAAAAACAATAATATAACACTAAATGAGATCTAAAATATTTTTGTCAAAAAAAATGAGATCTAAAATATCATTTATACACTAAAACTATAGTAAAAAAGGTTATGGAGAGGATCTGGACTGGGTGGGATGGTTTCAAAATAGACAAACTCATAGTGTATGAGTTCAATGCTTAATTAGTCTCAAAACTAAGAACCCACCAAACTCAATTCAACTCATAAAATATTCTTACACATGTGAAGCCAAAGTCTAGAACTAATGCAATATACATTATGCAGATGTTTATAAAAGAGAAAGTAATGTCAAAATCTTTATTATCTTTGAATTGTCAAATAGTTTCAGTAACAATTGATACTTGGACTTCAATCCAAAAATTGAATTATATTTAGGTCTAACCTTATATACCAACAAGATGCATATTCTTTTCGGGAGCCATTCTCTTAAGAACTCCATAGTTAAGTGTGCTTGACTTGGAGTAATAGTGGGTGTGTGACCTTCTGAAAAGTTTTCTAGAAAGCCTGCAAGTGAGCACAACGCCACAACACATGATGGAAAGACACGTGGTGGTTTGTGGGGGCAATCGACTGTTCTGAAAGCAGTCTGAGATGTTACACTTTTATAGAGCCGGTCAGAGATTTGTATTAAAATTATTCACCAGAAAAAATATTTATATTAAAATTACTTGCGATTTGATTTGAAAATGTTAGATTCTTTAATTTCATACCAATATCTCAGAAAAGAAATAAATTATTTATTAGATTATAACTAGAAAAAATATATTATGAATATCGAGTATCAAAAAATGGTACAAAGTTTTTTGTAAAATGGGTACAAAACTAGATATGTGGGATTCATTACTTAACACGTGCGATTCATTCATCTTGTTTTGATAAAAAAACTTAAGATTTACTTAACACGTGAGATTCATTATTTTGAAAAAAAAATAACTCACTGGATTGGAGGCACCTCGAAGGGTGGGACAGTTGGCCCAGGGATTTAATGTTGCTTCATACCCAAGACGAGGATCGAACCCTCGACACTTGGTTAAGGGAGGATGAACCCCAAACGCTCAACCATACCTCCTGGGTTAATCTCGGTGAATATTACATCCTGAAGATTTTTTTTGTTTTTTTAGATGAAATGACAAATAAATACCATGCACACACACTACTACTGGTCACACCCAATTCGAATCGAGAGCCGACGTCCCCATATCACTGAAATTGTCAATGCAACAAACACTGAGGGACACTACATCCCAAAGATGATAGGTGAAAAACGTAACTCATAAAAAAATAGAATATACAAAATTGGATAGCCTATCCGCACAAAAGTTCACAGAAATAGGCACGGAAATCCATAAAATTATTGGTAAGTAATGTTTTGATAACCGAACCGGTGAGACCTCCGGGTCATGGTTTAACCGCTTAAAACCGGATAAAACCACTTTTAACTGCTGAAATAATCAAACCGTGTAAGGTGTCGTGTCATGGTTCAACTGGATCAATTGCTCCGATTGGTTCGGTTTTTAAAATACTGTTGGTAAGTATTAGATGGTTGAAGACTAGTTTTGCAAATACAACATACACCAGCAAAAACTATTTAATCAGCTAACCCATCTTCATCTCAACCATTAAATATTAAATACCCAAAATCAATGGCCTTGGAGAAACTTTACTATGTTGCACAAATTTGTTAACTTTCCCATATTAAAAGTCACCACTACTAGAATTTTCGTCATTTCCTGCGGATTTTCACTAAAAATTCGCAGGAAACGGGTTTCCTGCGGAATTTCCAGCGGATATAGGTTCCCAGTTATTTCGTTCGTGGATAATTATTTCCTGCGGATTTTTAAATCAGCAGAAAATTTCCGCAGGTAACTCCTTAGGAAATTCCGCAGGAAGTCCGCAGTAAATTCCGCAGGAAATCTCCGCAGGAAGTTCCGCAGGAAATTCAGACTTTCCGCATGAAATTCCGCAGGAAAGCCAAAATCTGATGAAAATGACCCAAGCAAAGCCTTGCTCAAGCATCTGATGAAACTTTCTGCTGATAATACTATATTATTATTATTAGAGATTTCTACAAATATGAATAATTATAAGTCAGCAAATAAAAGAAGACATAACTAATTATACAAAGACTTTTTATTACAAAATAATAGCATTACAAAGGAAAATCACTAATATCATTGAGGTTTTACAAAAGGTATAGAAATTAAGAAGCAATAATTTGCTAAATTAAGAATCCATTTGGATGATAATGCAACTAGCTAAGACACTTCCTTTGCGTCAGCTTGTTTCTTGAAGGTCATCCATTGACAAGTCTTTTCAAAACTCTGCCAGCAGTCATTGCCACATGTTACCATATCCTGTCTTCTCCAACTTAGAGTCAGCTGCAGTGAAGGCTTTTGTATATGGTAGAGTGCCCTTTCCTATAAGATCAATGACATAAACAACATTGAACAAAACCACCTCTTCCAAAATTTAATAAAAAAATTAACTAAAAGTAAAAAAACTAGTTAACTGGTAAATTGAACCATCCAAGATGTAACAAGCGAGCATTGGAGTGTAATGGTAAATTGAGCCGGCAAAAAGGGCCAAGAACGACTGGCAAAAAGGGCTGAACAGAACAGGACTGGGAATGCTGCTAATAATGGTCCAAGCACCTAAGCAACATGTGCTGTTGATGTTGATGCTGATGCTGATGCAAAATGGATGAACAATTAAACATTGCTATTCATCAATATCAAAGCAACAGAAAAATGTTTGAATAAACAAAAGTACAGTTTCTGAACTCAAATGATTTTTAGCATTCTAAATGTGGATCAGTGTTGCTTTATCATATAGCAAGGGAAATAAGATTACTATGAAGGCGTAATGTAAACTAGTGACTGTGTAAAATCTAAAATGCAATTGATTATACCGCAACAGTCACGCAGGGAAGTCCCAGGAAATTACCTGCTATGGAATAATACCGAATAAGTGCAGCTGAAATTGTAGCAAACTAATCAGATTATGCATAGGCTTGGACTCACTACAAATATGACACTGATGTTAGCTTATTTAAAATTAATCTATTACTACTGGGGAATATTATTAATAAAGTGTTAATTGTGGTCAGATGTTATTATAGCACATTTAGTATGAATAGACTGATGAATTGACTCATTCAATTGATGCCTGATCAAATGACTTCTGTCATCTTATTTCCGACAAAGGTGGAATGTTAATTTTATGTGCATGATTGTAAAAATAGTTACTCAAGCATAGAGACTACTATTGGAATGACCATACACAGAAGGAAACATTAACTAGAAAAATGGATTCACAATACCATATAACCTCAATTCGACCAAGTTTAGTGGAAGACTAGCAATGCAAGCTAAGATGCAGAATACATGTGAAATTGTAAGCAGAAGAATTAATGAATATGATTAGACTTCTTCCAGTTTTTGAGGCATGGCTTATGCATATTAAGAAGTATAATCAAAATACATTATAACCAGGAAAAACCATCCAAATTTCAAAGCACTTGATCTCCTGCAAAAAAAAAACAAAGAGCATATTTAATCCTAAAAAGATAACTTCAATACTCAACAAAGCGCTGACCATCCATTCAAGCATTGTGTAGTTAAAATAGCTTCACGCCCAACAAAGCGCTGTGGTGTCCTTTTGTTTCCCAGAGTCAAGTTTGAGCAATCTTCTAATCCTCAAGAGTCAAGAACCATGTGTAGAATTTGATTCTTACAAGTATGCAGGAACAGTTAGAAATAGAGTTACATACAATGCCATTCCCATTCAATGAATTTTTATTAACTTGTATATGTTTTTCCACTTGAACTTTTGATCAATATCAACAAAAATTTGGTCCCCATCCCATCTTCTCAAAACACATTCAAGAATTTCCATATTTTCAAAAAAGAAAGGAAAAAAAGAAACTACTGAACACAGGTACTTATACATTGTGTAGTCATTAGTAGCTTTGAGGGCCATTCATTAATCTTCAACTTATTATGTGACTAAAGTAGCACAATTACTTTCAAAAATTTTATAATAAAAAGCCAATGAACATAAATAGTACAAATCATATTCAAAACGGGGAATACATCTAAACCAGCATTTTATCAAACACCTGGTGTGCAAAAGCCAATTAACATGAATAGTGGAATCAAAATAGAAAACATATTCTCATGTATACTAACCAGTAAACTCATGTTCGGTACAATTAACCTATGAGATACATCTTGAATCACATCAATGAAAGAGAAGGTGGAGAGATTATACCTCGCTGCACCTCCGCTTCTTCACTTCACTTTTGGCGTAACCTCTAATCTCTGGAAATCAAAGAAAAACCTAAATCAATTTGTTCCAATTAGGTTACCTCAGAAGATGAAAACAGGATCGCGCAATTGAAAGCACGGAAACGAGGAACGAGGAACGATCTGTTGATTTCTGGTTCACGATTGTTGATTTCTCGATCTGGTTCGCGATCTGCTCGAAGGCGATGAGTGAGAAACTGACGGAAACGATCGTTGATTTCTGGTTCACATGGTTGAAGAACATGATTGTTGATTTCTGCGAGAATACAAATTTCTGCGAGAATAGTTGAAGAACACGATTGTTGAAGAACGCGGAGACGATCGTTGATTTCAATTTCTGCGAGAATAGTTGAGAGTGGAGAGTTCTGGTTGAAGGTTAGGGTTGCAGCTAAGAGTGGAGAGTTGAAAGTGGAGAGTGATTTTAAGTTCGTAACAATTAAAATGCAATTCGTAAAAAAAAACAGATTTTAAATAAATAATAATAAATTTTTCAGAATTATTAAATGTTTTGAAGTTATTGGAACACTAAATATCATAATCGAAGCGCTGGTTCAGTGGTTAAGAGTCTCGTTATTTGGTTGGGGTCATGGGTTCGATTCCCGTGCGCCTTTTTCATTTCGTATTTCTCGTAAAAAATATTTTCCTGCGAACTGTGGTTCTTAGCAAAATCAGGAAAGTTCTCAGGTATTTCCTGCGGAAAATTTCGGCAGGAAATTCCGCAGGTAATACCGAGATTTCTAGTAGTGCACCCTAGAAAAAGGTATGAAGTAGAACTCGTCTACATCTAGTTTCTCTTCCTGTCAGAAACCACTTCTTGCTCATTCTTCCTGTAGTTCAATTACATTCCAAATGAAATATTCAATCAGTATTAAGGAAATTAAATATTAGCAAATTTATAAGCAGTTAATTAGCTCCACTTAGAAATTGGAACAAAATAAAAAGTTTAGAAGTTTTTACAAAAAAATAAACGATATGGATAGTGTGTGTGAAAATCTTATAGCAATAGAAAACCTGACAAATATGATTATGCAAACACTAAATGGGAGATTTGTATTAAAATTATTCTAAAAAAAAATATTTACTTGTGATTACTTGCGATTTCATTTGAAAATGTTTGATTCTTTAATTTCATACCAATATCCCACAAAAGAAATAAATTATTTATTAGATTATAACTAGATAAAATATATTATGAATGTCGCGTATCAAAAAATGGTACAAACTTTTTTGTAAAACCCGTACAAAACTAGATACGTGGGATTCATTACTTAACACGTGAGATTCATTCATCTTGTTTTAATAAAAAAAACTTAAAGATTTACTTAACACGTGAGATTCATTATTTTGAAAGAAAAAAAAAGTTAAGATTTACTTGTCAATAAAGGACATTCAGCTTTTTATAATGTTACTCATTTTTATAGTATTTTGTATATACGCTTAATTTCTATTTACAAGCTGATTCTAGAGATGGAATTGGGGATGAGCATAGTACACTTTGACCCAATTCAATGCACAACCCGATTAAATTCAATCCACAAAATCCAAGTTGGTTTGGGTAATTGAGATGGGTTGGTTTCAAAATGGACAAACTCATAGTGTATGAGTTGGGGTGTTGAGCCTGAAAACCGAGAACCCACTAAACCCAACTCAATCCATAAAATATGTGATCTTAAATATGTCAAGTCAAAGTTTACAACTATTATAAAATATATTATACAATTGTTAATAGAAGAGAAAATAACATTGAAGTCTTTATTTATCTTTGAACTGTCAAATGATTTCACAAACAACTAATATTTGGACTTCAATCTAAAATATATATGAATTATACTTGGGTCTAATCTTATTGAATCCAACTCGTAAGTATTTGATTGAGTTGGATATTTAAATGCTTCAAAACGCATCCAACGCAACCCACACCCACCTTTAGGTGTAACACCTACTCTTGAATAGTTGTCGGGTTGTATACCATTTTCATATAAAAAAACCTACATATTTTAGATTTATTAATATCTCTTGTGTGACAAAAAAAATATAGGTAAATGATAGATGTAACACCTTAGCTTTATTACGTGTCTGAAACTAAAGCGTTAAATATACATAAGATACAGAAAATGTGAAAATTTAAAAACTCGATACATTATCAAAATATCAACTCAAGTTTCAAATACTAACTACATTTAAAATTAATAAATATAGTTGTATCTTCACTTGAATAAACATAACAACTTATAATTATAATGTAGCTATGACATAAGCATTACTCCAAAAAAATCACCTTTGGATTTATTGAAGTTAAGCCATTTATTGAGAGTACTAAGTCATTATACAATCAAGTAGTAATTGAAGAAATTTAATCATCTAGTGGCGGAGTTAGCATAAATTTTATGGGGTGGTCAAATAAAAAAGTTTAGTTGTATTTTTTTATCTCCCAACTTTCTTCGATTGATGAGTTTATAAGTCATTCTATTTAACTTTTGATTATTTTGCTCCCTTAAATTGACAATTTTGGTTCTTTTACTTTTTTTATTACATTCTTACTCCCTAAAAATAGTGGATTGTGCAATTTTGATCCCCAATATCCCAAAAATTCAAGATTTTTGGGTACTAAAAGTACAAATAATCCATCATTTCAAGGGTAAAAATTGTCAAATTAAAAAAATTAGGAACCAAAATTGTCAAAAGTAGAATAGAGGGACCAAAATCACCAACTTAACAAAACTCACTATATTTGTTGGGGATAATGATAGACTAATGAACTTAAACTAATGGGCTTGTTGTTAATCTTTTACTTCCTTTGACAAATAAGCTTGATCGAAATAGCTAAATATTATATTATTATAGGGTAGTTAAATTTAAAATATACATATTTATTAAAATACATATATTATTTTTGTGGTAGTCGAGATATTATTTTTGGGGTAGCCGGGACTATCCCAATGTAATCATCAAATACCTCATCAAGTAAATTAAATTTACAATCCTACAAACATGTATCTATATAAAATTAACAAACTTAGGCTACGCCTCTAACCTACAATTAACTACCCAACCAAAAAAAACCCGAAAATCCATCATACACATGAGTCCAACAAAAAGACTTTTGGAATTGAGGAAACACCACTCTCTGGAATGCTTAAGGTATCTAGTTTATGAATATAGTTTTTATTTTACAAAGTATTGGTAAGCCCCGGAAAAACCTGTTGGATGCACTGTTATTTAACACGGACACAAGCAGCTTTGGATGAGACGCAAGTTTCGGACAAATGCACGAATGCCGTCGAGAGTTGAAATGCAACCAAACAGAGTCAACCTAGCTAACAGAAGCTGAACCTGCTAACAGAAATCAAACCATTAATAAGCTGAATGAGTAGCTTCCATTTAAATTTTCAGGCAGAAAAAGAAAATAGTGCTAGTAAAAAAAGAGAACAAAATCTTCAAAATAGAACTTATTGTCTCAATATCATTAAAAGTGAGGCTTACAAAATCTTCAAAACAGAACTTATTGTCTCAATATCATTAAAAGTGAGGCTTACATATCACTGATCCTTAAAATAGCGCTAGTACGAAATCTTCAAAACAGAACCAAGTGAAGCTTGCAATGAAATCTGGAGAGTTTAATTTACCTTGAAAACTACTACTGCGAAATCGAAGATTGCAATGAAATCTGGACAGTGTTCGCCGAACCTACTAACAGACATTAGCCATTTTAATGCCAATCACCGAAAGAAAAACAAAACCCTAAAATTCTAACACACAAATAAACCAAAATCGAAGTTGCTAACAAAAGTTAGGGTTTATATGCAGAACTATGAAGAAGTTAGAGTTTATAGGAAAAAAAAATTGACTTAATCAAAGCTGTCCAAAAAAACGCGCCTAATTTTTGGACATCTTTAGTCCACGGTTATCATATAAAAGGTTTAGTCCACGGTTTCATAACTGTGGCTTCTAAATAAAACCTTTTTTAGTCCACATTTGTAGGTGTTTTAGAATAAATATTTTAAGCCAACGGTTAGACAAACGTGGTCTTAGATATCCACACTTGTTTAACCGTAGCCTATACAATTTTAAAGCGTGGCCTAACAGTAAGTTAATGTAACCGTGACCTAATATTTATCTCATTGTCCACACTTGTAAACCCGTGGCCTATTCTATGTTCCAGCCACAGTTTTTTAGCTGTGGCAACGATTGGCGTCGCCTAAAGTCAAAAATGCTGTAGTGTCCATTGCTTACAAGATTGAAGAAAAGTTAGCAACTTGGAAAGGTATATAATATATATCATGGTTTGAGTTCTTCTTATAAAACCTGTCATCCGTGGAATGCTTATTTAAAACTTACAAATCTATGTTGGGCCTGTGAGTCTTATTAATCAGTTGGATAAACGGATCCACGATTTTATTTGGTCTGGGAATATAAATACTCAAAATTTGTATTATTGATTGGCACAAAGTTTGCTCTCCTGCTTCACAAGGGGAGGGGTCTAGAACTTAGATCCATTAAATCTATCAATAAGGTAGCCATGCTTAAGCTTTGTTGGGAATTTGTTTCATCTTCTTCTCATTAGTAATAATTAATTCTCTTATTACTTATTACTTTAAATGTTTGACTTTTGGTTTGGCTTATAGTTATTGTTATCAACAATACACGAGCATTATTTTTGAAAAATTCAAAATGGCAAAAGCATCCCTTTGTGGGTTTTTTTAATAGGCAAATATTAGTGGAGGTGGGGGAATATTAATTCTCAGGATTTGAACCCTGGATTGCAACTTCTGTATGTCCCTTAGCTCGCCAACTTTGTGGTTAGATAAATGGTTGTCAAAACTGCTTAGTGTCCATATTCATCTCCCCATGTTAATGGAAAAAATATCTACATTCTTTCTAGAAGAATTTCATTTACAATGGCTACTCGAATATTCCAAAGGTGATTTTTGAAATGCCACAAATATAAAGATTGAATTAGCTACTATTATGTTTCCGCACCTTTTGAAGAAAATGATCGACTAGTTTGAGAACAGTCCAAATATGGTTACCTTAGCCTGAAAGAAGATTACATTTTTTCTAACCCTCCAGAGTGAGCATTTTGCATTTTGAGTTTCCGCATGTATGGTTTATGCATTGTTGTGTTGTTACATATGCTGGTTTTTTTATTTTTCTAATTAACAAGGGTTTTGATCTAGTCCACCTTAGTCTTTTTTTACAAACCCTCTGTTTTTGTTTTGTAATTTGCTTTTTATTTTTTAATAAAATAATAAAGAATATCTTTTTTCTCTTATGGATGATTTTTCTCTAAGGATGACATTTTAACAAGTCTCCTATATATCTTTCTTTGCCAAAAAATTAGACAAGAGAATTTTGGATTTTGAACATAATATGTAACTAAGTTATGAAAAACAACTCAATAGAAAGAAAAAACAATATAGCTAGAAAACCTAGAATGTGAATTCAAGTATTTTCCTTATCTTTTAGAAAACCATTTTGCTTTGTTGTTACAAACAAGTTAATACACAACAACATATTCTTCTTCTTCTTCTTCTTCTTCTTTATTCTCAACCTTGAAGCTTAACCTTTTAGCTTTTTCTTCTTCTTCTTCTTCTTCATTCTCAACAACATTATGGTGGGAGCTGCATGAATTTAAGTATAAATCAATTTCCAGTCAAAACCAACATAACATCTTCAACAAGTTGTATAAATTTTTTTGAGGTAACACTGATCAATATGTTCTTTAAAGATTAAAGTATTGTCACATCAGATATTTAAGATTTGTCATCATTAAATATGCCCGTTAAAGGTTGAAGTGTGTCACCATATTAGTCCTCCAAACACATTATTGAGAAATTTGTCTCTCAAAGATATAAAACTATCTTCAAATGTATCTCAAGTGAGAACTATAACAAGGTTAGAATAATAAACATGGTGAAAATTTATTTATAGAAAAAAATATATAATATACTCACATCATATTCTTCAAATTCATGATCATCAATCACCACATTAATGTTTGGCTTAACTGATGGAAGGAGAAGTTGTTGAGCCTCTTCCAAGTTAATATCCAGCTTTGGTGCATCCTGGTTATCAATAAGCAACCTCTTAATCTTTGACACAATGTAACGAGTTCTTTTTCTCTTCTCAGAAATATATATATATATATATATATATATATATATATATATAAAATTAAAGGGTTGACTTTGTTGTATGTGTCTAAGAATAGTTGTTACCTGTGTTGAAGATGTCGACGCCTTTTGAAATCCTATTATGTATTCCCTTTCGGGGTCCATCCTACTAAATGTTACTGTAACATTTTTACAAAAGAAAAATATTATGTGTTTTTCTATCCATAATTTGATTGTAGAATGGTAGGAACAAAACGGATGCAACAAAAGTTTTATCATTATAACAATATGAAATTTTATTCAATGTTACAATGTGTGGAATAAATAACTCATGAGGTGCATCTATTCATAGAGTTGGTATTCATCAAATTAAGAATGCTTACTAGTATCTCCAGCTTGCAATTGCATAGATTTAATCCAAGGAATAACACCTTCTAAAATATACATCCTGATGTGATTACTTGTGTAAAACTTGAGCTTAAATACCCATCTTCCCCCTACCTCATCATGGAAAGGTAAATTAATACCCTCTACTTGAGAAACAGGAGGAAGATATCTCTGCAAACAAATTTACGAATTTATTTTGTTAATGTTAACAATATAATCATTGATTAAGAAAATAATTAACTGTTTAGTTACTCAAACTTACTTCAGCAAACTTTTTTGGGATAATCACCCGATGAAGTCGACCAACATCACTTTGAGTTAGCTGTTTCATAAATAGAGGCACAATTGTGGAATTTGATGGTGTATCACCAATGAGATTTTCATTACAAGTCGATTCCTGTAAATTTAAAATTCGACTATAAGTTCCAAATATATAACCCTAAATGCAATGGTGGTAAGAGTTTTAAATTACAGAAATCCTGCAACAAAATTTTCCATTGGTGCCTTGCAAAGCACTCAAAATACCCCATAAATGCTAATCAACATCAGTATCAAAGTAATATAAAGCAACCTCATGATAAAAACAAGATACATTTAATAGTTAATATTAACTTGAAAATTAATTAATACCTACATGCAATCTAACATTTTAAATGAATACTAATATTCGAGGAAATTCTGAATATTGTGTATGGCATCCATATTGATCTTTATTTAATCACAATAATATGTAAGCAATCAAACCATAAAATTGTAAAGTTACTTATCATACAGGTACTTGTCCTGAATTCTTTGAGCAAGTTATACAAAATATGCCACCAGAATCTTGCAACACAATAAAAGGTTGAGAGACAATGCATCCACAATGGAGATTCTACATAACAAAACATTTTGGGTCATTAGCTTATTGCAACATGTTGAAATACAAGAATTGGGGAACACAAACGGTTGTTGTGTTAAATTTACACTACCTTTCCACATAAACAGCAAGGTCTCCAACCATCTTGATCCAAATGAAACACGTCACAAAATCTGGATTCTTCATAGGCCAACCTGAATGAAGTAGACAAAAATTCAAAGCGATAAAATGAGCATGTATTTCTATTAGTTGCCAATTTTCAAAAATCGAGGTTAATTTGCAGCTTCAAAGATGAAAACTAAAAAGTAAGGATACATCATTTAGGAAAAGTCGCTAGCAACTTACATAGCTATATATATTTCAAGTTTATTAGGCCAAAAATATTGCAGAAACTTATCGTCTTTTCTCAATATACACGTGGGTTTGGTAGCCGGGTGGGGGGGTTTCTATTGTTTGGTTTAGGAGAGAAATGCAATAGAGAGAAAGAGAATGGGTTAGTTTAGTACTATTTTAGACTATCTCTTCTCTCTTTCTCGCTTCTCTCCTTTCTCTCTTCTCTCTTTCTCTTCTACCAAACACATGTTTTCCTTCACCATTTAATATTAGCTAAGAACCATATAGCCTCATTATCAGCTAGCAAGAGTTTTGACATGCTATATAACACAAAAATACTTATTGAGCTCATTATATGAAACAAACAATCTTTTACTCATATGCATGGGTGGTGGGAAAGGAGATTTTGGGGGGGTTTAATTTAGCCCTTCAACATAAAATCTCTGACTCTCAAATTAACTTGGAGACAAGTTTTATATATAATCGTATATGGATCAGTTGCATTAGACTTGGATCTATAATTATGTGATTTTGCATACTTTCTATGTTTCTTCTATAGTGGGAAGTCGTATATTCATCTCTAACAAATGAGACTATAGCAAATTAAATTTTATTCTTCTAAAGTCACTTTTAAAATACCATTTAGAAATACAAATCAATTCTTTCAAAACCATTTCTATTAAAGTTTCTTTTATTTCTATTTAGAAGTGTAAATTTTATTTTTCTGATGATGATAATTTTTTCAGACCATTATTGACAGAAAAATAAGGATGAAAGGAAAGAGAAATTGTAGAGACGAGTAGGAGGATGAGAGAGAGTTACAACCAAATAAGTTTTTCAATTTTTTTTTAAATGAATGGAATACAAATAGACCCTACAAAATTATGAACCAATCCTACATTTCTCTTAAGGATCAAATAAGGATCAAAGGAGGGAGAAATTGTAGTGAAGAGAGTGTGTGTGTGTGTGTGTGTGTGAGAGAGAGAGAGAGAGAGAAACTTGTAGAGGAAACAGTAGAGGACCAAGTCCATTGTTTGAACGAATTTTCAATAAAAGGTGAATTGAAAATAATCTTACGGTCTTACTTTCCTTCACAAAAATGTCATGTGCATGAAAACAATCTTAACAAGCAGGAGAAAGACATGCCGCTGAAAAAGAATCAACCAAAGTAAAAGACATGTGATGCCAATCTTTGCATCAACCTCCAAATTATTTCAACCCACAACACACAAAAAAGATCTGAAGATATTATTATAATAACAATCACAACAGAATAAAAATGGCCACACTAGTCTACATACCATCATAGAATTCAATTATGGAAAAAATTCTAATCCATCAATGCATTGTTGTATGATAGTCATAGGAATATAACACATCAATTTTAAAAAAAGAAAACTAATAATTATATATATATATATATATATATATATATATATATATATATATTTATTACCCGCAATTATCACAAAGAAGAGCAGAAGCACCAGATTGCAGAGTCCAACCTCTACGCCATTGAATTGACTCGGAGGTGGGACATGAGGTGTTGATGCACCTCTTTGACTCCATTTCCAAACTCATTTCGCTTCTGCAAAGTTTAAAAAATCATAAGCAAATCAAAACCCTAACTAACAGTATATAATCACCACAATTTCAGAAAAACCCACCAACCACTTAATGCCTCAAAAATTTGAAAAAAAATAAACCAAAAGACAAACAATTATGCTAAAATGTTTTTTTCAAAAAGGCAAAGATATGATTTTAGTGTAAATTCAAGAACTGCAATGAATCTTTGTTCGATTTTAATGGGTAATAGAGGAACCCAACCAGATACATAGAGTTAGCCCAACTGATACCAAAGATGCTAAATTGTAATAAATCAAACTGAAATTTGAGGTGATGAAAACTAGATCCACAGTGAATAGAGAGAAGTGAAGCGAAGACAATAGATCATGAAGTTTGAGGTGATAAAAACTAGATCTACAGTGAATGGAGAAAAGAAGCAAAATGAAGACTATAGATCATAAAGTTCGAGGTGATAAAAACTAGATCTACAGTGTATGGAGAGAATAAGCGAACAGCAGACGAAAGAGTGAGTGAAAAGAGTGCATGTAGAAGATGGATACCAGAAAAGCCGAGAAAAAATGCAGAAAACCACGATCGATCAGTCTTTGACAATTCTCTCTCCTCAACAGCTCTCACTTAGCAGTAGCAGATAGATCTACAATGAATGGAGAGAATAAACGAACAGAAGACGAAAAAGTGAGTGAAAAGAGAAAAGGGGAGTGCATGTAGAAGATGGATACCAGAAAAGACGAGAAAAAATGTAGAAAACCACTATCGATCCGTCTTTGACAATTCTCCCTCCTCAACAGCTCTCACTTAGCAGTAGCAGATAGATCTACAATGAATGGAGAGAATAAGCGAACAGAAGATGAAAGAGTGAGTGAGAAGAGAGAAGGGGAGTGCATGTAGAAGATGGATACCAGAAAAGACGAGAAAAAATGCAGAAAACCACGATCGATCAGTCTTTGACAATTCTCTCTCCTCAATAGCTCTCACTTAATGTGTGAATGTTGTGTGTATCTATATATATGGACAAAAATGAGTAGGTTAGAAATTTACACCTTTTAATTTGAAGAGATTTCCCAACTTTTCTTTTCAAAAACTATAAAAACTAAGGGGTAATGTATGAATGTATTTACATTTTTTAATTTTTTTTTAAAATTTCTCTCTTATTGCATTTAACATTTTCTTAAATAATTTATATGAAATTTATTAAATGAAAAAAACTGTTGAAAATTTTCTCAAGTGTTGAAAATGTATTATTAATGTTTACTATTTATATTTTGTCAAAACAAATTTTACTATTTATACTTTGTCATTTATGCTTTTATGTTGTACCAAAAAAGTATGATTTTATAGAGCCAGTCAAAGAGTTATATTAAAATTGTTCAACAAAAAAATTATTTATATTAAAATTACTATTGATATCATTTGAAAATGTTAGATTCATAATTTTCCTATCAATATCCCACAAACGAAATAAATTACTTATTAGATTTTTTCGATAAATAAATTAGTTATAGATTATAATTAAAAAAATATTATGAATCTCATGTATAAAAAAATGGTAGGAAATTCTTTATAAAATAGATACAAAACTAGATACGTGAAATTCATTACTCAACACGTGAGATTAATTAATTTTATTTTGAAAAAAAAAAAAAAGAACTTCAGATTTACTTATCAATAAAAGACATTCAGCTTTTTATAATTGTATTCTTTTTAGCATTTTTTATATGCTTAATTTCTATTTGCAAGCTGATTTGAGGGGTGGAATTAGGGATGGATGGGCAAAGATACACTTTGACCCAATCCACTCACTCGATTCAACCCAATTCACATAAATCGAGTTAGTTTGGATAACTGTATTGGGTTTGAGTAAAGATGTTCTCCATTATTTTTAATGTTATTATAGTTTTGAGAAAATAAAAAAATAATATCATTAAATGAGACCCAAAATATCTTTTATACACCTTTTTTTACACAATATTTTATACACCTAAAACACCCTAAAACAATCCATTACTTTTTTTACTAGTTTTAGGGTGTTTGGGGGATCTTAAAACACCCTAAAAAATTAATGGAGAGGATCTGGACTCAATGGGTTGGTTTAATTTCAAAATAGACAAATTCATAATGGCTCCCAATTGAAGAAAATAATATCTCTTGGGGGCTTAAACAAGGTGATCTGTTTGCTCCTTTCTTCTTCCTTCTGGTGGGAACTGCAACATTGACACATTTGTTTATCTTACCTTTATACTAAACTTAATAAATATAAACTATGAAGCATCCACCTAACATGTCTTGTTATGTTCAATGACTTTACAACCATTATGTTCAATGACTATATAAATTGAGCCATTTCCTCTTTTATGAGTGGTGTGTGGACCCGTTGGATTGTATTTCCATGGGTTAGGAATAATTTTGGTGGATATACTACACTCTGTAGGTTCGGCAGGATTATTTGTATGGATGTTGGTTTTATGTGTTGCTTTTTGATTTTCTCTGTAGACCTTCTTGGCATGTCAGGTGATGCACTGTATACAGGTTTTGTGTTCCTTAATACACATTATATATATATATATATATATATATATATATATATATATATATATATATATATATATATATATATCTAATTCCCTTAAACGGCTTGTCACTTCTTCCTGCCAACTTCTAGTTTTTTTAAGGCTACAAAAAAACAGCTGGCCATGTGTTTGTCTTTGCAATTTTCTGCTTGATATTATTTCGAGTTTTGCATAGTGTTAGCCTGTAATTTCGACAGGCTAAATTAAATGCAGTCAACGCAGTTTGACTTTGGTTTTCTTAGAAGAAGGTGTTGGTTTCAACACAGAAGAGTTGTATCAGAAGGCAAATTCGACAAAGCTTCAAACTTAACTAGATTTGAAGGGTGATATTTCGACGAGAAGAAAATTGAATTCAATAGCAAGTCAAAAGCAAGTGCTCGCTGTCAAAGCTTTGGTAGTTATCCTGGTCGAAGGCTGTAGCAGTTTTCTTTTTAAATTCTCTGTACAGTTAGTTAGTTTTAGCGTTTTCCCTCCTCATATAAATAGGAGTTTCTCATAGGAAAAAGGGGTCACAATCTCATTACATAATTCTCACGCTCTAACTTCCAACACATTACAGAGAAAACGAGCCAAGAGAAGAATGTATGATCTTTGCACCAACTCTCTTTACAATTAATGCAATTTTAATTTGTTTTCTTCTTTGCTTTTCTGCAATTTTTTCTTTGTTTTATTCTCCCTCATTGAGGAAATTCGACGGTTTCGCGCGAGATCGACGGTTATCTTCTTCTTTTTACTTTTAAACTGCAAGAACACGTATAATTCTGGGAAAAACTTTAACACAAATGGTCTTAGGATTTACTATTTGATTCTGCAAACAGAAGCAATTTCAAACTAGCGGTGTTTACCAAAATCCAACGTAAACAAATTGGCACGCCCCGTGGGACATTTGTGCTAATTTTAAAGATTTTCGTTGAATTCTTAAACTTTGTGTTTGTCTGTGCATGCAATTAAGGAGTGGTAAACATCTTCCAGAGATGGCACGCTCTAGTACAAGTAATGCTTCTGCATCAAATGCACAAAGTACACAAGAACAAGCGTCAGTTAGTGACGTTAACACTGCAAATGTCGCAGGCATAACCGTTGCTATGCCTTCTTCGACAACAATGGGAATAACCGCTATAACTTCTCCCATAATTACTCCTGTGTCAATGATGACCACTACAGCATTAACAAATGTTAATACAATGGCTTCTGTGCCACCAATAGTAGGACCAACGAGTCCTTTGATGGCAAATCCAATGATTGGAAATATGCCATTTACTATGAGTGGAAGGGCTTTACCGTATGACATGCCAACAGCATTGATGGCAGGCCTTCAGACAAATTCGTCTACATTTGCAGATAATGCAATTACAGGGTATTCTCCTACTCATAGTTCAACAGAGGGCATCCATAGTCGAAATGCCCAAACTAATCTGACTACAACATCTTTGTTGGCATTAAGACAACAAATGGATGATAGCAATCATGATATGGTCAATATGTTAACACAACAAATTGGTACTGTGTTTAATCCATTGATACAAAACATTAATAATAGTTACCAAATGTTGGCAACACAAATGGGAAGAATTGCTGATTTCTTTGGTACTCCACCAGTACATCACCAGCAAATTCCCCAAATCCAAAATGCTAGGCCTGTAGAGATACCTGTAGAAAGGCCTAACAATGCAATTCCTTTGAATCAGGGAAACCAAAAACAACAACAAATTGTCGAAGAGCCTATGAGGATAGAGGCAATCCCTGAAGTTGTGTTGGTGAATAGAAACCAAAATGCAGACGAAGTGGTCAGACAAGTGCAACAAAACAATTTTGGAGCACAAAACAATCTGGCTAATATGGTCGAAACTATTTTAGCCCAGAATGGCCTTAACTTAGGTTTACATAGGCCTAATTTTGTGTCGCCCTTGTCAAAATACACTTTACAAACAGAGTTACCTAGGGGATGGAAAATTCCCAAGTTCACAAAGTTCGCTGGAGAAACCAGTGAATCTACCGTCGAACACGTGGCTCGTTATTTGACTGAGGCTGGTGATCTAGCACATAATAAGAATTTAAGGATGAAGTACTTTCCAAATTCTCTAACTAAGAATGCCTTCACATGGTTCACTACACTGCCTCCAAATTCAATTTTTAATTGGAGTCAATTCGAAAATGCCTTCTATGAGCAGTTCTATATGGGCCAATGTAAGATTAGTCTTAAAGAACTGGCTAGCGTTCGACGCAAGGGGGCAGAATCTATTGATGATTATCTCAATAGATTTAGACTACTCAAAGCAAGGTGCTTTACCCAAGTGCCTGAGCATGAGTTAGTCGAAATGGCTGCAGGTGGCCTAGATTATTCTATAAGAAAGGAACTAGATACTCTACACTTAAGAGATATGGTGCAATTAGCTGATAGAGTTCGACAAATAGAGAGACTTAAAGCTGAAAAAGCCAGAATAAGTAGGTTCCATAATAAAAAAGAAAAGGTTGCTTATGTCGAAACTAATGACAGTGACCAAGAATTCAACATATCTTATGAAGATGTCGAAGAAGAGGTTAATATTGCAGAATTGAAATCAGGACCTCCTTATACCTGTCGATTGGCACGTTGTCGAAAAAAGGAGAAATCTGGAAAGAACAAGGTATTTTCAACCTGATGACGTCATTAGAACAGTTAAGAGGAATTTCAAAAATGTCATTTTCTTCTTCATTTAAAAGCTCAGTCGAAAAAGACATTTTTGGGGAGCAATTTGTTAGCCTGTAATTTCGACAGGCTAAATTAAATGCAGTCAACGCGGTTTGACTTTGGTTTTCTTAGAAGAAGGTGTTGGTTTCAACACAGAAGAGTTGTATCAGAAGGCAGATTCGACAAAGCTTCAGACTTAACTAGATTTGAAGGGTGATATTTCGACGAGAAGAAAATTGAATTCAATAGCAAGTCAAAAGCAAGTGCTCGCTGTCGAAGCTTTGGTAGTTATCCTGGTCGAAGGCTGTAGCAGTTTCCTTTTTAAATTCTCTGTACAGTTAGTTAGTTTTAGCGTTTTCCCTCCTCATATAAATAGGAGTTTCTCATAGGAAAAAGGGGTCACAATCTCATTACAGAATTCTCACGCTCTAACTTCCAACACATTACAGAGAAAACGAGCCAAGAGAAGAATGTATGATCTGTGCACCAACTCTCTTTACAATTAATGCAATTTTAATTTGTTTTCTTCTTTGCTTTTCTGCAATTTTTTCTTTGTTTTATTCTCCCTCATTGAGGAAATTCGACGGTTTGGCCCGAGATCGACGGTTATCTTCTTCTTTTTACTTTTAAACTGCAAGAACACGTATAATTCTGGGAAAAACTTTAACACAAATAGGTCTTAGGATTTACTAGTTGATCCTGCAAACAGAAGCAATTTCAAACTAACGGTGTTTACCAAAATCCAAGGAAAACACATAGTTTCCACGTGGTTGACCATCAGATTAATTTTTTTTTGGACAATCAGATTAGTTTCCTTTTAACCAGCATTTATACATATATAGTTCATATCAGTATCCATATGTGTAGAAATAAAGGAAGTTAGAGCAAGCTTTTGCTTTTCGTTTTCTTTAAAAAGAGTTTTATGTAGAACAAAAATAATAGAACCAATGGTCTGAAACATCAATTTGCATGATTAAGTTGTTTTCTTAGAATAGAGGTGTGAAAAAGTCAAAGATCATAAACAAAGTTTAAGGGTTTAGAGTATTTTTGGAAAAACAGAAATAGATTAAGAGCATTACTAAAAGTAAAAAAGAAAGAGAGATCAGAAACTAGAAGAAGAGGAAGAACACAGGATCCGTAAAAAAAAAACATTCTCAGATTCTGACCGCCACCACCGGCGGGGTCATCAGCGTCAGGCGTGGCCGCTGTTCTCCTCCATGACGTTGTCTTCCATCTCGCCGTCGCGTCCTCTCACTCTTCCACTCTCTCTCTACGAAATCATCTTCCTCTTTATCTCTCTCCCTTCCGTTTCTCTCTCTTTCCTTCTTTCTCTCTCTTCGTGCCACCGTTAACGCCGAGAAACCCTTGCGAAGTCACCTCCTCCCTCCCCGTCGCAATCTCTCTCTTTCTTCTCTCTCATCTTCTCTCTCCGAAAATCGCTCCCTCTCTCTCTCCAAAATTTTTGTTTTCTCTCTCTCTCTCTTCTGAAATAGTGGAAGCGGCGCAGGTGGAGAAGGGAATGAATTAGGTTTGCTATAAATGAGTTTATATATTGTAGGTCTTATTTATTTTATTTTATTTTTTAATTTTTTAAATTAGTTTACTACTTATACCCCCTTAGTTAATAGCGTGCACCCCTGTCCATAAGCCTTTTGGTTTCGCAGGCCAATGGCCCAACAGCCTGAAATAAAAAAACATTAACTGGGCTCTGCTATTCGCACCCCTCTTTTATAATACAACACCCTACTGCTAACTGCACCGTTATATCTCTTGATATGGTAATTGTTATTTTGTTTTAATTTTAGATTTCTATTCATAGCTTCTATAAATGTTGATGTTTTCCGACGACATTTTGTCTTTTTTTAAAAGAGACTAATTAAGATACGCAAAGCTTTTTATAAAGAATATGATCATATACTACCTTCTCGCCTTGAGATAGAAACAATAGGTGGCACACCTTATCCCGCTAAAGTTGTTGTCGGTTCACGTGGTGCCGTGTATCTTGAGACTCCCACTGATAAAATCATGCATGTTTTTGGGGTAGACGGATTGTATGGGACACCACAAAGCAGGGTGGTTGAATTGACTTACACTTTCAAAAGGCGTTTTAAGATACATCGTCCTATGACAATGGGTCGTGTTCGTCCTAGGTTGATGCGTCGTCAACCACCAAGCACCCCCCCCCCCCCCCCCCCCCAATTCAACTTTCCCATTCGGAGGTTGTTGGGACAGTTCGACGAGGCTGTTACTTTCCAGATGGAGTTGTAGTAGACTGTGATTGTAGTTGTCTTTATAAAAGTAACAAGTCTTCTATTTCTGTGTTGCATATATTGTTAAGTAAGTTTGGGTTGTAGTAGACAATGTTTGTTTTGTTGGGACTTATTCGAGTTTCTAAGGAGTCTGGGTTTGTTTGTTTACGCCTCTTTAATGTTACTATTGGTTGATGTTTCAAATTTTTATTAATATATAAATTGCATTCAACATTTTTTACCGTCTTTGGTAATATTTATGGATGTTTAATTTCAATGTAGTTTTAAACTTTTTTGTAACTATTAGACTATTTTTTTTAGACGTATCATTATAAATTATTTTTTACGTAGAGACTAATAAATATAACTTATTTTTACTTCATGATAGCCGCATCAAAATTTTAATACTTCCTATTTTTATAAGTAGTGCTTATAAACATAAATGCATAAAAACCTAAAACACCCATCTATATTTATAAAGATATTTGTATATATATATATATTGTTGCTAAAAAACAATAATATAACATTAAATGAGATTCAAAATATCTTTTATACACCTAAAACACCATAAAACTATAGTAAAAAAAGTAATAGAGAGAGGAAATGAAGAGGATCTGGACTCAGTGGGTTAGTTTCAAAATAGACAAACTCATAGTGTATTCAATACTTAATTAGTCTCAAAACCGAGAACCCACCAAACTCAATTCAATTCATAAAATATGTGATCTTACATAAGTAAAGTCAAAGTCTAGAACTAATTAATGCAATATACATTATGCAATTATTTATAAAAGAGAAAGTAATATGGAAATCTTTATTTTCTTTGAAAAGTCAAATAGTTTGGTAACAATTGATACTTAGACTTCATTCCAAAACTTGAATTATATTTGGGTCTAACCTTACCAAACTCAACTCATACTTATTTGGTTTTAGTTGGGTATTTAAATACGTCAAAACCCAGCCAACCCAACTCATGCACACCTCTAAGTAGAACACCTCCTCTTGAATAGTTTTTTTTTACAAACGCCTCCTCTTGTTGTCGGACTGTGTACATTTTAATATAAAAAAGACCTAAATTTTAGATTTATTATTTTTTGTACCAAAAAAGTATTAGATAAATGATACATGTAACACCTTAGCTTTATTAGATGTCTTAAACTAAATCATTAAACATACATGATATATAGAAATTGTGAAAATTTAAAAACTCGATTAAGTATCAAACTATCCACTCAAAGTTCAAATATTAGCTACATTCAAATTTGAGAAATATAGCTATATCACTTGAATAAATATCACAATTTAGAATCATAAATGTTTTACTTAACTTTTACAAAGGTGGTGACTTCAACACCAGAGCTAAGTCTTAAGAGTCTTTAATCATGACATAAGCATTACTCGTTCGGAATCACCTTTGGTGTCATTGAAGTTAAGCCATTTGTTGAGAGTTTTAATTTAGGTTTAATTACAGTTTTGGTCTCCCCATTTTTACCAACTCACGATTTTAGTCCCCCAAGAATTTTTTTCACGAATTTAGTCCCCCTATTTTCACAAACTCACGATTTTAGTCCCCCATGAATTTTTTTGACGATTTTAGTCCCCTTATTTTCCCAATTTGTAAAATCAAAGTCCCCCTACCCCTATAATTTGGTCAAAATTGGCGCTAAGTTGTCATTCACTTCACTTATCCTACGTGGCTGACATGCTGGCTTGCTTTGTTAAAATTTAAACATAAAAATTATTATTATATTTTATTATTATTAATATTATTACAAAAATTGTTTTTTAATTATTATATTTAATAACTAAAAATTCTGTGTTCACAAATTCCAAATGGTTTGCTTTTGAAGGAACGATATTTTGGGATTAGGGTTTGCCAAGGGAGAGGAAGTATCGAACGTATAAGAAGATTGAATTTTTATTTATTAAATATAATAAGTAAAAAACAATTTTTGTAATAAAAATCATAATTTTTATGGTTAAATTCTAACGAGGCAAGCCAAGTGTCAGTCATGTAGGATAAGTGAAGTGACTAACAACTCAGCGCCAATTTTGACCAAATTATAGGGGTAGGGGGACTTTGATTTTACAAATTGGGAAAATATGGGGACTAAAATCGTCAAAAAAATTCATAGGGGACTAAAATCGTGAGTTTGTGAAAATAGGGAGACTAAATTCGTGAAAAAATTCTTGGGAGACTAAAATCGTGAGTTGGTGAAAATAGAAGGACCAAAACTGTAATTAAGCCTTTAAATTATTATACAATCAAGTGATAAATGAAGAACTTTAATCATCATATTCTTTGTCAAGTAAATTAAATTTACAATCAGACAAATATGTATTGATATAAAGTTATCTAAAATACAATCAAAAATCCATCATACACATATGAATCCAACAATAAGACTTAAAGGAGCCTGTATTAACACAATAGAACCAGTAAAAGAGACATCATTTTGATCTGTACCTTTGATCGCTTTATTGTAAAGCAGTTGAGGTCCAAGTCTTCTGTGGCTCGCTCTGCTGGTCGTGCTCCAAGGTGGTGAGAGCAGACGGGTGTACCTGCGAATACATTCCAACGCCCAAGTCAGGAGCGAACGAGCAAAATGCTAATATGAATGAATAGTATGTACCTGACAATGACGCAGTGAATGCTTATATAGTGTTTGGAAGTTGCCTATGGCCGTTAGATCGTTGTACGGACCGATTAGAGCCATTCATTTCGGTCTATGCTCTTTGTCATCCTTAATGGGCCATTTTTGTGCGTGAGGTCTGGATTGGTCTTCGGCCCACTCTGGAACACATTTCAAGCACTCCAATAAATACTCTATGTAAAATATTTTTCAACAGTTCTACGTCAACTTTGGTGATTTAATTTAAATACTAAACAGTGCTAAAATTGAGTAAATGACCACTCTTTGAAAAGCTTAAGATGTCTAGTTTATGAATGTAGTTTTTAGTTTACAGAGTATTGGTAAGTCTAGGAAAAAATATTTATAGCCCATTGCTAACAGGATTGAAGAAAAATTAGTAACTTGAAAAGCGTATATACTATCTATCATGACTTGAGTTCTAATAAAATTTGTCAAGCGTGGAATGCCTATTTGCAGCTTCGATATCTATGTTTGTTATGAGAATCAAGACTGAAGAATATGAGTAGAAGCAAGAAAAATTTCAAGCCAATGACTTTAGAGTAATTTTTGAAAATTTCTTTTATTTCTTGTTTATATTAAATAAATGTGTGTATTTTAGTAAATTGATTTTAGAGCTTGTATTGTGCTCTCTTTTTTACTTTTAGTCATGAGTTAAATGGACTTGGGCTTGACTCATTTACTTCTTTTAGATAAATGGTCACATTTATTTAATGTAAACAAAAAATATAAGAGAGCACAATACAAGCTCTAAAATGAACTTACTAAACTATACATATTTATTTAATGTAAACAAAAAATATAAGAGAAATTCTAAAATTACTCTTAAAGTCAATGACTTGAAAATTTCCTTTCTTCTCCCGATATTCTTAATTCTTGGTTCTCATCAGTTTGGCATGTTAGTCTTATTAATCTATTGGATAAATGGATCCACAATTTCATTTGGTCAATAGATATCAATACTCAAAATTTGTATCGTTGCTTGGCACAAAGTTTGCTATCCTATTCGGAAGGAGGGGTTTGGAACTTAGATCCATTAAATCTAGCAATAAGGACCCATGCTTAAGCTTTGTTTAGAATTTGCTTCATCTCATTGGTAATAAGTAACTCTCTTATTACTGTTTCTTAAAAGGATTCTCTTATTACACTAGATCTTCGACTTGGCTTTAATTAAAGCCCTTGCTATCAACAATACTGGAGCATTCTTCTGGGAAAATTGAAAATGGCAAAATCATTTGTTTCTAGTTACATAAATGGTCGTCAAAATCGCTTATTGATTTTCTTCACCCTCGTATGTTTGGTGAGAAGAGTGATTTTCTATTATTTAGTTTAGGAGAGAAATGAGATAGAGCAAAAGACGGGGTTAGTTATATTTTATACTAAGAGTGTGTTTGATAGAAGAGAGAGAAAGGGAAGAGAGAAGAGAAGAAGAGAGTAGAGAGTGTGTCAGTTAATAGAAAGAGGGAACAATCCACATCTAGTTACTTTAGTGTCAAAAAAGTTTGCGCTTTTTATAATCCTCCCAGACTAAGCACTCCAAATTTTATTGTGCTGTGGTTTATGGTTTTATGCACTATATTATTTTTACAAATTCTTACTTCTTATTTTTCTAACAAGAGTTTTAATCTAGTTCCCCTCCTTTTTTTTATATTGCTTTTTAGTTATTTTTAAATAAAATGAGAATGAGCAATTTTTTTCCTTCATTTTTCTCTTATTTTAACGAGTCTCTTATCTTTCTTCCTCAAAAGTCCAAAAGAAAATTAGAAGAGAAAATTTTGGATTTTGAAAAAAAAAACAACTTAATTGTGAGACGAGAAAACAAAATAGCTAAGAAAACCTAGAATGTGAATTGGAAGCATTTTTCCTTATCTTTTAGAAAACCATTTTGCTTTTACAAACAACAAATACTTGAGACATAACAAAATGATGGCGGGAACTGCAACCTTGAAGCTTAATCTCTCAGCTTTTTCTTCTTCTTCTTCTTCTTCTTCTTCTTCATTCTCAACAAAACCCTCATCGTTTCGAATACGAACCCCTTCTTCTAAGCCTAGATTTCTCAGTAAGTGTGTGTTAGTTAATTTCAACTTCTATTCTAACCCTCTTTGCTTTTTTAATAATCTGTTATTATCTGTTTCTTTCAGAGATTTACGCTTTTACTAGTAATGATATTAAGGTTGGTTCAAATCTTGAAGTGGATGGTGCACCTTGGCGTGTGTTAGGTATTTTTTTTTTTTTATGGATTTTGCATTTTTTTTATTTCAATTCTAACTTGTGAGTAACTTGAATTTGAATTTTGAATTGGGTTTTAATTTTTTTTTAGAGTTTCTTCATGTTAAACCTGGAAAAGGGGCAGCATTTGTGAGGACAAAGCTTAGGAATTATGTTACTGGAAATACGGTTGAGAAGACCTTCAGAGCTGGAAGTTCGGTAATTTACTCGAATTTGCAAACAAACCCCTTTTTTTTTATAATCACTACATTGCTTTGGTTAATGGATTGAGTTGAAGAAGAATGAAACTTTGATATAACTTTACTTGGAAATTATAGGATTATGTCTTTGAAGTCGTTTTGATGACTAATTGACTAGGTTATTTTGGGGCTGGGGTAGAGGGCAATAAGTATTCTGACCTCAATGCGAGCTTTTACGGTTTTGTTTTTACTGAAAAGGCGTCTCGGTGGATTAAGGATGTGGGTGTTTACTATTCTTAAGCAATGCCAGACTTTTTGGTATAGCGGAAAAATAAGCTTGTGGTAGTTTTAGTTACCTTTTTATTTCTAAGAACAAACATGACTAGGGCTGATTGGACAACTAAAATTTGGATATCCTTTTGAATTGAATACTCAAGTTTTATTTGTTTGTCTTTTTTCTTTCTAGGTTAGCAATTGCATAACAAGCTTTAGTAATATAAGAGTCTGTTATTAGTCATTGAGGTTAGGCTTTGCAGCGGCACGGTTTTCCCCACATTCACAAATTCTGAAATTGGAGTCTTACCCATATTTTTCACTCTGCAGATCTTAAGAATTAATTCAGAATCTGTTTATATGGTGGCATTAAAAACGTACGCCCTACCTGCCTTTCCCTATGTAATTAATGTTAACAATACTTGCTTCTATTGAATCTAGATATCTTTGAAGCTAATAAAATAACATAAATAACAAGTGATAAATAAATTTATTCGTTTTTCATATGCATGGTGTGGGGTAGATAGACTCTAGTCTATACCGGTAAACCGGAACCCAATCAAAACCCAATCTTTTGCCTGTGGGAAAACTACCTTACCCACAACAATTTGTGGAGGTGGCATAGAAACATATTGTCAGGCCTATTTGAGCTTTTATCGTGAGTGGAACAATCTGTCATCTTTTATACAAGTATTGTGCAACTTGTTTGAAGATGTCTTCAGCTGTTTGTCTTACATCATATGTCACAATTTTACGATCCCATTAGGCCTTGGGGAGTTGGATAGTCTGCAAAATCAGATAATTCTGGTTAGATTCTGGTGAGATGTGAGATCGCTAACTCAATTGATGAGATCTACTTTTGACTAATTAATACTTGCTTTGGATGTTATTATAAAATTCAGTTTTAAGTTTGCTTTAGTGTTGTAATTTATAAGGTTTTTTTCATGTTTCCTATGCACGCGCGCGCACAAACACACATCCTTGTTATATGATATTGTGTTTTACAATCTTGCTACTCCCTCCCAATACTTGAGATCTTGATCTTGACAGCATTGCCTAAAAGAGTGGCTGGGGGGTTCTCTCCATGCCCCTAGGTTAGTGGCAAGAGTCTTCGACGAAGTATTATAACAGTCCTGCCTCCGTCAATCTGTTGCTCCTAGTTTTCTTATTGAGCCTTTCCTTTTCTGGGTTTTTTGGTTTTTTCCCTGTGTAATCTATTTACTTTTGCAGATTGACCTAGCAGATATACTCAAGGAAACAAAGCAGTTCACATATAAAGATGGTGATCAATTTGTCTTCATGGACTTGGTATCATCTGGAAACTGGAATCCTTATTATATAATCTAATTATAGATATCTATAATATTTAGCACCAACTATAATAACTGCACACCAGTCATTGATTATGATGAAGAGTTATTCAATAATTCTTTTACTTTTAGTACTAGTAATTAGTCAGCTAACAATTAATGTACTGAATGCTGTCAGTCCTTACTCTGTTTTTGATTTGCTGTATTTTATATTATCAGAGTACATATGAGGAGACTCGTCTGGCTGAATCAGATATTGGAGACAAAAAAAAGTGGCTGAAAGAGGGAATGGACTGCAGTTTACTGTTATGGAATGGAAAAGTAACCTTGTTATCTCATAATATATTACTGTTTTTCGCTATCTCAAATTTTTATTTTCTAGGATAGTAATGATGATTAATCTCATGAACTGTGTTCCAAGTCAAAAAGCTTTATCAAGATTTTGAAAACACAAATAAATTTAGTTTTTATCTCCATGTATCAGGGGTAAATAACTAATTGCAATTTAGTTTGTCCCAAAGCAGCAAGGTAGTCAAAATTGAGATTTTACTTAGGTCGGGAAGGGAAAGTCAAGATCATAAATGTTGAGATCATAACACATATCGTAAGATCCTATGAGATGCATAAAACGCACACGTGTGTACGCACACACACAGTCACACACACGCATCTTAAGCTCATAACACACGTCGTAAGATCCTACAAGGTGCATAAAGCGCACACACACACAAACTTAAATTCAAAATCCGTAAGAATTAAGAAATACCCAAAAACCCAGCAAATAATGTTTTTTTTCTCAATAATGTTGGGGTTCCATTTTCCGCAGAACAATGTTTTCTTTTCAAACTTGGTCGCGAACCCTGACCCGGGAACTACACTGATACTTTTTCAGGTTATTGATGTTGATCTCCCTATCACAGTCAAACTTGCTGTAGTTGATGTGGATCCTGGCCTCAAGGGTGACACAGCCCAAGGTGAAGCCCTTTTTTTTACACTTCTAATTTATTTCTTACCATATTCTTATTGTAAACAAAACACTTTAAATGCCAGCCATATCTGGAGCCAAGACAGTTCACTGTTAGCCAAATGATTAAATCATCTGCTTGACAGTGATTCTCATTATGGTCGTTCTAATTCTGTCAAGGGATGATATTGACTAAGATTTCCCTTCATGAATATTTCACAATTATAAGAAGAAAAAGGAAGGGAACATGATTGGGCTTGATCTCCTTATTGTTGGTCTGATAAAAGCTTAAAATGGGGACCCTACTCTTATATATAATGCTCCCATCGTGGTGGGATTCAAAAAGGGTCGGACCCATTACAAATTGATTGTAGACAACTTACCTTACGTTTGCAAGAGTATCATTTCACGACTTAAACTCTCGCGACCTTTTAGTCATATTATGACCAGCAACTCTAATGGTCGTACAAAAGCTCCCCTTTCAATCATGGTCATATGAAAGTTAAGATGTACTACTCCGGTCCCTCTTATAAGAAAAATTTAATTTGCAGTTTTAGATTCATTGAATAACTAATAATAGGGACTAGAGGGAGTATTGAAAACCATAAGGGTAGGATTGGTTTGTTTACCACATCCATCATCAAAATGAAAGAAATGTGTGATATCATTATGGTTTTCATTGTTTTGGTTCCTCACTTCCTCCTTTGTCCTCAGTCAATCGTTTATTCTTCTTACATTCCCTTGTCTAACTTACTGAGCCTCTGAATACGAATTTTGATTTACAGGTGGAACAAAGCCAGCCACTCTCGACACCGGTGCTGTAGTCAATGTCCCGCTCTTTGTAAATATAGGTGACGAAATACTGGTTGATACAAGAGCTGGCCAGTACATGAGTCGAGCTTAAGATTTCACATCAAGTTTTGAAGTTGAAGTATTGTGATTTTTTTTTTCTAGAATGAGATGTAGCATATGTAACATAAGTATAGCAAATTGACTATGTGCATCACAACTTTGAGTGAACTTGTGTTGTAATTTATTTTTGAGACAGAGGCGAGGCTCTTGCGGCATTGTTGTTCAGCATGATTGTGGTGTATGAAATAATTTTCCTCATCATAAAACCATCTTTCGGATGAATAGAAAGAAAGAATCAAACAATAAATTTGCTCATAGTAGTTGATGTCTTTAAGTACAGTAGCTAGGAATTTTCTGTTAAAACAAAAGGGTATTTTATCTTTTAAATTTTTACCCCGAGACACGAGGAGTTGAATCGGTGCTCTCAGGTTTGATTCATGTCGTAGACAAATTTGGTGTTGGCTAGTGTGAAATTTGCTTCTAAGGCGTTGGGACACTCTGGATATTCAGTAATAGTCCCAACCAATAAAGCCTCAATAAGGGTGTTAATAGTTCCTGTCAAAGAAATTTTTCTTGAGGAATCAAGATTTTCTGTTTTGGAAGTTTATAATCTCAATTCAGCTTTACAAGTTAATACCAATTGAACTGAAGCTTATAATCTCAATCCAACTTTTGAACAAATCAGTACCAAGTACCAACGAAATGGGGGGGAGGTGGGTTGTCATTGTGATTCTTACAAACCAGAATAAACTTGGTTCCACCAAGAAAAAGAATATTGACTTTACATTAACTCATGCATGACACTAAGTCAGATTATTCTACCTACATAGCTGAGGTTCCTTGTTAGGAACAACACCTTGCTTCAATGCTAAACCAAACAAAAAGGAAGCACAAAAAACTCCCTCCTGTTCATTAAGTTCTCTAATCAAAACATCAAAACAAATTCTACTGAGAATTACTCCATTTGCATGACTAAGTAGAAAAGTTGAAACTGCCTCATCCACTCTTCCCTTACCACAAAGACCCTTAATCACTTTCTCAAATGTAATCGCTTCAGGAGAATATCCCCACCTAACCATATCATTCAAATTAACCAAAGCCTCATCAAGCTTCCTTCCCTTACAAAGTGCCCTAATCATAACCTCAACTGTCCTCTTATCAATCACTAAACCTCTCTCTTTCATTTTCTCAAACACCTCATATGCATCTTCAACCAACCCTTTTTCCTTCAATGAAATCTTACACAAACCCCTCACCAAACTCCCCATCACCCTCCCATCAACTTCAAATCCAAGCCCTACCATTTCCCTATAAATCCCAAAAGCTTCAACAATTTCATTCCACTTCAACAATCCATGCAAAACAGTACTATAACTAATAAAATCACCAACACAACCATGCTTCTCCATTAACCTCAAAACACCAACACCTTCAATTACCCTCCCTTCCCTAAAATACCCTTGAATCAATGTATTAAAAGTAACCACATTAGGTACCAATCCTATTCCAATAGCTTCATTCAATAATTCCATTGCCTCATATGATAAACCAACTTTACATAATCCATCCATCACAATACTATAAGAATAAACATTAACCAATTGAGTTTCCTTCATACCCTTCAACATTTCAACAGCTTCTTCAACTCTCCCTACATAAGTTAACCCCTTTAACAAACAGTTATGTGCTTGAACACTAATCTTCAAACCCCTTTTTCTCATTAGCTCAAAAACCTCCATAGCTTTCTTCACTTTCCCTCTTTTGCATAAAGAGTTTATTAAAACAGTTATCGTTGCAGCATCTGGTTGTTGAAGTCCATTTTCTAGAACAGTACATAGTACTTTTTTGGCTTCATCAACATCATTTTTCTCACAGTAACACCTTATCATTAAAGAGTATGTGTAACAATCTGGTACTAGGTTATAAGATGGTAAATTTGTGAAGATTTTGAGACAAAGGGTATGTTCTTGTGCCATGATTAGTGCCATGAGAAGGTGATTAAGGTTTGATATAGTTTGAAAAGATTCAGCATTTTTTTCCTCTAGGATTTGTAGAATTTGTTGGGTTTTGTTTTTGGATGAGGATAAAGTATTAATTTTGTGGACAAGAGATTTTATATGGGATTTTGTGGTTCTGTCTTCAAAATTAAGGTTGTTTGTTGTTTGTTGGATACTGATGTTATTGTTATTGTTGTTGTTGATTTTGATGGAAAATTTGGGGAGAAGAGGAAAATTAATGAGAGTATAAGGTTGAAGGACTTGACAGCATGTTGGAATTGGTGGAGGAGCCATGACCGTGTATGGTCTGAACCTGAAAGGGAAAAGGGTCGCTCTTGGTCTGGATTACCATACTAGTACTAGTAGACACGCCCCCTCCACGGGTCTTAGATTTTTTTTTTAATAATATATTCTAAAAATTTTAAAAAATGCAAAGATGAATCGCTTTATGTATTTTGTCACGAAGAATTTTTTCACCTATTCAAGAAGGAACATTACGTATCTGTACATTCAACAGTTTTTTTGAACTCTAAAGTAACCCAAAACTAGGGATGGAAAAACGGGCTTGACACATCGGGTTGACCCGCTAGCCGGCCAAAAAATGGCGACTTTGGTTGGTAATTTCACCCCGCCGACCCATCGTAGCTCGTCCCCGCCTAGACCGCCAACTCAGCGGGTCGGGGCGGGCTAGCCCGCCAACTTTAACTTTTCTTATTTTTTACTTTTTCCCCGTGTTTTTAATTATTTATAAGTATTTTTTGACGGGTTGTAATCGGTCAACCCACCAACTCAACATTTTTACCTTGTTTTTGACGAGCTTGAGTAGGCAAACCCGTCAACCCGCCTATTTTAAGTCCAAAACATATGCATGAAATACATTTTTTATTTACAAATTTTATTGGCAAGCTAGCGTGCCGGCCCTTCAACGCACCGAGGGGCAAGTTCAACTTCTCAACCCACTATCCTTTGTCGGGCTTCCCCGCCCCGTCAACTGTTTGGCGGGCTCGCGGCGGGGTGGACTTGCCATCCCTACTCAAAACATAGTGTTCAACATTGCACTATACGTATGTTTGTGCTCGGCGTCGCACTATATGTATGTTGTCACGAAAATATTTTTTTCCCACGAAACCGGATATTGAATAGCTAACTTTGCGTATTTGAACATTTTAAATTTTTGGTACACTAAAGCACCCCAAAATACACTAAAAGTAATAATAATTTCGTAACAACGTACGTAAAGTGCGATACTAAGCTGTGTGTTTTGGGGTACTTTAGTGTTTGAAAAAATTCTAACTATTCAAATATGCAAAGTTTGTTCCTCAATAACCAGTTTGGTGAAATAAAATAATAATTTCGTGACACAATACGTAAACTGTGATATTATATAAACAGTGTTTTGGGGTAGCTTAGTGTTGGGAAAAAATTTAAGTATTCAAAAACACAATGTTTGTTCCACAATAACCAGTTTGGTGGAAAAAAAATTCATGACAAAATATGTAAAGTGTAATGCTAAACACTTAATTTTGGGGTACTTTAGTGTTAGGAAAAAGTTTTAACCGTTAAAATACGCAAAGTTTGTTCCTCAATAACCGGTTCGGTGAAAAAAATATAATTTCGTGATAAAATAAATAAAGTGTGATCGATGCTAAATAGTGTGTTTTGGGGGTACTTTAGTGTTCCGAAAAATTTTAACTGTTCAAAAATGCAAAGTTGTTCCTCAATAATCAGTTTCGTTAAAAACAAATCGAGACAAAATACGTAAAGTGTGATGTTAAGTAGTGTGTTCAGGGGTATTTTAGCGTTCGGAAAAAATTTAACCATTCTAATACTCAAAGTTTGTTTGTTCCTCAATAATCGGTTTGGTGGAAAAAATAATAATTTTGTGACACTAACCCGTGCAACTCGCCGTTTTACCACCGCATAAAAAATCAATTTCTTTTTATACTTCTTCTCTTTATATTTTTTACGACCGTATTTTTCTGAATCTTTAAAAAAATAATGTATTTTATATTTCTTCTCCTTATATTTCTAAATCTAAAATATCTATTGAATGTATTTAGTTCGGTCACTACTCATCTCTTCTTATTACCTATTGACTTTTGACCTCAATGTCTTTGTTAATGTTCCTTTTAAATTTTATAATCTACTTATTTAATTTGTAGCTATAATTTAATTTGTGTATTCAAAGTTATAAGACTATATATTTTATAAACCATCACTGCTGGCCCAGTGGCATAAGCTACCCTAGGACATGGGGGTTGACCCGGTGCTCCCGATTTTGATTCTCGCAGTAGACAAACTCGGTGTTGGCTAGTTCCAAATTTGCTCCTAAACACGGGCGGATATTAATATTTCATTGAAAATGTTGAGACACTTGAGTAGCCAACAATAATCCAAATTAAATACGAAAATTAGGTATATTTATTAGGCAACATTCTTTATAATGTTTCTACTCTTTAAGTTATCCGGTAATTTTTACATTCTAACATACAATATATAATATTATAATATTGAGGGTAAAATATGTTTTTAGTCCCTACAAAATAGGGCTATGTTAACTTTAGTCCCTACATTTAGGAAATATATTTTTTGGTCCCTACTTTTTTTCTCCGTTTCCATTAAGAGTCCCTGTCGTTAAGTTCAGCTGATTAGGAAACGGAAATGTGACGTGGCTTTTACACGTGGATATTTTTTATCTAAGTGGCAATTATTGTATTTACACGGTGGAAATTGTTGGGAATTAAGGTTTGGTTTACATAAACACTAGTCTAAACACTTAGAAAATTTTCTAAGTTTCAAACCGGTGTAACCCGTACCCGACCCGGTTTAATTCATAAATTCCCAAATCATCACCCTCATCGTGAATCACTTCCAGAAACCATAAACCAGAAATCTGTCATTCTTCTCTCCACCTCTCATTCTTCTCTCAACCCAGATTGAAACCTAGTTTGTTGAAATCGTCTTGAAAATGCGAAGGGGGACTTCGAATAGGGAAGAATCATCGCGTTTTACACCAACAGCTTCGATGAGTACATCAACAAGACCCATGGATCGTCCAAGATGCGATTGTGGATCCAATATGGTAGCGTTTCGAGCGAAGAGGGGTCTCAATGTTGGTCGCGAGTTTTGGAGGTGCCCTAACTGGAAGGTATTGTTCATTTTCGTAACCTTCCCTAAAATCTGTTTTTGACTTCTCACCTTGTTCTTATTAAAGCTATTATTAAACCTTGATATTTTTGAAAATTTCTGTAGACCAAAGGAAGTTGCAATTTGTTAATATGGACAGGTGAATTTGAAGAGAATACTGGAGTTGGTGAGGAGATTCAGTCAAGTGTAGCTGGTGTTGGTAATGAAAGTGAAGCTGTCTCTGCAGTAGCAGTTGAAGTTATGGAAGCTGGGAGGAAGAAGATAAGTAAATTGCAGAAGAAACTCAATGCTGAGAGATTAAGGGGGGATTCTGAGAGATTTAAGAGGAAGATTGCCACTTTTTTCCTTGTCATATCAGTTGTAATGAATCTGATTATGTGTATTAAATATGTATTTTAGGTGTTAGACCTGATGCTGTATTTGTAGTTTATTCAGTTTATGTAATTTAGGTACTATAGTATTGGTTGTTTAACTACTTGTAATGGGTAGTGTTTTGGTAATCAATGAAATGACTTTCTTGTTATTAACAATTGAAATGATTTGATAAAAACCATAGTTTGCATAAGTCTGATGCACAATTGAAATGCACAGAATCTGATAAAGAGTCAATTGACTCAATAAATACGAATCTGGTGCATTGTTGAATTGCACAAAACACTGCCAAGTAAAATCTGATAAAAAACCTGATAAAGAGTCAACTTATTATATTTGACTCAATACTTTGAATTTGACTCAATAACTGATAAAATCTGATAAAAAACAGCATCTGATCAACTGATACAAAACAGACATAAAAAACAACATCTGATACCAAGTAAAGCCATCACGTTAGTATTAAGATCCAAGTTAATGTTGGTGCATTTAAAGCTACCAAACAACTACAAAATGTACGAAGTTGTCATTACAATGCATTGCTGTGGTGCATTTAAAGCTACCAAGCAGCTACCAAAATGTACTAGCTGTCATTACAAAATATTGCATTGCTGTGGTGCATTTAAAGCTACCAAACAGCTACCAAAATACTACAAAGGTTAATACTAATACAAATTACTAAACTAAAACATTCAGTCAAGGAGCTGCTGCATCAGTGGAGTCATCTTCAATAATCTTCTTTGCATTGTCATTGAAGGTTGCAAGTCCCCGCACAAGCAGATGTATTGTTTGATCCACTGCCTCCTTTGTCACTGGGGAATCCTTCACTGGACTCTGTATGGTCTCTACAGCTTTCTCCACAGCACTATTAAAGCCCTTCCATGTATGAAGTATATGTGAAGCTGACTTAGAAGTTGGTTGCAAAACAATTTTAACATGAAATATAGTTAGTTAAATGCATAGTGTTGTATTTGAAACTTAAGTAAAAAAGCTTACTGAGATGGTCTTCAGTGAGTTGACATTTTTCATGGCAGTAGAAATGATTTCCTCATGGTGGACATCCAAACTTTCATAACCTTCAAATAAGATACTAGCCATTTCATCAGGATCCATCATATTGTTTTCAGCCACTTGTGAAGTTTTCTGTGTTGGTGGCCGGTGGTTCCTGAGTTGTTGGTGGTGCTTGAGTTGATGTTGCCTCAGTTGGTTGAGTTGATGTTGCCTCATAGTGTGAAGTTTTCTCCACGTTCTTGCATTTTCGAATTGGTAATTTTTTCCTGACAGTGGTATTTGCAGGCTTCATTACAGCTCTACCAGGTGCTTTCCAAGGTGCCTTAGCAGATGCATTAGCTGCAGTCATTCTTACTTCCCTTCCAGTTGAAACACTTGTAGTTGAAACAGTTCCTGATGCATTAGTTGCACTCCTTGTTACTGGTCTACCCTATTAACATTAAAACAATCAATCAACATCAAATATAATAAAGTAACATCAAATATTACAAGTTAATCAACTAATATACCCTTTTTTTGGTTGGGCAGCAGTTGATGGTTGAGTAGCATTCTCTTTTTGTGCAGTTGGTTGAGTTGCTTTAGGTGGCCTCCCCTATCAACAAGGAAAATAATAAATTAACATGAAAGATAAAGTTGTAAGTAACATGAATTTTAAATCAACTAATATACCATTTTTTCGGTTGTGCAGCAGCTGTTTGTGAAGTCTGAGTTGCCAAAAGTTGTTGTGAAGGATTGGGTTGAGTAGCAATTGGTTGACTTGGTTGTGCAGTAGCTGTTTGTGAAGTCAGAGTTGCCTCAGTTGCTGGTGCATCACCTTGTGGTGCATCTGTTGGTTGTCCCTCCCACCAATGTCTTCCAATAACAGTGTCAGAAACCATCTCCATGAGTCCTTTGTTTCAGTTTCCACAACAGCAAAAGCCATAGGGAGATACTGATCATTAGGGTCCCTGCCAACTGCTATTAAAAGTTGTCGTCCATACTTATTTTTTAGATGACACCCATCAACCCCTATAAAAGGTCTGCATGCTGTCTTAAATGCCCTTTGCAGCCTTCAAAACATAAGTAAAACCTACCAAATGTAGGTTGTAAAATTACTGCACGCCTTTCCAAATGCATCTTGCATGTATTCCCAGGGCGTGCTTTTCTCAATTCAGCACTATAAGACCATAGTAAACTATACTGTTTTGCAAAGTCCCCATCAACTATCTTCTTTGCAATTTGCCTTGCCTTAATTGCCCTGGAAGCTGTGATACCAGTTGAATACCTTGTTCTAATCTCATTCACCACCTCATTTAACTTCACACTACCACTTGCCTTCAATTTGTCAACCAACACCTTAGCAACCCATTTAGCTTTTGCACTCTTATTATCAAATACTCTTCCACATGAGTGATTTGGTCTGAGGGTCTTTAACCTAAAAGTATGAGACCTGCCAACCCTACTGACCAACACAACATACTTACAAAAGTCAAATTTGCATTCCACTCTCACTCTCACTCTATCACTGTCATTCTTCTCAAAATAGACCTCCCTCCCATTAAGAACATTGTCTTCAAGAATGGCATCTTTGAACTGCTCAAGTGTGTTAAACTCCATACCAACAGAGAACTTGTATGTCTTACTTAATTCCTCTGGTGAAAACTTTTGGTACTTAGGCTTAGGTAAAGCATCTTCATCAGAATCAGATGCACTGTCCAGCTCATCAGTGTAATATTCTTCTTCAATAGGATGCATTGCATCTATCTCAGCTGATACAGGTATTGATGCTTGAAAATCCTCACCAAACAGTCTCCTATTAGGTGGTGGTTGGTTAGGTTCAGCATTATCAGCAGCTACTTGCTCCTCAGGTGGTGGTTGGTTAGGTTCAGCATTATCAGCAGCTACTTGCTCCTCAAACCCATCCTCTAAACCCATCACAAATTCTTCATCACTGTCATCAAAAATTATACCTTCTACAGAATCATCACTACTGTCACTAGGTGCATATTCAGGGTCTTCACCATCTTCACTATCATCAATGTCTTCAATAGTAAACCCAATATCATTATCCTTGGTACCATTAGACTGATTTCCTACTTCTTCTACATGCCCCACACATACTGGACAGTCAACAACTTCATCTTTTTTTACATTATACTCGACATATAATTCTACTTCAGTGTTGTGTTCAACTGCATAACCACCCATCTGTAGTGCATCTATGTCCATTGTAAGAATTTTCAAGCTGTCCAATGCTAGGTTTTCAGGTTTCCACCAGAGCCTCACACATTCATTTGTAATAGTTGAATCAAATTCCTTAGCAAGACTTAGGGCTTCAAAGTATGACCAGTAATCTAAGTCTAGGTTCTTATAAGCATGCAATTCACCACCTATATACTTTAGGTGAGGGTCTTTTACAAAAATGCCCTTAGTATTAAACAAAACAGTGAAACCCGTGCCTGAAAGTGGTCCACACAATAACATAAAAAAACAGAAAACAAATTCATAAAACTGGTCAACAAAATACCATTTTACTTTCTTCCATTTAAAAACTCTTTCAATGTCCCTACCAGAATATTCTAAAGCATAAACAAACAACACAAGCATCGTGAAAAGTAAACAATTCATATCCAGAAAACCATATACCCCACAATAACCCCACAAAGCAGATTCACTATCCCCCACAACTTCTGAAAAACGAATCTTTCAGAAACACACTATAAAAGCACAAATTTTTCATAAACAACATCCAACAAACAACTAATATTTCGGAACAGAGTCACTATCCCCCAAAACAAACCCTAAATTTCAGAACCCCCAAAAACAAACCCTAAATTTCAGAACAGAGTCACTATCCCTCACAACAAACTCTAACTTTCAGAAAAATAGTAGAAACGAAGGGTTTACCTCGCGATTCTAACGTTTTCGAGCAGCTTCGCGTTTCCTTCTTCCTTTTCATGTCTTCGCACTTCCTTCAACCTCTGTAAACCACGATTTCAGCGTTCCTTCTTCGTCTTCAACGAGTCTTCAACGAATGTGCTTTGATTTTATAGAGAAATGGTTTTCATTTTTGGATTTGAGATGAAGAGAAATTAGGGTTTTCAGAGAGAGAGAGCTGCGTTTTCAGAGACAGTGAGCTGAGATGCGTTTTGAAACTTAGAAAATTTTCTAAGTGTTTAGACTAGTGTTTATGTAAACCAAACCTTAATTCCCAACAATTTCCACCGTGTAAATACAATAATCGCCACTTAGATAAAAAATATCCACGTGTAAAAGCCACGTCACATTTCCGTTTCCTAATCAGCTGAACTTAACGACAGGGACTCTTAATGGAAACGGAGGAAAAAAGTAGGGACCAAAAATTATATTTCCTAAATGTAGGGACTAAAGTTAACATAGCCCTATTTTGTAGGGACTAAAAACATATTTTACCCTAATATTGATGTTTTAACTAAAGCTTTTGACCCTTGCTTCGTATGGGTAAATGTACTGGTTTCTCTTATTCCAAATAATACCTCAAATCTATCATTTCTTTCTATCACACTCTCTCACACTCATTTCTCTCTACACAATTTCTCTAGTATACCAAACACACCTGGAGGCGATTGCCTCACAAAATTAATTTTTTTAGTTTAAATATACTTATTAAAATCACTTTTTCTCAAAAAAAAAAAAATAGGCGTAAAATTATATGTATATTATTTTGTCCTCACAAGAAAATCTTTTAAAAAGCATATGTAAAATTAAAATTCCTGAATCCCCTTACGTTGGTCTATATATTTGTGTTATAAATATGATATTATGATATATATGATGGTCCATAGTTTTTAGGGTTTTTTTTCATACCCCCATCATTATCACGCATACCCCCATAATTACCATTTGGACCAAAATGTCCCTAATTTTAAAAAAAACGTTTTTTTTTACATTTTTTCGGATTTGTACATAAACTCGGAATGTCAAATTTGAAATTTTCTAATTTATGTGGTAAATTCGGAAAAAATAAAAAAAAATGTATTCTGAATTTAGGAGTAAATTCGGAATTATTCCGAATTTATGGGGTAAATTCGGAATTAAAAAAAATTAATTTTTTTTTTAAAATTCAGTTTCTTTTAATTAAAAAATCATGAGTATTACGATAAATAACAATAAATTATGAAACTCGCTAAACTACGATAACGATAACAAACGAAAGAACGAATACGATCAAAAATACGGTAACCATAATATAAGAAAACGACAGCGCCAACGAGAGCATGGGAGCAACTAATTATATAAAGTTGCTTTATTAAAATGGAGCGCTAATTATGCTATGTTCTGTGGTTATGCAAAACAGGAGCAAATTAATGAGATCATGACTCAGTTGACTCAGGGGAGCTGAGACCCTGCGTCACTTGGTGAACTTACTCCTGAGATGAGAGATCTGGCAAACAAAAATTGGGAGAAATTAGTTGGCTGGTATAAGGGTCGTCTGTATGGTACTGGGCAAATGGCTCCAATTATGGGTACTATGGGCTCGTCTGGGGCTAGGACCAGCAGAGGACGCAGTCGACCAGGTGCTACTAATTCAACTGCGGAGACAAAGCAGCTTAGGCAGGAGCTGCACTCTACTCAACAGTAGCTGAAGGATATTCAAGAGGAGGTCAGGAGCTGGAGGGCAGACTATGCGAAGGTGATGAGGAGGCATGAGCTGATGTATAACTATTTTAAGAAGAATATGTTGCCAGATGAGGAGCAAGATGAGGAGCAAGCTCAGCAGTCTGAGGAGTCTGAGGAGTCTGATGGCGGCAGCTTTTAGGATTTGTGTTTATCAGTTTGACATTTCAGTACTTTGTTATTCGGATTTTATGTTATTTTGATTCGGATATTATGTTGTTTTGATTCGGATTTTATGCTGAATCAGATTTTATGTTGATTCGGATTTATGTTATGTTGATTTGGATTTTAATTAAAACTATTTTAGCTATTTTAAACAGGTATAAAAGTAGGTTTATAAAAAAAAAAGCAGGTTAATCAAAAAAAAAATTAAAAACAGTTAGGAATTAGTGAGGGAATTAGCGAGGGAGTTAGTGAGGGAATAGTGGTCGCGTGGCTGTCAGAATTTGGCCACGTGTTTCTGATAATTAGCGAGGAAAATATCAATTAGCGAGGGATTTAAATTCCCTCGCTAATCTGATTAGCGAGGAGGGATTTAGCGAGGGTACTGGTCCCTCGCTAATTCCCTCGCAAATGACCATTAGCGAGAGATTTGGGTCAGTTTGCCTCGTTAATCACTGATTTTTTTTATAGTGAACGACAGCGCCAACGGGAGCACCAATAGAAACGGCGACGGGAGCAGCGAGAGCGTCGACGGAAGTGTCAAAAAGCAACAAAAGAGAGTTTCTTATATTATGGTTACCGTATTTTTGAGTCGTATTCGTTCTTTCGTTTGTTATCGTTATCGTAGTTTAGCGAGTTTCATAATTTACTGTTATTTATCGTAATAATCACGATTTTTTAATTAAAAGAAACTAATTTTAAAAAAAAAATTAAAAAATTTTAAAATTTTTTTAATTCCGAATTTACCCCATAAATTCGGAATTTCTGAATTTATCCATAGATTCGGAATACATTTTTTTTTATTTTTTTTCGAATTTACCACATAAATTCAGAAATTTCAAATTTAACATTCCGAATTTATGTATAAATCCGGAAAAAATGTAAAAAAACATTTTTTTAAAAAAATTAGGGGCATTTTGGTCCAAATAGAAATTATGGGGGTATAGGTGATAATGATGGGGTAAGAAAAAAAAACCCTAGTTTTTATTTACCAACTTTCTATATTATAGTATGTTCGAATAATGGAATTCCTAGTTTGACCGTATTTGCCTTGGTCTTGTCTTGTGAGGAGTTGGCTACTTTTCTCTTGTACTATTCTTTTTCTACACATCTAGAAGAAATTAAATGTATTGATAGAACTCTCCCTCTTTGTCTTGTTTATAAAACAAAATTATTGAATAATTATTATATATAATCTATAATATAGACCAAATATATAAGTTATTTAATAAATTTATAGACGAAGTGATAAATACCAACTAAAACTCACGCACAACCGTGTGATGTCTCAGATTCAAATTTGTGACATAATATCCAACTTAATAATTATGGCATTTAATTAGCAACTCTTAAGAATGGAGTTTGACTAATTTTAAATGATGATTTGTTTGCATAAGCTAGTGAGAATAATACTTTGGGACAAATTGAATATAGAATATGTCTACGTTTTTTTTCTTTGAATGGAAATGCTGCTCTGTGTTTTGCAGGGACAAATTCAAAGTCAGGAATTGCACAATGGAAATAGATTAAGCAAACGTAAAAAATCACTGTCGGATGATTATTAACAGTGACGTCTTAGCATAAATTTTATGAAGTGGTCATATATAAAAGTTTAGTTGCATTTTTTGTTTCCCAATTTACTTTGACCGGGGAGTTTTTGTTATTCTGCTTTACTTTTGACGATTTTGCTCCCATAATTTGACAAATTTAGTCTATGTGATTTTTTCATTGCACTCTCAGTCTCTAAGAATTGTGGATTGTGAAATTTTGATCACCCAATATCTCAAAATTCAAGATTTTTTGGCACCAAAAGTGCAAACAATCCATCCTTTTAAAAGGATAAAAATTGTCAAATTAAGAAAACTGGGGACCAAATTAAAATTGTCGAAAGTAAAATAAAGGGACCAAAATCACCTAGTTAACGAAAAATCACCATATTTGTTGGGAATAATAATAGACTTGTGAACTTGTTTAAAATAATAATAATAATAATAGACTTGTGAACTATTTTTTTTACATAAAAACTAATGGACTTATTGTTAATCTTTTACCTCTTTAGAAAAATAAACTCGATTTGGGTAGCTAAATAATATATTATTAGAGTAGCTAAATATAAAATATACAGATTTTTTCAAATACATATGTTTTTTATGGGTAGCAAAGACTACCTCATTGATACACTACCAACCGCCCTCGATTATTAATAGCGGATAATGAAGAAGACTGGAACCACGTCTTAAAGAACTTGATATTTTACAATTTAGAGTAAACTCTCAATTTGGTCTTTAAACTATCATAATCTCTCCTATTTGATCTCTAAACTATAAAAATATAATAAATAGTCCCTAAAATATTCAAAATTCATTAATTTAATCCTTCAATTACCCATCATCTCTCTTATTTAGAAAGTAATCGTGGGACTAAATTGATGAATATAGAATAATTTAAAGACTATTTATTATATTTTCATAGTTTAGGTGTCAATGCCAATGAAATCGTTTAAATCACTTGCTAGGAATGAGAGGAAATCTATTGCCAACAAATAATTTCAACAGAGAGAGGGACCCGACCCGCTATTGAGCGAGAAGGAAGTGGAAATTAGGATGTCATGTCATTCGTGAATTATCGATTGGACTATTTTTGCTAGATTTCGCATTATTCTAAAATGAATAATGCTAGTTGGGACGAAACCAAAGGCAACAAAGGCGTAATGTTCTCAATCAAATAACATCCAACCTCCGTGTTATGTGATTTGGCAACTTTTATTTTAGAAAAGGGGTGCTATTTAGTAAGAGACGAAGAGTACGAAATAGCCCCCAAATCACATAACACGGAGGTTGGATGTTATTTGATTGTGAACATTACGATTTCGTTGCCTTTGGTTTCGTCACAACTAGCATTATTCTTCTAAAATAAAAGTCAATGAATTCTTAGAACAGACACAATAAATTATTATAGCATAATGAAATGATGACTATTGACTTCTTTGATATGGAAACTTAGGCCTACGTACAAATAGCATGGTCAATCATCCCTTTCTTTTTAGACATCCACAATCTCTCTCAAACTTGCATCTTCTGATTTAAACTTTGATTGAACTTTGAACATTTATATAAAATTTAGGATAATGGCAGAGAAGAGCAAAATCTTGATCCTCGGAGGCACAGGTTACATTGGAAAATTCTTAGTTGAGGCAAGCACAAAAGCAGGACACCCCACTTTTGTCTTAGTTAGGGAGAGCACAGTTTCTCATCCTGAAAAGTCAAATCTTATTGATAACTTCAAGAGCTTAGGAGTTATACTTGTTCATGTTTGTGACTTTCAATCACTACTTTTCTTTTTCTATAATCACTTAACATAACTATTTCAATGTTCAAATTAACAATTCTAACATCAATCTATCTCTGGTTCTGTAGGGTGATCTAGGTGATCATGAAAGTCTAGTTAAGGCTATCAAAAAAGTTGATGTTGTGGTCTCAGCAGTAGGTGGAGCACAAATAGATGACCAAGTGAACCTCATAGCTGCAATCAAAGAAGCGGGAAACATCAAGGTGAATATAAGCTTTCTCTTATCAAATACTCCTTTCGTTTGATAAAATAAAACCCTAACGTAACTAACACGGTTGACCCAATGACTTAATTTATCTTGGGACACGAGGGTCGACTTGGTGCTCTTGGGCTTGATTCCCGCAATAGACAAACTCGGTGGCTAATGGAAAATTTGATCCTAAACACGAGTGGAGACCAGTCTTTCGTTTTAAAGTGTTAGGATACTCCATGAGTAGCCAGCAATGGTCTTTCTGCTTACGGTCCTTTTTGTCCTCATAGTCGAGACGATCACCTAATGACAGCAGTTAGATAAAAACAAGGGGAAACTAATATAAGCGTGTCAAACTCAATTTATTTTTATTTTCTTGTATTTTTTAAGTGACATAAATCAATTCACCATCTCAGTGAAAAACATTTATTTTTGGCGCAAAGTCATTAATGAACACTTTTCAAATACCATTATGTTATGAACTAACTATCAAGGTGGTTTATAAGTGGTCAACGTGGAGTTTACTCAAAATGTTGAATACTTGAATTAGTCATATAAAGTGATATTTCTTTTGTGATAGAGGTTCCTCCCATCTGAATTTGGGTTGGACGTTGACCATCACAATGCAGTTGAGCCGGTGACTAGCTTTTATGGGCAAAAAGTGAAGATTCGAAGGGCAACTGAAGCTGCCGAAATTCCCTACACTTACATATGCAATTATGCATTTGCTGGATACTTCTTATCAACATTAGCACAACAAAATGTCACCGCCCCTCCCCGGGATCAGGTGGTCATTATTGGAGATGGAAATGTCAAAGGTAACATAACATATCATGAAAAATTTACAAACAGTTTTTTTCTACGAGTAATCAGGGGATACTACTACTTACTAGACATGTTAATAAATTGGCTTAACATGAAACATCGTTTCAGCAATTTATGTCACGGAGGAAGATATTGGGACTTATACCATCAAAGCAGTGGATGACCCAAGAACATTGAACAAGACCTTGCTCCTGAGACCCTCTGCTAATACTTTGACTTTCAACGAGTTGATATCCTTGTGGGAGAACAAGATTAAGAGTACCCTTCACAAAATTTATATTCCGGAGGAAAAACTTCTCAAGATTATCCAAGGTCAGTATGAACACTAGCTACTCATTTAACACTTTACTAACATAACCTAAATAATTTGATGTGTGATTTGTACCTTGCTGTCAACCGGGTATAGGTTTGAGACTGCAGTCGGTAGGACTCTTGCTATCCAGGTAGGGTCTCAGAGTGGTCCCCGGGTGTGGTACCTGCAATGCCATTCCGACACTCAAGTCAGTGATTAATAATCTTAGTGTGTAGCAGAGAAATGAGAGGGTACCTATTTTAGCTAGGTGGACTCGTATTTATATGCATTGTGCTAGTCCGGATCTATTGGATTGACTGGATGAATCTGAGCCGTTGATATATGGTAGTCATAGGTGGGCTGAATTATACTGGATACGGACCCTGGTTATTGGGCTAATCTAGAGCCCCTGGCTGGAGTGGGCCTCATGGCCCATTCTAGAACAATGTGTAACATTAAAATTAATATTTATGCCATGAATGTTTTTATTCTCTGCAGACACTCCTTTCCCTGGAAACTTGATTTCAGCATTGGGCCACTCAATATTTGTGAAGGGGAATAGTACAAATTCTGAGATTGACCCTTCTTTTAGCGTGGAAGCAATTGAACTTTATCCTGAAGTGAAATACACCACTGTTGACAATTATTTGAATGCATTCGTGTGAAGTCTAGGGAATGCACTATTACCTGTAAGCTGCTCCACTAGAGTCAATAAATCAAGAAGATCTTTAGAATTGGTCCAAGTTTCATATTTTGTCTTTCTGCTATAGTCGTTTTGTGTTTGCATTAATATCCTCTAAAGAGTTCTTTCATATTTTATTCGGTGATGCTCTTTTTGCCTTTTATTGTATGAAAGTTATATTAATAAACCTACATTGTGATATCATTCTGTTTATACAGAGTAGTTTTCATAACTTCATATTTGGCATATACATAATACATGCAGGTATATTATGCCGAATATAAGTACCTGACCTTGTGCAGTTTATGAAACTTGAGTACGGGATACGACACAATATAGACATGGGGAAATTTTGAATATCAAGATATGATACGGTCGAGATACTTTAATAAAAAATTAATTTCAAATTCAAATATATAAATACACATACAAACATAAATGAGAAAATATACAATCAGAGATGAGAAAACACAAACAACGACAATATGCAACAAGAATAGAGATGAACAAGTTCAAGCCAACAACTTATGTAGTAAAGTGAAGATGAATGTAGCTGAAAATGGTGCGCAGTGTAGAGAGCGTATAGGAAAAATGCAGAGGAGAACGAAGACAAGAACCAACGGAGGAAAAACGCAGAGACCAAGGTACGATGGGTATGGATGCTCGCTGGCCACATTTTCTCGCCGAAGATGATGAGTTAGAGTGACCATTTGCGAACTTGGACCTCACTGTATGCAAGTTGTATATTTTCTATTTAAAATTAGAATTTAAATTTAATAAATAATATTTTTAAGTGTTGAATGTGATCAAAACGTATCTCGGTCGTATCCCACCTGTATCATGCGCCGTACGCGTTAATGTGAACTTGTTTTTTAAATAATTAATAGACAAAAATGAAAAAAATATTACAATTATAGTAAAAAGTTATAAATTACGGAAGCTGAAAGAAGATTAAATTAGTTATCCAAAACTCAAAATAAATTTAGTGGACTTGCCCTACTTTGTTAACTAAAAAAAAGTTCAAAAAATCTACATTAATATTTTTATTTGTTAACTAACCATAATTTGTTCATAAAAAAAAAGTTGCTTTACTATTCAGTGAACTTTTTTTTAAAGAGTCTCGTTAAAACCAATGTTATCATAACCAGACCGGTCATCGAGTCGGACTGGGTCACTGGGTCTTTGGTCGAACCGGCAGGTCTTTGGTCGGACCGCATGAGCCGGACACACTAAAAATAGACCTGATATGAATAAATTTGTACATAACAAAGCCATCAAAAAATTGTAATATATCTTAGTAATCTATAAAACAAATTCTCAACACAAAATTAACATAATTCTTCAAATTTACTATACAAGTTCAAATCCATAAGGACCATAAGTCCATAACCACATCGTAAATACCTAATTAAATAAACAACCATGAAATAATAATAGTCTCAACATATCCAAAATCATAATTAGTACCTAATTACATATACTTCACGTAAGATATATAATATAATCATGTTTGTGAAGCTGCCGCAGTGGCTAAGAGGTGCGACACCACATTTTGTTGCCGGGTTCGCTTCTCGCAGGAAGTCTTTTTGTAACAAAAAACGTGAAAAATTAAATTAAAAGCAATTGAGCCGTTTATGCAAGCAATCCGGACCGAGAACGGCACCGATTCCCGGTCGGGCCGGTTCGACCAGACTGGGCGGTCTGGTTCTGATAACACTGGTTAAAACCTTCTGATGCAAACCCTCCTTAGGGGTAAATCATCAGAAGGAAAAAGAGAACTCTATCTTAAATTAAAACAAATAAAAAGTAGTACAAGCAAGACCAAGGGGGGCTATGCCGAAACCCCTGCTAGGAAAACAAACAAGCAAAATAACAGCACTACAAAATAGATAAAAAAAGCGAAGGAGACCAAACCCAGAGGAAAAATCATCTAAATCTGAAAATAGGAAGACCTTGCCTATTACGACAAAAGTCATCTAAGATGAAGCTCGGAGGCAAACTCCACCAAGTATAAGTTCTACTAACTAGACCAAAAGCAGCTAATTTATCTGCGCAACCATTTTCTTCTCTAAAAATATGAGAGACAATAAAATTCATTTGCGAACAAAGTCCCAAGGTGTTTCCCCAACGATTTCTAAGTCCCTAAGGGACAATGTCGGGGGTTTTTAAAAGCAGCAACAACAAAAAAGAAATCGCATTCAAGCCATATTTTATGCCACCCCTTTTCAAAAGTGATCTCAATAGTTATCATGGCTGCCAAAAGCTCAGGATCAAGGGTAGTGCCATTGCCCAAAAAATATGCAAAACAACCAACAATAGAGGCTCTATAGTCACAGAAAATGCCACCACAGGAAGAGGGGCCATGAGAGCCTTTAGAGGCACCATCAGTGTTACATTTGAACTAACCACAGACGGGGGCTTTCCAATCAACTTGAATAATATTTGACACTAAAAAATTTTAAAATAGAAAACTTTGTCATAGTGTTGAACATGTGGCCATGCGAGGAGGAACCCGAGAGAGAAGTGAAGATCTTGATCTATTGGAAGAAGATGTTGAAGAGTAACAACTTTATTATCAAAGCGTAATTTATTTCTACTCAACCAAATGCCGGAGAGAACGTGAATAATTGCAGCTTCTAAGACATCCAACAGTTGATCACTCCAAGATCCATTCCAGAGACAATTGCAAAACATTAAACATGCAAAACAAGTTATGATTACATGAAAAAGGAAAGTTAAAAAATCTAGATGTTTATTTGCTTAAATGAAAAAGTCATATTTCCTTTTCTGCTTGCATCTCACCACCCATGCCTTCAGTTTCTTTCTGTCTCGAGACAATACCTAGGGAACATGCAGAAGAAAAATCTTGGAGGATGATATCTGTGGTTGCGGTCATAAAATAAATAGATGGAGGAGGTGTGAAATTACAACACAGAACACATAAGAAACACACATAATACCATAAGCACAGAACCCGGGTGTGGTTGAGCGGTTGGGGTTCATCCGCTCTTAACCAAGTGTCGAGGGTTCGATCCTCCTTAGGTACGGAGCAGCTTTAAATTCCTATGCCAGTTATTCCCACCCATTGAGGTGCCTCCAATCTAGCGAGGGAATTAGTCACTGTGTTCGGCGATGGATACTCTGGTCTCGACCAAAAAAATACCATAAGCACAGTAAAAATACACGTGTGGCAACATTAAAAATTGACATGAAACCAAAAAACATTAAACATGCAAAACAAGTTATGATTAAACACATAATTAACAAACGGGTCGTTAGAATTAAAAGAGCGCCAAACAGAAATATAACCATGCTGAAGTGGTGAGCTGTGTGTACTATTGAAGTGGCGCTTTTAGAGATATTTACCGATTAATTTAATAAATAAGATATTGTGAGAAGTAAGACATGGTTAGGTTTAGTTTAGTACTACAGCGCTCCAGATTTTGAGCATATTTTTTTATGGGTTTAATTTATATACACTGTTGTTGTACGAGTTTTTTTATGATGTCAGTCAATCTCGAAATGACACATAAAAAATACTCTATTTTATTGATTAATGGCGTAAAATTTTTACAGCGATTGTATACACCAATTAAACATTTTTCTTATTATTTCAAAGTAATATAAAATAGGTAAATTTGTGCTTAGGGTCTTTTAATTTTATTTAAAATTTTGGGTTTGTCCTTTAAGTTTTTTATTCCTCATTTAAGTATTTTATATTTGTGTATCAGATTTCCATTTGTGTTTTAAATTGATCATTTGAACGGAACACATGAAGGACCAACTTGAAACATAAACAAAAACATGAGGATCGGTTTGACATGGATTCCTTTTTTGGAACATAAATGGAAACATGAAAGACTTAAAAGACAAATCTAAAATTTTAAATAAACTTAAAGGACGCCAAGTAGAATTATGCGTATAAAATTACATGTAGCATCATCCAAATATCATGATGCCCATGATCCACCCTCCATCATGCAGCTTTCCTTGAAGCATTATTTCCAACCCAATTAATTAATCCACCAACCGAAACTACCTAAGGCAGCAAACGTGCGTTAACCACTTGATTTCTTGGATCGGTATTCAATTAAAATGTTCAAACCCGTCGATGCACGAGTATACATTAGACGTTTGATTATGATAGGTTCAAACTGCAGTTAAAATAGGGACTGTCTAAAGTGGCATGACATTTGGAGATACAAAGTACATAAATCATTAGTTTAGTAAATCCAATTGACGGTTCTCAAAGAAAATAATGATGAATGTTTACAGATTTTGTCTGGGTTGGAGAGGAGAATATTTATCTGAGTTAATCAGAAAACACTTCAATCCAGTGTTTTAATAACCGAACGGTTCAACCGGTTGGACCGAGAATCGGACACTCTGGCGGTTGGTTCAACCCCTTTTGAACCGTAGTGTGATTGGACCGGATTGAATTACGGTTCAACCGCTTTGAACCGTCAATTGGCCCTGCCCGAAATGTATTTTTTTATTTACTTTTTCTCAAAAATTTAATACTTTTCTTATTTTTTATTTAATTATTACTTATCCAGTTGAACCGAGTGAACCAATCACACATTGACCTGGAGGTCTCTCCGGTCGGATTTTAAATACATTGTCGACGTTGTTGCCCACACATGAAAAAGTAAAAAATATGAAGGTTTAGAAGGTCTTTCCAAGTGCACGTATAACTACATTGTACAATAACATCTGTATTTCATATGAAATTTAAATTTAAAAAAGACAAATAATGAAAATCAAACACTAATAGTACACGTGTGTTTGTCAGTAGGGTAGAATGTGAGCAAAGTAATGGTATGGGTAAAAAGTGTGTTTGTCAGCTGAGGTAAGATCTCTATTTATAGTGTCAGAAAATTGCGGTCGGCCGTAGAATCTTGTACGGTTTGATCTAAGCTGTTGATCTAGCCGAGAAGATGAATTTCTTTGTTTCGCTTGACGGGCCGGCCTCTCCCCATTTTCGGTGTGCGTTGGGCCTTCGGCTCAGTCCAAAACAGAATCGTTAATTAGGACATACTATATAGGATTTTTTATTTTGTGAATATGACATAGTATATATGATGTCCCTCTATATAAAAATATTTGGAAATGTTAAAAAAAGATCTCTCTCTCTCTCTCTCTCTCTCTCTCTCTCTCTCTCTCTCTCTCTCTCTCTCTCTCTCTCTCTCTCTCTCTCTCTCTCTCTCTCTCTCTCTCTCTCTCTCTCTCTCTCTCTCTCTATATATATATATATATATATATATATATATATATATATAGATAGAGGATGAGAAAATGTGAATTCCACACGCTAGCTTTAGTATAACTCATCGCGAACACAATATATAGAGTACATGTGGGGCAAAGAGATTTATGAGCATAAAAATAGTATATTAGGCCAATGGATGGAATCAACAATACATTTTCTTTTCTCTATGAATTAAAGAAGGTATTACGATCATATTATATCGGCTAATGTTTGATTACAAAACATGCAGTATAATTGGGTGGACAATCAATATACGCTTATAATTCTACTAGACTTAATCCTCATAATGTTCATGTGGACAATCAATATACGCTTATAATTCTACTAGACTTAATTCTCTATGTCGTAGAGGTAGTGTCGTGTCTGGGAAAATACCTGCTCTGGCTTTTAAGTTGCTGCATGCAGAGGTAAGGGAGGACGATCATTGATTTCGCCAAAAAAATTCATTCCTCCCATACTTTGAGGGCCAAAGATCGTGAATTGTAAACTTTGTCGGTGTAATTAAGTCATCTCTGGTAATAATTCTCACCCATTGTTGGGAAAATGTGTAATATTGGAAAGCGTGAAGTGAGCACAATAGCAGTGTCACTCTAAAAACGAAGTAATCAACAATACAGAGCGATCTTCCCAACAATAGGACCTTCCCAACATAGCCCATTTTTTACTGTCCAAAAAAAATCCGTTTAATCAGCTGACAAAGTAGATCCATTTTTTTAAATTACAAAATAACAGCCTAAATTATAAACAACAATTCATAATGATAATCCCTTGAAGTGGAAAAAATGACAAGCAATATCAATCAAGCGTTCATAAATGTACATGATCACATACTATGTTAAACTTACACCTAGAGAATGCAATATCATTAATCTTTCTAAGCTTCACACCAGAAGTTTAGTTAAGGTGTTCAACCAAGGGTGGTGTAAGTCCTCTTACACCAAAACCTTTTTCGAAACAACAAAACATAAACCATTTAAAGATTCAGAGATTTCTCGTGGTAAATGAAGTCGCTATCAATATTTAACTATTAGAGAAAACATTTAAAGATCCCTTTGAAAAAGAAAATGATCTTAAGAACCATAATTTGAGTTTGGTTGTCGACTATGCATGGAAAAAGTATTATCACCGCACGACATTCTTTCGAAAAATGTTATCTCCGGCTAATTGTACAAAATTATATTAATTTCTGTTATGGTGAGTCTTTTGACCATATACATCCCCTTCTTTCACATCTATTCGCACCACACAAAAGCCCAATATCAAAGGGCCCAATCCAAACATCAAGGGCTCAGATCGAATTGCAAGATCGGACGGTCCTAATTCGTTGAAACAAACCCCACCACACTCTATAAATACAACATTCGTTGCCTCATTAATGATAAGCATTCTCACATTTATTACTTTGCTAAGACTACTCCACTGACTTTAGCATCGGAGTGACTTTGCAGGTACAACACCAGCTAGGATCGGATACGGTCATTGACTAAGGACATCAACCACTAACTACCTCGGACCACCCTTCAAGGTCGGAAGTACAGTACAGAACATTGGCGACCACAGTGGGAGGTCTCAAACCAAGATCTTCTCCCCTCACCTTGATCAATGACGACACGAAATCTTCGTTCGAAGGCAAACAGCCTCGCGGCGGGTATCCCCCCGAGCCGATCCTAAGACCGGTCATCCCTCACTTGGCCGAACCTTAGCCAACCCCGGAAGGATTCGTACAAGACCTTCCAAACTCCACTCAAGCACAAGTTTAAAATCAAATTCCGAACTTCGTTTTGGTCACCGGAAGCTCCGCAAGGAACCATGTACCTCCTCAAAATCCACTTTCTGTCCCGGCCGATGCTGTCCAACAGCTCGTCCTACTGCTGAGCTGACATGAAGCTGCAAACCAAGAGAGGAGTTACCGATTTACGGATCTTGAAGGACAGGTGGCGGAGCTCCGGGCCTGGAATATTCCGGATCAGGTCTCACCCGACCCGGATTCCCCCGAAAGAAGAAATCCGGCCCGAAAGCTCCACCGATCTCCACCCAGAAGACGACATCACCATCACTCTCCTCCTCATCGGCTCAGAAGAAATGTTTCCAGTTCGCCTCCAACCGGAGTGTACGTCGAAAGGGAAGAGGCTGATTATTCACCCCGAGTTCATTCTTCTCTGGCATCCTCTTCTCCTATACAACGATCGAGGAGTAGAGAATATTCACCTCGAGGATATCGCCCTCATGACCGCAGGTACCCGCACCATCGGTACTGATCTCCGCCACGGGCTCAAACGACCAAGCGTAAAGACCCTTTTACGGAAAAGATCGACCGCTACTCGGTACCCAGATATCTCAAAAAACCACCAGAAGGCTTGAAGACCTATGACGGGACAGGTGACTCGGACAGACATTTAAGTTATTTTGACACAGTGATATCGGAACGTTCCCGTAGAAATGAAATGCCGAATTTTCCCCCTAACATCGGAAAAAATAGCCTCAGAATGGTTTGAGACCCTCAAATCAAACACAATCTCCTCCTGGGACCACCTGGCCAAATTATTCTTAGCTAATTTTTCCCATTCCAAAAGCAAACCAAAAAACAAAAATGTCTTAGCGTCCATCATCCAAGAGAACTCCGAATCTTTAGGAAAATATATAGAAAGATTTAATTATTATCGATGATGTCTTCCGAGTTTACTTCATGGGGATGGGGCTGCGCCCCCGGAAGCCCATTCAAAAAACACATAAACACATGGGAGCCAGAGAACCTCCAAGATTTCCTCCAGCTATCCTAATGCTTTATCAATGAAGAAGAAAGTGCCATGATCGGTAAAAAACCACCACTGACCGAACCATCTAGACCCCAAAATGAAAGACATCAAAAGAACGACGGCCGAGGCAACAAGGACCCCCGACCTCGGAACTGTCATCAATTTTATATCGAGCTCAATGTCACTCAGGCTCAACTTTTAGGTGAATGCTGAAACACGGAATTTAGAGACGAAAAATTCCCAAAACCACTAGCCCACAGATCGGGGCAACGTTCTAATAAATACTGCCGATATCATCGGAGTAACGGTCACGACACCAACCACTGCAACGCCTTGAAAGATGACATTGAGGATATGATTAAAAGGGGAAAACTAGCCAGCTATGTAAACAAACCTGGGCGTCAAGCTGGCGAGATTAAAGATGAACGGGAACAAGAACCCAGAGCAAGGGGGAAAATCAAAGCCGAATCTGACGACGACGAACTTGATTCGAGGAAATCAAAAGGACGATCCGTAATGATGATGATCGCAGGAGGTTTTTCCCACGAAGAATCTGGGAAAACAATGAAACGAAAATGGAAAGAGTTACTCATTATAGCCTCCACGTCGGTCGCACAAACACCTTCAAACCGAGCTCCTTTGTCTTTTAGAGATAAAGACTTTCTAGATGGGAAGCCACACAAACACGTACCACTCCTTGTCACGGCGATAATCGCCAATAAGGACATTAGAAGGATTTTGGTCGATCAGGGAAGTTCTTCAGACATCATCTTCCTCGACCTCGTGGAAAGAATGGGAATCGATAAAGAAGACATCGCTCCTTACCGAGGATCCGCACTATCAGGATTCAATGGATCTCGGACTAAACCTCTTGGACACCTGGAACTGATGGTTTCCTACGGTGAAGAACCCTTGGTAAGGATCATCAAAACAAAGTTCCTCATCCTGCCGTGTGAATCAATCTACAACTGTATCATTGGAAGACCGACTTTGGGAAGGCTCGGAGCAGTAACCTCCACCACTCACTTAAAAATGAAATTCCACTCCCTCTACAACAAGGTGATCACCTTAAACTCGGATCTTGAATCCGCCTCAAGATGTTTCTTCCTGTGGACAAAAGCAGAAAAAAAAAAGGCTCAAGATAAGGAAGGGGTTCCACCTGAGATAACCAAAAAAGAAAAAGTTACAAGAAGATCCACCGAAGTCAACTTAACTGATTTGGATGCAAGATACGACCCAGACAGCTCGGAAGAGGAAGATGAGAGTTGGCCAAAGAACTCAAAAAGAAAATGAGAAGACCCGAGCCTGATGGGGAATCCATCGAAGTACAGCTCGGAGACGACCCTACTAGAACAGTGAAAATTGGAGCGGACCTATCCGAAGAGGTAAAAATCAAACTCACTCAGTGTTTAAAAGATCATGCTGACCTTTTTGCTTGGTCGGCAAAAGACATGCCCGGAATCCCGCCAGAAGTCGCATGTCACCAGCTCGCCGTTAATCCGGAAGCAAAATGGGTCGCCCAAAGAAGACGAGCGCAGAGTGGAGAGAAGGCCATGGCCGCCGCAAAAAACTGTTGAAGATTTGATCAAAGCGAACTTCATAACTGAGGTCAAATACACGACTTGGTTGTCAAACCCAGTACTAGTTAAAAAGAGCAACGGTAAATGGCGTATGTGCATCGATTATACTGACCTAAACAAAGCCTGTCCGAAAGACGCCTTTCCTGTCCCAAGTATTGATCGCCTCGTCGATAATGCCTCGGGTTTTTGCCTACTTTCTTTTATGGACGCATATTCCGGTTACAATCAGATCGCCATGTTTCCCCCCGATCAAGAAAAAACTGCATTTACGACGGACCAATGTAACTTCGCCTACCGAGTTATGCCCTTCGGTTTAAAAAACGCCGGTGCCACTTATCAGAGAATGATGAACAAAGTATTCCAAAGTCAGATAGGCAAGACCGTTGAAGTCTATCTTGACGACATGATTGCAAAAAGTGAACAGGAAAACACCCACGTAAAAGACCTTCGAGAAATTTTCGCAGAAATCAGGAAAAATAGCATGAGACTAAATCCGGAAAAATGCACTTTTGGTGTCCGAGTTGGAAAGTTCCTCGGTTTCTACTTAACAGAGAGGGGAATTGAAGCAAACCCTGACAAATGTCGATCCGTGACTGAAATGCGAACTCTGACTTCCAAAAAAGAGGTCCAAAAACTCAATGGTATGATCGCCGCTTTATCCCGATTCCTATCAAATGTGGCATTTAAATCTCTCCCATTATTCAAACTTTTGAAAAAAGAAAAGGAGGAGGGAGAAGGAGAATTCAACTGGACAAACGAGCAAGACGAAGCCTTGCAACAACTTTAAAAAGCGCTTTCAGAACCACCCATCCTAACTCGCCCATGCGAGGGAGAAACTCTATACTTATACCTATCAATCTCGGAGGAAGCTTTAGGCGCCGTACTCATCCGGGAAACACAGACCGGTCAAAGTCCCATTTACTTTGTAAGCAAAGCTCACCAGGGACCCGAATGCAGGTATTAGCAAACAGAAAAGATCGCCCTCGCCTTAGTCGTCGCAGCTCGACGCCTCCGACCATATTTTGTGGCTCACCAGATAGTCGTACGCACCAACTATCCAATAAGGCAGATTCTACACCGACCCGACCTTGCCGGAAGAATGATTAAATGGGAAGTAGAGCTCTCCGAGTTTGGAATCAAGTACGAATCTCGTACGACAATGAAGGCCCAAGTTCTAGCAGATTTTGTAGCAGAAATAATTCCCGCTGATCCTGTTAACGACATCTGGATTTTACACGTTGATGGGTCTTCCAACCCCAAAGGAAGCGGCGCAGGTTTAATGTTGGAAAGCCCGGATAAAGTGATCATTGAAGTTTCCCTTACCTTCGCTTTCCAAACAACTAACAATCAAGCAGAATACGAGGCTTGCATCGCAGGTCTACGATTGGCAATTGACCTACGAGTCACTCAAGTCAATCTCTACACAGATTCACTCTTGGTCGTTTCACAAATAAACAATCAATTTGAGACCAAGGATCCGACCCTGCAGAAATACCAACTTCGAATACAAGAGTTACTCGCACAATTCAAAACAGCCGAGGTAAAGCACGTCCCCAGATCCAAGAATTAGAGGGCGGATATCCTATCAAAACTTGCCAGCACCAAGGTCCCCGGTAATCACCGGACGATCATCCAAGAATTACTCAGAAGACCTAGTATCTCTCTTGATCCGACTTGTATTTCCACAATTTGTTCCATTGAGGAGAGCCAAGGTTGGATCACTCCAATATTGGAGTACATCAAAACAGGAATCGAGCCTCTAGACTCGGCTGAAGCAAATATCGTCAGGAGAAAAGCCTCAGCCTTCTTAGTCATAGATAATACGTTATACAGAAGGAGCCTCTCCTCACCATTATTAAAATGCATCGAAGGGGAGCAAGTGCATTCCGTCCTAGCCGAAATTCATGAAGGAATATGTGGACAACATCTTGGCGCCCGTTCCCTAGCTCGAAAGGCCCTACGCACAGGATATTATTGGCCGACCATGGAAGGCGATGCTAAGAACTACGTAAAAAAGTGCAAAAAATGCCAAATCCACGCCAACGTTTACATCGCCCCACCAATCAAACTCCGAAGTCTATCCTCGACATGGCCCTTTGCACAATGGGGAATAGATCTCCTAGGTCCATTCTCAACTGCTCCAGGCCAAAACAAATTTCTCATAGTGGCAGTTGATTATTTTACCAAATGGATTGAAGCAGAGCCCTTAGCCACCATCACTGCAAGGAACTGCATAAGATTTTTCAAAAAGAACATCATGAGTAGATTCGGGATCCCTGATATAGTTATTACTGATAATGGAACTCAGTTCGCCGACAAAGGTTTCAGGAAAATGATGTCCGACTTTAAAATCAAGCATCGTTTCACATCAGTAGAGCACCCGCAAACCAACGGTCAAGTAGAAGCAGCCAACAAGATCCTCCTTAATGGTTTGAGAAAACGACTAGACGATGCCAAAGGAAATTGGGTAGAAGAACTCCCATATGTTCTCTGGGCTTACAGAACCACCCCTCAAAGCTCTATGGGAGAAACGCCGTTTCGGCTCTCTTATGGCAGCGAGGCGGTCATCCCAGTGGAAGTCGGCGAGCTAAGTTGGAGAGCAACGAATCCCAAAACTCCTACGGAAAACTACCAAGCTTTGAAAAAAGACCTCGATCTCATCGACGAAGTTCGAGGACAAGCCACGCTTCGAGAAGCCATCATCAAACAAAGCGTTGTGACCCGATACAATGCCAAGGTCGTCCCCAGAGATTTTGAATCCGGCGACTTAGTCCTTCGAAGAGCCAACGTGGGTTTGAAAAATGCTTCACAGGGAAAGTTAGTACCCAATTGGGAAGGACCTTACCGTGTTAGAAGTAAGACCGGTACGGGGGCTTTCAAATTGGAAACACTTGGCAGAAAGGAGATCCTCCGAACTTGGAACGCCACAAAGTAAAAAAGCTGTTACATTTAAGGACATGACTGCTTTGCGTGTGACAATTTCGTGTAACGGTAGTTCCTACCACTATAAATCAACGAACTCCTTCAAAATAACTTCTTGGACCGATCTTACGAGATCTCCATACGTGACCAAAGCAGTCACAACCCTTAGGGGTAAGTTCAATCCGAGCCGAGTCCTGGTAAACTACCCCAAAGGTTCGAAAGGTCCTTTAAGGATTTTTCCTTAAATCGATCATTGGCCTTAGTAGCCAAGAACCCTAATGGACGAGTTAAATCTGGGCCGAGTCCTGGTAAACTGTCCTTAGGCCCGATCTTACGAGATTTCTCAAACAGGTCTTCTCTAATCGTTTGAGAGCCCCTCTCAAACCTTTTTAATACCTACGTTCCACACTTATCTTTTTGATCTTATCAAAAATTATAAGGTACGAACTAAATCTCGGAAGTACCTACGTTCCACACTTATCTTTTTGATCTTATCAAAAATTATAAGGTACGAACTAAATCTCGGAAGTACCTACGTTCCACACTTATCTTTTTGATCTTATCAAAAATTATAAGGTTAAGACTATGGAAAATGACAATTACGGCGACGAGAAGATAAGCCATTCAAGGAATCAAGTTTACATAAAGAAAATTAAATTCATTACAACCATCTCGGATACGGCCGAGGCCACAAGTTTTATAAATAAAGACTAAAAACTAATACGACTTGACGAAGTTCCAAGCTTATGCATGATTCTCTGTATAAACCCAGAACTCTTACAAAACTGGATCTGGAAATAAATCAGGCAAACTTGGGGTGAACCACGGTCTTCACATTGGTCTTGATGTCGACTTTCAAAATCTGATCACCCTCAATCTCATGATCCACGTTCAAGACGGTCTTGTCAAGGGTAAGGGAAGGATAGACAAGCGTGATCTGACTGAGTGCGAGATCAAAACCATCTCCCGCCATTTCAAGAGCAAGATCAGCTGCTGTCTGCGCTTCCTTCTTAGACTTCGCCAGTTCAGCACGGACTTGGGCGAGCTCTTTCTCCAAAGCCGCATGACGATCTTCCGGGGTTGAACTAGTCTTGGTTTTGTTCTCCTCAAAGTTCTGCAAAGACTTTATCAGCTCTTGAATCCGACCCTCCAGCTTTCGTATTGTTTCCTCATCCTTCTTTTTCTCATCCTCAAGCTCTCTGATCCGATCGTTCAGCTGCTTAATACGAGCGTTATCATCCTCGATTTGCATCTTGGCAGAATTATGGGACTTTTCAAGATCGTCCGCATAAGCCTTCAGCGTCTTCAAGTCACTAAGAGTATTGCCAAGGACTTTGTTCTTTTCGGTCAACTCTCTCAGGGCATTAAACAGCTTAGCACGCTCGGTAGTTACCAACTCTGTAACGAGCAAAAATGAGCAAAAATTGAAGTCAAAAACATAGGTAACAATATAACAAACAAGCTATTAGAAGAACGACCTTACCTTCATGACGACGTTCCAACTCCGCCTTCTGCAACTTGGTAACATCAGCCAAATGAACAAAAAGCTTCGTAGCCGCACTAACAGGATCGGTTAAGTATTCCTCCATCTTTTTTTTCCATAAAAGTCGCATCCACAGGAACAGGGGTTACTTTCTTAGAAGATTTATGCTTCTTGGAAGACTTAGAGTTGCCTTGCATCACCCCTTTCTTCTTTTTATCTTCGACTTGCCGAGCTACTTTTGGCTGCTTAGTAGAGGTTCCCTCATCAACTGGTTTTCTCTTGCGGAATTGAAGATCGCCCCCAGGATCCTCCAGGTTTTCCTCAAGGACGGTCCTGATGGGGGAAACATGAATGGCAGCACTAAGGTCGGGAACACTTTGCGGAACCCCTTGATTTGCAGACTCGCCTTCCACAGCACCAAGGTTCTGCAGCGCCATCCTTTTCATCATAGCAATCCTATTCCCTGCCATAGTATTTAAAAACAAAAAGCAACAGGACGAGTCAATATACTTAAACAAAAGATCAAGTGAAGAAAGACGAATCATATCTTAAAATATTCAAAGACGGCCCTACCTATAACCCTCATAATCTTTGTTTTGGTGGCACACTTGACCATACGATCGGTAGGAATACCTCGGTATTTATGTTTGGTATAAGGAACTTGGGCGGAGATAAACAACAGTATATCTCTGGTCAGAATGTCGGCACGACACAGGTGAGACTCACCAATATGGTAGGATCCTGATTATCGGTTATAATGTCCAAGACCCCAGCCTATAGGAAACTTGGTAGACTCCAAGGTACGCCCATCCTGGCCGAACTTCCCCACATGGTCAATTGCTTCACCATTAACTGGCTCCACGAAATAGAAGAGCTCTTTCCATCTCCCCTTCAGCGAATCTGAGTAAGCCCCAAAAAATCTTAGCACCTCTTCTAGATCGAAGGCTCACATGCTCCGGAGCATTCCCTTCATCACCTTTTTCATAATTCCTGTTTACCTCGAACAAATGAAAGAACAGGTCGGCTGACACTGGACGATCAAGCGCGAGGCACATCAATTCTAATGCTCAGAGAAATGCTCAACCGTTGGGATGAAGTTGTGATGGTGCCAAATCCAACCCGCCAAAACAGTTTGTTGAAGGTTAGTAGAAGGAGGTCAGATGTGCATATCCGACACCAGCACATCATACATGACAAATTTCAAAGACCCTGGCCATATCGCAGCATGCTCATCTGATTTCATACCTTCAACGTTCCAAAGTCGACCCCGAATGGATAATTTGTTTACAATAACACTCATATCCTCTCCAGCTTCATAAAGAGACTTGGTTTCGGTAACAGAAGATGCAACCCAGTTGAGAATACGAGGAACGTTCACATCATAAGGCATAGGAAGATTCATTTTTCCAGGACCGGTACTGGAGTAACCATCAGTCAAAGCAATAGAACGATCACCATGATCGACATTTTCGTCCTTTCCAACCTCGTCATTCCTTTCTTGCGAATAGTCCTGCCAATCCTCAGCTCCTTTGAAGGATCTTTTGCCTTTATCAACCTCAGGCTCTGTGTGGCTTTCTTCCCCTGTCTCGATCGTTGACCTGGAATCCGACTCTGAACCTTCCACCTCCTGGGTATTTGACGACCCTTGTTCATCATCGGATTGAGTTTTTTCAGAGCAATCCGACTCCACCATAACCACATCGGCCTGGTTATCTTTCACACCGACAATAACCACGTCCTCAGAAGCTTGCTTTCCACCATCAGGTTAGTTAGTAATATCCTTAGAGGAACGACGATTGACCTCAAGATCGTCCTCCGCTTGTTCGCTGTTTGGAGCAGAATCAAGATGGTCTCGGACTTCGGGAATAACGGGGGCACCTTCAGAACGACGACCTTCAACACTCTCTCCTCCAGAAGCCATCACCTTTGCTAATCGCGGGGGCTGCTGCGAAATTTGCCTACGGGTTTGTTTGGTAACAGCCAGTTTAAAATACCTGCAAGAATGGGGGCATAGGGAAGTCAGGACTAACGACCTAACGGGTCCATGCCGAGTTTGACACCCTACCTGACGACCCCCACCCTGGAACGAATAAACAAATTGGGGCCGAGTACAACTTAAAAAGAGACTGGGACGAGACTGGCTTGAAAAATGATTAAAGAACAGCAAAACAATTAAACAAGAATTAGAACTAACCTCGCCCAAAAGAAGAAGCTTTTGTCGATATTCTCTTGCGAAACTCAAGCACTTGAACCCACTGGAAAGGAGAAACTCTAGCCACTATCTCCCAAATCAACAAACTCAAGATCGGAAATCAAGATCGGTATGCAGAGCAAATTGAAAATCAGGAGCAAATGGAGGGGGTTGAACCCCTATTTATAATGGGCCTCATAGAACTGGATTGGGCCTAAGTTGAATCGACGCATCCAATCAATAGTCTTCAAAGCACGCACACGCCTATCAAAGCGTCACCATCATTAGCCACCATTGGGAAACATGTTCTGACAGGTGCAATAAATGCGATAGCGCCAAAAACGAAACATCACCTTTAAAAAATGTTACAACGGTCGAATCAATGTTAGAAAGCAGGCTCATCTTCGGTAAACCTTTCATCGGTGAGTCCCTTATTCCTCAAACATCGGACAGTTAAAGATCGCCTTCCCATCTCCTCGCAACATCTGAAGAGTTACAGCTCGTTTGGAGGTCGGTAAAAACACATCATAATCTCGTCAAGTCAAGATCGCCTCTAAGACGACCAGACTTGGGGGGCAACAGTTATGGTGAGTCTTTTGACCATATACACCCCCTTCTTTCACATCTATTCGCACCACACAAAAGCCCAATATCAAAGGGCCCAATCCAAACATCAAGGGCTCAGATCGAATCGCAAGATCGGACGGTCCTAATTCGTTGAAACAAACCCCACCACACTCTATAAATACAACATTCATTGCCTCATTAATGGTAAGCATTCTCACATTTATTACTTTGCTAAGACTACTCCACTGACTTTAGCATCGGAGTGACTTTGCTGTTACAACACCAACTAGGATCGGATACGGTCATTGACGGGAGTGTACCTATGCTCCTGCGTATTTCTAGATAGAGAAAGTGTTTGTATGTTGATTTTATTATTATTTGAATGATTTTTTAAATTAGAGGATGTTCATAATGACCAATAGCCTGTTTGAAAATTAAAGTTGTTCATGATAACCAAACAAATTAAAGTGCAGTTTCGAAAGTTAATTAAAATTGCGTGAAAATGAGTCGGACTCATTGATAAATTATATAAATAAGTTAAATGATGAGATAAAGAGAACTCAATATCCAAATAGGTTTACGAAGCAATGAAAAAAAAAATCAAATGTGATCATATCAATATTGAAATAGTAATAATTATAAATAATGAATTATGGGAGGGGTTTTTGAATTTGAACCAGGGGTCCGGGGATGTTAGTATAAATAAATTGGAAATATGGTGAATAAAAAAACACTTTATGCAGAAAAAGACAAAATAATAAAATAAACATGATGAATAAAAAACACTATAAAGAAAAGGACAAAATAATATAATAAAATAAATAAGAAATAAGAAATGAGACATGGGGTGGGCTTCCACGATGAAACAAGGGAGTAGTAATAAAATTGTTCTGTACCTAGCAGTGCTGGGTTGACTGCGTCGGTGGTCTCTTGCGGTATGGCTTGATGTTAACGAGCGCCCGGCAGGGGGACTTGCGAAGCCACTCCGACGTCCAAGTTAGTATTGAGAGTATGTGAGTGATTTAACAAGGAATGAGAGTGTCCCTCATTATGGCAATGTGAGCCAGTATTTATAAGAAAGCGTGCCCATTATGAGCTGTTGGATTGAATGAGTCGATCTGAGCCCTCCAAATATGAGAGTCATAATTGGGCTTGTAGATTGTGGATATGGACCAAAGTGATTGGGCCAATCCATATTCAATTGCTGAATGGGACTCGTGGCCCAGTCCAGAACAGTTGCCCCCCAAGCCGAGATTATTTTGAAGGATGGTCTTGGCTTGAAGCAGTTTTGTCGGTTCGTCCAACTTATCGGGAGCTTGGCCCTCCAAGGTGTCGTGTGATGATGTCTTGGCACCTCTATGGTGTCGTGGGACTAAGCATCCTCATGGTGCTGTGTGATTGTGTCTTTGGCCACCCCATGGTTTTATGGGCATGATTTTGTGCATGGTGGAGAATAAGACTCTTGGTGACCACACACTTCATTTTCAACTTGGATCCATCCTCTCTTACTTCTCTCCTTGGTAAGCATTTTCATTCTCTTTTCTTTGGTGCATAGGCATTGCGCCGGGTCCACAATGCCACGACCAGTCGAATGCCGGGTTGTGTCCCTTCCATGTACTACCATTCAGGCAATTTATCGAACACCTGATGGGCAAGGCAATCCTGGTAGGGTGCCTAGTTGTGCTGCATCCAGACGCTGCCTTTCAGGCAATTTATCAAACAGCTGGTGGGCACCTCGTGGCGGCTGGTTAGAGTGGATGAAGATAGAATTTTGAAAGAGTGGGTAAGGTTTTGGGACCACACAAGATTTCCTTTGAAGCTTTTTCAAATTTCTCCCTTGGTAAGTGTATCTTCCTTCATCCTCTTTTATCTCTTTTTAACATTGTATGCTATCATTGCATGCTTCATGAGAATGTTAGCTCTTAGTGACAAAAGAATGTTGATGCCTCATGGCATTGGTTTTCCATCAAAGTCGTAGGTGACAAGGGAATGTTGGTGCCTCGTGAGAGAGCCACGAATTCGCGTCCTTTCTCCTTGGCTCTCGCAAAAAATGGAACCAAAGTACCAAACCGTATGGGGGATAGTCTTCGCAAACCGGCAGGGTGCCGGGCTCCAATGCCCGCGCGCACTCCCCTCGCAAACCGGTAGGGTGCTGGGGTCCAATACCCGCGCGCACCCCCTGCAAACCGGCAGGGTGCCGGGTCCAATACCCACGTGCACCCCCCTCACAAACCGGCAGGGTGCCAGGGTCCAATACCCGCGCGCACCCCCCTGCAAACCGGCAGGGTGCCGGGGTCCAGCCTTCTCTTCGCGCGCTTCAAGCGCTCCCCCCAAACCAGCAGGGTGCCGGGTTATGCCCCAGGTTCGTGCGCTCGCTGGACGACACCTTTGCGCTTCGTGCGCGTGTCCACCAACACCGGTGGGTTGCCGGGTTAGGCGTAGACACCGGCGGGGTGCTGGGTTACGCCTCGCGCTCGTGCGCTTGTCTTTCGCTGATCGTTCTTTGATAAATTTGCACATGATCCCATCATATTGGGGCCTCGTGGCTCCTAGTCTTTGACACTTAGTTTATTTCTCATGAATTTCTTTCGCACCTTAATTTTTCAGTGCTCACTCCGAACACCGGCAGGGTGCCGGGGTTCAATTCTTTCCTTCGTGCACGCCCCGGACACCGGCAGGGTGCCGGGGTTCAACTTCTTCTCTTGCGCACGCCCCGGACACCGGCAAGGTGCCGGGGTACAAATCATGGTGCCAGGGTTGGAGACGTCAGAATTCGATTTTGAGCTTTAACATAAGAATTGTAGCCCTGCTTCATAGCTTTCCAACGCATGCTCACACACCTCCATCGAATAAACATGGACGAAGTTATGGTCTGAGTTATGGTCTGCAGACTAGACAACCCTCAAGGGTGCCGAGTTACAAAGTGCCGGGATACAAATCATGGTTCCAGAGTTAGAGACGACAGAAATGGATTTTGAGCTTAACATAATAATTGTAGCCCTGCTTCTTAACTTTCCAATGCATGCTCACAGGCCTCCATCGGATAAACATGGACGAAGTTATGGCATGGAGACTAGACAGCCCTCCCAGATGCCGCGGAAACCGGCAAGGTGCTGGGATACAAGGTGCCGAGATACAAATCATGGTTCCAGGGTTGGAGACGTCAGAATTGGATCTTGAGCTTAACATAAGAATTGTAGCCCTACTTCTTAGCTTTCCAACTCATGCTCACACGCCTCCATCAGATAAACATGGACGAAGTTATGGCTTGGAGACTAGATAGCCCTCCCGAATGCCGCGGAAACCAGCAAGGTGCCGGGTTACAAATCATGGTACCGGGGTTGGAGACGTCAGAATTGGATCTTGAGCTTAACAGAATAATTGTAGCTCTACTTCTTAGGTTTCCAACTCATGCTCACACACCCCCATAGGATAACCATGGACGAAGTTATGGTCTACAGACTAGACAGCCCTCGAGGGTGCCGCGGAAACCGGCAAGGTGCTGGGTTACAAATCAGGGTTCCGGGGTTGGAGACTTCAGAATTGGATCTTGAGCTTAACAGAAGAATTGTAGCTCTCCTTCTTAAATTTCCAAAGCATGCTCACACTCCCCCATCGTATAACCATGGACAAAGTTATGGTCTTCAGACTAGACAGCGCTCAAGGGTGCCGCGGGAACCGGCAAGGTGCCGGGTTACAAGGCCGGGTTACAAATCGTGGTTCCGGGGTTGGAGACGTCAGAATTGGATCTGGATCTTAACAGAAGAATTGTAGCTATCCTTCTTAGCTTTCCAACGCATGCTCACACGCCCCCATCGGATAACTATGGACGAAGTTATGGTCTGCAGACTAGACAGCCCTCAAGGGTGCCGGGTTACATGGTGCCGGGATAGAAATCATAGTACCGGGGTTCGATATGTCAAACCCGGCAGGGTTCCGGCCTTCGTTGGTGCAGGGGTTCATACCCAAAACCCGGCAGGGTGCCAGCCTTCGTTTCCACATGGCACCTCATGGTCAAGTATATTCCCCCAAGGGGTCATGGCCATCAAAGTCAGCTTGAATTATACCCTTGGCGCAGTTTACCAGGACTCGGCCCAAATATAACTCGCCCAAGGGGTTGTGACCACCAAGGTCACTTGAAGTATACCCTTGGCACAGTTTACCAGGATTCGGCCTGGATATAACTCGCCCAAGGGGTTGCGACCACCAAGGTCACTTGAAGTATACCCTTGGCACAGTTTACCAGGACTCGCCCCGGATATAACTCGTCCAAGGGGTTGTAACCACCAAGGTCACTTGAAGTATACCCATGACACAGTTTACCAGGACTCGGCCCGGATATAACTCGTCCAAGGGGTTGTGACCACCAAGGTCACTTGAAGTATACCCTTGGCACAGTTTAACAAGACTCGGCCAGGATACAACTCGTCCAAGGGGTTGCGACCACCAAGGTCACTTGATGGAAAGAATCATGAGATTCCTGCCTCGGTATGTAGGGAAGATGCTAATGATCATGGTGGCTCTCATTGATTACTCTATTTCCGACAATCTTTATTTTTCTCGGCGTGCCATGGCACTCTTGACTACATTACTAGGATTCCAAGGGGTGTATTTAAAAAGACCGTCTTGGGAAGATGATTTTAGTTTAGAGCTAATGATGAGGTTTCCTCTGTGAGCCAGGCAGTCCCTTCCTACGGGGTATGTCGGGTCTCAAACTTGTTTCGTTCTGCCCCCAGCTATGGAGTTGAACCTTTTTCTTTCTTAATATTAATGGATTTTCTTTGGAACCAGTGTTAATGTTGGTGAGCTAGAGCAAAAGCTGTACTTGCAAAATGAACTTTTGTTAATCATTCATATCGAGCTTTTACATTCTGCTTTTGTGCCCAAACAACAAAATTCTTAACTAGTCCTAGCTCTAGGTTCAGGTTCTGATGCTTTGTTCACTATTCAGAGTCATGGGTCTCCTCCTCTTCTTCATTCACGTACTGGGCGAGCTTCCCTTCGCGGATCAGCTCTTCAATGTCATCCCTAAGGGTGTAGCATTTATTGGTACTGTGCCCATAACCTTTGTGATAATGGCAATACTTCTTAGAGGTTCGGCCTTTCCTTTGTACGAGAGGTTCGGGCTGTTTGATATCTCGAAACTCCGCGTCGGCGCATTTAGCAAGGATCTCAGCCTGGGATGTGTTCAGCAGGGTGTACTCTGAGAAACGACCTTGCCGGGGTCGATATACAAAGGGAGCTCTCTCAGCTTGGCCTTGCTTCTGCCACAGCTCTTCGATGGCCTTATAGGTCCGCCCGTCCTCTTTGTTGCCAACCTCAGCTTCCTCTTGGTAAGCCAACTTATTCACTTCGTAGTCCATGTACTTTTGAGACTTTTGGAGGAATTCTGCCAAGTCCCTTGGCTTGTTGATTCCCACATTAATTTCGAAAAGACTTCCTTGCCTGAGGCCGTGTTTCATCCAAAATAGTCTTTGCTTATCTTCCAAGTTCCGAACACATGAAGCTTCCTTATTGAAACGCCCAATATACTCTCTAAGTGTTTCGCCTTCCCGTTGCCTGACAGCCCTCAGCACTTTCTCAGATTTTGGCTTCAGTCGGGAGGCGGTGAAACGGGCCGTGAATAGTCTTGCAGTTGCCCCCATAAAGAGATGGAGTTTGGCTTCAACTCTTGGAACCACTCTAATGCGGTGTCCTCGAGGGTGAGAGGGAATATCTTACAATGAACAGGCTCTCGAGCGCCTCTATAGCGCATCATGAGTGAGAAATGAGCCAAGTGCCGGTCTGGATCTCCAGTCTCATCGTACATCTTGAGTGTTGGGAGTTTTTCCAAAGTCCATGGAATCAGGCATTCCTCCACCCTCCGAGTGAAGGGTCCTTCATCCGCAAAGCTCCTTGAATTGCAAGGTGAGACATCTTGGAAGTCAAAGTCTTGGTATCTGTGCTTGTCGGGAGATCTCCTCGATGGCGATCTTCTGCGACGTCTCTTGTGAATCTTAGTCCTGCTCCTCGACCTGTCGCGCGAATCAAAGGAGTCACGCGAAGAAACCTTGGAGTGGGTGTCATCAGGCTGATAAGTCCCATCTAGAGAGGAAGGGGACGCCCTTGGTGGTGAGCCGGATCCCTGAGGCTTCCTACGCCGAGGAGGAGAGCGATGCACATGCTTCCGCCTAGGTGGGGAACGGTGAGCATGACGCCTCCGAGGGGGAGAACGGCAGGGTCTTGATACCACAGTCGTTTGAGGAGGAGTTCCCCAAAAAGGAGGAGGTTGCTCGGGCATAGAGGCCACACGTCTCTCAATTTGCCTAAGACGTGCCTCTTGTAGCAGCATAGTCTGAGTGCGGTTGGCCAGAAGGTCCAACAGTTGGTTGACATCCGGCGGATGAATCCCTCCCGTCGAGGGAACTTCTTGCGCAGCTTGAACAGGGGTGTCTTCGTGGGTGGCGATGTCGCCCTCAGAAGTGCCTTCAAGCTGGGGTGCAGGCACGACAACGCTCTTAACTCGGGGTCTGCCTCTTGGAGCCATGGAAGTGCAAGAGAAAAGTTTCTAAGAGTAGGAATGGTGTGAAAGGTAGTGACCTCCCACTGTGGTCGCCAATGTTCTGTACCTAGCAGTGCTGGGCTGACTGCGTCGGTGGTCTATTGCGGTATGGCTTGATTTCAACGAGCGCCCGACAGGGGGACCTGCGAAGCCACTCCGACGCCCAAGTTAGTATTGAGAGTAGGTGAGTGATTTAGCAAGGAATGAGAGTGTCCCTCATTATGGCAATGTGAGCCAGTATTTATAAGAAAGCGTACCCATTATGAGCCGTTGGATTGAATGAGTCGATCTGAGCCCTCCAAATATGAGAGTCATAATTGGGCTTGTAGATTGTGGATATGGACCAAAGTGATTGGGCCAATCCATATTCAATTGCTGAATAGGCCGTGGCCCAGTCCAGAACAAAAATAAAAGTTGTCAAAAAATAAAATATTCTTGTATCATATATATATATATATATATATGTGTGTGTGTGAGTGAATTCAAACAATAATTTTGAAGAGGGGAAGCATGAAAAATTAAAAAAATAGATTTATCGTGAACTCATTCAATTGCTCCTCACACTCACAGACATGAAATTGCCCTCAACTAAATTGTATTTACCAGTTAAAAGAGAAAAAGAAAAAAAATGATAAAGTGTCATATTGAATGCTTCTATTTTCATGTTTAGGAAACAACAACTCCTACACAGCAGAGAAGGCACGCCAAGACAGTGGTCTGTCCCAGGCTCGGAACACTATAGCCCCAACGGCAACATTGATTTGGACTATCAAGTCAAATCAACTTTTTGGACTATCAAGGCAACGTTACAAAATTACTATTTAGATCACAAAAAACATTCTCATTACAAAATAAAACAAACATATATAAAAATACAAAATGCCTTTTTCGACTATCAAGTCAAATCAACTTTTATCTGCGTTTTTAATTTAATAGGCTTTTAATGCAATCATGTGCAGTTTGAATGTATAAGTGAAATAAATTGTCAAATACAAGTTTAAAATTGAAAGTAAAACAGGCTAAATTAGTTTGAGTCTTGTGAGTTTTCATTAAAGCTAACAAAATACGCGTGCATGCGCACGAATTACGTCGTGCTATTGTTGCTAAGTAGTTTAAAACTGAAATTGAAATATATTTATCAACTCGTAAATTGTATATGGAATTTGTAAATAAATCGTATATCATTCGTATTATAATATTTAAAAAATATAACTATTAGACAACTTATTGAACACGAATTTCAAATAAAAATAAATAAATTTTATGGTACCAAATATTCTAAAAGAACGTTCAATAGTAAAACTAATTTGTAATCTTTTAGTCAAATATCTTTATAGTATTTTTAAATAAAATCATAGATTTTATAATATTTTATCAATAATGAAATTATACCGGCAACATGTAACGTTTACCCGTTGCAACTAAAAAACAAAATATAAAAGTAATTATTTTGACAACATCTAATATTTTCTTGTCGAGACTCAAAATCAAAATAAAAAAAATTAAACAGAATTTATGAAACAAAATGAATGAGTATATTTATATATCAAACCATAAACGTAGTCGAATAAGTATTCATTGACCCGGTACTACTCTAACTTTGAAATACGCATGGTTAAAGGACTAACAGAGATAACAAAACTCTTAACAGAATGAAACTAATTAATTAAGTTACAACTAACTGTACAACTATATTTAGATGATTTAGTTCTACCTTAAACGCCTTCTGAACATATATCATTATCCGAATTGTCGTCTAACTTCTTTTTGACAATAATTGTCGTCTAACTTAGTGACTCAGTTTACATACTTTGTATCTATTACTCTATTAGGGATTAAATCCAAAATCATATTATATAATATAAGCACTTTGGGAAAATACTTCCATAACTGTGTTGTGTGACTATGAACTGTGAAGACACTTTGAAAATAAAATAAATATATAACATAACAATTTTAGTGCATAATAGATAAATATATAATAAACATTAACAAATACTTTGGCATTTGATCAGAACCGTAGTGATCTGCTGTAAGCCTTGCAAAACATTATCTCCTTAGGATCAGTACCTTGTTTTCTTCCTCCTTTTATCTTATAAATAGGTTTGAGCAATTTCTTTAAGACCTTGTGAAATCTTGAACCAATACTACTACGACCATGACTAGCTGGCCTTTGCATGACCTGAGTCACCAGAGGTATTGGAACCATTCTAATGAGTCGTGACTGAGAATGAGACCCTTGTAACCTTGGTTCTGAAAGGCTTCTTCCTAACATGGCTCTATTCAGCTGTACTGAGTGTGCCTCAAAAGATAGCCTCTCAAACTCATCCAATAATGTGCTTTTTTCATCTCCAAATTTTCTTCCATTCACTGCCATTTGCTTCACTTATTGTTGCTTAGTCATTTTCACTATATGGTATGTATTTTTATAGTTGAGAATTCAGAATGTTACAATGGAGGTTGAAAGGGTTTCACTTTTTCTTTATATAATATAGTATCTCTCACCCTCTTTCCTTTTGTTAACTTTAAGATTCTCAGAGGAGTCCCTATATATTAACAAAGTATCAGATAATAACATTACCGTCATTTATTTAAAAAAACAGCTATTTCAGTGGGGTTTTATTTCATTTTGGGTCTATATCCATGCAAGTTGGTAATTTTTTTTCCGGACCATTGTTGGCTATTCACGGAGTGTCTCAACACATTCAACGAAAAACTAATATATATTCGTGCTTACGAACAAATATTGTACTGGCAAACACTGAGTTTATCCAATGCGGAAATCGAACTCGAGAACATAAGATCGATCTTGTGTCCCAGAATAGCTTATGCCACTAATTAATAACAATATTTGTATCTAATTTATCTTTTTCAAGTGTAAATTGGATAGACAACATTGTTGGTGGGGAATGTTTGCAATAATATTTGTAATGGAGAAGCTATATATTACTATTGTATATGCAACACTTTATTCTTTCTTGCTTGAACGAAAATATGTTTCGTCCTTGCATACTTCTTTTTAGAAAGCTTATAAGCCAAATGACAGAAGTTGCACTAAAGAATATGTTTATTATTTGATTCCCATTTTTTGAGGTTTATTGTTTCGCTCCCTACCACGAGAAAGTAATATTCCCTCGTAAACCTTGTATAGTGACTGCCCACGATGCAGGTTCAATTAAATTTGCTACCGTGGTGCTTCTTTGTCTTCTCTACTATAGTGTATGAAGCCCGCAATAATAGGGAATGAGCCAAGTCAAACCAAGTCAGAGAAAGCTGATGTGGGAAACTAGTCAACACTAGTGTGCTGAGGTGTATTGTACTATCAGCACTATTATAGTTAAAATAGATCTGATAGTTATAGTTCAATATAGAGCAACAGCATATATAAAGCAATTGTAACAGATTCCAATTCAATTCAATGATTCAGTTTTCAGATTCAATTTAGTTAGATCTTCTGTCAGATCCTCTCTCTCTCTCTGATCATTCCCTTATCATGGTATCATTCGCTGCGTTTCGTTCCTGAACCTCACGCTTCCTCTCTCAATCGCAATTCATCTTCTTCGATTCGTCTTCTCTGCGATTTGATCCTTATCCATGGCTTCTTCACCAAATCACAGTGAAGGTGCTTCTCAGGAACCGAATGCTTCTGTATTTCAGTTTGCTTCGAACACTGCCTCAACGCATCACTTCATCACTGGTCCAAAGCTATCAATCAATTAAGCTGGATGACAAAAACTTTCTACTCTGGAATCAACAAGTAGAAGGTGTGGTGAAGATGCACAAGTTGCAGGGATTCCTCGTCAATCCCAAGGTTCCGACGAAGTACGCCTCGATCTGAAGCAGATCGTCTCGCCGACAACGTCTCCGACGAGTTCGAGAAGTGGCTTGTTCAAGATCAAACACTTTTCACGTGGTTGCTATCACTCATGGCAAGTTTGGGAGAAGATTCACCAACATTATTTCTCACACTTGAAAGCCAAGGTGCGCCAACTGAGAAGTGAACTCAAGAACACGAAGAAAGGATCGAAATCGATCTCTGAGTTTATCACTAAGGTACACACACTCGCTGATTCATTGATTTCTGCTGGTGAATCCGTTGCTGATTCCTATCTCATTGATGTTCTACTCGACGGTCTGCCTGAGGAGTACAACTCCTTCGTTATGATGATCTTCAGCAAGCCAGAGTCGCCTTCTCTCACTGAGATTGAATTACTTTTACTGGTGCAAGAGTCTCAGTTGGACAAATTCCGGCAAGAGCTCACCGTTGCCAATGCCTCTGCAAATGTTGCTCAAGTCAACAATTCTTCTGCTAACGCACAAGCTCACAATGTGCATCGCACGCAAGGTGCTCGTGATAATGCGGCTTCCAACTACCACACGCGTGGTCGCGGTCGTCAAGGCCGTGGTCGTGGTCGAGGCAGAAACAACTCTGGGGCCTCGTCTTCAGGATCCAGACCTACTTGTCAGCTTTGTGGACACTATAGTCATTCCGTACTTGATTGCTGGTTCAGATTTGATGAAACATTTGTACCACCACAACATGTGCTTAACAACAACACCAACACTGCAAATACAGATGCTCCTACACAATCTGCAACTGATGGTGCTGCTGAACCTGCAACTCCTACAGTGAATTTGGCTGAGACATTGTCTCTTGACGCTGCAGGTAGAAATCCTAATTTTATCTCTAGCAAGGCCACCTCCTATGAGGATTGGCGCGGTGATACTGGTGCCTCGCATCATGTTACACCAAATGAAGAAAACCTACAGCAGAAAACACCATACACAGGCCATTCTGCTGTCACTATGGGCAATGGCAGCCAATCTCCCATCACATATGTTGGCACCTCCAAATTTAACTCACCTATTCACCCACACATCAACCTTACACTCAACAATTTACTACATGTTCCACATTGCACTAAAAATCTTCTGTCTGTGTCTCAATTTATTCGTGACAATAGAGTGTATTTTGAGTTTCATGACCCTTATTGTTTGGTGAAATCACAGGTATCTAATCAGGTTGTTCTTCAGGGAAAGCTAGGGTCAGATGGTCTCTATGTCTTTCATGGCCTGCCTATAGTAAAACACATCAAAAATACTCGGGTTCCTTCTTTACCATACTCAAATACTTCTATACCACCTACTATTAACTCTGTCAGTGCTTCTAATACTGTATCACCACAATCCTTGTTGCATGCTAGACTAGGTCATGCTAGTTTCTCTACTGTAACTCACATTATGAAGCACTGTTACATGATATCATCCAATAAACTTTCATTTGATTTTTGTAATGCTTGTCAAATAGGGAAATCTCACAAGTTGCATGCTCCACCTTCCACCACACAGTATCACACACCCTTTGAACTCATTTACACAGATCTTTGCGGCCCTGCTCCTATGGTATCCAGTTCTGGTTACTCTTATTATATTGCTTTTGTAGATGCTCATACTAGGTTTACATGGCTCTACTTTCTCAAACAGAAGTCAGATGCTCTTACTGCTTTTACTCTCTTTCATAAATTTGTACAAACACAATTTTCCAAGGTCATTAAAATTGTACAATCTGATGGTGGTGGTGAATATTTGCCTTTCACTAAACATTTAGCTAACTTGGGTGTTGTCCACAGGTTTACTTGTCCTTACACTTCACACCAAAATGGTGCAGTGGAAAGAAAGCACAGGCATATCACTGAGATGGGCTTAACCTTGCTGTCTCATGCCTCTCTTCCCTTAAAATTTTGGGATCATGCCTTCACATCCTCTGTTCATGTTATCAACAGACTACCCACCCAAGGCCTAGCTTCATTCATCTCACCTTTCCAAGCTTTATACAATGCCATGCCAAACTACCAACAACTAAGAACCTTTGGATGTGCATGCTTTCCTCACTTGAGACCCTACAACAAGCACAAATTTGAGTTTAGAAGCACTCAATGCATCAATCTTGGCCTTTCCCCTGTTCACAAGGGATATAAATGTCTCACCTCTGATGGTAGGATTATCATCACCAAGGATCTTACCTACAATGAAAAGTGTTTTCCCTATCCATCACTATTTCCTAGCAACTCCACTACACCCACATCCACTGAAACTACCTCCCCTATGCTACTACCAACTTACAGTAAACTTCCCCTCACTACTCCACCACCAGATACTCAAAACTCCACTGAACATCACACCCCAACATCCCCTGTTTCTCCTAACACAGATACTCAGCTTGCTACCATTCCTTCACCTTCTCTTACTGATCACTCTAATCCTCTATCTGATCAACCATCCCCACCTTCACCTACTGTGCCCACCATTCTCATTTCACTTGTCCCTGTCACAAAAACACATCATATGATCACAAGGCTTCAAACTGGTTCACTGAAACCAAGAATTCTTTTGGCTCATGTGGCTCCTACTACTGTTAGGCAAGCACTGAGTGCTCCACAGTGGCTGCAAGCAATGCAGACAGAAATCAAGGCTCTCACAGACAACAACACTTGGTCATTTACCTCATTGCCTCCAAATAGAAAAGTTATTGGATGCAAATGGGTGTATAGAATCAAGGAGAATCCTGATGGGAGTATCAACAAATATAAAGCCAGACTAGTGGCCAAAGGTTACAGTCAGATTGCAGGGCAAGATTTTGGTGAGACTTATTCCCCAGTCATCAAACCAGCAACTATTAGAATTTTGTTGTAATTGGCAATCACTAACAGGTTGGATATTCAACAAATTGACATAAACAATGCTTTCATCAATGGCACACTTGAAGAGGAGATCTATATGGTACAACCTCCTGGCTTCACAAGCAATGACAAAAATCAAGTCTGCAGGCTCCATAAATCATTGTATGGCCTAAAACAGGCGCCTAGGGCGTGGCATGAACGCTTAAGAAGTGCTCTACAATAGTTTGGCTTCAAGCCCAGTAAGTGTGATGCTTCCCTTTTTGTGCACTCTTCTGCTGGTGTTCAACTGTTTGCACTTGTTTATGTTGACGATATACTTATCACTGGCTCTTCTCCAAAACTGATACTTGACTTCATTAACAAGTTGCACACCACATTTGCCTTGAAACATTTGGGGAAACCAGATTACTTCCTAGGTTTGGAAGTTAAATATCAACAAGATGGCTCTATTATTCTCAATCAAACCAAATATGTCAAAGACTTGCTGCACAAAGCCTCAATGCTTGACTGCAAAGGCATTGGCACTCCCATGGCATCCACTAGTAGGTTAAGCAAATTTGGTTCTTACAAACTAGATCAGCCTCATGTCTATCATTCCCTGGTTGGTGCACTTCAATATGTAACCCTCACCAGACCAGAAATAGCCTACTCAGTGAACAAGGTTTGTCAGTTTCTTGCTAATCCATTGGAGTCTCACTAGAGAGTGGTTAAGATAATTCTAAGATACTTAAGTGGCACTGCTCACCATGGTCTGTTACTACAGCCTGCTTCCACTTCTTTTCCTTTGAGTCTTCGTGCTTACAGTGACTCTGATTGGGGAAGTGACCCTGATGACAGAAAATCTACATCAGGCTCTTGTGTGTTCTTAGGTCCTAATCTCATTTCTTGGAGATCCAAGAAGCAAACCCTTATTGCAAGATCAAGTGCAGAAGCAGAGTATCGTGGTCTAGTTAATGCTACTGCTGAACTCATGTGGATACAATCTTTGCTCCATGAACTCAAGGTACAGCATCAAGCACCAATCTTACTATGTGACAACCAAAGTGCAGTGGCTATTGCCCACAATCCTATGCTTCACTCCAGAACAAAGCACCTTGAATTAGACATTCATTTTGTTCGTGAAAAGGTGATGGCCAAAGCTCTCAAAATTGTGCATGTCCCTACTACTGATCAACTAGCTAATGTTCTCACAAAGCCACTGCCCTCACCACAGTTTCTATCACTGAAAACCAAGCTGACAGTAGTGCCTCTACCCTCCTCTCAGCTTGTAGGGGGAGTAATAGGGAATGGGCCAAGTCAAACCAAGTCAAAGAAAGCTGATGTGGGAAACTAGTCAACACTAGTGTGCTGAGGTGTATTGTACTATCAGCACTCTTATAGTTAAAATAGATCTGATAGTTATAGTTCAATATAGAGCAACAGCATATATAAAGCAATTGTAACAGATTCCAATTCAATTCAATGATTCAGTTTTCAGATTCAATTCAGTTAGATCTTCTGTTAGATCCCCTCTCTCTCTCTCTGATCATTCCCTTATCACGCAATACACGGGGCATATATAGGTTCTTACTTCTCTCACATTTCCCTATCGCAAAGTCTATCCCACCAGTAATATTTTGACACCTCATTTATTAATTCATGTCATATTTTAGCCGAGAGCAAGACTACGCACTAACAGAGTTAAAGAATACGCTAACCCTTTTTTCTCTTTCTATCAAGCACTCTTAGAATGTGGTTTGGGCCTAACTCAACCCCACAAAACTAGCTTGTAAGGTGAGGGTTGTCTCACATTTATAAAGTCTTTTAAGACCATATCTCTAGTGAATGTGGGACTTGAATTTTTCCCAATACATGGTGGGTGGTCTGAAGGATCTAGGATAGGCTTTGATACCATCTTAGAATATGGTTTGACCCTAACTCAACCTTACAAAACCGGCTTCTAAGGTGAGGGTTGCCCCTCACTTAAAAACTCTTTTGAGATCATATCTCTAGTCAATGTGGGACTTGGGTTTTTCCCAATAAACACCACCGAGAACACCTTCAACGTCGACATGCCTCTGCTGCCCCCCAAGTTTGTTGTGTCGCCGCCCCCAAGCCTGTCGCGTCTGCCAGGGGTCTACTGCTATCCCTGAATGGGTCGTCGCTGCCCACAATGACAGTGGAGGAAACCGTAGCAACCCCTCAGTGATGACATCCCCTACTGCTGCTATCCCATCTACAACTGTCACTCGAAAACCCTCTTCACCTACGATGACAACCCTTTCCCCCTATTTCTCCCTTCCCCCCATTTTAATTATCTACTAATAGATAAAGGATGTAAACTAAACAATTTTAAAAATAAAGGATGACAACAAACATTCTAAAAAAGATAAAGGACGTAAACAAATATTTTAAAAAATAAAGGACGAAAAAGGAAATAATAATTAATGGTTTAATAACACAGTCAACTACTTACGTGACAAATTATTCATGTCACACTAACCACGTAAGCCATAATTAACAACTGGTAAACGGAATGATCATTCTAATAAACTATGAAAATGTAAATGATGCAAATGAACATTTTAAAAGATAAAGAACAAAAAAAAAGTGAAAGATAAAAGACAAAAAAAGTGTATTTTAGCCTAAATTATAAGGTAACTAACTTTTTAATGTGGAAGTTTACTTCTGGTAGGAGTATTTTGAGGGGAAAACTGAATTAACTCTTAGGGTATGTTTGAATAAAGTATTTTTTGTGTGTAATGCAATTTTTGGTGGGAACTGAAATATTTTAACTTAAAATTTTAAAGTAAAATACTTCAATTCCTTCAAAAAATTACATTAACCCCAAAAAAATACTTCATCCAAACACACATTTTGTTTTGGTAAATCCAAAAAAAAAAGCCGTGTAAACACACCTTTAGGGTTGTATTAGAAAGTCAAAGGGGTGCAAATAAGAACCTCTTACTAGTCAATATTGTCAATCCCAAAGGTAAGACCCATTAACCCGACCCATAGATTCGTTTCGTTTACGCGTACATGTTTTCGTTTCTTCTGAGAAAAAGAGTGTAATGTATCTCTCTCTGTTGAATAGGCAGACTCTGCCTTTGTGTCAAGTCTTCCTCATAAATCCCAATTCAGAATTTCTTCCTTACAATTCAATTTTTCCCCAATAAACAAAACAATCACTTTCTCTCTTTTTGATTCCACCGTCTTTCAACCTCAAAGCTTTAATTTTTTAATTTTTTTTTTCCATTTTCACCATCCACTTTCTCACTTCTACGCCACCCAGTGATTTTCTCACAAAAGGGTTTCTTGGGATTTCACAATCAAATTCAAAGGTGTATGCTTTTAGGGTTTTGGTGCTCGCTGGATCATAATGGGAAGACATGCGTTACTAGCACTATTGTTGTTATCTCTGATTTTATTTGATGATTCTGATGCTTCCTTTGTTAGAAGCCTTAGAAAGCTTGTTGATTCAAATTCAATAACAAAGGTGAGTTCTTTTTTTTCTTCTTTGAATTCTTCTGTTTGAATTCCTTTCATTTTTGTTTTTCTTTCTTACAATGATTGAATGAAGTTCTTGTCTTTAGGATTCTCCACTGCCAAGTGAGAAGAAATCAGATCCAAATCCTGTTGTTGGTGAAGAAAAAAAGAAAGAAGAGAATCCACCTTCTTCTACCAATAATATTATTAATAATAATAGTACCACTAATAAAAATAATAATACAAATATTACTGCCCCAGTTCCACAACCACAACCTTCATCCAAAGTGGAGAATGGGAATGTTAGCAAACAAAAGGAGACTAGTAATACTACTAATACACCTCCTCCTGTAAGTGCACCACCTCCTGTGCCCAAAAAAGCTGATGATGGTGGCAAGGTTAAGGAAGAAGAGAAGGAGAAAAATGGGGAGATAAAATTATCTCATTCTGCTACTAATGACACTTGTGATGGTCTCAATACTTGCGAAGATGAGGGGGACATGCTTGCCTGCATTTCCAAAATGGGTAATCATTCTTGCTTTTGGTTATTTAATGCTAGTGGTATTGGATTTGGATGTTGTTTGTAAAGTGGTAATCATTCTTGCTTAGGGTGTGTTAGGGTGTAAAATTAGTTTTAGATAATTGTGTAAAGTGGATTTTGGTTAAGAGTGGATATTTAGTGAAGTAATTTATGTTAGGAAACTTTGATCTCAATAGGAAAGTTGAAATAAAACTTAGCTTAAGTTTCTCAACTCAATGCTGTAGCTACTTGTTTAAGCTTTAGTTTATTGTGCTTTAAGGACGAAAAGTGAATCTATCTGCCAAATCCTCAAACACTTAAAACATTAACAAAACAAGGTTTGTGATTCTAAACCCACATTTGTGGACAGATGTGGATCTGAACATTCAATAACTTGCATAGAGGATATTTAAGTGGAATACTGATATAGACACTAAGTAGAAATTCTTTCTGCGACAAATGTTTTCTTAGTCCAGAAGACCATATTAAACTGCTTATTCTTTGGATTGTCTGGAATTCGTTTACCAACTTACTAAGTTAGCAGTGTCAAGATAACTGATTGTCCCAATTTAGATGAGATAGTTCCAAGAAAATCAAGCTGCTCATAAGTTGCTTGCCATATAACAATAACATTGATTGATTGATAACTCCTAATACGTGGGCAAAGCTTTTAGTATATTGGCTAGACATTGTGCAAACGTGAACGTTGCTGGCAGGGCTGTGTGGAGTTGGCCGCTATCTGGGATTGATAACACTGGTTATAAATTATAATAATTTGGATCATGCTCTCTGTATTTAAACTTTAGAAAATTTGAAGGAGTTTCTTGTCTTTTTCACTTTGAGAACAGTTAACTCAATTGGTTGTTGTTCAGAGAGTGGTAAGTGACAGATCAGTGCTTAGTTATTTGTGTGATGTAGTGCAACTATAATGTTCCTCACCAATATTTATAATGTTCTGCTTCCTTTATAGGACTTATTTTTAGCAGAATTTTGGGTGTATCTTAAGTTCTTGCCTAGTTGAACCAGATTTTTATGACTGAATTTTGTGTGGAAATGTGCAATATATGCTAGACTTTGGTGCATTTTGGTGGAGTTTAACCTCCCACTTGAGCATTTCTCTATAGTTAAAGAGTGTTTTTGGGTAAAATTGGGCATTTGATTTCTAAATTTCTATAGGGTGTGAAGTTGATATGATCTTAAATATGTGAAGGGTAAGGGAATAAATGTAATGTAGGGAGGGGAATTAAAAATATGAGATGTAGGGGATTATGGCTTAGGGAGGGAATTGGTTGTAACCAACTTGCTTATGTGGCAAGGTGGAGGGAAAGTGGGTGAGTTAGTGGAGGTTATAAATAGGAGTGGGGGATTAGAATGATGAAGTAAGTATGAATTTGGGAAGTTATTCCTATGGGAGAGATTAGGCCTCTATAAGTGCCTTTAGGAGATCCTAGGCTTCTCAAATTGCCTAGTTTATCATTTACGTCTTTGTAATTTCAGTTTTATCACCATTAATATACAATTTGATTCAGTTTTATTGTTCATTTGAGAGATGAGAAATCATGGTTCCTATCAGAAGTACCTGGTTGTTTTGGAGTATTTTTTATCCTTCTTTCCCTTTGCATTAGCTTCCTGTATGTGCCGATAAATACCTCAAGGGCGTGTTTGGTAGAAGAGAAAGAGGGAAGAGAGAAACAGAGAAGAGAGTGACATTCTATTGTTTGGCACTCTCTTCTCTCTTGCTCTCTTCCCTTCCTCTCTTTTCCCTCTTTCTCTTCTACCAAACACACACTTAGTGTAAAATAGTACTACACTAATCCCCTCCCTTTCTCTCTATCCTATTTATCTCCTAAACAGAACAATAGAAAGTCATTCTCTCTTCTCTTTTCCATTTCTCTCTCTCTTCTACCAAACACTAATCCCCTACCTTTCTCTCTATCCTATTTCACTCGGTAGTTGTATTCTCCTACCCTTTGGGATGATAAATATCTTTGGTTAAGCAACTGGTTGTGGAAAAAATTAGGCATTTGATTTCGATACAGCTTAAGGCACCTGGTCCTCTTAAAGGGTGTCCTTCACAGACATGGTGACTAATTGGGTAGCTTTTACAATATTGATGCCATTTGATCCTCTTTTTTTCGTTGCATCCATTTCAATATTTTCTTCTCCTTCTTTCCCTTTGTATGCTACTTATCTTTTTTTGTTGATAAATATCTTTTAATAAAAAAAGCGTTCATTGTTGCTAATGGAGAAATACGCTTTTTTCCATTGATACTTCCTTGTGAGTTACGAGTTACGTGTGAGAAAGTGCGAGAATCTAAGAGAAAGTGAGAGAAAATGTTTAGAGAGATTTGAGTGATCCGTAACTGTAAATGCAACTGAATGAATTGAATTCTCAACTAGTATTTACTGATACATTTATGATTGAGATCTATCTAACCAATTAACTGACAGATGCAATAAAAGCTTAACAGAACAGCAAGTGACATGCTCACTTTCGCTAATAGTGGATTATGATGATTTTATCTAACCAATTAAGTAACAGCTGTAATAACAGCTTAACAGAACAGTGTCTGACATGCTCACTTACGCTAATAGTGAATTACTATGATTTTATTTACGTTTTTCTATGAAATAATTACTTACGAGATGAATACTAAACTCTGCTATGTCGACTAGCTTCTTGTTCTTCTGCTAAACTAGTTAGTCTGATCCAGCTTGCTTGTAGACCTATGACTGTTTGGGGTTGTGTGGATTTATGGCTTTTTGTCCTTGATCAGCATTTGGAGAAGCAAAACTACTTATTGATAAGAGATTCCTTTTGTGCCCATTTAATTGAAATACGAACTCAATAAATTGTTGACATACCTTTCAAAATGGAAGGGTACCAGAAAATCTTCCTTATTATTGATATAAGAAAAACATCGGGTCAATGATTTTTATTGCTGTTGTATTACTTGTTTAACAAGAGTCAACAATGTGTTCTAATTCATATTTATACTCTTTGTAAACATCACCAGGTTCCAAATACTTCATTGTTCTTCTTCAAAATAGAGGAGATGGCACCATCAAAGTGAAGCTTCGAAGTGATTTTGAAAGTAACCTTGGAGATGTAGAGGTTGGCAAAAATAAAACAGAAAAGGTATTTGTCATTCTACTTAAGCTGATTTTTTCTTTTCTTTTACTTGCTGATATTTTACTTGTATCAATGTACTGTTTTCCTCTTCATACCCCTCACACTACAAACATCGAATTTTAGAAAAATAATAGACATCCAGTGAACGTTTCATCATTGAACAGAAAGAAATGTAACAAAGTAAGTTATGGCATAGAATGGGAAAGACACTAATGATCGTTTCTCCATTTATCTTATGGTAAGGAAGATTTGGAACATAGGAGAATGGCAGATGAAAAGAAATGTTTATTAATTCTTTCTCCCCTTCCATTAGAAGGAAGAAACAAAGTGTTGTGTTCCTAAGGAGCAAACCATTCCATTTCTTTTCCTTCTTTAAAATACCATAGTCTAGGGGACATAAGCTTGACTCTAGGGGACATAAGCTTGACTTGGTGGTTGGAGTGAGAAGGTTTAACTCCTACCGACTAGCATTTCTAACAAATCTAACAAAAATTGTAATTCATATTTTTTTAAAAAAACAACCATAGTCCATCCAAACTGGGGTAGTCCATGGCATCCTATATAGCTTGAGTGTCTTGTCACGGCTTCAGCCCACTACTAGTTGTTCCTTATATCACATTTTTGCATTGTGGTCACTTTTACGCAACCCCTTTTTTGTGTTTCCATTTGTCTTTGGGGGATTTTAGAGTGAACCATCATCTAATTTGTTGAACCGTAAGTAGCTAGCTAGTCAATCCCAGAAAGCGGAGCCGGGCGCCGGACCCCAAAACCGCTAAAGAGGTATAGCCACTGTTGTTAAGTCTAAAAGCAGTATATATAATAAATTCCTTGCAACATACATAATTACTCAAATACTACCTCCGGTCCACAATATAAGAAACAAACCCCTACATCACAAATGACATTGAAATCAACTATTCTCATTTAGTAAGGCTAAAAGTTTAACTTCTTTCCAAAATTGCCGTTTATACTCCTAAATAATGACACTACATTTAGTTACCCCACTTAATAGAAGTAAAGTTGAGAATGATCATTTAATGCATCTTGAAAATAGATTTTGTTTCTTATACTTTGGACCACTAAAAAACACCTTTTGTTTCTTATATTGTGGACCGGAAAAAGTAATTAATACACAAAATCAAAGGAGTAATCATAAACTCTTAATATTATTAATTCAATTGTCATTGTTTCACAGAAAAGCACAAAAAATGAAACACCCACAAATGCAAAGACAAATACTCAAAACGCAAATAATAGAGACTTGATAATAATTCAATTCAACATACATGTATACTCAAAACGCAGTCTCTGTTTCATAGAGCCGAAACAGAGCAAAAGCTTGAACGCAGCAACTTGCAGAGTCGCACCAGCAGAAGAAGAAAGAGTTGCAGAAGAAACAGAGAAGGTGACACACGCAGAAAAAGAGAAGGTGATGCAAGGTACGCAGAGGAGAATACGTGAAAGAGGAGAATACGTAATATGGATCCAACCTTGATCAGTATCTTACGATTCATATGATTCGTATCCTGATTCAATACGAAATGAAACAAAAACGATATGTATCTTAGTGCGTATCTCTTTTACATCTGAATCTCATCACGAATCTCGATTCTCTCTGGTGAATGTTACGATTCATGTATTTTGTTGAATCTTACAATACGTATTCGCACTACTAAAATGTCTGCCCACGTGGGTTTTTCTTTTGAAATTTTTCTTAAGTGGTATATAATAAGCCAAAAGCAATCCTTCTAAATACCCCAAGTTAGGTTGACTAAGAAACAAATCTAGCACATCGTGTTTTTGGTGTGCGCTCCCTCCTAAAATGCGATTTTTTAAAACTTTCTTCCTATTATTTCTAAGTTCGTGTGTTTTTCTTATCTTATTTAGTTTTACTTAAAAATGTTATATCATTTTTTGATCATGCATCTTACAATACGATACACGATTCGAAAAATAGGTATTCCGAAACACGATACATATCCCGATTTGATAACCATGAGTTTATATGGATATTTTATAATTGGATATGGATTTGGTCGTAAATTAACCACATATCCGGTCAAATTGAACAACCCTGCTTATATATATACTTCTTATGTGAGAGGTGAGAGGATCTATTATTAACCATTAGATTCAAATAGATGGCTAGGATTAAAAGCTAACATAAGGGACTTACGTGACTAGTCTTTACTGACTGTTGCTCTCCCCTTCCTCTTCCATCGCAGAATGGGGCTTTTTCAACCTTTAGACGCAAAACCACAACACCTCCCTCCGATGGATTCTCCGGCGCCGCCTCACGCCGCTTCTCTTCTCCGGTGGCTTTGTTGGAGCCGAGAACCAGAATAATGGGGCTGTGAGTGAGAGAAAATGAGGAATCATTCTCATCTTTTGGATTAAAATACAAAGCTGCGGTAGATCTCAAATTAAAAACATCAAAAGTAGACAGTTGATTTCTACCAAATGCTGACTTTTCATTTTTTCAAAAAAAAGCTCTCCTTTAGTTCTTGAAGAAACAATTTGAATCAAGTAAAAAAAATTATCAAAAAAATTGGGCACAAAATTGAGGTTTTTTGGGTGTTCCAACTTCAAGAAACATGGTTGAATGGTTTCAATCTATATCCGATGAGCAATTCCCGTATGTACTGCATATTATACCAATTGCATTGAATCCGTGTTTGTGAATATTTATTGAACCGGTGAATAGAATTTGTTTGCTTTAAGTAATCTTTGATTTGAATAACAGAGGAATAAATTAATTTTAGCTTCGGTGATTCACTTGGTTATTGGACTAGAAAGCAAAGACGGTGCGAGCTTGAAAACGAAGAAGCAGGAAGTGAGGGAACCATCGTCCATCGGAGAGGATTGCTTGTGGCACGACTGGCGAAGGCATTTTGTGAATCACCGAGACAAGAGAGAATGGATTTTGAAATCCTCTCAAGATTTGGGATTTGCAATCGCTGCAAAAGTCAGAGATGGTGGAATATAAGGAGAGGTCCGTTGAGATGATGGAGGGTAGGAGATGAAACATGGCGGTGATAAACTTTCCCAGAAACAATACGAGAGGGAGAAAGAGTCACGTGAGGCATTAAACATGTTTTTTTTAATCCAGACCGTGTAAGTTAATCTAACGGCTTAACTCTCACATAAGATACCCTTTCTCAATATATATATATATATATATAATTCAGTGTAGTCAATGGTAGCTATCGTGTATATATATATATATATATATATATATATATATATATATATATAATTCAGTGTAGTCAATGGTAGCTATCGTAGTTGTCAAACTATCTGAGTAAACTCATAACTGTACCAGTTTGTAATTGGTATCAAAATTAAGTTAACTCGTTTACAAAGTTGTTTCTATGTGAACTTGGGTAGACTTGCTTAAAATTGCAGATTTGAGGGTGGTTGCACAAGTCCACAACATAAGGTTCCCCCCCCCCCCCCCCCACCCCCCCCCCCCCCCCCACCCCCACCCCCAATGATAGTGGACATGTTTTTCTAGAAGCCCAAATTGCAGCAGCTGAACGATAAAGTTCTTCAGTGCACAAAACATCAATCTCACAATAGTGGTACTCAACTCCAGAGATGCACTTGGCAAATGAGATGAACAGTTTGAGTCTCAACCTCAAATCCAGCCTACCTTTGATAAATTGGAACCTAGCTCCATCAAGCTGAATCCAGCTCCAATGAGAAGAACCGGATCCCACCATCCTTCACTCTAGTAATTTTCACCTGGTGATTTGTCAATTTGTCCATCGATTTTGAACTTGTTATGCTATGTTTGTTCATTCTGTACTTGGCTGGGCTGGGTAAATTCTTTATAGTAGAGTCTGATCAGGTTGTTAGAATGGGTGGTTTTAGGTAGTTTATTAATAAAATGCCTATATATAGGGGTTAGAGTAGGAGTTAGTTGCCTATATATAGGGGTAAGGGGTAGTTAGAAGATTATCTTGGGAGATTGTATGGAATTTGGGGCCTTTTAGGCTTGGGGAGAGTTCTGGATCTCTCAAATATCCAGAGAATTGTATTGTAATCATCATTTTATAGTATTATACCAGTTGGTTTCTATCACAGGTGTGCTCTACTCTTGTATTTAGTGAACTCTTCATAGTTTACTGGTCTACTTAGATTTCACGGTTCTATATATACTCTCGAGTATGAGCAACCTTGATTGGCCACTTTGCATATAGTTAAGCTCCTGTATTCTTGCCTGGTCTGGTGTTTTATACATTATTTTTCTATTATATAAACTCCTAACAGTTTACAATTCAAGTCTTTTACAAATTTATGTAGACTCAATTATGACAACCTTGTTTGTTGCCTATTCTACAATAGCTTTCTGGGTTGACTATTCTGTACATTGTCAAGCTCCTGTTATTTGTATTTCCTGTGAAAACGTATCATATGGTGTTTTTTTTTGTTTCATTGTTATCCTGTTGGTGAAGAGAAAGTCAACGTTACTTCATGTCTGCTCTTGTTTTTCAGGTCATTATCTCCCAAATTAGAAGCGAAAGTGCCCAACTGACTTTGAATGCTGGTAAAGGGGACTGTGTGCTTCACACGGTTACCCCCATACCCGAAGCGAGTTTTTTTCTGCGCCTTCCTTCTTTCGACCAGATTTTAACACCAGTAAACGGCGCCTATTTCCTCATATTGGCAGTACTTGTCTTTGGAGGGACATGGGCTTGCTGCATGTTCAGAAAGAAACGGCACGACGAGATCCCATATCAAGAGCTTGAAATGGCAATGCCCGAGTCTGCTTCAGCTACCAATATAGAATCCGCTGATGGTTGGGATCAAGTATGGGACGATGATTGGGACGACGACGTGGCGGTAAAATCACCGGCAGTACACCATGCAGGAAGCATCTCAGCAAATGGACTTACTTCTAGATCTTCAAACAAAGATGGATGGGAAGATAACTGGGATGATTAGTTACCAAAGGTTAAAAGAACCAAGTGAAGGGATATTAATCTCAAAGGCGGGGAAGGGTGTCGCGGAAAAAACAATGTGAAAATATCATATAGTTGGAGAGAGGATTGTGACAAATGTGGCTGTGCTGGGGCTTTAACTTAATGTATGTCCAAGTAAGGGACATAAAAAAAAGACTTGGATTGTTTTATCTTGAATGTGCAATAGTGAATACCCTGGCTGGCTCAAAAGAGAGACAAAGGAAAATTGTAAATGAAATATAGAAGGTGAAGTATGTTTTTGAGATTTATCAAATCCATTTACATACTATTTTTGTGACATAAAAAATGAAAACTGTTTTTATTTGGATAAATTTTGGGGATATTTTTTCTTTGTAGAGGTGGTTGGGGGTTGACTTGTGTTGAAATCTACCTTTTTTTTTAATACCAAAGAACTGTTGCTATGGTCCTGTTGATGATAGAGTTTTAGAAAAAGGAACCGAGATATAGTTGTTTTTATTGTCACCTTTGTAACAATGGTATAGGCTTTTGGATGATGCTGTATAAAAGGCCTGATAGGTGTTGAGAATGTTTTTTGGTTGGTTGTTTTCTATTCTTTTAATATATATATATTTATATATATATATATATATATATATATATATATATATATGTATAAAACATTCTTTTTGGGTCGAGATCTGGGTATTCACTGCCGAACGTAGTGACTAATCTCTTCGTTGGATTGGAGGCACCTTGAAGGGTTGGACAGCTGGCCCAGGGAATTAAAGCTGCTCCCATAAACATTCGACTACTTTTGATATTGAAATTAAGGAATGAGGAATTCTTTAAATATGATTAATTCTTTTTTTTTTGTCAATATGAGTAATTCTTAAAGAAATGTTGAATACAGATTGTTGTAAGAGGGGTTGTTATGGATCGGTCCAACTATGAACTCAACTATTTTTAGTAAATTTTAATAAAATATTCTTTTTATTTTTCATTTTTTAATTAAAATAGTAAAGGTTTAGTTTTGAACTATTTTTAAGAGGTATATATAGGACGCACCCGGCAAAGTCAACATTGTCAGGTTGGATATTTTTCATAGTTATCTAAGTTTGAATTTTAGATCTCTACTTTGTATGTATGAGCTTACAGATGGTGTTTCTCACGACTAAAAAACCAGTAAAGGAAATCAAAAGGACTATATAAGTTTGATTTGCAAAACAAACAAAAAAAATGTAAGAGACTGACTAGCACAAAATTAGTTGTTTCATATTTTAAGTCATAATAATACACAACAATGACAACATAAGAAGAGATAAGGGACAACAAAAAATCTCAAAGTGGTGTCCCCCCTCAATAAATCATTAAACAACTTTTTATCATAAGGACAGGCTATATTAATACAAAAATACTCTTCTGATTTCTACTCAATGACCCACCTATGTCAAAAATATATTATGCTATACATATATATCATGTAACATTAAATATTATATATTTATAAAAATATATAATATTTATATTTGTATGGTATAAAAATATATAATTATTATATTATATTATATTATACATAAAGTAGTTATGTTGTAACTCAAATCAATGTGTTGTCATAATGTATATGTTAGTAACCAAAGAAAGGATATATTCCTTAAGGAAAATTTAACTTAGGAAAAATTATAATCCTTTCCTTCCACTCTCCTTTGCATCTCCCTTCATCCTCTCTATCTCTCTCTTAATTTCACTCTCTCTCATCATTAAAAAATTATAAGTAAATGATGAGTGAGTGAAACTAAGAGAGAGATAGAAAGAAAGAGGGAGATGTAGGGAGAACCAAAGGAGAGAGGATCCACATAGAGCTAAAAATTGATAAGTATTGAAGGTTAAATGCAGTTGTGGACCTACATTGTTTAGGACTTGAATATATAATGGACGGTAAATCTAGAGACTAATTTGACAATTTTATCTTAAAAAAATAAAGTTAGATAACTCGATTCCTTAATTATGATAAATTAAGTGAGAAAAGTTGGAAAAAAAATATAAAAAATATGATAAACCAACATTTTTTATAATGAATTTTTTACACTCCTAAACTAAGGTCCTGGATCTGCAGCCGGTTAAATGCTACCTTTAGAAGGAAGTAAGCAAAGGCAGTGTACTATTTTTCAAATAATATATCATTAAAATATAGCCTGTGATGCAGCTGGGTATCATAAAATATAGTATAATTTGAAATCATATATTATACACATGTGTCACTCACTCATGGACTATTTTAACTCTTACCTAAGCGTGCATAGACAAAAGTCATAGACACCCAATAATGATTGTGGTTCCAAACATACAATAATCCACTGAGGCCAGAATGGATATGTTCAAATTTTGATGCACAAGGTTCTACTTTCCCATCATCCTTCTCTGTACATGCTCATTAGGGTTACTGTTTGGGTCTCATTTTGTCTCCACAAAGTAAACCAAAGTTGATGGGAATGTGGGATCAAACATTATTCTATTCCACACTTCATTTTAATCATTTCTTTCTTCTCTACCTTACTATTATTTTCTAACAACATAATACTAATAATTAATACCACGCATAAACATAAAGCATAAAAGTCAATTTTTATCATTCAAGCATGTTCAACAAAATTGATCTATATTTGTTATGACAACCCGGTTGGTCTAAATGGCATAGTTTGATTTTCCTTAATAATGTCTCATTTTTAATAATGTTTCTAAAATCGGACCAGAGATCGAACCGGCGAGACCTTCGGGTCATGGTTTAATTGGTACACTCAGTTCAACTACCGGATGATTAATAAAATTTTTAAAAATACTAATTTTGGGCGGAAAAGTAAATAAAAAAGTAGAAAAATTAGATGTTGCGAGAGTTTTACCTCCTTATATAAATCTCCCTAACTCAGCTCGAAATAGTTAGATTCTAATGTAATCTCAGTTAGACAAAAAATTGATATTTACCCTTATCCACTAAAATGGATTTGGTATAATTATACAGTCAAATAGACCTAATTAAATTTGGACTGTCTGGTTTCATTAGACAGCCTATATATAGTTTAATTTGTGTCGTTAGCAAATTTACATATTTGGTGCAACTACTCTAATAACACATGCAAATTCATGCGCAAATTGGTAACTTGTAAAAGAATAAATGAAAATCATTTATAAAGCAAATATGATGTGACACTGACGTGTTTTTTTTTGTTTGAAAAAAAAATAGTATTTACTAAAATCTACTATTAATATTAAATAATCTAATTTGCAATGGAAGACGTAACGAGAGACTGCCAACAAGATCGGCAACGGGAGAGGCAATGCGAGAGACAACGCGAGAGGCAACCAGAGTGGCAACAGGCGTGCATATCTTATATCAGACCCAATTTGCACCCCGAGTTTTTTAAACAACTTGAAATATAGTCTCTTTATCGAGTTTTTCCTTTTCCTTTTATTAAATTTTAAAATTTCAAAGTATTTATCGATTCATAACAAATTATAACAAATACAGTGTCACCTATGCGGGTGCACGGGTAAAATACTAGTTTACTTTTTTTTTGACAAAAAAATACTAGTTTACTTTATAAAAATCGTGTGATCTTAATTATGGGTGTGATGCATGATTGCACGAATTTTGCGAGTGCATTCCTAATTTCAAGGTTGTCCAAGAGGCTGTGCTACTGTACAGGGCCTCGGTCCAATACCTTCTTAGGACCCAAAAAAATTAGTATATCAATTTGATAAAAGTATAATTAAAAGCTCAATTTTTAGTAATTTATTTAATAAATGCAACATTAGCAACATAATTTTTAAAATTTGAATAGATTCTTCAAATTGTTTGAGACCTAATGCTATCCGGTGTATTCGTAATCCATCGCCCTTGTTCACTTGCATCTTTCTTTTTTAAGTAGGGTAAGATTTGATTGATACATTGCACTCAACAAAAAGTGCCCTACTACCAACTGAATTAGTTAACAACATTTCGCTTAAAGTATAAATCAACAAATTCTTATAGCCCATACATAGGTTAATTGTTGGTATCCATCTTTTCAATGGGGACAATAATGTTGTGCAGAGTGATCTAGATATTCTTGTCATTTATTAATTTGCACGTAGACATTATCACAGTATACTATGGTAGCGTGAACGTAAATCAATAGTAAGCTACATCAAACAATATGTTAGATTATTAAAGTGCTTGGATATTGTTTTTCTTCCTTTTTTATTTAGAAACAGTAGTTGATGATATTGTTTGGAAGTGGAACATGGCATGATTGTGATGCACTGCATAAAATGTTGCCATTTGAAAAAGCTTGTTAGTTGGTGGTGCTTTTAAGGACATCTTGTGATGTGCTTTGATGATGTCAAGAAGCGTTATTCATAAGGTTGTGTGGCAGTCGTACATCTGTTTATTTATTTAATTACTTTACTTCCAAGCTTTAATGAATTTATTGCCAGCACTCTTATAAAAAACAATTATAGCTATTAAGATTCCAATTGGCTAATGCTATGTTTGAAATCATGGTGCATGGCTCTCCACTTTAGAAGCCAACACTGGCCTCAATTATAGTTATAAACTACTTAAATTTAGTCCACTTAAATTTAAGTAAATGTCAATTAATCTATTAATATTTTAATGGTAATATTTTAAATATACTCTTAAATTAATTTAATAATATCGTGAGGAAGACCATTACAATTAGGATAGGTTTGTGTGCTTGTGTAGAAATAGAGGGGCCGATTTCTTAGCAAGTTAGAGTTTTTGTGTGTAAGAGTGAAGTGAGTCCTCCCGTGTCTAAGAGTCGCTTGAGTAGGGTTAGACCTCCAACGAAAATGAGTGTATGTCTCAGAGCTAGGGTTCGGTCTTCTGCTTTGCTAGGGAGAGTTTGATCTCCACTAAGTCAGGCTACTTATCTCGGTATAATAGGTATTGGCCTGCTGAGTCCAATATTATGGGCGACTTCCATCCACCTCGGTCCATAGTGCCGAGTTTGATGTATCTAGGCTGTTAGGCCTACCGCGGGAGGACTTACTCATACCTAGTGTGCGGGAGGACAACTTACTTGTATCATGTGTGCAAGAGGGCGACTTACTCGTATCATGTGTCCAGGAGGGTGAGTTACTCATGCTGAATGAGAGCATGAGGGAGACTTACTTACTTCCAGTAGACCTGGAGAGATTTGTTCATGCAGGCTACAAGATTCTTATGGGGCGACTTCTAATTTTGTCAGTACAGTTTGTAAATATACTTTTTACGTGAAATAAAAATATTTAAACACTTACCTATATCGTCTTTAACAAATGCGAAATTAAGTAACTATGCTTCATATCCATTTCTTTTACCTTCTTGATGCTTTTTTCTTAAGGAGAGTTTTGTATCAAAGGGTTTTAACGAGACTCTGTATCCTTTTGTTTCTACCCAAAAAAACTTATGATTAAGTAAAAAAAAAGATTCATTTCGTCTCTTGATATATGATCTTTTTAGCATAAACTTTTATCCCATTTTATGAGTTTCATTTCAAATTACTATGTTGCACTAATTATTTTGTCAACAAAAAAATGCTCTTAAGTTGGAAAGAGAGATTATGAGTGTTATTAATTACGTGGAATTAGAAAAAACGATAATTTGAAAGGAAAAAAGAACAAAAATTAGGTATAAATTTACTACTTTTGACTAGAAAAACTAATTTTCTTAAGGGGCATAAATAGTTTAAAAGTTCTTATATTTTTTGTTAGGACCATGTTGGCTACCCACGGATTGTCTCAACGCTTTCAACGAAAGAGTAATCTCCGCTCATACTCAGGATCAAAATTCGCATTGACCAATACCGAATTTGTCCACTGCGAGAATTGAACCCGGAGCACCGGATCGACCATCCGTGTCCTTAAAAGTTCTTATATTAAGAGATACTGGAGTATTTTTTTTTTCTGTTCTAAAGTTAATCACATCCCTAGACTTTACTAAGGGAAACAAAAATATAAGTCTTGACTCCTCCTAAGGTTTAAAGTTGTCAATAAAGCAAACTATTGCTTTCTTCCCTTTCCCTTTTCCACTGATGCATTATTTGTGGTTGTAGTGGTGGTGGATCTTATTTTGGTCTAATTAATGCTCTGCACCTTAGTGCTTAGCCATGTTCCTTTTTTTTTCTTAGTTTATTCTAAAATATCAATTTTGATTTCATATTTTGACCCCAAAAAAAAGTTTCGTTTATATGAAATGAAATAGAAAGAGTAAATGCAATGCAAGCTGTTCACCATTTTGATGCAATCCTCCTGTAGTAATCAAATCTCATGTAGTATCATCATATAGTATCGTACAAGGTACGTTTAGTACCATACCATGTACCAACATCAATAACAGACACCTTGTCTCATCAAGACAGGAAACTACAAACAGCAATAAATATTAAATACTTAAAATTCAAAAAAATAAATAATAAACAACAACGCATTCTTGGAGGGAAAAAATATGGTTATAGATATATCATTCTATATTAGCCGTCAAACTGGTGAAGCAAAATCCAGTAATATAACATGAGATCAACAAAAATAAGGACAAAAAAACAAAGGAAAAAATAAACAAAAGAAAATTTCAACAACTTAAAGAACAATAAGTTCAAAAGAAAATTGACTTAAATATAAAATTCTCTGCATGTATAGATCTTTAAACTGGATTCTACTTCACCAGATACTGCAATATATGCTTTTCTTGAAGATGCAACAAAACTCAGCATGTGTTTTCACTGCAGAAGCGCGTTCATGTGATACCTACCGCAATTTCAAACAAGTGCTTATTCTAATTCTTCAAGACCTTCTGAAGGACACTGGATTAACTCTAATATGTTGATTACTTCAGCCATATCAGGACGATTTGATGGAACTTGTGATGCACAAATCAACCCTAATTTTATCACAGGAATTGCTTCCTCAGCAGCAAAATTACCAAGGAGCTTCTCATCAACACATTGCTCAACACTACCTTCTTCCAATGCACCTCTCACCATGTCACATAGAACTACCACATCATCCTCCATGTATTCTACTGGTCTTTTACCTGTCACAACTTCCAAAACTAGTATCCCAAAACCGTAGATATCACACTTCTCAGTTATCTTAACCGTGCGGCACGCGAACTCGGGAGCCATGTATCCGAGCGCACTTTGAATTTTGCTGCTCAATACACAATGGTCTAGCATTGGTAACAGTTTCACTAAGCCGAAATCTCCTACTTTTGGCTCGCCGGAACAGTCGATTAGTACATTGGTTGATTTGAGGTTGTAGTGGATTATGTTCATTTGGTGCAAATGTGCCAACCCTTTCGCCATGCCGAGAATAATCTTGAACCTTTGTCGCCAAGATAAGACATCTGTGCTATTATCGCTGTGTAGAACTTTATGTAAACTCCCTTTCGATAGGTACTCATAAATGAGGAGCTGCAAGGATGAAGTCCAATAATAACCTTCAAGTGACACAAGATTCTGGTGTTTGATCTTCCCAAACCTTTTCACTTCCTTCTCAAAGTCCTCTTGGGACTTAATCAAACTGGAGACCGTAAGCTTCTTGATTGCAACAGCATGCCCGTCTCGAAGAAAAGTGCGGTAAACAACTCCAAATCCACCGCGACCTATTTCAGTGTCTTTATTAAGGAGATTATGAGCGCCATCAGCAAAATCCCCATCACCAGAAAACATGACAAGCTTGCCATAGTTTGGATCATTTCCCGGCGAATTGCTATAGTCTTCACCACCAGAGAATGCAAATGGAGGAGCAGAACGTTCCATTGAAGAACGTGCACGCATATTTAGAACAGTGATAGCCACCACACCAATGGCAATAAAAGCAGCTGCTCCAATAGCAATAAGAACAGAAATACTTAGTAGGCTCTTGTGTCGTTGATAATGCGAGGAAATGCTGGAGTTTGAAGTGGAAGAGTTGGGATTCAAGACAATAGGTTTAGGATGAACAGAAGGGCAGGAGTGATTAACAACAGAACCACACAACAATTGGTTACCAGTGACAGATGAGGAGGAGATTGTGTTGAAAAAGCCACCAAGTGGTAACTCACCTTCAAGGTGGTTGAAGGATACATTAAATGATAAAAGATGGGAAAGATTAGTGAGCTCCTTAGGTAAAGTTCCAGAGAGTTCATTCCTTGACAAATCTACATACTGAAGATTGGTTAGATTTGCAATGGCTGCAGGGATTGAACCAGTAAGCTTGTTGTGAGAAAGAACCCTGCAATATGCAATTGGAATGCACAAAGAAACAAAAAATAATTAGAAAAAATGTTAGCCTTTTTAACAAGAAATGTTAAATGCAGAGTAGCCTTGCTGCCACGATCCACTAAGATTCAGCCTGTGTTGCTTCAATTCGTAAAAAATAAAAAACTAGAAATGTCAATTTCCATCATATATTCAATATAAGTAAATAAAGCATTCGAATTTGTGAACAGTCAAGTTGATAAGAACAAAGCATGACATAAGGGAAACTATGCTATGGAATTAGAGAACTTACAAAGATCTTAGAGACAAACACTTCGCAATTTGAGCTGGAATTCTCCCACTAAGTAAGTTCTTCTGCAGCCTCAGTTCACTGAGTGAAATTGCACCTTCTATTTCATAAGGAATGCTTCCATTTAGCTTGTTGTCACTCAAGTCAATGATGTATAAAGATTTGAGATTTCCTATACCAATAGGAATAGAACCAGAAATATTGTTTGTGGACAAATTCAATAGTTGCAAGCTACTAAGTCCCCCAATACCAGATGGAATTTCACCAGAAAATGCATTGGATGACAAATCCAAAATCTCAAGACCATGGTAAGATGCAGGTGTTGACTTAAATGAAGGAAAATCTCCCTTACTAAAGGTATTATCAGAAAGAGAGACACTTTGTAAAACCATACTAAAAATCCAAGAAGGAACATGGCCAGCCAATTGATTATGGCTGATATCAAGAGCCAAAAGCTTAGTACAGTTTACCATTGAATCAGGTAAGTTTCCTGTTAATTGATTCCTAGATACATTCAATCTATACAACAAGTCTAGATTTCCTAATGAATTTGGAATCAAACCAGAAAATCTATTAGCAGAAAGATCCAATACCTCTAGATCTCTCAACTCTCCAATCCAATCAGGAACATTTCCTGTGAATGAGTTTCCTTGCAAAATAAGTGATGTGCATGAAGTGAGTCTTTGCATTGATTGAGGAAGTCCACCAGAGAGAAAATTACCACTCAAATCAAGTGATTTCAAAAGTATACAGCCACCAATATCCACAGGAATCCTACCAGTAAAATGATTCTTCTGTAAACTCAACTCTCTTATATCATACAGATTTTGAATTCCTTCAGGAATTTCTCCCTCCAACAAATTATCAGACAAATCAAGTGATTGTAGTCCCCTCAAATACCACACCCCAGATGGCAATTCCCCATAAAGTTGATTGGAAGAAAAGTTAACAGATACCAATGTGGAACATGAGCTAAGAGAATCAGGAATCTTACCTGTTAAATTGTTCTTAGCAAAGGAAACTGTTCTAAGAGATCCACATTGTTGGAAAAACCCTTCTGGAATTATCCCAGAAAGGTTATTATCACTCAAATCAACAACTTGCAGAGTTCCAAGTTTAGGAAGATCAGGATTTATAGAACCTGTAAAGTTGTTACCAGAAAGTGAGAGAATTTGAAGAAACTGCAATCTCAATAGTCCTCTATCAACATGACCAGAAAGTGAGAATCCATCAAGGACTAGTGCAGAGACCCTATTGTTAGAAGGATCACATTTCACACCTTCCCAATTACAAGGACTATAATCATCTTCACTCCATGAAAAAAGTTTATTTTTTGGGTCTTGTAAACCAGCTTTGAACACAATTAACCCCAAAATATCATCATTGAATTCAGGATCAATAGAAAACACTGGTAGAATCAGAAACAACAAACATGTGATGCTGAATTTCATCATCTTTATAGAGTAACACCTATCTATAAAACAAAAGGAAATGGTTCAAACTTTAAAACAAACAGCTTCTCTTCGTGAATTTCCACAAAACTCTATTCATTAGTAACATCATTAAGGGAAGTTTCTTCTGAGCACAATAGAAAAAAAGACACACAGTGGATTCTGAAGATGTAAACAAAAAGAGAAGAGTATGAAAAGAAGGAGAGAAGATTAGACAAAAACCATGTGAAAATGAAAAGAAAAAAACAAAGTAAAGTAAACTCCAAGAAATACACTTTTTTGGCTTTTCACTGTTCAGAGAGTTTCAAAATCTTCTCCATTCAAGAAGAAAAACACTCAGACAAGGATGAATGTGTTCCCACTTGGAAGATAGAAAAATGGGATTTTTTATAAGTAAAAGGTTGGAAATTTGGAATGGTAAAAATATGATTTTTATAAAAAATTTTGAGGTGAAGAAGAAAAAAAAATGAATTTTTGATATTGATGATTCTCCAAAGAAAGCGGCGAAAGGGACGGGAAGAGTGAAGAGGAATTTTATAAAGAAAAAAGAATGGAAGGAAGCCTCGGGGGTTGAGAAGCCATTAATAGTGCAGTGGTGTGGGTTGGCTGAAGAGTGAAGAGTGAGAAGAAGAGTGTGTGAGAAATAAATGTAATTGTGGTTCTTTTATTATTCTATTGTAAGTCTTGAAGTCTTGTAATGGCTTCTGGATAGTGTCAGAGAAGAGTAAAGTGGAGCATTTAAAGCTTGCAACGTCGTACAGTGAAAGAGTGTGTTTGTGAGTATGTGCCATGTGTTTCTAGCATAGCACACTACACAAGGTATTTTATTAGCATGGAGTGTTTACTCGTTTCATCGGTGATTAATGTATGTCGAGAAATTCTGTTAGTCATGTGTACACAGGTGGCTTTGTTGGTCTATATAGTTCACTTCTTTTAATAGAGTTTTTATCACACCTAAAATTCGAACATAAAACTCTGGAGTGGATTTCGAACCCAATTACTATTTTTGGTCGAGATCAGGATATCTACCGTCGAACGCAGTGATTAATCCAATTACTATTTAGAGCAACCTTGTTGGTAGTTATTTTCTACTTCTAATATAAAGCAATACAACAATACAATACTTATGCACACCTATGAGTATTATAGTCATTTTGCTTTTATCACATTTACAAGTGTTTTGTCGTTTTACATAATTTGATCCGGATATTATGAGTTTATTTGCAGATTCATTCTTTTTAATTTGAGAGATCTTGAAATTTTTATTGTTTTTGTTGTATTCTACTAGTTTAAATGGATAGATTTTTTTATTAGAAAGTTAAAAGAGAAAAAAGTTCTTGTATACAACAATAGTTTATTATTATTAATATTATTATTATAATTGTTTATTTTTGACAATTAAGTAATTTATTGTGATAATGAACTTCATTAATATTAATATTATAATACTAACATGTATTACTAACAAATATTATAATAACACGCGAAATTAAAATATAAACATACGACATAAATATGATTTTAATTCTTAATCTTTAATATATTATTTTTTTGATCTATCAGTTTGGGTGGAAAAGCTAGTGTTGTTGCGAGTGGACACTATGGTTTTAAAGAAGCAGAGACTAGTCACCGATAAAGCTCTATTTGTTTGTTAGTTTGACGCGGTAGAGCCTCAACGACAACGCCATAGGAAGGGCGTTGGGGTGGGTGGAGTTTCTAAGTGACATAGAGAAGTTGTAGTTGTGTGCCATAGGGAGAGGTTTAAATTGTAATTGGGTGGGGAACACCTTAGAGCATCTCCAATGGAGATTGCTTCTCGTTTTTTCTTATTTACCACCATGCTAAATGAGGAATACAATTTGGGCAAAAAAAATTGTAAAGAGGAATGTTTATACAGATATTTTCTCTCTCTTAAGGTCTCATTTGAAATATTGGGAATTATTTATTGATAAAGTGATGGTATGTAGCTATTTGTGAAACCCATTTATGAATTTTTTTTTAGATGTGTTGGATTGGAGGAGTTGAATGCTTATTGGAAATTAATATTAAAAATATATAAAAAAATAAAAAAGTGATGTGTACACGTATGATCCATTTCATACAAAAATGCCCGCACGGCTTGGGGAGGGATTTTTAATTGTTTTGTTTGATGAAACAATGAAATCACTCGTATCTATTACTATGAGCCTGTAAGCTAGTGACGAAACTCATTCAACGAACTTTCCTGTTTCCACAACCATCAGGAAAACAAACCGTCAAGACCTATTAAGGATTTCGTACACTTGACTTCTTACCTCAAGATTTATGAGAATTTTCAATTCGTTGGCCTACAAAACTTTTGTATAGGATACACCACTTGGTCTCGTGTTTTTGAGCTATGGTTTTGCTCATGATACTTGGTCTCGTGTTTGCGATTGGTTGGGGGTTCAACAATTAGAAGCCACGTCTATTCTTGATCTTATGCGCGGGTTTGGCAAGATGTGTAAAGGGACGAAGTCTAAGAAAATCAAATACTTGATTTGGGTCACAACTTGTTGGTGTATTTGGTTGTCACGTATCAGACTTGTTTTCAGGAATGAGGAAACTTCTACCAATTCCGTTGTGGTTCACATTAAGAGCTTATCTTGGAGCTGGTTTGTGTATAGAGGGGGTAGTAGTTCTAATTTATCTATATCCACGTGGGGGAATAACCCTCCTGTTTGCCTAAACAATATGTAACTCATCTTGTTATTTGGATTTGAGCACCCCTAGTGCTCCTTGAATGAAATTATTACTTACTAAAAAAACCACTTGGTGTGCTGGTGTACACTAGAAAACGTAAATAGTGTAATAAAATATGGTGCCACGTGGGAAAAACTTGTTCGAGGAGACGAGGATATGTTTGAATTTGAAAGAATATTAAAAGTAAACGGTTATCTTGGTCCCTGAATGTGTAAACTACTAAGTGTCATTATAGTTTTTGAATGTATCTAAATTGCAAACACATTCTCAAATGTATCTTTTGTAAGTCATTTTAGTTCTAAAATCTGTTTTTTGTTACTCATTTTAGTTCTCAAATGTGTTTTTTTGTCAATTTAGTTTCTAAAATTACTAAAAAAATATGTGTTTGTAATTTTGATACATTCAACAATTATAAAAACAGAGTCTCATACATTCAGAGAATAAAAAGACTATTTATTAAAAGAACCAACCAAATTTTGTCAAAAAGAACCAACCAAATGATGCCTCCATATGTTGCTTGCTTGCTTCCATGAGCGTCAAAATGCCATTGATTTCTCTCCTATACTGCTGGCTGCTGCTATACATATTCAATTACTAGCATAACTTGGCAGCACGAGGAATTAAAAATAAAATATTTTAATAATAATACTTTTAGTCAAAAAAAGAACTTTTTTAACAATACTATTATTTATTGGTATTTAGGAGCAGAAATTTCCATATGTGTGCGGCTGCGGGAGTCTTTGCGGACCCTAAGTTAAGAGGTGAAAAAAATTGTATCATCAAGATTATAAGTTCACAATATTATTGAATCTTTTAAAAAATTTCTTCAGCTGTTTAACTACAAATTTATCCAAGAGTAAATAATCAATTTAGTCTTTAAACTTACATTCGTCTCCTAATTAGCCCAACAATGTATGAAAATAGTAAGTAGTTACTAAAGTTCGTAGTATCAATCAAATTAAATCATAAAGTTTTATAAGTAGTAATTTATAGAGTCTAATAAGACAAATTTCTTAAAATTATTGAGACTAATTTGACAAATTTCACAAGCTTTAGGATTTTTCATATACTTTAAGAATCAAGTAGAACCAACCGTGTAGGCAGTGGTGGACACACATACCATTTCGGGGAGTCAACCGCACACCTTGAAAAATAAAATTAGCATCGATACCCATATATATTAAAAAAAATATCTTTCACACCCTGAAAGTATTTGTTGCACACCCTAAAATACTTTTTGCACCCGAGTTCTTAATTTTACACCACTCTAATGCACCACACATACACAATTTTGTAAGTGCTATTTCAATTTAGGAACATGTTAGTGCTTTTTATTGTTATTTCAATTTTGTTGATTCAGTTCAACACATGTTGTGAACTTGTTATTGTGTTTTGTGCTGCTCAATTTTGTTCTCTAACTAGTTGTTTATTAACAGGGTCAAATTTAGTTCAATTAGTTGTATATTGATAATTAACGGATAATTTTCTAGTAAAGTGATCGAGGTCATCAAACGAGCAATGTGGATATCAACTTCACAAACACAAAAACTACAACATGTTGAAGTTAATTTTAGATGAACTGCCATCGGTACCTGAAAATTGAATTAAGATTGCGACAAATCATCTTAATTATGTGTTGTGTAATTAATTTACTTATTTAAATATATTAAAAGCTTATTTTTATTAAAATTTTAACAACGTGTGTGTTTGAAAACTTATGCACCCCTTGGCCTAGGGTCTTCAATCCGCCACTACGTGTAGGTTCAAGAACTAAATTAAGGGTAAAATCTTTCTTTAATGGTTAAAACTGAAAAAAGTTTAAGGATCTAAGTGCAAAATTCAAAATTCGGTGGGTCAAAATAACATTCTATAAAAAATTTGTGAAAACTTTTATTTTGAGGATGCGCAAGTGTACTTCCTCAAATGTGAAGTGAATAGATCCACTCTTGTTTGCGGGTACTCTCTCATTACATAGTGCCCTTATTCTTATAAAAAAAACATAGTGCCCTTATTATAAATATTGTATTATATTATAAAGGGTTAAATCTGTTTTTGGTTTCTTTAAAATTTGGGTTTTTTTTAAAAAAATTCACCAACTTTTGGTCCCTATAAAATTTGGGTTTTTACTTTTAGCCCCTCATGACTTTTAATAGCGCTTATAAAAGGTCAAAAAAACATATTAAAAGTCATGAAGCATTATTAAAAGTCATGGGAGACCAAAAGCAAAAAATCAAAGTTTTATAGGGACCAATAAATGGTGAAAAAATTTATAGGGACAAAAAACCCAAATTTTATAGAGACCACAATCATATTTAACCCTACTATAAATATCCTATTATAAGTAGTTGGTGTTTTTAATCCTTCTGTATGTGTTTTATACTAAAAATACATAACTTAATATCAAATAGAACATGGAAATTTAATTTAATATTGTACCTAAATGCTCATATTTCACAAAGACCAACAATATGTTTAGCCCTATTTTTGTCCCGGAAGGGTAGCTCACGTGGTTGAGTGAAAGGAATAACGTTGGTGAAAATGTATGCGTACGGGGTTCGAACCCCGCTCCCCCATCCTCTCTAACTACTAACACACTAATTTCTAACCACTTTTCCTATAAAAAAAACAAGACTAGTTTTCTAGGTTACCAATTATTCTTTTGACAAGTTCTAGGTTACTAATTGGAAGCCACATTAGATGACATAAGATGTTTAGATTGATGAAACATATTTGTCAATCTTGCACCATATGGAAGTAGCTATACACGTTCTAATAATCAAACCACTTTAGGAAAAATTGAAGCTCAAGAAGTTAAGGCAAACATAGAGAGTTAGCCATCTTCTTTTTAACCATCTTTGTGTTGTAATACTAGTCTTCAAACTTCAAAACACTCGCCATATATGTTATTTTCTAATGGGGTCCAAGTTGATTGCTCTTTTTTCTTCATTTAGGCCTTTGCTTTGAATTGACTTTGTTTACCCAAATGTTGCCTTATAAATTGACTCCTTTAGCTAGCAAGAAAATGAAGTGTAACGCTTTCCACCGATTTCCCCTTTACACACCTTAGGCTTCCCTCCTTTTTATCTAGGTTTGGTTGAATGTTGATTAAAGAATAGTGACCACCACCATATTCACATTGGTTGTGATTTCAAAATTGTTTGAATTTTGTTTATTTGGAACTACTGTACACTACTACTTCTCTTTCACAATACAATATATGTTTTTTTTTTTTCAAAATATTTTTTGTTTCATTTTACCTGTCCTTTTTAAGTTCAATGCAATATTAATTATTATTTTATCAATACTTATAAAAAAATTATTATTTTGTAAATAATACCCTTAACAATTTATCACAGAGAGGAAAATGGGTTTTATGAAATAGTAGTAATAAATAATTAAAAGTATATTCTAGAAAAAGATAAATATTTTCATTAAAAGTAACAAAATTCATTAGTCTCCTTCTTGATATGTCTAACTCTAACCTTACAAAAAGAACATTAGTTAAAAGATTAAATATTTTATTTTATTTTTTTTGACAAAAAAAAAATTTATTTTTATAAATATAATATTTAATACATGAATAACATAATAAAAATGTTTTTTTTTTGTAAAAAATAACCTAATAAGGATTATTTTGATACATATATTTTATTTTAACTTCTGAATATTTACTACTAGCGTCTAGGAGTGTTCAAAACCGAACCAAACCGATAGAAAACCGCAAATCGAACTAAACCAAATTAACCAAACCAAATCGAAAACCGCAAACAATCGCTTCTTATTGGTTTTGCTCGGTTTCTTTTTTTATTGCACCGCGCGGTTTGGTTCGGTTCTTAGTTTTGATTACAAAAACCAAACAAAACCGCAAGTAACACTAAGGCTAATTGACTTACAACCTTTTTTACTAACTTACTAGCCCAAATGCAACTAAAACCCAACTCTCACTCACTTAGTAGCCTAAATCCAATTAATTCTTTAACTCACTTGCAAACAATCCATAATGTTATGCTATATTTAAAAATTACAATAAAGTATTTAATTTAAATTTTTTTAAACAGTGTCTTAGCTATCTTAAAAGAATTAAAAGAGACTAATTTATATACTTACATATATTTAAGTAGATTTTTTCTTAAAGATTTATGTTAGCCATTTTTTATATTAGTTAATTTTAACTTCGTTTAAATTATGTTTTGTCTTGAAAAAACCGAACCAATCCAAACCACATTAGTTTGGTTTGGTTTTATTTCAAGAAGTCAACCGAACCAAACCAAACCGCATGTAGTTTTATCTTACTGTTCGGTTCACTTTTTACCTCAAAATCGAACCAAATCGCACCACGAACACCCCTACTAGCGCCTGTCATTGAAATTGATGTGCATTGGTTGTAAATGGCGCAAGGGACCAAGTAAACCAGGAAAACTTGCATGCAAGGAAATTAAAATATAAAAGCATAGCTTTCAAAGTTGTTTTTTTTGGTTCCATCTTATAAAATATACAGAGCCTAAATAAACATATGGTCGTAGGCCCGTAACAGCATTTATTTTGTTAGCTCGTGGCAGTTCATTTAATAGGCTTTATTACACCCCAAAAGTAACACTACAGCTCTGCCTGCCATTAGTTCCCCTTTTATATTGAATTAATGGACAACTCTTCTGGACTTTTTTGTCCAATGTAAATAGAGAAAGAGAATTTGAGAGATGAAATAAAGAGAGAGAGAGAGAACTCGAAGTGGAGAGAAAGAGAAAGGGTAATACACTAACCTCCCTTGTTTGTAAGGTCTAGCACATTGGTTGTTAGGTTAGACATTTTTTTTTAGTTATTTTGATTTGAATTTGGGATCAGCATTTTGCGTGTGTGAGTTTTCAGCGATGTTTGTCACTTCTTCTGCTGGCAAAAAAACACTAACCTCCCTTTGTTACAATGTCACCCATACCTCCCCTTCTTTTTAACTAGACAGGCAACTCGATCTCTTATTTTATCTTACCGTGAGTGATAAACACCTCACTTCTAGGTTAACATTATTGGATCTCTCTTAGGCTCTGTTTGGCAAGGTTGACCTGCTAGCTTATAGCGGATCAACTTGTTGTAACTGTTTGGCACTACTAGCTTTTAGCATCTTTTCAATAGCTTATAATGTTTTTTTGTAGCGTTTGAACTTATAGCTTATAGCGTTTTATTTTTTCTCTCAACTTTACCCTCATTACTTTAACTAAGTTTCTCATTTATCCTCCATTAAATGAATTTCTCTTTCAATTTTATGCATTAATTACAAATGTCTATTTATGTAATTATATATTTATAAGCTACTTCAACCACTAATTTTACCAAACACTTTAAATTCAATCTGTCTCATCTGCTATCTGCTAGCTTATTCGCTATCAGCTCATCTGCTATCTGCTAGCTTATTCATTATCCGCTACTTTTTGCCAAAAAGAACATTAATCTCTATTAAAACAAATGGTGAGACTACTACTCTCCCACTTCCACTTAGCAACTACTATACTCTCCATTCTTGTTATCGATCAGTTTCATATAGTTTTCTCAGACCTTAACACAAAGATATATACTTAGGGGAGGCCTAAAATAGAAGAGGAGATAAATTTTGCCTTCAAATTGATTTTCTATTGATCGTCTTCAATAGAATATAAAAAAACAATACCAATTGCTTATGCCCAAAATTATTTAGGTATTTGCTTGGATTTAAGCATGCATGTCATTATGTTGGAAATTATTCATTTTTCCTGTAGCAACTCTATATTTGGAGGCGTATATCTAGTTGTTAGTTGATGTTGGATTCCATGTTGCTTAAAGAAAACTTTACAGACAAAGTATTCTTGGCATCGTTCTGCCTTGAGTACTTTGACTCTGCAACCACTTTTCTTTTCAACAAACACCTTGGATGTCTTGAAAGTGTCACATGCTTCGAATTTCCAATTCAAGAAATACACCCAAGTATTAATGCTAAATCATCATGAAAGTTATAAAATGCATGCTGCCACTGTGTGTTGGTACTTTAACCATACACATATTTGAATGAACAATCTCCAACAACTTCATTGGCCTCCAAGAGCATACACTTTGAAGTGATTCTCTATGATTCTTGCTAATTTGACAAGCCTCACATACACCATTTGGAATATTCACAATAGGAAAAAGAGAAACAATTCCTTCGATGTTTAATCTTAAACGGGAGTAAGCGATTGAGAGTCATTTTACCTTTGTAATAAATCTTCCATTTTTGTCAATCAAAGTGTAGTAGCCATTGCGAATTTGGATATTGCAACCTTTCTCTAACACTTTTTCCATACTCGCTAGATTGTGATGAAGATTAAGAGCATAGAAAACATCATAGATAAAGTTTTTGAATAATTTATCTCCATACTCGATGTATTATTTGTCAAAATTAACTTTGTGGATCCGAGTTTTTTTCTAGCATCTTCATACTTATTTTCTAGTATGTTTGCCTGGTGTTCGAATCTATAATCTACAACTTTATGTTCAAATTTTCCCTAGTGGTAACAATTACAACTTGTTATTTCTTGATAATAATTACCTCTTCCTTTTATCACATTTGTTAGCCCCAAATTATTTCCACCTCTTCCTTTTATCACTTTGATTAGATTCAGCAACATTGTTGAGAACTACCCGACACTTTAAGGGTATGTTTGGGAGGGGGTTTTGCGAGGAAAAAGGATGGGAGGACTTGAAAAAGATTAGTCTATATTTTAATATGTATTTAAGATTTTAAAAAATTAAAAGAACAAGCACTACAACAGAATTGTTTAAAAAGAGCGCAACATTAGTAGCGCTTTATAGGTGAGCGCTCCTTATTCCCAACACGCACATACAATAAGTAGCGCTTTGTACACGGGCGCTCCCTATAGCTAAACACAGTGGTTGAATAAGTAGCGTTTTGTACAAGAGCGCTCCCTATAGCTAAACACGGAGGTTTAATAAGTAGCGCTTGGTATGCGAGCGCTCCCTATGATTAAACACGGAGGTTGAAAAAGTAGCGCTTCATTAGTGAGCGATCCCTTTGATCAAAATGCGTTCTCCAATGTGGAGCGCTTTTTTACGCGAGCGCTCCCTTTGATCAAAATTTCTAAAATTAATTTCCTCGCATGTACTCTTAATTCTTCCCGTACGTTGAAACACTCACTACTCAAACTGCAGAAACCCTCACGCAAAAACACTCTCAGTACCCTCTCAACGTTCCAGAATCTGATCTCAACCACGCCGTTATCTCAACTCATCCTTTTTAACGCCGCTGAAGGTCCGTGAACGCCGCTGAAGGACCACCATCTCGTTTTGAACGCCGTTGAAGGTCTTAACCACGCCGTTATCGATCTCAACTACCTCATCGATTGACAGGTTCGTTCCTTGTTTTCTTTCCTCCTTCTTTTTTCACTTCCCTCTCTACTGTTCATCTCCTTCTTTTGTGATTCTGCAAACCCTAAGTGCAACTGCGAACATCACCAAACCTAAATCCCTAATACGTTGTTTCTTCTATTGTAAAAGGTAAGATATTGCGAAGCGTAGGTAAAGTGTTTGTCGAAATTACTCAGTGAAATGCCTGTTCATATTTTCATATTATGAAATTTGGTTTCCAGTTTTTCTGTTTTATAGATTTTGTTTAAATGAATGATTGATATAATGTGAATGTGTTAGTGACCATATTGGGTACAATACTTTATTAGTTAATGATGATAACTCTTTGCTGTTATTGGAGAATATTTTATTCAATTTCTCCACTAGCCATGTTGTTGAATGTGGAATTGTATAATACTAGTTTACGGTTCTCATTGTTCTAAACTACCGTTTAAACTCTGTATCCATTTATTGTTTATTACATATGGTACAATTATGCTTTACTAATCTGCAGAATCACAAATTTCAGATTGGAAGAAATATTTACTTTATTGTCCATTTGTAATTGAACTAGCAATTTAGTAACAAGTTCTGATTTTCTTTGATGGAAATAGATATCTTTATTATGCTCAGAAGAAATTGCTGCTTCTATACGTGAAGGACATCCCCCACTTGCTGAAGGTATGAGAGTTTCTCCTTGTACCCCAAACTATTCTAATAATTTGTTTTTCTTTGTTCTTCTAGAGTTCTACATGTCTGACTCTGACTATAACTCCATTGTCCATTCTAAGAGCTCTCTTTATAGATCCTGCTGTGTGAGATTAAAATGGCATGTGCTAAATGTGAGTGAGATTTAGAATGCAAAGTTTTAACAATACAAGACAATAAAGAATTATAAATGCTAAAGGCGCAAAAGACAAACTATCCTTGATACTAATATATCATACTATCTAACAGTTGAAACATGATGCTTTAACTAATACTTGCTGCATTGAAAATGTCCTTTATCTTATGAGCATATTGTTATGTGAAGATAGGCTGGTCCGTTTTAGTAAAATTATAGTAGGTTATTTCTCTGTTTAGCATAAGCTTGATTCCTTGTATACTAATATGTCTACGTATTTAATTTTTTAATCGGGTAAAGAAATTTGACTAATACTAATATAAGGATCAAGCTCACAAACTAGCCAGTCTCTTGATTAATTATGTATTGTTGGATCTTTTCTTACTAATATTCCTTAATTATTTATGTATTGGTGGGTCTTTTCTTGCTTACTGTTGATTAGATCTTTGTGGTGTACTTAGAGAGTCATGTTGTTTTATATATTTAGAATATGCTTCACATATTTTATCTTTTTGAGAAAACTTATTTTAAAATGTTATGAATCTTTAAATTGATAGAGATTGTTCTCGCTGATTGTTATATCTGGTTCGAGTCCTTTTTGCCGGAGCTTCGCGTTCATTCTGGTTCAAGTTCACATCCTGTTGTTGCTTCCCCGAGTTCACATCTTGTAGTACCTCGTATTGGATATGTTGTAATTTTTGTTGTTGTATATGTTGACATTCATGTTTTGGTACATGGTGATTTATGTAATTTTTGTTGGCATATATGTTGATTAATATATATGTGTGTATGTTGGATTTATAAATTAGTTGGAAATTTGATTTTAAATTGGTTTTTGATTTGGAAATTTCATTTGGAAGTTTGTTGTTGGTTGCTGGTTGATGAAATATGAGCAGGGAGCAAGGAATTGGTAATAGAGAAGAAACAGAAAAAAAAATTGAAAAAAAAAATTAGGCATAAGTAGCGCTTCCTGTAAAAAGCGCTACTTATGGTCAAAGCGCATCTAGGAATGAGGAGCGCTTGAACAAAAAAGCGCTACTCTTGCTTAGATGCGCTAGGACCATAAGTAGCGCTTTTTACAGAAAGCGCTACCTTTGGTCTAAGCGCATCCGAGAATAAGGAGCGCTTACGCTAAGAAGCGCTCCTATTGCCTATTCATTGGTAGCGCTTCGCAAGCGCTACTTTTGGGGGATTGGCAACAGGAGCGCAAGCTTTAGGAGCGCCCGAAAGCGCTACTGATGGCCTAAAAAAAGCGCTCCCAATCCGTAAATCTGTTGTAATGAAGTTGATATTCACACTTGATTTATGTTTAGAAACATTTTACAACTTCCTCAATTCTAAATAAAAAAATATGGTCTCGCCTCCCTTCCACTCCCAAAAAACCCCCTCCCAAACATACCCTAATGCTTCTTTGTCTAGATATTTAGCAACACTAATTGTTGAGAACAGTATTTGCATATATAGTGTGTAGAATTTGCTACAGGGGAATGTCTTCTCCATACACCCTTATATTAACAAAATTTATAACACATGAAAAATATTGTTCTATAGTTTACATTTATACCTTTCATATTTTTTAGGTAGATAATTCAATTTGGATTTATGGGCTTTCTACACGACTTTATTTGTATGATAACTTGAAGAGATCTCACACTTCTTTGACATTTGTTATTTTTCCAAAATTGAATAATCTACACCTTGGTGAACTTGTGAAAATGCTAACTATTCCCTCATATGAGCAGCGCTTCATCATTTCCTTGTAGTAATCAAAGTTCAACAAGGTTCAAATATCGCAAGGTTTTAAATAAGTTGATATCTATCAACGACTCATAATAATTGTAATCAACTTTCCCATCTAATTTGCCATAACTTTTTTCAAACTGATCACATAGATTCATACTCGTAGGAAGACTAAAACAGAAGAGAAAATCTCATACTACTCAATCGATTTAAATGGTACAAGAAGGGGTCTTTATATATGCAAATATTATAATAAAAAATTACCAAACTTCTACTTATTGACTAAGTAAAATTAGGTTAAATTTTGCGGTAGATAGGCTTCAAATTGATTTTGTCATAGCTTGGCGTGTTTAATAATCAGGTTATAAGCTTGGGTTAGCTACTAAGCTTTTATGATTTTGCCATGGGATATGGTTCTTTGCTTTAGCAATGTATCAAAGCATATAGCATGTAGCAATGAATAAATCCCTTTCTTGCTTCTTTGACTCCTTCCATTCCATTGTCTACTTTATAAAGATTCTTGGAGCTTAGATGTGAAGAACTTCAAACTTTTATATGAAGACTCAAGCTATCTAATATTTTGGTACTCTGCGTGAAACTAAATTTAATTAAAGTATCTTGGACAGTTATTCATAAATCTTAAATATATGTAAGAATAGTTAAATAACTTTAATTTCATAACTACTTCATAAATCTTACATATATGTATATAGATTTTAGGCGTCCATGGTGATCCAATAAAATGGTTCACTTGTAATTATTTGAATTTGAATATGATTCTTCATGTATTTTTTGTTGCAAAATCATTAATTATTTCTTTTTTGATTCGATGTAGTGGCCAACGATTGTGGTTAGAAAATAAATGTTCTTTTAAAAAATCATTAATTACTTAATATCATTTTCATTAGAAATCAAAACAAAACTATTTAAAAAAATAAATCTATTTAATCTATTTTGTAACTTGTAGTTTTATTTTTAACAATTTTAATTTAGAAAAATTTCTTTTTAATAACGGGAATAAGTAATATTGTTCTCTGTTGTGTATGCATTAGAAAACACTTAAATATCTCAAAACAAAATCAACATCATATAAATTGATTTTGCTTCAATTGTTAAAACACTTATAATGACTTCAATTATTCAAAAAAATCACCTTTTTTCTTCTCTATAAAAATTGGACTTGAGAGTGTGGACTTCACCTTTTTAAATTATTTTAAATAGAATTTATCCATATAGTGACAATTTAAAGGTAGCTCACTAACGACTAACATTTACCTAAAAAGAGAAACCTCGTTGGATGATTGTGTAAAATATATTTACATTTTCTGTGCATAGTCTTTATACTCTTCAATAAAATTTTCTTTTTTTCATTAGTAAACTACTAAAATTGAAGCTTTTAGTTCGGACAATGCCTAAAGCATCCACATGGCTCAAAGTTTTCAACCAATTGAAGTGTTTTTTGATAGAGTTTAGTCACACCTTCAAGGTCTTAACTCTTAGCCAATTTCTAAGAGTGTGTTTCGTAAAGATCAAACTTTGTATCTCTCATCCACAATGAGCCAATAAAGAGTACCATGAATTTTGCCCCAGGTGTATGGTCGTGCCATTGGTTGATGAGATCGCGAGCATGAGCAGAGCTCAATTTGGGTCAGGGAAGAAGAAGTCAAAGCAGGAGATAATTGGTGGGTAAAAAAGTGTACCTGTCAAGGGGGTTGACCCCTACTTATAAAGTCAGGTGAAGACTCATGGTCGTAGAATTAGTCGACTCAATCTCAGTTGTTGATCGAGTCTACGCCTGTTCACTGTTGCCAGGCGAGTGGCTCAGTGACAATGTGGGTCGGTCCGGGCCATTAGGTGGATTAGGCATTGGCCCAATCTCTAACATAAACCAAACAAATATTGTAGTAACAAAAATAATCTCATAATTTTAATGGAAATCAATTTTATTTTATTTTTTATTATTTGTAATTAATTTTATTTTTACTTTAAAAAAAGAACACCACCAACACGTGACCCATAAATTATTCCAAACTTGCTCTGCATTTTCCAAACCACTGTTGTTTCAAATTTCAGTAGTATATCATAAACCCTTTTCTTCAATTTCCATTTGCCATAGTACAATATACTTTGATTCCTACTCCTTCCTTCACCAAATTCTCGTAACCTTCGCCTCATTTCAACTTCAATCTCTCTTCTCAACCAAATGGCCTCCATGAGTTTCACCATGGATTCAGTTTCGGTCTTAAACCCTAAACTCACTCACACCCATTTCAATAACCGAAAGTTTCACCCTTTACACAAACCTCGTGCTTTCAAACTCTCTTCCGTTAACGCCGTTCAACGTAATGGCCTTGCTGCTTGCTTCCTTACCCCGATTTCACGGAAGCCGTTAACCGTCGCTTTTGCTGCGTCGCAACAAGACTCTGTAAGTGCAAAAGAAACTAAGTTTATTCGTTTTTTGAAATGGGGTTGCCTCTCATTGCTTAATCAATGCATTTTCAAATTTCAATCTAAAATTCAGTTAGTTAGTTGGTTGGTTCGTTAATTTCATTCATTCAATGTGGCTTTGGTTCTGTGGTGACCAAATTGATTCTGATTAATTGATTTTGGTTTAAGTTGAGTTGAAACAAAGATTCATGTTTGGATACATTCATGAAAAAAAGTGATTTTTAGGGATTCATGTTTAGATAGTTTTGATTAAAATTGCTTTTGTGTGTGTGTGTGTATACACTTGCTACTTTCAAGGAATTTGATAATTCATTTTATGTCATCGTAAAAGCTGGTAGCTTTTGAGTAGAATTGATTTTATGTCACCGTAAAAGCCAGTAGGTATTGAGTAGTAGAATTGATTTTGGAACTGGAATCAATTATGAGACTTGAAACCAAACATAACTAATTTGTTGTCAAACCACATTTTACCAACCCAAATGTGATTCTGGGATGTCTTAACCGTGGAATCAAACATATGCTTGATGTTCTATTGTTCTTGAATTTTCTGATACGGATTGGAACTATGTAGGAACATGGTGAAGTTGAAGTGGAGAAGGGGAATGATGAGGCGCCTCCTAATGTTGTCTCTGAGGAGTCACAGGAAGCATGGAAGCAGACTCTGGATACATTCAAGGAACAAGCTGTGAAGCTTCAAGGAGTTTCTCAGGAAGCTTATGAATTGTATTCTAAGAAGGCTATTGTGGTTTTGAAAGATACGACGGAACAGTTGAAGGTACAGGCTGAGAAGGCAGGGAAAGATTGGAGTGTGGCGGCAAAGGAAATTACTGAAGAAGGAAAAGAGTATTTGTCTGCAGCTACTGAGAATTCACCTGAGGTGAAGGAAATTGTGGAGACATTTACCTCCCCAGATGATGATCTCAGTGATGTTTCTGGAGTTCGGGACTTTTATGTTGGTGTACCTTATGGTATGTAAATTAAAATCTGCATGTTGTGTGGTAAACTTTTAAATAGGAATTTTATTTTATGAATCATACACGTATATTAAAATCTGCATGTTGTGTGGTAAACATAATGGAAAAACTGTTAAGAGGCATTTGAATATGACAAGGTTTTAGATTGTGGTTGAGGTCGCAATTATGGTTATATAGTGATTATTGATATCGTAGAAAATTGTGTTTAAATGCGGGTGTAATTGCGGTTGTGGAAATCTCTAAAACCTTGATATTGTAGCCACAATTTTGTTCATGGGTCATAATATAAAATCATGAAATCTAAGATGACCCTTTTTCCCCTGATATAGGTGTTGTTACTATAGTCTTGTGGTGGGGGACTTGCATAAAAAAGGGAAATGAGGGTAGATTATTTATTCATACCTAGGGCTATGTCCTATATATATATATATATATATATATATATATATATATATATATATAGTTTGAGGAGAATTGGCGACTTGGTCATCTTCACTGGTACGAGACAGTGACGCCTAATGAGGATTAGGATTTTCATACCTGATACGGATTAGCATTTCGTATGACTTATATATCCCGATAAGGGTTGATATTTAATTATTGATGAAATTTATCCTCTAATAAATTATAGAGATGAAGTCCTAGATATTGGGCTGGTGCAATAGGCCCATGGTAATTAAAATTGTCATCTTCTTCATTGGATTGTACGCTCCAATGATTTTGTTCTGTGTGCGATCTTGATCTTACTGTGTGTGTGTGTGGGATCAATGAGTTTGGACAGAGAAACGATGGGATTGTTCGACCTTCCTTTGTTGACTAAAGACCTTTTTCTTTCTTGCCATAGAACCTGCCTGATTTTGGAACCCTCTTTCTCATCTTCCATAAATATTTCATTCCGTTCGGTGCCCTCTCTTCTCAGCCTGACCTAATTGATCTATCCCAGTGTGCACTGTTCCTCTCTTCTCCGATCCTAAAGTATGATATATTATAAGATTCTGTGATTATTGGTAAGTACAATAAGAACTTTATTTATTTTTTAAAAACAAGAGGTTTACTTTAACGCCTTAATTTTCTTTTGGTTTTCAAAGTTCTACACGCTGTAAAATTATATATTTTCAATTTAGAGTTGTTAACTTGTTACTTTAGCTTCAGTGTTGGATTTGACGTATGAGTTGTATGTGACCTTCTCATGCATTTTCAATCATAGTTTATTTAAATGTTTGTAGTGATTTCAATGCTATTTTTGTTATTTATGTTGTGTGTCTGTGTGTGCGCGTATGCTTACGCGCATGCACACGTGTATTTTTGTATCTTAAGTAGGATCTTATGATCCGTGTTTGAGAAAACACATGATTAACACTCACACTTTGAATCCCAGATAGATCTCGATGTTGACTACCATAACAGAGCTGGCTCATTGAGCTCAATCTTCTTATTAAATGATTTAATAAAACGTATCTAAAGTTTAATCATATTATTACTTTTATTATGCCAACTGGGAAGATCTTATTGCCTCTTTTTCCCTCTCAAATACCCATTTTAATATTTATATGATAATCCCATTATTTGCAGGGTTGATACTTTCTGCTGGTGGCTTCCTTTCCTTTATGGTAACAGGAAGCATCGCAGCAATAAGGTTTGGGGTGATTTTAGGAGGTGTCCTCTTGGCTTTGAGCATTTCAAGTCTGAAAGCATATAAAAAAGGACAGCCCTCTCCTCTAGCTTTGAAGGGACAGACAGGTCTGAAATCTTAAATTATGTTTATTTTTGTTTGTCAATCACAAAGCTTATTTTATATTACTTGTTGGTCTTGCAGCAATAGCAACCATCTTGTTTCTGCGGGAGATAACCTCAATAGGCAGAGTAAGAGATTTATTGTATTTATATTTATTTAAACTAATAAAAATGACATGTTTCAAACTTTTAATGCTTGCTTTTTCTTGTTTTCCCTTTCACAGGCATCAACTTATTTCACTACCTTGATCAGGTTCTTGAAACATCATCATTATTTAACTTACATATGAACTTAATCTTCATTTTGGAGTTATTATGAATACTTGCTATTTTGTTTTCCCACATCTCCTTTACTGAGAATCGCAATCACTTGCTGCTGTTTCATGTTTAAGTTTAAACTTTAACAGGAGTGAATTAAAATCATATTTAATCGGACCAAATAATTGTTAAATTGGAAATTCAGAATGTTGATCTTTCATATCATATATTGTTGTGTTAACTTTGTTTAGCATTTGCAGTGGCGCGGTAGTGGCATTTTATATCTATAGACTGTTGGTGGAAAGTAAACCACATAAGGGAACAAACTTGGAAGGTGAAGCAGGAAACTAGTTCAGTTATAAGGTTAGCCTATCCAAGTTCATAGATATCATATTTAGCCCCAATGAAGTTCAGGGGACACTGTTTTCAAAATTATGGACCTTTTTGCAGCCTGAATGTGATTGTTTTCTGTTTGCTACTCAGTGTCAAATTGAAGATCTGTATGAAGATCAGATCAAATAACCGAAGATTCACATGACAGCGGTCGGTCATAGTAAATTTTGGTGATTATTTATTTCTTTGAGATTCACAGGCTCGGTTGGGAAGGCGAACCACTCACTGTTGAGGGTACGGTTTCATGCATGGAAAAATCGAGCTTGGAAAATTTCAATATAATTTAGAAGTAGAAGTACTTTTGTGTATAATTTATGATTTGTCTGGTAAGCAACCAAATGTGGTATCATGAATGACCTCTCTTTCAGGTGGGATATTTTAAACTGGTTTTATTTATAGTCCTTTGGAGGAGGGGGTTCTATGTTGTTTAATTTCTTATTCACCTCTTTAATCCCCTTTAAGCTGAAATGCTGGCTTGAGAGATTTATTTTTGACCTGTTACTGTTTCTATTGTACAATTCATAAGGCAGAGAATTTGGATTTCATTGTGTTAGAAATTTAACATAAGGTAGTAAGAGCTTCTTCAGTTTGCACCAAAAAACATTAGGAACTAGTTTGTTGAGTTGTTTGTCTGGTCTTCACCCAATAAGAAAGGAAATTTCACAAGGTTATGCTGAGTTGGAAATTTCCCAAGACGCTCCAAAACTCGGAAAGGTCCTTAATTTGGCTAATTTCTGATATTTATCTCCTACTACCGATAGTAGGAACATTTTGGGGAATAATTTGGGAGGAGGGTGTGCTTTGGAAAAATGGAGGTGCTGGATGTATCCTCCCAAATGTTTAATACAAACTGTACTATGGTGGGCTAAGGTACTTTTCCCATCGACTTTAGCCTAAAATTGACTTGGGTTTTCTTTTCGCACTCCCCATTTCCACTTGGTGCACTCCCTCACACACTCCATTATCCTTCCATTCCATTCCTCCATTTTTGCTTTTTGGTAGTTGCTTCTGTCAGGGTTTATTAAGTAGGATAAATTGAGCTTTTTTTGGGTACAGGAATAGTGTTTTTGGAAGAGCTAGGGTTTAAGTGATTGGTGTAGATCGATGATTCGTGAAGAAAAGGGTTTTATGAATCAACTAAGAAAAAACTTCGCAAAATCTCTATTCAGAGTAAGTGGCTAAGCATTTCCCGGTTTTGATCGATCGACTTAGGTTTTGAGCTCGGTAGACCGTGTTGAAATATTTTTGAAAACCTTTCTCCAAATCTAAGCCATTAATCATAGATTGGGTTAACTCGTTTCTTACGTTTTAGTTGTTGATCCATAATTTTTGTAGCATTGGAGATGGATGACGTTTGATCTACGTGGCATATTTGGTGGTTTAATTTTAGTGGACGCCTCTTTAGTGAGAGTTTGGATCCTCTCTTGCTGCACCATGCAGTAGCAGCAACAGAGGATCTATCCCTTTCGTGAGGGACGTTGCCTGCGATTAAAAAAGAACAACAGTGATGAATAGTACGAAGCATGTGTTTGTTGAAACTATACGAAGGCATAAATATAATACCTGACTTCATAACAATACATCCTCGGTGCTAGCGGAAATTACGGAAGGGAGGTTTTTGACATTTTGTATCGTACTTATCAGTATTATTCAAAAAAGAATTATTTTTTTGCCACAAACTCAACAAGAAGCATTCATTTAGGAGGGAAATAAACTGAAATCTGAATAAACAAAAACCCAACCAAATCCAAATCCAAATGTAGTACAAATTTGAAGAACAAAAAAAACAGATAAAAAATGAGAAGAAACGAAACCGAAGAAACCCTAGGGCACGGGAAATAAAAGAAATAAACTTAAAAATACCCTGGGACACAGGGGGGTCGACCCGGTGCTCCCGGGTTTGATTCCCGCAGTGGACAAACTTGGTGTTGGCCAGTACGAAATTTGATCCTAAGCACGAGCGAAGATTAGTCTTTCTTTAAAAGCGTTAGAACACCATCGGTAGCCAGCCAGCGATGGTTCGAACAAAAAAAAACCATACATGCGCAAAAGGAGAAACGTGAATGAAAAAAACCTGAACTATGAAAATGGGAACAAAAAATATAAGTAGTTTTACGCAAATTTTCAAGTGTTCAAATAACACAGCATATTAACTTAAAGTAGTTTTACGCAGCAAAAAAACACTTTTAAGTAGTTTTAAAGCTAGCAAAAATCTGTAAAACAACCATACATCTAATCTAAGTTTTACTTTTCAAGCTCTTTTAGCTTTAAGTTTGAAGTAGTTCTAAACCATGAAAACAAATAAGCCAGACACTATCCAAGGAGCATAAAGATGTAGAAAAAAAGGACATAAATTTCATCGAAGTCTAGATACTAAAACTACCTCAAAAGAAAGTCAATAATTTCACAATCACATTATTTGATCTTTACAGAAGAAATAAATAAGCACTAAGCACTAGGAGAGAGAAGTGTAAAGGTAAAAAGGGATTGTCCCAAGTTACAGACTAATATGTTCTCCTCTGAAGGAAAAACATTGCCAAGATCTTCTAGATATCATGATGAACTTGAACTTGATTAGAGGTCTGAGGAGGTTGATTATCCAAGGGCATGTATTGAGCCATTATTGACCTTATCTCAGAGTCCATATATCTCTGCATAAAATTAACAAACCAATATTATTCATATTCTCAACTATTCTTCTATGATATCTCAATGTGAACAAGTTAAAAGAACAAAAGATTAAGCCTGCAACAAAATTATACCTGGACTCTGTACTTGTAAAATGCATATCCTCCAGAAACAGCTATAGCCAAGACGAAGATAATCATCCAAATATTCACCGCTGAAGAAGTATATTTACCTGCATTTATCATATACCAAAAGAGTAGAAAATATGAATATGATACTATAAACAATTAATAGTTTAAAATATAAGTCAAATAAGAATGTAAACTCGTATGATTTTACCGCAAACTCGTACGATCTTATGATTAGACTCATACGATACGACTTACCAAGCGATCCAATTTTACAATTTTACAAGCGACCCAACTCGCCCGGGCCTTGTGAGATCGTTAAATCATACTATCTTAGAATTTAGATTGCAATTTTGACAATATTGGATATTTCTAATTTGGTTTATCATTCAAAATTGAACCTGTCAAACTTCTCCCTAAAGAAAAGCTTGAAACTTCACATGTATGAAGGAAAAGGAATGCCAAAGGAGCATTATGAAGTGAAAAGTGTGCTGTCATGCTCTCCATGAAGATTCATCCATTAATTTAAAGAATTATACAGTAAACTACCTATTCAATAAGGAAGTTTTGCAAGTGGTATTGAAAGAGATAGAAAATCTAAAAGAGCCTCACCCATACACATGTCATTTTCTCGTGAGTAGAACAAACCGCTATTGCATTTACACTCATAACTCCCCCAGGTATTTTTGCATTTGCAATCTGGACATTGGCAGGCTGATTTCTCTTTGCACTCATCAATATCTGCAACATAATCAGAATAAAGCCACTATATTTCTAGACTAATAACATTTTTACTGTAAACTAATCCACTTAGAGTAGTAATTCTCTCTTATGTGCATTTACTGTAAACTAGAAAAGTCATCAAAAATAGGACTGTGAGTACCTTCACATGAGAGGACTCCGTCGCCTCTAAACCCAGATGGACACTCACAACCTTTATTGTAGTCATTCTGCATTATCAAATAAAAGAACGAAACAGATTACAGTTAATATCTAGCATATCGGTCTTTCTTCCACCCTTACTAACCAAAAGCACGCACAAAAGGATGAACAAGACAACAACATACATGGCAAGCAGAGTAACGCCTTCCACCTTGCTCTTTACTCCAACAACCTCCATTGTTCATTTCACAACTTAAGACTCCTGAAGCTGTTAAGAAATTCAAAATTCCCATGCATGATTAGGAATAATTTGTTCTGTTTGGAAGTTGCATTGAGAGGCACATGGAGCACATCTGAATTCAAAAAAGCAATTTACCTTCACAGTGGGTATATCCATCACCAACAAACTTTACATTGTTTACAACAGGGCATTCACATACTCTTCCTCGGAAAGTGTCCTATAATTAGAACAATATATGGAGATGTGACGAAAAAAGATAATGAACTTTTCAGAATAATGTGCCTGACAAGGTTCAGTTAACCAAATACCCTGCATGCAGTAATGTTAGAAGATTTTTCCTGCCAACAACCGCCATTGTTTTCCAAACACTCGTTTGTTTCCATATCTGCAAAGAACAATCAGTAAATCGATAGCTTCACAACAAGATTAAATTTCAAAGAGTCAGTTGCAAATCTATCTATAATTTTATATAGATTAAAACCTACTAACCAAGACAATCCTTTCATCAAAACTGAAACTTAACACCACAACGAAGAAAATGAGAAAGAAGTGTTCAGTTTTATGATTTTTCTTTTTTGGACTGTAGACAGAGTGACAAGTGCCACCTGAAACTCACACACACAACTGAGAGGTCCCGGATTCGAACCCGGGACATGATATCCAGTCTAACAATTTCAGCATTTGCCAGTTGAGCTAGGCCTCACGGTTTGAGTTTTAGTATGATTTTAAAGCAGTAAAAAGTTGATAAAATAAGCACCTGAAGTTAAGCAAATTGTTGGTTCAGTGGTCTCTTCGAACCCCGCGCAGATTGCCTTGAGAACTGCTGGTTTTGACAACTGACCTAAAAACAGTTAAAAAAAATTATAAAATCGAATACAGTTAAATAGCCAGGTCATGATATCTACAAAAGCCGTCTCGTACCTCTATACTGTCTGTTGTTTATAACAAGAGTAGGCAGTATAGTAACATCGCCGCGAGATCCTTTGCCGATCTGAAAACAAAGTTGGAACACAACGCAATACAACCATGAAACAACATAATGGCCTAATTGGACAGGAATATCATAAAATATGTTTGTGTTTTAGATTACTAACCTGTGCATCCTGTTCAGCCTTGAGAACAGGATTGTCAACATCTGCTTGAGGATCCCCAACACAGTCTTTAATCTTCTTCAGATCAGCGCCTGTGATATTTAAAAGCATTTTATGTTTTTCTTCCTGCTGAACCGAGAGAAAAACACAAGCCAGTTGTAAAGAGTATCCAAAAAAAGCTCAACCTACCAAGAGATTTAATAACTTGATCTGAGCATTCTTCTGTGTATTTATTCTCTTTCATGGGACAACGGATTGAAAAGTCAGTGACATAGTCCCACCATTGCCAAGGCTTTCCACTTTCATTTGCGACTTTAAAGAAGCAAGCTTGGCGTAAATTTTGAATAACAACATCTTTGCCATCATACCCTCTATTGTAATCTTGTTCAGGATCTGGAGCACAGTATCTTCCATTGTTTATACACTGAGACTTACACTGTTTACTTAACTGAAATTCTTTAGGGCAAAACCAAGTTATATAGTGAGGCGTAAACTGAGTGAACCCCTTTTTCTCAAGTAGTTGAGCTGCCCCTTTAAAGCTTTTCAAAAAGTTAATTTGATTGTCACACTTTGTCCCGCACTCATCGTTGCTATTTGTCCACAATTCATACTCAACTCGCTCGTCGGGATGTGGAAGAGCTTCCCTCCAATCAAGATTTATTCGAACCATTTCCCCGTTTGAGAGAGCCTCCTTGATGCTATCCCCCAAGGATTTGCTGATAAGAGCGGCAGGAATAGTAATCTTTTCTATGTAATCATCATTTACAACATTCCCTTCTTCAGGAGTATCCATGGTGATCAATGTTTCTTTCCTGTCATCAGCTACAAGAATAGCTGCTGCTCCACCATTTTGCGCATTCCACGCCTTCAGAGTGAAGTAGCATTCTACCAAAAAGACCAAAGAATAAGTTAACAACCTAGGCGTCATTATAATCAGCGTGGCACCATAGCGTCTAGAGATTGAATACTTTAATCATACTATAAAACATGTCTTCTTATTTTTCATGGTTCAGCTACAATAGTGAACTTGTTATCTCTACTCTCATCATCAACACCAAATAAGAAAATAAATAAAACAATTGCAACTATGCCTCCATAACATAGACACTGAATGCAAGCAACATTTACAAAATCTTTCGCAACAACTTCTAGTTAAATTATTACATCATATTGGGAAAACATACCAAAATGTTCCAAAATTAGTACTACCTCCAGTCTCATTTATAAGCAAAAAATGCATTTTCTAGGTTCATTGAATAACTGTTGTATCTGACTTCTCAGATACATCAGTTATCCAATGAACCTAGAAAATTATCCAATGAACCTAGAAAATGCATTTTTTGCTTATAAATGAGACCAGAGGTAGCATAAAAAAATGTTATCCAGATAATTGAATATGAAATCCCAACTTTCCATGACATGCAATAAGTACCATAGTTTGATTAAGCTATATTATGAATATGTTATTCAAATCCAATGCACAACATATTCAAAACTAACATCAACAAAACACAGCAAGCAACATTAAACAGCACATTTTAGGATATTAACAAACTGAAGAATCTAAAAGGACCAACAAAAGAGCTCACCTCCACGATCAACAAGAAGAAAAGTGGGGAAACCACCAGGCTTGGACTGAAATGAAGCATTGTCATCAGTGAAATTCTTGCAACCTTTTTTATTCACATTTGGGTACACTACAGACCCAACTAAAGTTCCTCCATACTGAGGAACCCCAAAATTCCCAATTGCACATTCATGTGTACCCTTCAATGATTTTGGAGAAGTGATCTTCAAGCTATTCTTCTCTACCACAAATCTACCCAAACAACACCCAAATAACAAAACCAAAACACATAACAAAAGACTTAACTTTGTTTTCATCCTCATGCAATGCTAAAACCTCTTCCACTCAGAAAGAGACAAATCAAAATCAACAATAACAAGCAAAAAAATAACTGAAATTTAAATTGAAATTAATGCAACTGTTATTAAAGATGGAATAAAAGGAAGGAGACCCAGATCAGGAAATTGAGAATTTGGGCCAAAAATAGGAACTTTTCTGGTTGTTGAAGGTTTAAGGTTTTCTGGGTCAGTATATTGATGCTTAAGAAAGGAAAAGCATGGAAAGCTTAAAGGTGTCCAAATAATGTGGTGAAACGTGTTAGTTAAGTTCGACGGTTATTGGAATCTTCGCCCAAGAAGATAACTAGAGAGATGAGATTACTTTACTTTAATGATGGAAGAAGATAACTAAGGCTGTGTTTGGGAAAGCTGATCCGCTAGTTTATAGCGGATCTGCTAGTTGTAGGTATTTGACAATACCAGTTTTTAGGTTCTGTTTGGTAAAAAGTAGCGGATAAGTTAGCGGATAGCGGATGAGGTAGCAGATTGAATTTAAAGTGTTTGATAAAATTAATGGTTGAAATAGTTTATAAAAATAAAATTACGTAAATACACATTTGTAATTAATGCTTACAAATGAGAGAGAAATTCATTTAATGGAGGATAAGTGAGGAATTTAATTAAAGTAATGAGGGTAAAGTTGAGAGAAAAAATGAAACGCTATAAGCTCAAACGCTACTTCAAGTAGCGTTTCAAAAAACGCTATAAGCTAGTGGAAAAACGCTAAAAGCTAGTTGTGCCAAACACTTACAACTAACGGATCCTCTATAAGCTATCTGCTATAAGCTAGCGGATGAGCATTGCCAAACAGAGTCTTAGCGTTTTTTAAGTAACTTATGATGTTTTTTGAAACGCTACTTGAAGTAGCATTTGAGTTTATATCTTATAGCGTTTCATTTTTTCTCTCAATTTTACCCTCACTACTTTAATTAAATCACTCATTTATCCTCCATTAAATGAATTTCTCTCTCATTTTTAAGCATTGATTACATATGTCTATTTACGTAATTTTATATTTATAAGCTACTTCAACCGCTAATTTTACCAAACACTTTAAATTCAATCTGCTACCTCATCCGCTAGCAGCTACCTCATCCGCTAGCAGCTACCTCATCCGCTATAAGCTAGCTTATCCGCTAGTTTATCTGGTATCCGCTAAGAGTATTAAGATGGAATTTAAAGTGTTCATTAGATGAGATGCTTTAAGATGGAATTTCTATCTCCTAAGAGTATTAAATTATACTTACTTTGATATTTTTTTTGTCAATAATTACATAGTCGAATTTGTTCAGATAGTTCCATCTTTCAAAAATTAGTTTTCATAAAAAATTTAGGAAATGTTATGTAATAAATTTATAGTTTGTTTATACTATCTTATTGGCACATCTAACAATAGATTAAAATAATATACGGTAAACTTATCATATCCTTTATCTTTCTCTTGTCTATTGAAAGACTAATAGCTGATATGCAAAGATGGGGATCAATTGACTGATGTACTTACAGATCAACCACTAAATAGGCCTTTATGTTGGCAACAGGAGTTTAACCCGCGCCCTTACAAAGTATGAGCCAACTCATTATCAATTGAGCCAATTTTCATTGGCGCAGTAGCATTATGAATGTTTCATTTCCTATCTAAAGCATCTATTTTTCTGTCTATAAAATAAATAAAATATTTCTACAATTGAAGTAAAAAGAAAATTTAAGAGGGTAGAAAGTTTCTTGGAATGCGTGTTTCCATTGTTTGGATGTAATGAAAGAGGTGAATGAAAAATTGATTTTGTTGGGGTTAAGTGATTAAGCGAAAAATTAAATGGTCTATTATTAAATAATGATCAAAAAAATAATAAATTAAATACAAAAATTAAATTGTCTAATATTAAATAATACTTTATATAAGAGCTTAATTTATGTACATATACATTGTACAAGCTTCTGATAAAAAACAGTTTACGTGTCTTACAGTAACTTCCAATCACATTCAATCATTTGGTCACATCTATTTATTTTCAATTAAAATAATAAAAAAAACCAAAAATTTGTCAAAGTAAAATAACTGCTCAACTATGTCATGCTTGACTGCTTTGTTTCCATATAATTGCTTCTTTCTCCACTATTCCATTTTTGCATAATTAATAAAACAAGAATGCACAGCTTCACTACATTCTCATATTGAAGTTTGAATGCAATTTTTAGAGTAAAAAGAATATTGCATCTATTCCATTACCATCAACTTCCGGAAAAAAAAAATCCGGTAATTAAGTATGAATTATACTTCTTGACTGGTGAAACATATACATAGAAACTGCAACTTTTGATCTGAAACCAGGATATAATATTGATATATGTACTCCTAATTCTTTGTAAAAAAATATGTACTCCTAATTAAATTCTTTTGTCGGCTGAAGTAATGATATACAAAACAAAACATTTTACTAGGTTCACTTAAGATGTGAATCAATGCCATTCCAAAATATTTTTCTGGATACTTAATACTTTACTATCAAATATATTTTCCATCACTCCAGCAATTTGTAATCAGATGAGACAAGAATATTAAAAATGAAGCTTTTGATTGGTAGCATAAATCCTTAACTTTGTTGTTAGCAAATGTTATGTAGAGATTTTGTTCACCATTATGTGCTATTTGGTGTTACATTTTCATGCATTGAGAGTCTGTTTTGTAAATTTTGGTATACTCATTTGGCAAAGAGATTGTTTGTTCAAATGAAAGGTTTCGGCTAAAAAAATATGCGAAAAGGGAAAATAGTAGCCTTGTAGACTTGTAGTACATGATGAAACAAGGGTAGGATGCAAGGCAATGATATATTTAAAAAAAGTTGAAGATAAAAATGGTTATTTCTAGATTCTTAAGAGGCCATAATCATGAACTGTTTTTTTGTTTTTTATTTTAATTGAAAATATATTACTAACGTGACTAAATGATGAAAAGTGATTGGAAGTTGATGTAAAGGCCTTATACATTATATGTGTACATAAATTAAACTCTATATATAATAGCAAAAAAAGATGAATTAAATATTTTCGCGATTAAATAAAAAATATTGGCTCACATTTCTTAAGTCAAATGAATACCTTTATCTGTTGGTTTTTCTAATTGGGGGACAAATAATGAGAGTAAAAAAGTTTGTTTTTAGCCAAATAATAGGGGTTAAATGGTTCTTTGTTTTCCTACATTAATAGGGGGTTAAATGGTTAAGTGAAAAATATGAATCACATATCAATTATTATCCATTATTTCCCCGCTGTTTAACTATTATTTTTAGTACTATCCTATCCGTCGAAAATATCAAAATAGTGTGCCTAACCATATGAAATGAATGATTGATTAATCAAAAATTAAGCAGGAACACAATTGAGATTACTTAGACTATGTACATGTCCAAAACCAATTATTCAAATACGATCGTCCACTGATTGAAAGAAAGCTGCAAAATTAAGTGCATAAAAAGCAACCTAACTTTCACTCAAAACTCACAAATGACAAAAGACACCATTTATGCAAATAGAGTAAAATATCCTACAAACAAGGTAAAGAAATAAACTTGTCCATCCATATATCAATGCAAATTAAATGCCACTTTACAAGTGGCTTGATTCGAAAATGGAACCCTAGGGTACTATCGTATCAATCGTCTTGTCTTTTGATTTCTGGACACATTTTATTATCATCACTCCTTAGGTGAGACCGGCTCATAACCTCCACAATCATATTATTCATAAGGGGAACCTTCATCAGGGGATTTGTAGGTTGCCTCGTCAGCTTACTCGTAAAAACCATTTCCTTCTCCTCAACATCATAATCTCCAGGATAACAATAATCATCACCTCCATATTCTTCCTCATAATCTTCTTCATTATCCACTTATCTGATCACTTAGGGGACAAGTTGGGTTTTTAGAAATCCAACTCAGAGCTTATGAAACCTATGACGACATGGTAGTTTTTGATCACGGTCTATCTTGAATTTATTAAAGCAAATCGAACAATGATCCTTATCATTTAAAGCGTCCTTTTGCTGCTTCAATCTCTTGATTTGACTTTTGGTTGTATTTTCTTGATTCTCTTCATCAACAACACGCTTCTTTTGCTTTTCTTTCTTCTCTCGAAATTATAGCCATATTTGTCTTTTGTCTTCTAATTCATCATCATCGCCAACCATCTCTCACACTTCAACACCCTCTTTCTTTTCTCACTCACCAAAATAGAAGGAAACCCAAAGAATTGAAAAGTAGCAATCTTGCAAGAAGTCGTAAATTTTAAGACTCGAAACAAACTATAACTATAAAACAAATCAAATTATAAAACTATTAATCACAAATTCTAAATTATGTTGGTAACCAACAGTTCCACAATTAGATACCAAATGGAGCCTATAACAGAATAATTATTAGATTATATAGGGATTAAGGTTTCTTCTTCTTTTTTTGGGACAGATTCTGGAGGGTTGATGGCCACAACATTGCCATTAGAGGTGAGTGTGGCCATCCAATCCGCCCAATGATTTTATAACGGCTATATTATTAATATATATGTGTGTGTGTGTGTGTGTGTGTGTGTGTGATATATGTGTCAATAATATATATGTTAATAATTGGGCGGATTGGATGGTCATGGTCGCCTCCAGCGATGCGGTGGACATCAACCCCCAGAATATGTCCAAAAAAGAAGAAGAAATACGAAGGTAGCTAAATCCCTATATAATCTAATAGTATATCATATCATCAGAGTATCTTCTCCACAAAGTCACCATAACCTGATTTTAGACTTTTGGTAGACCTACGCCAAGCATTTCATAGAGAATTATCTTGGCCTCTTCCCCGCCTCTTTCCTGAAAAAGAACCTTAATCAAAGGCTCATAGGTCACTGTGTCAGGATTGATGCCATTGGCCTTCATTTGTGACAGCAAGGCCCTTGCCTCATCAAACAAACCATTTGTGCATAGTTGTTGTCTGAAAATGTGTGCAAGTATACACAGTCTAAAAACAAGTAATATAATGATAAGAAGAGATCGTACCCACAGGGATTGAATTAATTTTAGAGAGTTTAAAGTTGTAGTAGTGCTAGTGATAAAGGGAAGTAAAAATAAAATAAAATTGGTATGGTTGTGGTGAGTGTAAACAGAATGTAAATCAAAGCAAAGTAAAATGTGTTGTGTTTCAATTGTGAGAGAGATGGTTGGAATGCTCCTTCCTAAGTAATTTTACTTTGAAAGCATTATGTTATATATGATGCTCCTGCAATGGATGCTGTAATAAAATGATTTTGTGCTTTTCAGCAACTATCTTCAGAGTTTCATTAAAAGTATTATTTCTAAGCCCTAAATAAGTTCACCCTTGTCTATTTAAGTCCTTACAGAATCATCCTATGGACTATGCTATCCTATGTCTAGGTTTTAGAATGGTTTTAACAAAGTTTCCTATTATTAAAACACTTACCCATATTAGTTCTTGAGTTCAAATCATAAACCATTTCTGTATTCATGACCCTACTTATTCTAAGTGATCAATCTCAAAATAAGTTGAAAGAATTATAGCACAAGAACTAAATTGCAAAAACATCAATATAACATAATAACTTAATCAAAGATTCATTACATAGTTAATGCACCCCAACCATAGGGTTTTTAGCTCATGGTTGACATAACTAGACACATATAAACAGAAAGAGACATGTTTATAAGAAGGAAAATACAAAGGAAACAAGATGAGATAAGAATTACACAAATGATGATCCTTTGCATATTCTGCCTAGTAAATGTTGTGGCAATCACCTCTCAACAATGAAAACAACAAGAACTCCACGAGAAAAGAAGGAAGAAGTTGTCACTTTCTTTCCTTCTTTCAAGCTTTGTTGAGTACCTCTAACTCTAAAAATAAAATGAAACTATCTACTAAACTTTGGAGATGGAGAGAATATGATGTCCTTTGAATGAGGAAGAGGGGATGTATTTATAGGCTTCCAAAAGTGAGTTTGCCATGGTCACCAAGCTGAATTAGGGTTTCCTTTTCTACGTGTCTTCAAAAAGCATGATTAGAAGTCCCACCAACTATGAAGAGTGGTCCAATGGTGTGAGGACAAATGTACTTAAAAAGTTACAACTTGTTGTCTAGGGGAGCTGAACTTGGCGCTGCATCCTTCCACTTGTGCAACTTGCACTTGCAACTTGACATGCTGACATCATCATCAGAGTGCAGGGGCATTCTGTGTTGTGGCCATTGCTGGTGCAATGCTTCTGTCGTCTGTTAAAATCCTTATTGCTGGTACAATGACGTATGAGCCCATTGCAGGTGCAATGCGTTTGTCTTCTGCTGAAATTCTCATTGCTGGGGCAATAACTTCCACTCTCATTGCAGGTGCAATGGTTGCTTGCTCTATTGCAGGTGCAATGATTGCTGCAGCAATTGAACAAATCATGATAATCAACGATGATGAGTTCCATATTTAAAGATGCTGATTTTCTTTTGTGTTTCTTTATTTGATACTATATAATTACTGAGTTCTTTACAATAATTTAGAGTTGAAAGCATATATAACTCTATATAAAAGAGAGTTATGCATAGTGCAGTGATCAAAATGGTGTAAGCTCTAAGATCCATACGATAGCCTTTTTGCGACAAGTTGTTGAAAAGTACATTTGGCTTCATCTAGATGACCAGCCCTGCAGAGACCTTGAATCAGTATGGTGTACGACACCACATCTGGGGAAAAACATTTGTTCGCGCCATATTGAAAAACTGCATATGTTTTTTCAAGATCCTGATATGCACGTACACTGTATAACAATGAATTGTATTGCGATACGTCTACAACTCATCTCATCAACAAGTTTCCACGCAAAAGAAGCATTCCCTTATTTGCGTGGATGAGCGAGTTGTACGTCACTATATCAGGATTAACAACAAGACTACTCTTCATATCATTGAAGAGGGTCATTGCTTCATCGACCCTATGGATTTCACAATAACCGTCAATTAATATATTGAAGCTCCTTACATCTGGAGGCACTCCCATACGAGACATGCCTTCAAACACAGCTCTCACCTTGTCCACTTCGTGAACTTGACAGTACCACCAATCAGAGAAGAAAAACATCAGGAAGTATACCACATCCTCCTCTAATCATCACAACCAGGAGGTTTTTACCTACTGAGATGTGCCTCTTTGCATAGTGCATCCATTAGGATATTAAAAACATAAAGGGTCGGCTTTATATTTTTCAGAACCATTTCATCAATCAAACAAGTAGATAACTTCCTTTATTCGACCTGATAGAGACAACCCGTAGATTAGCGCGCCGTAAGTTACCGCATTAGTCAAAATCTCCTTTACAACGACCATTTCGGAATACAAGTTTAGAGCGTCGATTAGGTACCCATCTTTAAAAAGTGCATCGATGACGTTAGTGTACATCACAACGTTCACAATCATGCCCATCTTCTAATAGGGCAGTATCATAATAGGTCCAATAAAGAGTTTCTGAAATATTGGGCTTCCGTGGAGGCTCTACAAATAGCCCATCGCATCTCATCTCATCTCAAGACACACCCAAGCTACGTAAAGTGCAGGGTGCACATAATGAATGCTTCATTTCACCATATACTAAAAAAAATAGAATTAATTTGACAATATACATCCAATATCTAGTGTGCTTACAATACATTCTTTTTTTTTGACAAAACAATACATTCTTATATTGTGTGCTATCTATCCATTAATTTTATAATGTATTTGATCAATACCATGTCTTGCGAATATTTAATTAGGCACTAATTCCCTGCTTTGAATTTTACTTTAATTTGTAGAATATCATTGCATTACATATATATGACTAGTGACTCAAACCCCACGTCAAGTTTGGTGTCCATCATATCATTTCCACTATATATGAATAGGATTTGTATTGTAGCACTAACAACAATTATAAAAATACCTCACTCATGCATTATTCATTTTGTTAATTCGTTGTGCTTTTCATGACATTAATTATTTGTGAATAGAGTCCATTATATAGAAGGCATTCCAATCCAAGTTATCAAACCAACTCTTAAGGCCAAAGCTTCTTCTTTCTTGCTTCATTACAACTAAGGAACATGGGTTTGGCTATTTATTTGGATACTATATTGGTTCCTTTGAGCGTTTTCATTAACCTAGGTTACCATGCCTATCTTTGCTACAATATTAAGAACAAACCTTCAAGCACAACATATGGAGTTGACAAATCAAGGAGGACTACTTGGGGTCATAACTTAAATCAGGTGTGTGTTTGATTCTACGGAAAATTGTTTTAGAATTGATTTTGCCTCTACTAAACACGATTTTAGTGACTATATATAGGTATATGGTTTCTGTAAGATAAATTGATTTTTCATCTTAGGATATGATTAGAGAAGAATTCATCATTTTTTGTTTAGAATATTTTATGATTTGTTTCATAATTTTAGGATATGACAATTTTGTATTACAATTTAGTTTTTTTGGTATGTGATAAAGGAGATCAATGTGTTCTCTACTTCCTCCCTCTGTGATTTGAACACATGATCATTTAAGTGTAGGTGAAGTGTCTTACTAACTGAGTTGTACTTAGTTCTATAAGCATTTAATTAATAACGTTCTTTGATTTGGGTTCTTGTGATGGTGCAGGGAGATGATAAAAAAGCTATGCTAAGTGTACAAACCTTAAGGAACACTTTTATGACAACCATACTCACAGCTACAATAACCGTTCTTGTAAGCTTGGCTTTGGCAGCACTGAGCAACAACGCCTACAAAGCTAACCATCTCTTTAGTAGTGAATTTTTTGGTTCCAAGTCAGATAAAATTTCCATTTTGAAGTATGGTTCAGCATCAATTTGTTTGTTGATAAGCTTCTTATGCAGCTATATGGCCATAGGATTTCTAATTGATGCCAATTTTCTGATGAATTCTTATGGGAAGTTTTTGTCTGGTGGTTACACACAAAGTATACTAGAAAAAGGGTACACTTTAGCTTTTGTTGGCAATAGAGTTTTTTGTGTTTCTATTCCTTTGATGTTATGGATGTTGGGGCCAGTGCTAGTGTTTTTGTCCTCCATAGCTTTGGTTTGTTTGTTGCATGAGTTAGATTTTGTCTCCAATTTCCCACATAGTCATAAACAATGTAACAACCTTAAGGGTAAACAAATGACTTGCTCCTCGAAAGTGTGAGGCTCAGTTACATTAGTCCTTGATTGTATTGAAATTGTAAACTAATATTTGAATACTGAGTTTTGAGTCACCTTAGTTTCTCAAAGGGTCTGCTTACTATCAATATTGTCCTTGAATTAGCATATAAGTTTGGTGCCTCTAAGAAGCTGACTGATGGAATATTTGGAGACTAAATTGGTTGTCTGTAATTTTCTTTTATTGTAGTCAAAACTATCTGTCATTTGAATTTGAACTAGTAACATACTCATGCATGCGCACAAGTAAAGATTAGGAGCGTTCGCGAGTTGAGTTGGACTGAGTTTGACAAAATCCGATATCCCGAACCGATCAATTGTCTTTGGTTTGGGTTAAGTGTCTAACCCATACTTTTAACATTAAAACTAAACCCAATCCACCAGATCAACAATGAGTAGGGTTGGGTTCGCGGGTCACTAAAAAAATAACTTTTAAATAAATACTAATAAAAGAAGTAATTCAATCAACACATTTGTGGTACTTGAGCATTCAAAAAAAATATTTCAAAACACATCATTCATGCTCAAAAATTCATCCATGATTTGAATCAAACTTGATCATCACCAAATGCATATATTAGTTGAAACAAAATTGGAGGGGTAGAAGGTCTCAATTTGAATGAAGAAGATTTCTCAAATTAGATTTAGCTTCATTTTTACAAAGTTAAAAGATATAAAGATAAAACTATAGTAAAAAAAATTAATTTATGTGTTAGACAAAAAAAAAATTTAAAAACATGGTTGGGTTCACGAGTTCGCAAGTTCAAAATGTCAAATCTACTACCCGAGCCAAACACCTTTAATTTTGATTTGAATGAGTGGTTCGGGTTGGACCCAAACATGGTTGGGTTGGGTTAAAGTGAAGGTTTGGTTGGTTTGGATGAGTGGCTTTGCATGTTGACTTGTACTCGTGAACACCCCAGTAAGATGTGTTCTTGGTATGGTTAGACTCAGTGGCGGATCCAGAAATTTGTAGTGGTGGGGGCAAAAAAATAATCTAATATATCTCCTTAGAAGAAAAATATTATAAATATTTAAAAAATACATATTCTCAAGATAAAAAAGAGTAGATACCTAAATAGATACAAAAATTAATACTTATTTAGTCCGTAAGAAATGAAAAGTATCAATTTAGTCATCAAATATCTGTAAAATTAATCATTTTAAAATAATTCAAAGACATTTTAGTCCTCTTTAGAGACTAATTTAACTGATATTTAATTTTTTAATGATTAAACTAATACTTTCCATTTTTTAGAGATTAATAAAATTAGTACCAATTTTTCTCACTTATATTTCTTATAATTTTCTAAAAACATTTTAAAAAGTTAGTAGTTTAGGGGGGCAAACTCTATTTTTTTATGGGAGCAAAAGATATTTTTGTTAATGATCATTAGTAAACTATTTTTAAGGTGTGGGGGCAATTGCCCTCACACCTCTCCCTCTGCATCCGCCACTGGTTAGAAGGTAATCAAAACCGGACCGGACTTTGAACCAGAAGAGGTAGCGGTTCAGGGGTTCTTGGGTTCAACCGGTTGAATCGGGGGTTGAACCGGAATTAATTAAATAGATTATTTAATATATTTTTTACAATATATAAAGGATAAAAAACAAAAAAAGTCATAATATGACATAATAAAACTATAATATTCAACAATCATAGATAATTAGATACTATAATGTAAATACTCTCGTAATATTAGTGTACACATTTGTTTTTTAATTATTTATTTATTACATCAATTTAATTATAAAAAATGATAAAAAATATCTCATATACCAAAATCAACATCATTTATCACTTTTTTTTCCAAAAACCAACTTGGTATACCATTTTTTAAGGAAAATAAACCAAATCCGGTTTTCTGCACGGTTCCCCGGTTTTTGGCCGGTTTCCTGTCCGGTTCCCGGTTTTCAGCCGGTTATACGGTTCAATTCCCGATTTTTACCCCAGGCAGTTCTGGGGTTCATTTGGACCGGATAGGGGTCCGGTTCCCGGTTCAACCGGTTGAACCGGCCGGTCCGATCCGGTTTTGACAACCTCGTTAGACCAAGACAACGTTCAATTAGTTTGTAAAGATAAATCTTATTAAATTGTGAACATTCAATTCATTCTATTGACAAAAAGATCTTCAGCCTTTCGATACATAGTTTCCAATCGAAGACTAAGAGACTATATCAACAAACTCAATGAAAACCGTTATATTATTTCTCGTTGAAACTCAAAAGAAAAATAGTATCAGATTCTTTAATTTGGCTCATTTTTGTCCCATTTATAACTTGTACAATAAATTATAATTATTAGTGAGAAATATTTGTTCCGCACTTTTTATGTATAAGCGACAATTAGCTGTCCTTTTTTTATTTATGAGTGACAAATATTTAACTTGTGTTTTTTATGTACAAGTCACAAACATTTGTCCCATCTATGAGAATTATAAAAAAATTGTTCCATTTATAACTTGTACAAAAATATTTAATTATCAACGACAAATATCTGGCCCGTGTTTTTTTATGTATCAGTAACAATGATTTGTCCCTTTTTTATATTTTATATTTATAAGTGACAAATATTTATAACGTACTTTTTTATGTATGGGTGACAAATATTTGTCACATTATTTTAAATATTTGTCTCTGCAGTTGCACGCAGAGGATACCTGATTTATACCAAAAAAATATTTGTCACCCATACATAAAAAGGTACTAAATAAATATTTGTCTCATTTGTGTCAAAAAAAAATTGTCATGTGTTTTTTATATTTATTACTAGCGCAAATTCTAATTATTTTGTCATGTGCGAGAGAAGAGGTGGAGGTAAAAGAGAAAGTTGGAGAAATTAATTGTAAAATTTAAAATTCAAATTTAGAAGAGATGAAGGGAAGAAGAATGTGTAATGACTAATTTATCCTTTAAAGGTAATGAGTTAATTTTTTAGAAATGGATAGTTTAGTATTTTACCATGTGCTTTATTTGATTAGAGTTATAATATAGAGTAGATAGATAGATGTCCCGTTTATAACTTGTACAAAAAATTATAATTATCAATTACAAGTATTTGTCCTATGTTTTTTTATTTATCAATAACAATTTGTCCCTTTTTTTAATATTTATAAGTGACAAATATTTATCCTTACGGTGACAAAAGCTTGTCACTATTTATCATCAATTTGAATAGTCATTGACACTTCTGAGAGTCTAATTAAGAGTTTTTATAATGACATGAGTTAAAATTTCTTCAATGAATAAATAGGTCCTCCCTCTTTTTTTATAAATAAAATGATTAAAAGTGAAAGCGAGAGTAAAAATGGAAATGAAAATGTGTGAGAGAAGAGCATGGCAAAAGTGAAAATGAAAGTGAGAGAAATTTTAAATTTTAAAATTCAAATTTAAAAGAGATGGAGAGTAGAAGAATGTATGATAAATAGTATATGCTTAGAAAAAGTGATTTGTCAATTTTTAAATTTTATATTTGACATAAAATATTGTATGATATATATAAAAGCTTGACATATATAGCACTTATTTAATCTTGTACTCAGCATCACTACCAAAAAAAATCTTGTAATCAGCATATTATTACAATTTGAGTTTTGTGAATGAAAAAATTTAATTGAAAGAAGAGATTCAATTAAAAAATTCAGAACCCGTTTGTTACAGCTTATTTTTTTTAAAAAAATAATCACTTATGACAACATGTTATCCGTTTGTTACAGATTCTTAAAAAAATGAAAAGCTAAAAATAATCTAAAAACTGCTTAATATGAGAAGCTGTTTTGAGTAGCTTCTCAAAAAATCAGTTTTTTTAAGAATGATTTTTTTAAAATAAGTGATTTTCAGTATGTTACACAAACACAAAACAACTTCTTATTTTCTTAAAAATCTCTAAATTATTTAACAACAAAATCACTTATTTTTTAATCTGAAACAAACGGACGCTCAATCAAATTTTTGAGTTAAATATGTTTCTGTTACTTAAAAATTTGCAAACTTTGATTGTATCCTTACATTTTTCTTTGATTGTATTCTCTATGCAACTTGCCATGTACTCATACATCTTACAATTTATCAATGAATATAAGCTTCCCCTTTACATCACATGCAAATACAACTTGTTAGTACATATTATATATGCATGATAGATCATGGTCATGTGGCAATGAATATAAATCTCATACTTTGTGATCCCTATACCATGGTAAGTTAAAGAAAGGATATTTGGGAGCAGGTTGAAGCATTAACAATAAATTATAAAAGGCGTAATCGTGTTTCAATTCAATGAATTCAACTAACCTTTTCCCCTCTTCAATGTGAACACAAATTTATTCAAGATATTAATATTGTAAATACTGAATAATGAAGTAATGAACTGTTATCACCTTGCTGACATCATACAGTATGACACTATACCCCCGTTCCTTTTTTGAAAGGGATCTATCTGACTTGTATAAACAGATAAACTTACTTTATAGTATGATAAAATAATAAGTAATTTCAATCATTAATAAAACAATAATGATATTTGGATACAGATTTTAGACACAAATCAATTTACGCACAACATCAATTAACCAAGTTTTTTAGGTCGTTAACCAACCAGTATTTTTACTATTTTCTAGGTCATTGTCTAAAAACTTGATTAATTGATGTTAAAAGTTAGTTTGTATCAATTTTATGTCTAAAGTTGTGTCTAAATATCATTACTGTTAATAAAAATATCAGTAATTAGGGGTACTTTCACTTGAAAATTGACAGGTGTAGTGAGTAGTATTTCACTTTCTTACACATGCCTTCGGGTGAAGAAGTTTGCAAAGTTTGCATATAGTGAGAAGAGAATCTCCTATATGTAATTAGTCTAGGATTAGGATTAGGATTAGGATTAGGATTAATACACACTTCATTTTCCATACATATAGCATAACTATCAATATTATTCACTAGAATTGGGAGTGCGTGGCCAGTGTATTTTACACATACACATGTACACCTTCACAAACATGTTGTCGCCATCACCTTTTTTTGATCTTTCAAAACAACAACAACACAGTAAATGAACATGTCTGGCTAATAACTAGGTCCACCTAAGATTTCATGCTATGAATCTACCCTTCATCTCAGTCATCTCCTACTAACCCATGCTAGCTAGTACTACTACACAGACTTTTGCACTTTTATCTGCAAGTTGTTGCTTTATTTCTGAATGAATGATTTTCCTTCACAATCTGAAGCAAATTTGCTATCAGGCATTTTATTTTTTTCGTTCATTGAAAATGGATAAGTACTAAGCGAACTCAGTGACCGCATCTGGAAATTTTTATTAGTAAAAAAGTTAATTTATAATATTTTCTCAACAAAATATTTTGAATTTTTATTAAATACATAATTTTATTATAGAAAAATCTTAAAATACTTGAATATTTACAAATTATATAACTACAAAAAATCAAAGACTTCAGGAGTAGCTATATATAAAATAAGTAAGCTAACAAAATAGATCTCACAGATGGCGGACATTGCTAAAACAAAATTAAGGGCTCTTAGAGACTACAACCAGTTAAACTAACTCATAAGCGCAATGATGGATAGGTACAAACTTTAGCTCCCACTCCAAATTCATCTTATGTCGAATCTCTCTAACAAAACTCTTTCCCAAAACACGACTCGTTGAATCACCCTCAACGATAGAGTAAGCAGCATCAGAATCAACTTGAACAATGACTGATTTATAATCCTTAGCCTAGCACAACCTCAATCCTTCCAAAATACCCCCAAGCTGAGGATCCAAAGCAGAACATAAGCCAAAGAATTCGGCAAATCCACCGATCCACTCCCACAAATTGTTTCGAATTATTCCCCCACAATTAGCAACACGAGCTTCATGTTTAGAGGCACGATCAGTATTGAGACACCACCAACCAACAAGAGGGCGCTCCCAAACAAATCCAAATCTATCTTTTGTCATGAACCAATCCCACACCAACTGAACAAACGACGGAGGAGTACTCCCAAACCAACCTATAAATGAGATTCCAAGGGCGTGTTGATCTAGTGAAGTTCACTTCGTGAATTTCTTTATTCCTCCAACTCCACAGAGAATGACACGATGTAGCCAAATGGATTGTCACTCAAAATCAAGCAAATTCCAATTATCCGGGTTTAAATCAAACTCTATCTAGTGTTGAAGATTTCCGCCCAAAAAATTGCTACAATCAGAATTCTTCACAATCCCCATCCAAAGATTAGTCGCACGCGGACAATCCCTAAAGGCGTGAATAGTATCTTCAAGAACACCAAGGGAGTGATCATAATAACCATCACTCAAATGCATTCTGGCTTTACGGTGATTTGTGAGTAGTCTAACATGAATAAGAAGCCAAACCAAGGTTTTCACTCTCTCTGGGACACGCAAATGCCACACAGCCTTTCACGATATGATCGTAATGAAGTGATCACAATGAAGTTGGGATTTAAAGTGCATTAACTGCCATTTAATTGTAATTTTCCACGATATGAAAGATCCTGATTTAAAACCTAGCTATAATATTTGTCTAACTTCTTTTACTATAAAACTCTGAATTTTTTTCGAACTCTATCTAAATCGTGATTCGAGGGTTTTATATTTTTGCAGTATAACCCCAATGCGATTTTTTTATTCGAACTATTGTTGGCTATCCACGGAGTGCCTCAACGTTTTCAATGAAATATTAATCTCCGCTTGTGCTTAGACGCAAATTTAACACTGGTCAACATTGAGCTTGTCTCTGCGAGAATCGAACCAAGAGTACTTTAGGTCGACCTTCGTGTCCTAGATAGCTCAAGTCTTTGGGCAAACGGTCTTGGTTGACCACAATGAGATTATAAGTAAAAGTGCATCAACAACATTTAACTGAAATTTTCCACTCAATCAAGAATTGTGATTGAAAACCTTGCTGATTACTATATATTACACAATGTGAGCTAATTTAGCTGAATTGAAATTTTATTCTAAAAAAAACAAAAACAAAAAAGGATTACAAACCTAAACATGGTCTCAATCATTTAATTCCAAGAAAGGGTTCAAAGACATCATCAAAATCATGATCATACAACATATCAGGAATCAAATCTACATGATCTGAGTCAAGAGTTGATGAAAGATTATGCTTTTCTTCATCATCATCAAAAGTGAGCTCAGAAAGGTAATCATTAGGAGAAGATGAAGGAGGAGGAGTAATCTCTTCCTTGCATTCCCTTTTCACCGATGAAGATGGAATAGAAGATGAGAGAAAGGAACATTCTTGTTTGGTTAGAGATGGAAATGAGTTGTCAAAGCTAAGGAACATTGAAGAGCCAGAAGGAGAAATAGAATCCACTATGATCTCAGGGTTTTGCAAGTTTCTACATGTGTGGTGACCATAGTATGTTGTCTTGTGAAGTGGTGGATCCTCTTGAATTCTTTGCACTTGTTTTGTAGCTCGACAACCTTGATCATATTTGTGAGTACATCTATAGTAGTTCCTATAATTTCAATGCACAATAACATACTATGAGAAAAAAAATTAAATTAAGGACGGAAATTAGTGACGGAAAATATGAAATTGTATGACGAGAAAGTTTGAAATAGATTTTATTTAATAGAAGAACTAATTGATGTGTAGAATATATATATATACCTTGGGTATTTGGCATGGAGGATCGATTTTTGGCCATACTTTCTCCATTGATGACTATCTTCTGTTGGAATTTCAGATTCTTTCTCCCATGATTGTGAAAGTTTTCTGCATATACAAGAATTGCATAATTAGGTAAACTTTCTATATAACTCAAAACCATATGTTTTTACTGTGGTCCTTTATCACATGTGGATATGATGATAATGATGATGAACAATAATTGATGGGATCCAATTGTATGCATATATGCAAAGGACAAAAATAACCAAACTATATATATATCATTGGACTATGGTCAAATTATTTAGGCACTCATGAAATGATGGATACAAATTATATTTAATTAACTTAATCTATATGATAAAAGTTCAAATATCACACTATTAGTAAAGTTAAATTAAGGCAAGGTACAATTAAAGAAAAAAGATTAAGCCTGGATTTAGCCCAGATATGCAATTATACGGTCATTCATTTAGACCATCCGATCAAGATTAAACGATCTATATTTAAACTAGATCGACGGTCAATAATGATATCTTAGTGAATGAGTGTAGTAAACCAAATCTAGAAGTGATTAATTAATAATTAATACTACTATTTACCTTCTTTTGTGACACCCTCTTCGTTGCTTAACAACAGAAGTACTCTTGCAATTACTCTCTTGAGAGTCTTCAGATTTAGAACCATCTCTCAATTGAACATCATGGGATTCAGAAGTGGAATTGTTCAAGAACAAGAGAGAGTTACTAAAAGTGTTGAGCACCTCCTTCACAAGCTCCTCAGCAAATGGAGTTGTTGTTGGACCATTATTATGATCAATATCACCACCTTCATTGAGAACATATCTTAGTCGATTTGCAAGCTCACGCCCTCTTAATAATTCCTCAATTATCTTCCTATGAGCATCTCCTAGATTTTCCATTTTCGAATCTTAATTCTCTCAAAAACCTTGTACTTTGAGAAGGTTTTGTTTTGTCTCTCTCACATGAACACTGAGCTCTTATATTATATATATGGAAGTGTGTAGGTCTTGTATTATTATTGAGAGCAAAACAATCGACAAAAAACCAAGTTGTTGCTGTTATTTTTTTTAATTTGCATATGCTCCGAAATTGTAAGGAACCTTGGCACGAAAATTCCAACCCATTCAATCAGTAAAGGAAATTACCGAACGATAAAATGGCGCGTGTCAGACACAACGGTAGGATATGTGCCACGTTGGGTAGTGAATCTTACGAAGCATTGTGACGTCATCTTATTGCGTATGATGAGACGTCAGGACATACGTTGCGTTATTTGATTGGTTTTCAAGCGAGTAATAGTCGCTACTCGCTTAGCTGGTGACTACGTGAAAAGACGTATTTGCCCCTTACAGCGATTTATTGCAATTTAAAACATTGAGAGTACAGACAAGGAAAGGGTAGTTTAACAAATCTAATGCATAGTTGAGCTTGGATAAGGATCATATGATATCTGTCTGACCTTAATAAATAAACATAGATTAGAAATTTATATGAAATTAAAATTAAAGTCTATAATGTACGGTATGAGTTTTCATTACGAAATTTATGAGTTGAAATTTTTTATTTAAGTTTTCAAAAGTTGTGACAAATAAACTAATATTCAATCTTTGTCAAAAAAATTAATAATCCTTTTTTACAAAAATAATTATAATCAATTGCTACAATTTGTTACTGATAAAAACTGCTACATTTTGCTGTCAAAAAAAAAATGCTACATGTTGTTAACATAATGTGAGAATACGTCTTTAGTATAAATTATTTGATCAATTATTTAATATAATTTTTTTATTTTTCATATTTTATACACGGCTTTCGTATGCTAAGCTTATTTACAACAAATTTAACGAAAAACGTTTACATAGAATAATCCATGAATCACATTACAAGCTTTGCTGCCCATTATATAAAATAACAAACTTCTTGTTTCTTTCCAGATTTAAATTCAGCATATCTTTCGGTGCGACTTCCATGGTGTAACTTGATAGGTCTCCCACCGAGCATCACTTCGTATTGGAAATCAAAAAACTTTTATGAATTGAAGCTTCTTCAAAATGTGACTAATACTCAATATGTCACATACATGAATGAAGACTACTCTCATTTCTACAAATAGAGAGTCTTGTGGAGTTTTAAAGTATTTTGAGAGAGAGAGTGAGAGAGAGAGAGAGACTCTCTAATTATTGAGAGTGTAATCCTTTTTTGTAACTGAGCTGAGTGAGGCACTCGAGTTTGTAGAGGGATACACAATATGGAATTGGGTGAGAGTCCTTGTAATCTTATTTGGGATAAAGATATATTTTGTTGGGTGAAAATCATTGTAACCACGTGAATTATTGTGTGCTCTCTTATTTTGTTCTTTGTGTATGCATTCCCATCTAATTAAGATTCTTGATGTGTGCATATTTTTCCAACAGTGATATCAAAACTATGGCGGGGAACACACTAAAGTTTGATGAGATCTCGTAGTATAACAAGGTCTTGGTCAAGCCTTAGACGAGGAGGAGATCGACACGATGAGTACAGGTAATTGGAGCATAAATGATCAAAGGAAGGTCCTAAGTGCAACTCAATTAGATCTAGCTCCCAATATCAAATACAATGTGTTGAAGAAGACAACTCCAAAGGCTTTGTGGAAGAAGCTCGAGAGCATCTACGCTTGGAAGTGGCTAACCAATCACATTTCTTTGAAGATGGAGTCGTATCAACTCAAGATCGAAATGAGAGAAATTGTTCATGATCACATTAATAAAATCTGTGATGAGGAGCGGATTTTTTTGTTGTTAGCCTCACTATGAAGAAAGTCCTACAAACCTTTGGTTCAGACGTTGCTAGTAAGGAGGAGAACATTGAAGTTGGATGAGCTAACCACTACTTTTCGAGAAAGAGAAAAAATGATGAGAAATTAGAATATTAATGATGGAGATCGTGTACTAGTTGTGTGGGATTCTGAGTGCAGAAGGAGTCATTCAAGGAAACAGAGTGGTCCAAGAGGAAGATCGAAGTCCCAATCAAGCCCATGTGATATGAACAACATGGATTGTCACTTTTGTGGAGAGAATGGCCATATCACTACAAAAAAATTGGATATTAGCGAGGGAAATTTCCCTCGCAAAATGACCAAAATCACTCGCTAATGGTCATTTGCGAGGGAATTAGCGAGGGACCAGTTCCCTTGCTAAATCCCTCCTCGCTAATGGGATTAGAGAGGGATTTTGAATCCCTCGCTAATTAGCGAGGAAAATTTCGCTCGCTAATTCCCTCGCTAATGTCTGTGCAAATTTTCAAATTTTAAAATTTGATTGGCTTTTTTTTTTATATTTATTATATTTTTTTGAAGCTATTTATTATTATACTATTAATGAAAATTATATTATATTATATTATTAATTTTGTGGTTGTGTTGGTGGAAGTGGTGGTGGTGGTGGAAGGTGGAGAGAAAGAGGAAAGAAATTCGTAGGTGGTGATGGTGGTGTGGTGTCGTGGGTGGTGGTGGTGGTTGTGTGGTGGTGGTGTGGTGGAAGAAGGTGGAGAGAAGAAGAAGGAAGGGGGAAATCGTGAGAGAGAGAGGAGAGGAAGAGGAAAGAAGGTGGTGGTGGTCGTGGGTGGTGGTTGTTGTGTGGTGGTGGTTGTTGTGTGGTAGTGGGTTAGTGTTTGTAGGTGAGAGAGAGAGAGTAGATGAAGAGGAAGGGAAGGGTGAAGAGGAGAGAAGAAGAGTGAGGGTGGTTGGTTGGTTGTGTGGTGGTGGTGGTGGTGGTGGTGGTGGTGGTGGAGAGTAGAGGAAGAGGAAGGGAAGAGGAATGGTGAAGAGGAGAGAAGAAGAGTGAGGGTGTGTTGAGTGAGAAAGAAGAGTGGTTGTGTGTTTGTGTGGTTGAAACGGATTTAAGGAAAAAAAAAGTAAAAAAATTTGCGAGGGATTTTAATTCCCTCGCTAATAGTCACTTTAATTTGCGAGGGATTTAAAATTCCGTCGCTAAACTCCTTGATTTGCGTGAATTTGACTGAATTAGCGAGGGACCAATTCCCTCGCTAACCATTCCCTCGCTAATTCCCTCGCTAACGGTCAGATTCACGTTAGCGAGGGACCAATTCCCTTGCTAACCACCTTGTTTTTCGTGCTAAAATTTTCAAATTCCCGCCTCCACTTAGCGAGGGACCAGTCCCTCGCTAATGTTGAAAATTCCGTCGCTAACCATTAGCGAGGGACAGGTCCCTCGCTAATGTGAGTTTTAGCGAGGGAATCACATTCCCTCGCTAATTCCCTCGCTAAAGTCAGTTTTGGCGAGGGAATGTTATTCCCTCATTAATGTCCCTCGCAAATAAGCGTTTTTTTTGTAGTGTATGCAAGTAAGATACATACAAATGAGCAGGGACTTAAAGAAAGTAATAGAAATGAAGAAGGATGGAAACAACTCCCAAACCAATGTGATTAGGTCAATTGAAGATGAAATGGATCGAACAATAAGCTAAACCCTCATTATTTTTTTTTCATTAAGACCCTAAAATTTCATTGCCTAAGATTGCAAGTGTATTAATGATGATACAAAGAAAATTAGAATGTCACACATTAGTTATGCTAGACCCTCCATTAAATGAAACACAAGTTATAAGCTCAAGTAGCGTTTTGAAAAAGATACTATACGCTACTAAAAAATATTTTAAGTTTTTTTTTACGCAAAAAAAAAATTATTGTAAGTTAGTCATGTCAAATACTTACAAAAGGTTTATCTCCTATAAATTATCCGCTATAAGTTAACGGATTTACATTATCAAACTGAACCTTATAATAGATATAGATAGGAGTATGATAGGGACGCACATCTTGCAACAGCCAGATTTCCATTCCTTATTCATGGCCATGCACATGAACATCAGATTTAACTATTATCTTAACAGGTTAGTAAACCCCAACGTAATCACGTGCTCACCCTGAATAAAAGATTCTTGCACACATAACCACATTTTCTACTTTCGTATTCTCTTGAAATCATTGATTCACTCGTAGCTAAGAAACTAATAATCCTTGTAATATTTCTGTTGTCATGTATATTGTTTGAATTCTGAAATCGGGTCTCTATAAGATATTGAGTACAGTAAAACTTTATATGTAATTTAACTATTTGGAAATTACGCAATCAACCTTGGATTTTTTAATTTGAGGACAAGGAATCAAAACGTAAAAAATTGAATTTGAGATTTCTTTAACCGATAGAAGTTTCAAACAAACAAACAAGTCAAAGGTTGATAAATTTTAATGTGAATTCACCAATGTTAAAATATAAATATTAAGCCCATTAGTTGGGTAATAAGGCCCATTAGTTGGGTAAGGTCATTAGATAATAAGACCCATTAGTTGGTTAGTATATAAGGTAGATGGTACGCTCATTTGTAATTTCTCTTCTCATTTTGTAATATCTTACCACTTTCAATATAATAGATCTTTTTGGTCAAAAAAATATAATAGATCTTTAAAGTTTCTCTCTCTAATTTCTATAGATGTCATATTTTTCAACAATTAAAAAGCAAGTGTGAACTAATGAGAAATCGTGTTCTAAGATTCGATTTTGTCGTTTATTATGGTCAAGCCATCTACATTCTATTTCATTAAAGTATTACTATTTGGAGGGGGGAAAAAGTCACACGTCTAAGATCAAAATTCATCTTTTCTTTAGCTCAACTAGATGCTAGAATAAGTCGTTTGTAGAAAAGTTAAGCATCCTGTCTTATGTAAGTTTTGCATAAATATTTTGTTTTGAATTTTGTTTGAATATCTGGTGACATAAATATTATAAGAAAAAAGTGATTAGTAAGTATTAAGTAACAAAATGAGTTGGATTAAATGAAATTGACATTACATGAGATGTAGTGTTCATATCATTTTCTAGTAAAAAATTGTATATATTATTAAGTTCCAAGTATTCCTCCTCACTAGGGAGGATGGTGAGATTGTTACAAATCAAAGGGAGCTTGGAGAGGTGGCTTTGAGAGACAATGTGGAATAAAAAGCAGATGTTTGGGTATTTGAGAGACAGAATGTGGAAGAGAATTTAGCAGTGGTCGGGAAAGCATTTATCTAAAGCCGGTAGGGAAGTTTTAGTGAAGCCTGTGACTCAGTCTATCCCTACTTATTGCATGAGTACTTTCATGCTCCCAACCACTCTAGGGGAGGAGCTTGAGAGGATGATCGATTCCTTTTGGTGGGGGAGCAATCAAAATTCTAAGAAGGGCACTAATTGGTTGAATTGGGAAAAACTTACCATGAGGAAAGAACGCGGAGGTATGGGGTTCCACCACTTCTATGGTTTCAATTTAGCTTTACTAGGGAAGCAAACGTGGAAAATTCTGACCCACGTGGATACTATAGTTGGTCGCGTCTTCAAAGCCAAATACTTTCCGGATAGTGATTTCATGGGTCTCGCTTGGGCCATAATCCCAGCTATGTATAGCGTAGTATCTACTCTTCCCGGGTGGTGGTTAATTTGGGAGCAATATGGAGGTTGGGTAATAGAAACAATGTTTCGGTGTGGAAGGACCCGTGGCTCAAAGGAAGGAAAGAAGCTTATATACGTTCTCCTATTGTGGGGGGAACGGAGAATCTAAAAGTTGTTGATCTTTGGAATGGTACGAAGGATGGTTGGAATGACATGGTGGTCGACTCTATCTTTAATAACCACGAAGTGACACTTATCAAGAAGATGGCTCTCCATAATTTGGAAGAGGAGGATAAGATTGTGTGGTGGAAAAGTTGTAATGGAGTGTATTCAGTTCGATCCGCTTATTTTGGGATAATGGAGGACCTTATTGATAGTTCTCATCTCCGTGTGTCGGGCAATTGGATGCAAATTTGGCGTCTAAAAATACCTCCACGTGTTAAGATTTTGCTTTGGCGATTAGCGCGGGGGTGTTTACCAACTAGATGCAACTTGTCTAAACGTCATGTGCCTTGTGATGAAGTGTGTTCTTTGTATAATAATGATCCTGAATCTGATTTACATTTGTTTTTTCAATGCTCACAGGCTTTACAGGTGTGGCAAGCAACAGGTTTTGCTGATGTTGTCCATCGGTGCATGCAGCAGAATTCTGGCTTCTCAAATTGTTTTTTCAACTGCTGGATGAGTTATCTAATGAACAAAAAAAGGCATTTGCAATGGCTATTTGGGCTATGTGGAAGAAAAGGAATGACAAAATATGGGAGGGCATTGATAGACCAGCTATGGTGGTTCTTCAAATCGCGAATGAGCAGCTACATGCGTGGGAAATTGCGAGGAGAAATCAGCCTACACATAGTGCAGCTGTTCCTCAAACTGATGGTGTTCAATTGGCATGGAAGAAACCGGCAGCAGGTACCCTCAAATGCAATATTGATGCGGCGCTATTTGATTCCGAAAACAAGTATGGCATAGGTATGTGTATTCGGGATGAGAATGGTAGTTTTATGGAGGGGAAGACTATGTGGTTTGAAGGCACTCCGGAACCTCAAGAAGCGGAAGCAATGGGGCTATGGCAAGCATTGAATTGGTTGAAGGACTTAGGCATGGAAGCAGTAGGCATTGAGACAGATTGTATTTCAGTGGCTAATGCGGTGAATAAAGCGTCGTCCAACAATTCTGATTTTGGTGTTATTATTTCCCATTGTATCAAATTTATTTCTCAATTTTCAAGCTATAGGATTAGCTATGTTAGGAGACAATCCAATCTTGTTGCTCATACTCTTGCAAGGGCATCAAGATCCTATGCTAGCTCCTTTTCTCATTATATTGCTCTTTTGTCGGTAACAAACATTATTGATATTGAAATGACACAAGTTTGTTTTGGTCAAAAAAAATAATATTCCTCCTCAAAAAAAGTTCCGAGTGTTCAATTTTTAAATTAAGATCCTAAATAAATTACTGAAGTTCAATTTTTTTTAGAAATTGATACTTCAATGAATAATTTATTTTAGCATAAATTACGTGCCTACTGGTATATAATTTATTTTTTTTAAGCAAACTGGTATATGAATTTATCTGAAATTTAATATGCATAATAATATAAAATAAAATAAAAAGGTATCATATTAATGTTATGTTTGTTAAATTTGCAACTAAAAATTATAAATGTATAAACATCGAAAACTTGTTTGTCTTCTTATTTTAAACAATTCAAATAATCCCACGTGGTGTCAATCCATTATATTATATCCATCCCATACTCATTGTTATATCCTCCCCATTTCGTCTTTCGTTTGTATCAAAAAAAAATATCCACCTCATTTCTTTTAATCAATTCAAATAGGCTTAAATATGTTTTTTGTCCCTGCAAATATAGTCGTTTTTCAAATAAGTCCCTGCAATTTTATTTTTTTATATAAGTTCCTACAAATTCGTTTTGTTTTAAATACACCCTTCTGTTAGTGTGTCTATTAGTCTCTGTTAATGAGATGCTGAGTTGTCAAAAATAATCCTACTTGGCTTGCCACATATTTTTTTATCTTTCTTATTTATTTTAAGCCAAAACATATTAATTTCTAAATGTCAATTAGGGTTCCACCATCACCAAGACACCAACCCTCCACCGTCAACAAGCCTCCAATGTCAATCCACAAATTGATTTTAATGTAATAATAATAGGGACCTGGAAAAGATTGTGAATTGTGGCTTCTGATTAAGCCCAATCATCGTCACCATCAAAGTAGGAGTGGGATTGAAAAGAAAGTAAAAAAATGGAATTTGAGTACTGTTTAGGTTGTGAAGAATAGATAGAGAAAAGGAAGAAGGTGAATCAAAAGAGTTTGAGCTCTGAGTCGCTAATTGATTATAGGGAGGAGAGATTGAAGTGCCAACCAAAACTAGGTGCCAAATACTTCTCAGCAAAAGGAACAGAGAGAAATGTTTTGAACCTCCGAGTTGATAACATGTGTTGGAGGTAATAGCGTTCCATTTCTTTGCAACAACGAAAATACCTTACCCGTTGGAGGGATTTCGAATCCGTGCAAGGCTTCTGTGAGAGGGATTTTGAATCAAATCTGTGGGTTTTCGTCTCTGTTTCTCTGCACCTCACCTCTTTTCTCTGTTTCTCTTCATCTCGCATCAATCTCTTCTGTGTTAGTGGGTTTGTGTTTGGTGAAGATGGAGAAGAGAGATTATGGTGCTGGGTATTGATTTGGGATTATAGGTTAGGGTGTTTATTAAGAAAAAGGGTTGGAGAAGGGAGGTTGAAGACAATGATGATGTGTAATTCCAACTCAGATTTTAAAATAAAAGAAAAAATGAAAAACAATTACACATCAGAACCCATACACATCAGCATTTTTGTAACGGAGTTAATAACAGAAGAACCGATTTAAAAAAGTTTGATTTTATAGGGACTTTTTCAATAATATTTTTTTGTAGGGACTTATTTGAAAAACAGTTATATTTGCAGAGACGAAAAACATATTTAAGCCATTCAAATATAACCTAATATGTATGAAATGAATTGGCCAACTAAGACAAAGGCTCGCCTGCATTTCAACATCCTTTTCTTTGGTCAATCAGTCAAACATTCTTTGAAAAATTAAATACCCACTGCAAATTCAAACTTCAAAGAACGTTTTAAGGACCGAGACTTCCACAAATTTCTTTTTCCACACTACCTCAAGGACCTTTCATATTCAAAATATGCATCTTTAGTCAAACTTGAGTTGACTGGTTAGAGTTCAAACAGTAATGGAATTCAAACTTCAAAGAACGTTTTAAGGACCGAGACTTCCACAAATTTCTTTTTCCACACTACCTCAAGGACCTTTCATATTCAAAATATGCATCTTTAGTCAAACTTGAGTTGACTGGTTAGAGTTCAAACAGTAATGGAATTCTAGTACTTGTAAATCACAGCCAATGGATGAAGATCGGATGAAGCGTGTTCTTCGGTCAATAAATTATTTGACTTAAAATACAACTCCGAATTCGGACCATCTGATCTTCATCCAATGACCGAGATTTGCAAATTCAGTGACTCACAATTTGGGTCCTACACACACACAAAAGGCAATGCAACAAGGAGCAGGGCTGTAAAATTTACCTTTTTCTTTCATTTCACCCTTGGTCGAGACATTCTCTTTTTGAAGGCCCTTTTTTCAATCAAACCTGATTTTTTACAGAGATATAATACACTTAATTACAATCTATGCTCTCCCCCACACCCCTCTATAGACCCCCCCTCAATCATTATCGTGTTTCCAGTGTCCCACTGATTAAATTCCACCCGCATCAAATTGCTGGATATGCCTTAGTGTCTGAGCCTCTTCCAACCTCCATTTTCTATTTAGTTTCCTGATTCGAGGCATTTTAAAAATCAGCAAGCTAATTACTAGCACTGGACTCGTAGTTTGTCATGTGCTTCCCCCAAGACATTCAGTTACTACCTAGAACGCCCTGCATTTGTCTTACATCAATGCAATCTGCTTCTGTAACTCATCTACAGAAATCAGAACAGAAAAGATCAGGACAAAGCACAAACAGCTTTCAACAAATGAATACAGCAATCTCTTTTCTGGCACATCATGTAGGAGTGTGTGCATAACATTATTCACTATGCATCCATATATACACAGAAACACAAACAATGATACATTGCTTACACTTGTGCGACCATAAAAAAGCACTCAGCGTCAAAATTTCTAAAGAAACACCAACTTGCAGAAATATTCATAAACAGGTCCAGTTCAATACAAACAGTGATAATCAGACCAAAAAACCATAATCCAAGCAAAGCCAATTGCTTTTATTGGATTGGTTTTCATGTTCAATCCAAACTTAACTTAATCCCACATTAATTTTAACCAATCATAAAGTGAGTGTTGGAGTGGAGAGCATGTAAAAGAGTGTTGCTAGCATTTCTCATAAAAGCACAAGTGATACTCTTCATTAAACCAACCTTATGTTCTAATTGCAAATTATACCTACCATGATGACCGCATTTTTTACAAGTAAACAATCTTCCAGTACCTCTAATAGAAGGTTTATGCTCAGGGCCACATAACCTCTATATTCTAAAACCTATATTAAAAGCATTAAAATTAGCTTCTTAAGAAGGAATGGGAAGTCCTACCATTGAAAGATCTAACTCACTTGCGACAGGTTTATGGCAACTTTAAAAGCTAAAATTAAGTTATTCTTGGCTATGGACAACCACTAAAACAAGGAACTAATGTGCATAAAATAATATTACAAATCCGGAAGAAAACAAAACGTCCACAATAAAATAATAAATAGAGTAGAGAAGCCATGCCCTTACCCGGTCACTTACAAAACCAACTGCCACAAGAGTGCATTGGCATGGACAAATATAGGGGAAGCCATTTCAATCGAGATTTTAGTTCCTATAAGTGACACAAGAGTAACACAGGTTAACTGGAAACTTGTTGCCTTGACTGCAATCCATCATGTCGTTTTCTCATTAACTCAGATTCTCTGGCTATCTGGATATCGGAAGGCCAGAAGATTTGATAAACAACTTTGCAAGTAAAGCGGGGTAGCAACGCCACGATTATTATGAGCAAAATTGTTATCCAATATGTAGGAGACCTCGCAAGATGATAAATTGTCCTGCAATGATTTTAAAGAGTGTTTATATTATAAGTATGGTACTGTTGTATTTACAATGCAGAACACTTCTTTTAGCACAACTGTAACTAACCAGTAATAAGGAAAAGCAGGTATGGAATCCAATATCACCATGCAACCATATGTAATGATTATTGATCCCCACACAGCAATATGAGTAATCAATACCCAACGGTTGATGTCCATAGCAAGGTGTGCATTAACAAGGATAACAACTGCAATTGTCCACAAACTACCCATGCTCCATATATCAATTGAACTATCCTTGTAGGTCAACAAGGGTGTGAAAAAGAGAACAAGGCTCTGCCATACTGTGTCAAGCATTGTGATCCAAAATAATTTCAGATTGTAAGCTTCGTGCCTGTAACCAGAACCATACAGTTTCGGATACTTCAAGAGTGTCCTACTACTCAAGTCTTTGTCCAAAATACCAACAAAAATAGTAGGTACAGATGTGTATAACACAGAATAGAATACACTACTCCAATCTGTCAATGCAGAAGTCGTAGAAAAAGCCGTGCATAATATATACCTACAGACAATGAAGACAAAACATTAAAATGATTAAAACCTCATAAAACCTGCGATTAATATTAAAATCTAATAACTTCTTTGAGCCCAAAATTTATGATACACCCTACATACTACACAATTCAAGAAGAATAGCAATGGCATAAAGAGCAAATAAATATATTATTTTCAGACATGCCGACACTAGAATATACGAGTACACAAGCTAAAATATGCAACAACGACGATGACCAAATCTTTTCCCACTCCCACTAGGTGGAGACACCAGTTAAAATATTGGCAGAAAAAACTGTCAATTATCTGTTTGTAACCGGTCATAAGCAGAAACAATGAAAACCACATGTTTGTTTCAAGACTTTGCCTAAATGACTGAAAGATGTGGGGAAAAGAAAGAAATAATGAAAGAGAAACTCAAACACGAGGAAAGTAACTGTAAAATCCAAAGAAATGAATACATACCAGAATAACATCAACACAAAGACAGCATTGCGGTAGAAGTTGTACAGAACTAGATAACCAACACGCTGATAATTCCAGTGCCCATGAACCAGAAGTAACCTTTTCAAGAACTGAAATTGTCCCATAGCAAAGTCTGATGCCATCACTGCTTGGCGTCCTTCCTGCCCACATATTCCAACACCAACATCTGCCATTTGGATCATTGACACATCATTGGCCCCTGTCAAAAAGTATTCAAAATAAAATGATTAAGTTTATATCAAGTGAAATCTTACTTTTTAAGAAGTGCATCAGGCAATACTAGCTGAAGCTAGATGTCCAGCATATAGGCAAATCATTATCAACCATCAACTAGGTACCCCATGAGTATCCAATGCAAATAATGGGAAACTTAATGCTATTATAAAGAACTTACCATCACCTATGGCCAGTGTCATATCATCTGTGCGGCTCTTTATCAGATCAACAATTCCAGCCTTCTGCAACGGTGCAACACGACAACACAGCACAACCTTGCAAGAAGTTGCAAGGTCAAAAAGCTGTTGAATAGAAAAAGGAAATCAGTATATATTTACCCTCAAGTTTTATTTAACTCAAATCTGAAGCAGTAGTATATGCACCAATAACACCTCAAACAGAAAAGACAAGTTTTAGATGTCCAATAAACATAAATATTCTAGAAAGAAAAAATCAAATGGGGAAGGATAATTTTACCTCTGACTCCAGTTCTTTCTCCAAAATATAAACCAAACTGTTTCCATCAATTATGAGTGCCAATGGAGTACTAGTTCCTTCTTCCTTTCCCGGATTCCACTCGGGCAAGCTCACTGACTTTGAACCATTGGGAATATCAATATCACCCTGCCCTGCATTGGTTTTGTGCTTCAGATTCTGATGCCCTCTACTTGAAGAATTGACACCATATTTGGCTATAGCATCACCCAAAAGATTTCTGCATTCATCCTCTGAAGTGCCATTTATAATAATCTGCTGCATATCTTCATTGAGAAGTTTGCAGGAAAGACCAATTGAAATTGCAGTCTCTTGTTTATCACCTGTAAGAACCCAGACCTTGATTCCAGCTTGCCGCAGGCATTCAATGGCTTCTGGTACACCCTCTTGTAGCTTGTCCTCAATTCCAGTTGCTCCAAGTAAATTTAAATTGCATTCTATAAGAGCTGCTGTTTGACGTAGTTTAGTAGCTCTGTCAGTCAATGAAGTGCTTGCCTCTCCATACCTGCTTTGCCACTCCTCAAGTTCAGCATCAGAAAGATTTCTAGATGCAACTACAAGAGTGCGCAGACCTTGTGAAGAATATTCACTTAAATGGCTATGAGTTGCATGCAATATGCTATTGTTGCTCTCACTGCCATCTGACAAAATGCTAAACATTGAAGTATCAGCGCCTTTGACTAGCACCTTCACAGAATTGTCAGGAAACCGAATAACAACAGACATTCTCTTTCGCACGCTATCAAACTCATGCAGGCCCAATACGTCCAACCTAGACACCAGAGACAATAAAGTTACTGAATAATAAATAACATACAAAGTACTAAACTGAACTAGAACATCCAAATTCCAATGTATATAATACACTTCCATAAAACACACATATCTAACATTGTTTAAAAAAGCATAAAATGTAGTACCCCACGAAAAGGAAGTCACAATCTACCTGAGTTTGTCACCATTGATGTCAATAACAATATGTCCAGATGTTCGCTCAAAAAGAGTATATCCATACGCAGAGGCCGCAGAAACTAGAGCTTGTTCATCAGGAGATTCTCCTTGGTAATCAATGCATTCTACATTTTCATTTGAGTCACTTGTTCCACAAACAGAAAATCCACTATCACTGAGTATAGGGATCACAGTATTACAAGCAGCCAATGTAAGAAAAAACTCGTGAGCAGCAATTCTTTCATCTCTATTTGAGTCTGTCCGCAACAAGGTCAACAGTTTGGGATCAACTGCAATTTCAGATTTGATCTTCCATCTCCGTTTAGGAATAACAGGTGCTGCTGCTCCTGCGAAACATCGTGTAAAAGACTTGTGAAAAGAACTAGAATTGATTAGAAGCTTACAGATGGTTTTTGATAAGAACTCACACAGTTGACACATTCAGACTCAAAGCAAGATGGAGAAATATTATAGTAGAGCGTGGCAATTTCATCAAATAAGCATGCAAGCAAAAAAAAAATTGTACCAAGGGACCATCAACCAACCCATAGGAAGCTCTTCACCTCAGACAATAACTATAAATAGGGCTTTAATATTCACATTTCACACAGCATTATCACTAGGTCAATCACAGGATCAATTAGAAGTAATAGAATAGAAAATGACAACCAAAAAGCACATATTATAATGGAACCCACACTCATCAAACTTTCCAGCAACATAACCATTACCAAAAACCAAAGTAGTCAATAAGCATAATAAGTAATAACTAATGCATTTCTCAGTTTTTATGAGTAATCAATTCTTTTCATAATCTCAAACCCATAATATTAGGCAATTCAGTAACAAGAATCTCTAACTGCAATGAAAAGATAAGAGGTAGTGGCATTGCACGGCAACATTAAGCAGTCTAATATTACATAATGATCTCAATAGCACTGAATACCTGGATTATTATCAGGCATAAACAAGGAACTCCCATAATTCTTCCCATGTACACTAGCCCTGTGGAATTCCATCTTGTTTTCAGTTAGTGTTCCTGTCTTGTCTGAAAATACGTAGCGTATTTGACCCAGATCTTCATTTATATTTAATGATCTACACTGAAACCTTGAACCGGAGCTAGAACAATACATATCCAAATCTTCAATCATGAAGTATGACTGACCCAATCTAACCAACTCCATTGTGATGTAAAGAGATATCGGTATCATGATCTGAAACACTATGATAGAGCTCAAAAATGAGAAAAACGTTTCCATTGGTATCCCATAATACTTGTATTTCTTTCCATTATCTGGGCCATTGTTTAAGTATAATTTTCTGTAGTAAGGCAAGGTTTCAAGCTGGTGCTCGTGGCGTACCAGCCAAAGACACATCCCAATGGCCACAACCAAGCACATTATAAAAAGGAAAATTGACAACCAAAGGGTTTCCCTATTCATATACGCTTCCAATCTGCTTCTCTTTGAAGGAGAAGCTGCACTGTTCAGCATAGCCTTTGTTTCCTGTCCCGCGTAAACCACAACACCAATTATCCAATCCGTGTTCTTCAATTGGCAACCGCGCAGGACAATGTTGGACTGGCTAAGAGAAACCTTATGTCCATTGAACTCCATATTGGCCGTGAACTCATAAATATTCCTATTTGGCTGCTCGCATCTAATAAACCCAGAAACATCACAAGCCTCCGATGAAACCGCAGACGAAGTTTCCTGCCTAGCATACCTCGTCTTCAAATTCGATTCTCCATCCAAATTCATTGTCTGAATATAGGCAAGCCCACTCTGATCACTGGTCCCCAACAAGACCATATCAGCAGGAATTGTCTCATCAGCAAAGATCTTAACAACCTCACCAGCCTGAATCTTTTTCCATTTCTTCGACCTGAAATCCCCGGACAGAAGAACCAGAGACTCTCTGTTGTTCTCATTGCGATCTGACCTGTGTCTCCTCCAATCCTCATACCCATCCTTAATAGCAGTAACACAAAGCACAAACAAAAGTGGAAAAAGCGACACGGTCCTCCCAAAAACAGCCAAGGGAGGAAGCTGATTTAGTGCAGCAATAGCAAGGAAATATAAATAAGCAACCCTATGAAACTGAATAAATAAATTCTTGGGCAAAAACGTAATAAACGTGTATCTGCTAGTTCGGATCTCATTCCCAGTAAACTCATACTTATCATTTGTTTTCTTAGGATCATTTATAAAGATCAACCTAGCACTATCTTCGTGTAATGCTTGTTCATCAAACTGCACACTTTTATGACGAATCCTGTGAGCTGAAGCTGGTTGTGGTGGTGCTGTGGAAATTTCAAAGGGCAAAGTACTAGTACTGCTATCGTGTAATTCCATTACACCCCACGATCGCAGTCGACCCCTTTCCCGCGAGGGGCATTCCAAAGGGAACTGCGACTCAGGGGAATGGAAATCTGTTGAGGAAATCGAAATGCTGTTGCTGCTGTTGTTATTGTTGTTGAATGCAGAGTGGAAGCTGCAATCTTTAGCCAACACAACGTCCCGGAGATGAGGGCGATCGGAATCGGAGATGATGGAAGGTTGGACAACAACGTCGTCGGATAATAAAATGCGAGATCCTGTTTTACGGTGGCGGTGGTAAATCACCGGAGGTGGAAGATCTGGATCCGAAAGTAGTGGTTGATCAGAACTCATATAAAGTTCTCCATCCACATTGGAAAAACGTACAAATTCACCGGAAATCAATTCTATTCAATTCAATTCAATTAATTACCACAACGCCTCGGTTCTTCCCTGAAATTCGATGTCGGCAAAATTGAGCATTATTCGATTAATTCAATAAATAAAACTGAGCATTTATAAAATTAAAATTAAGATCGAAGAAGAAGAAGAAGAAGGAAAGGAATGAAAGGATAATTTGATTGATGAAATTGTAAATTGTAACCCTAATAATGTAGGGTTGTAACGTACGAAAAAATGAAAAATGAAAAATGCGAGAAGGAGAAAGGGGAGAACCTGAAATGTTCAGCGCAGAGCAGGGAGGAAGAGAGAGAGAGAGAGAGAGAGAGATCAGATGTTGGGATTTGGGTTTGGTTGAAAGGGAAAGGTGGATGAGGATGAGGGCATTGTTGTCTTGTGCTGTGTTGCAACTTGCAATGGAGGAGTTGGCAGAGAGAGAGAGAAAGAAAGAAAGAGAGAAAATCGGAATGAATTGGAGAGTGAGAGTGAGAGAGAGAGAGAGAGGAGCGGTGAACCACCAATCCAATTCCTTGCTTTGCTTTTTCCCTTTCCTTTCCTTCTTCTTCTCTCTCCCTCTCTCTCTCCCCTCTGTTTTCTTTCCCTTTCTCGTTTCTTCCCTTCAACGGGCCACCACACCAACTAATGCCATTACTCTCTCTCTCTCTCTCTCTCTCTCTCATTTTATCATTAATCAAGACCGTGTTTGGATAAACACCCTACTTAAGCGCTTATAGTATAGCCTTTTATCAAAAAGGAACTGATGTATAAGTTATTATGATAATAAAAGTAAAATAATAATAATAATAAATAAATAAATAAAGTAAAATAATAATAATAGACTATTTTTTATAAGCTATTCTTGATAACTTATGAAAATCAACTAAAAGTAACTTATGAGCATGTCGTAAATTGTTATATAGACTCTCTCAAATAGTCTCATGAGTGTTTATGCTATTAGATTCTTGATAGTTTGTGAAAATCAACTGAAAATAACTTATGAACATGTTTATATAAAATATCTCAAAGTTGGGCTAGGATGAAATATTTAAGGTAGTGAGTGGGTTAGGAACATTGAAAGTTGGGTTAGTATAGACAAAGACTATTTGATTTTAGAAACATTTAACCCAACTTTCAACGTTCCTAGTTCACTTACTACCTTAAATATTTCATCATATAGATTGTCGTGTAAGTAAGTTATAGCTTAATTTCCAGTGAAACGATTAACTTATTGACTGTCAAATCAATTGATTGTGTTTTTCATGATTCTACTTGTGAGGAATTAGGCATTCTTGTGTGTCCTTGACTTGGTAAGCTTGTATGATTCGCATATCTCCTCAAGCGACTAAGTTATGGGCCAAATGGCTAATTGTTCATTAGCTGACCATATTCTCTATAACCATATTTCTAAATAAATGGGTATCCATGCACGTCCATACATAGGTCAGCTTATAATGTTAGTGGGGGGATGAGAGAATGTTGGCTTCCTAGATTTGAACCCGATACCTTCTTCTTGCACTCCTTTAGTGCACACCTTCGATATCCCTTAGCTCGCCAATTAAGCTACCTACTTGGGATGTTAAAACTCACTAAAATGAATAATTAACCACTAAAATTTTAATGGAGTGGGTGTGTTATGACCCAATTTAAGTCACTTTTGGCAAGAACTCTTCCGTTTGAGTGGAACTAAATTAAGAATGTCATCGGCTTATCACCCACAAAGTGATGGACAAACTGAGATTGTCAACAAAGCTCTACAACAATATCTTCGTTGCTTTGTTTTTGAGCAACCATCTAAATGGGGTAAGGTTCTTCATTGGGCTAAGTGGCATTATAATACCACTTTACATTCTTCTACTGGTCAGCCTCCTTACACTGTGGTCTATGGCAAGCCTCCTCCTACCTTGCCAAATTATATTACGGGCTCTAGCACTGTGGAAGCTGTGGAAACAACTCTGCTCAACAGAGAAGCAATCCTGGATACTGTGAAGACTAAATTGCTTAAAGCTCAACAAGCAATGAAATATTATGCTGATAAGAAAAGGCTGCCTCGTGCATTTCAAGTTGGAGACTTAGTTTTTATCAAACTAAGGCCTTACAGGCAGAGTTCCTTGGGTGTGCAACGCACCCTAAACTGTCCAAGAGGTATTATGGTCCATTCAAATTAATCAAAGCTGTTGGTGATGTTGCATTTGAAATGGAATTGCCTGCTGCTAGCAAAATCCACCGAGTTTTACATGTTTCTGAGCTGAAGCCTTGTAAAGATCCTGCTGCCATTCCTCTACAGTTACCTCCTAATTCTGCGGAAAATTCTCCCCTGGTTCAACCCGTAGCTGTTGTAAATTGGCGCTGCAGAAATAATGTGACTGAAGTCTTGATACAATGGGCTGGTTTATATCCTGAGGATGCCACTTGGGAGAGTCTTGAAGAAATGAAGAAGTTGTATCATTCTCTAAACCTTGAGGGCAAGGTTTCTGCCCATGGGAAGGTAGTTGTTATGACCCAAAATGAAGATGACCATGGTAAAGAACATCCAATTCCTCAAGTGAGGGATGACAATTATGAAGACCATCCAATTCCTCAAGTGAGGGCCAAGAGAAACAAAGTCAAGCCCAAGTGGACAAGAGACTATGAAATGCAACTTAAATGAGCCCATGATCATTAGAAGATTCTAGTATCTATATTCCCATTTTGAATGATTTGTCTTTTTCCTTATTGTATGACTCATCAATCATTAGGATGTTGAGGATAAGAATGACAGTTGTCCTAGGCTAGCCACAGTTGTCCTTAGGTCATTATATATGTACTCATGAATGAAGGGAATGATATGAAGAAATTAATGAAGAAAGTATTGTGCCTGTTCAGTGTATTACGTAATTGTTTCCTATTGCTTTGCTCTCAATTTTTTTTCCCTTTCCTTATTTTCACACACAGAAACCTAGACCAAATCCCTAAAAACTCTCCTTTCCCAAATCCTCACAGGGTGCACGTTTTTAATTGTTTATCCCTTGATTTCATGTGGTCATCGCCATGGTCACGATTCAAAACCACATTTAACCTTCATTCCAAATATTTAAGAGAGATGTCAAGAATATCTTGTAGGCCTTAATCAACAACCACACAAGCCCATTAAGGCCATCTAACACCCTCCAACCCATATAAACTTAGTCACTTAGTAGCCACGTTCAATTGATTATGTGTTAGCTGGTTTTGCATCGGTTGATTCTGCGTCAACTAATCATGATCCCCAACTACATGAGCCCTACTCATATTTGGTCTATTAGATCTTAAACAACTTATTTTGTGATATACTTGACCTGGAGAAAGTCAGTCTAGATTTAGTTGGTATTAATTACAATTGATCAGGAGTCAGTTGACTCGGAGTTAGATGGTCTAGATTTAGGCATTCTTAATTGCAACTGATTAGAAGTTGGCTAACCTAGAGTCGACCGATTTGGATTTAGCCGATCTCAATTACAACTGATTAGGAGTCAGTTGATGATCTGAGGTGCACAACACCTCTTTCTAGAGTCTTTCTATGAATTCAACACCTCTTTCATCCTTTTGTTATTTCAAATTCATCAAGCCAACTGTTGTAACTTCAGGTTGAGATTGGTAAAATCGATAGGTAAGGATGAATACAAAATAAATTTTCCCCAATAATAATAAAGGAAATAATTGTAACTTATAGCATTCATTCTAATTAAAGCAGTAAATCTGCCAATATGTTTCATGGTAAATATGTTGAATTTTTTTAGCATACTCTTTCTTTGGAAGAATTTGTATTGTGAATAGTGCTACTTCTACTTCTATTCTTATTGTTTCCGTTGTGTCAAAAAAATTATTCTTATTGTTTCCTCGCGCAACATGCTAATATTGGTGAACAAGGAGAAGTAAAAGGGTGTTAACAGAAACAAACTTTGGCCCAGGTTTTACTTATTTTTGGTAGAAATATAAAATTTTGATAAAATAAAGAGTCAAATATGTTTGTGTTTCCCATAAAATTTGATTTTTTGTTTTAGTTCTTAAATAAATTCACCTATTTTTTGTTCTCCAAGTTTTTTCTGTCGACAATTTTAGTCTCTACTATTAAGTATTATGTGATGTGTCAAACGATGATCACGTGACATTACTGCATACATGAACACATCTTAACGTGTTGGCACCTGTCTCAAATGCCATGTCGCACATAAACAAACATATAATAAAATATAAATCCATACAAAAAATACTTATAGAAAACTCAACCCATTTTGATAATTTATACTCAAAAAAACTTTTTGACCCACCAATTCAAACAAAATGAATTGATAAAATTCATTTATACAGTGAACATATCTAAAATCAACTCTACAAAATCAATTATTGCAAAATCAATTTTCGTCACCAAAGATTCAAACATACACTATTTTTTTTGGTTAAAATAGAGAGAATCTTTTCCATTTCTAATGGTGCAGTACTATTATCTTTTTCAGAAAGTTCTAAATATATATATATAGTTATCAATTACAGTTTTTTGTATTTGTATTTGTTTATTTATTTTATGTTATTGAAAAAGAAAACTCTTATTACAAATATATTTATTTTTTCCTTTGAAAATGCTGATCTCTGCAAACTTGCAGATATGGGTCACTATCATGTCAGATACCAATCTCAAACTGTGGTGTGTGTCAGCAGTGATGACTCGTCTTAAATGGGACATGTGTTCTTTTGTCTAAGTTTCCAACCTCTGCATGCAAGGCAGGTTCATCAGCATTCAGCAGCTTACTCACTCACTCCTTTAGTCCTTTTCAGTTTTCACTGTGCAATGCAAAACCTGTCTTACCCAAATTTCATCTCATCACCAATTCATCTTTTCTTATTTTCTGTGCTAGTTTTCTGTCAAAATATAGGACAAGATCATATTAAAAAAAGCTATAAAGAGTTACTTTCATGGGTAACTTGTTTCACATAAAGTTGCTCATAGTTATGTTATTTATTGAAAGGTCCTTGAACAATAGTTTGTTTGATAATTGGCTCTCTTCTTTTTCAATTCCATTTTCTCTCCTAAAAGTTAAAGTTCCCCATTTCAGTTACCATCAGAATGATGAGCAAATTATGAAGTTTAACGCTAAAAACACTGAACATGATAAGTTGGTTCCCAAAACCTATGGGCTTGGCTTTGAGTGTGAAATTGACTTGGTTCCAATAAGTTTATGATCATACATCCCATCCCAATTTAGCATTTGGATTGTTTGGTGTACACGCAATAAAAATGGTGTTGAAAAGGATACAAAGTTCAACTCACACACTTTGGTTTGCCAAGTTTCCCTCTTTGTTAACCTTATGGGAATTAAATTATTATTTCCTTTTCTGGGAATCTAAAACTCTTTAATATCCTTCTGAAATGTTGACCCTTTTCGCAAGTGCTTATGTCAGTAGATAAGTCTAAATAAGCTAATACAAACGGGCCTTGTTGAAGAGAATAATTAATGTTCATATTATTTGGCCAAATTGAAAGGGGAATGATGTCTTAGCTGTTATCCAGGAACTCCAACCTTGATGTCTTGTAGAAACAAAATTTTATTTTATTTAACTTCTTGAACCTAAATTATACTCTGCACAATTTATTAAGAAATGATTTTTGCTTGAATCATGATTTAAGTTTTAACAGATACAAAAAACTAAACCACGAGTGTTAATTTTGCTATATTAGTCAAATATATTTTTATTAGTAGTTATGGAAGCTAGTTTGTGCTACCAAGGTTTCATTAATATTCCTCATCACCTAAGGAGCTGAAGCAAGAATTTCAAAGATCAAAGATCTATTTCCTTGACAAAGTAACTCTTGGTAAAATTCATGACTTCTTACTACATTGGACAAACTTGGGGAAAAACACAAAAACTAATGTCCTTGGTTATGAAGAAGCACTCAAATCTCCAGACCAAATGCTAAAAAATGCTTAAGTATTCCGTACGAAGCCTAATTTGCCTAAAGAAAAAGGTCCATTCAAAAGAAAGGGAGAATGAAAAGGGACAAATATTCTTAAAGTCTTCAGAAGAATGAATAATTGAAGCAGTTTAAGTTAGAAAATGTTCAAGGATTATTTTCAAAATATTTGTCCTAAGCAATGACTTTAAGCTAGTAGTATTTCATATTTTGAAAATGCTTAGAATTGGAGGATATGGAACAGGTAGATTTTACCTTGGAGGATGGGAATATAGTCAGATTATTCTTCTGGCTCATCTTATAAGGTCCTTTTTCTTCTTCTACGAGAGATTCTACATTAACTTCTTTTGGTGGATTGAGTGAACTAACTTGCAAGCATTCCAGCTTCTGAGTGTGTCCTCTTAGGATATTGTTTTGGAGAAATTTATTTCTTCTCCACAGATGAAAATTCCTAGAACAACTTTAGCTATCTCAATTATTCATTCTCTTGAAGTCTTGGAAAATATTCAAGGCAAACTTAGATTCATCGAGAACTATTTTTGTTCCGGACTGGGCCGCAAAGCCCATGTCCTACTTCAGGCCTTGGAGAGGCCTAACTACGAAAGCCAAATCTCTCGGACACATATTGCGTGTGCCCACGTTGGTGATCTGTGTGCTGCAATTACCAACGGCTCGAAGTGCTTGCTTGGATCCAACAGTCTGATACACACCAAGTCATTAACACGCTGAAAGTGCCTCATGCACACTTAGCGCCAATAAATACCATTGTATCATCTTTGCCTTTACTCTTCCTACCTCACTCTTGACTTCCTCTCGCTGACTTTAGCGTTGGAGTGTCATTGCAGGTACCACACTCGGCCTGGACTTTGAGCATCGACTTCCACAAGAGTCCTGCCAACTATTCGCCGGACCTCTCGGACTCAAGTAAGGTACAGTTTAATTTTTCATTATGAAAGTTTTTCAGCTGGAATAAATATGTGCTTTCCTTGTAACAAATTAACATTAACATAATTAATGTCTTGGATAATAATTAAGTATAATCAAATTATCTAGAGAGCTCCAATTTGGAGCATTATCAACTTTAATGCTAAACATGAAGCTATAATAGTAACTATAGAGTTGCAATAAAAACATCACCAGAATGCTATAATATTACCTATGAACCACTTTCATTCTTAAATAAACTGCTATAATAGTAATAGTAATAATTATGATAATTATTATAAAAAAAGTAGAAATTGCAATGTGAAATTTAAATTCAAAGGGGGAAGAAAAGGCATAACGAGAAAATTATGTATAGAAGTTTCCCCAAAGAAGCAATCCTTAGTTATCAGATTTTGTATTTGTATGTTTGGGAACAAGCCGAACCCGGACTCTGAAGCACTTGCGATTCATCTCTAACCGATTCTGTTTCAGATTCAGATTCAAACGCCACCGTTTCCTCTGTTTTCACCTTCTCAACAACAAAACAAAGGTACATTTCTCAATTCTCAATTCTCAATTCACAGTCTCATTCATTCGATTAATTTGTGAACGCAAGATTGCAAAATCAATTCCAAAATTAAAGAATATTAGCATATTTACACATACCTCTGATGGCGATGGTGTTCCGTTGACTATCTTTTCGTGTTCCTTTTCTCTGAGCGTTCGAATCGGAGAAACTCTCTGTTACAGAAAATGAAAAAAATCAACATCGAGAAATCGAAGTTGGAAATGAAAACGAATCGAACAGTGAAATGTTGAAGTGCGAGTGCGAACCATGCATCGATACTTGAGTTCCTTTAATCGAAATAATCGATCGACTTCGATTTCGAAGTTCTTTTGAATCTCGCTTCTCTGTTCCATCTCCTTCATTTTTGCGTCAAGCAAAGCATCTTTCTCTTTCAGCGTTTTCTCTGTTTTCTCTTTATCAGCTTTTAGCCTTTCAAGTTTCTTCTTGATCGCGCTTAGTTCTTCCGCTAATGACGTCTCTAGTGGCTGAGCCGGTGGTGTTGCAGTGGCGGGGATCAGAAGGTTGTTCTCCTTGTTGTAGTCGTGGATCGCTGAGATCTCGAAATATGAATCATCGAGTTTGGGCTTGGGCTTTACGAGAGTATGGTTGATGAGATCGGCGGGGGAGTTTTTCGGCTGAAGTGGTGTTCGGCCAGATCGCGGCCGAAGTTTTGGTGCTCCGGTCGTCGGAGTTTGCATTTGAGTTTGCATTTGCATTGGCGCTGTGTCGTGTTTGGTTGATTTGTTAATGTTTTGGGTTTGAGGTTTTATTTTTGGTTGGGAGCTGAAGATTGGAGAGTGCCAGAGTGGTGAATAAAAGAAGTGGAGAAGATGATGTTTGAATTTGAAACCAGACAGGCGCTAACGGCTAGTTGCTTTTTTAATTTTTGCTTGACTAATGCTTTATTGTAATGATTTTTGCTTTTTTTTTCTTTGACAAAATAATGATTTTTGCTTTAGAAAAGTCCACATTGGATTCTTGGATTGATTTTTAAAGAATAGATTATCAGAAAACTTCTTAGTTTTTTTTTTTTGACAATCAGATAACTTTAGTTAAACTTATATTTAAATTTATGAGGTGTAATTTCACTTTAACTAGCTTTAAGTAATAGTTTGTCTCTTATAAAAAAAAGTAATAGTTTGTCTAATTTGTTAGGTTACAGAAAAAGACATTTGCCAAAGTAACTGCAATTATTATTAGATTAAGAATGAATTATCTCGCTTGAAAGTTTTATTTCAAATCGTCAAGCGTCAAATCTAAATCATTCACTATTCATTCTTTTTTTTTTTAAAAAACCTAATCATTCTCCTTTTTCAAGTGTTATAAGTAATCATTTAGGGTATGTTTGGATGGGGAGGGGAGGAGAGGGGAGAGCTTGACTTTCAATTCTAAATTAAAGAAGTTATATAAAATGTTTCTAAATAAAAATGAAGTGTGATTAACAATGTTTTATCATTATCTATCATGTTATTCTTTCAATTTTTTAACGTGAAACAAATCTCTCTTAAAACCCTCCCAAACATATCCTTCCAGAAACTAATGAAACCAATTTCTTAAAATTATAGAGACTAATGCGACAAACTTCACAAGCTTTAGGAACTATTTACTATTTTGTTATACTTAAGGGATCAAGTAGAACAGAGTGAGTAAGTTCAAGAACTGAATTAAGAGCTTCGTCTTTATTTAATTATCAAAACTGGAAAAACCTAAAGGATCTAGGTGCACAATTTTAAATTCAGGAGGTCAACATATAATTCTATAGAAAATTTGTGAAGATCTTCAAGTGCACCCCCTCAAATGTGAATAGTTCTACCTATGCAACCAATGGGCGGAGCTAAATGTAAAGAGACACCGAGTGTGTTGAGAGATTGGGTAATTATCATCTATATAACTCTTAGGGTAAGTTATTTGGATTTGTAAAGATGATACACTTTGTTGGATGGGCATGTTCCTATTATTAATATTAAAGAAAGTAATACACCTAAAAAATTTTACTAATGGAGTTTCCATTATATATAATAATGTAGTTGTAGAATTTAATTGAAAAAAAAAAGAGGTATCATTACATTTCGGGCGACTATTTTTTCAAAAGAAATAGTAATGCCCTTACCAAAACTTTATTTCAGTGTGGAACAGGGATATAAGTTATGGATATTGCTAAAACAAATAAAAAATCAAAAGAAATTCAATGAAAACTATACAAAGAAACCTTATTTACTACAGAAAAATATTGGACTATGGGTGTTTCTAATAGGCTTATTGAAACTTCATTATTTTCAATGAAGTGTTTTACATGATATTTAGCAGAAAACCAGAGAGAATCAGAGGTAGTCCATAGGAAGCTCCCAGTTATCTTCGTTATCCCAATCTCTTGGATTGGGTTTCTTCTTACCAAAACTTCTCTTTCTCCTTGAAACACGACCATATGTCACAGATTGCTCAGAGTCATACTCATAATCTTCATCATCCACTGAAATTCCCACATTCTGGTTGCCCAAGAAACCCTAGTGCAAGTAAATAGGATAGTATATGGTCAAGTGGATAATATAAATGACTCATCACTTGTAACAAAATAGCTAAAAGGATGCCTCAATTTATTTATCTACTTTTAATGGGAAACCACAATGTTCAGCAAGTTTTCCCCACTGAATTCCAAATCATCTTCCAGAATGAAAAAGAAAAAAATGGTTCAAGAAAGATGGCATCAAGTTGTAGAGTATGTTGGTTCTCTAACTAAGCAACATTTTCAGCAGCTAAGAAAAAAAGCAACGAACCAAACAAATGGTACCTTTGAAAGCCTTTGTATGCGTAAAGCTGCAGCTTCATGTACAACAACAGCATCAGATACTACTTCCAGTACATCCTCAACCAGCAAAGAATAGGTACTCACCTAAAACAATTAAATGGAAAAATAGATATAAGATATCCAAGAATGAGGATCTATGAAACACCAACACATACACGGACACCAGACACGATATTGACATGTAGATGCCGATAACAATTTAATTTGAAAAAAATGGAAATGATTGAAGTATTGGTGTCTGACACCAGACATGTCTTTAGTATGAAGTGTCGATGGTGCTACATGGATGAGGATAGCACCTTGAACAACTATTGATTTGGTTTTTGTCCAGAAAGTGGATAAATTGTGCAAGCCACAGTACAGCCCCTAGTTCTTATAGCTGTAAAACTACAGCAAGTTTCTTGTGATTATTGGGTTAAATGCTGATTGAGATAAATGTGCAAAAAAATGCTGGCTGTGATAGCAGAAAAAATCTTAACAGCAATCCATAAACATATTATCCTTTTTGCTAACTGTGAGTTAACATGGATGGATTGATCTGAAGCTAATATTGATTATGACTTATGAAGGACGAAATTGCAAAAAGTGACATATAAGAGAATAAATGGAGAATGAAAGCATTAATGAGGGACTAGAATAGGTTTTGACCCAAACTTAATTATTTGGTTTAAATAAGAATTTCAATTTTATCAAGAGTCATATTAGAATCGTACTATTTTAATTACACTGACAAAACTTGCATGCAATCTGTAGTTCTGTACTTGTAGTAATAATAACCCTACAAAGAAGCAACCCACTCACCAAACTTGATGGAATGATGGATAGACCAAATGAATCTATCTCAAGTTCTTCAACAGCACCAGAGTTGATGCTGAAATTATAGCCACGCACCTAAGAGTTAAGATTTCCATAATCATCTGATTGGAGATAAATAAACCGATAGATATTTGAACACAACATGGTGCAAGAAACATATACTCACCTTTCCGATGTTCCGTTGAGAGGGTGTCACAACTTTGTACCCAACCTAGAAAATACAAAACAAATTAAGATGTCTCCTAACTTACATCAATCTGATAGAGAGGGTCATGAAGTCAAGCATGACACAAGAAAATCTATGGAATTACTATCTATGATGATTGATCAAAAAGGGGTGAAAGAAAAGGTTGATAAGCAACTCATGAAGTACCAGAATTAAAGGAAGAAGAGTGGAATATCATAATCTCCACAAGATCACTTTTCAATTTTCATATTTCTTAATTTTGGGATTTGGGTTAAACTCATCTCTACAAAATTGGCTTGTACGGTGAGGACTGCCCAAATCTTATCAGTACTAAGTCTATAAAGGGACTTCAACGCCCCTCTTCATGCTTAGGATTAGACTTCTGAAGAGTGGAATGATACAGGTGGAATAACAGGGATCCCAACACACCCCTCAATACCATCTTAAATTTAAGCTTAGGGCCTAACTCATCTTCACAAAACCAATTTGCAAGGAGAGGAATGCTCAAGCTTTCAAAGAACTACTTTGGCCATAACTCTAGACGATGTGGGAACTTCGATAATACTGATATAGAATACAACTGGTCACAACTTCGATAACAACACACTAAAATCTGGAAACAGGTCCACCAGAAATCCTTTTGTTGGTGATACTTTTGGTCTCTATACTTAGCCAATTACCAAGAATCAATTTTTATTGTTTTAATTTTAAATTTGTGGCAATTGAGTGCAACTTTTTGGTTTTTAATATATTTTTCCATCCCTATTGTTTTCTTAGTTGTTTGAATTATGTCCTTCTCACTATATCTATCGTTTTGTTGATAACTGACAGCGTCAACCCTGAAATTCAGTATACTCGTATAAAGCGCCGACACTTCACGCTGAAGGTGTGTTTGAGTCTGATACGTGTCGGAACAGGATCAGATTGTAATTCTGATTCTTAGGAAGCAGTTGTAATTGTAACTGTTAAAGACTAAGTTACATTTTCCTCTCACATTCCTAGAGAGGGCAATTGGTGCTCTAAAACTATTACCATGCTATGTCCAGGACAGGATCAAACCCATTGAGTATCAGGTTCCAAGTGAGGAAAAAAGGAAATATTGTTCATTATCAGGGTTTTTTCATAAATATCTTAGGGTTCTCTTATCCCAAACAAGCCTAGATTTGATTCAAACGAAAATAGGGAAGAAAGGTGGGAAAAAGAAAACCTTGGACTTTCTCTTTGAGAGTGATTCAGAGTTCATGCATAATTTGCAAACCATGGGAAGAAAATCCCCTGGTATAAGCCCTGATACATTGAGCAATATCACATTGCCCTTTAAGGTAAAACTTCACTCTTTGCATAAAACATGGTTATCTAAATTACTTCAGCAACAAATCAGAGTTTGAGTATCACATAAACTCAAATAAATGATGTAAAAGAAAATAACTCACAAGTTTAAGACTTTAAGTCAACAATATAACATACCAGAGTATCCAATCCAATCATTTTATATTCATTTTCTATCACACTTTCATCCGGGACAAGGACAACATCCCCAACCTGACAAAGGCACAGCAAAAACACTCAGTATAGTGAAATACTCTAAGAGCCACTTGCTGGCAAAACAAGGTACATCATGTTTAGTTTATCATTAGAAGTCGAATGCAGGCACAACAGTGCAAGACAGTTACCAAGCCATGTTGCAAATTTGCCATCAAAACATACAATGCATTGGAAATTTGAGAAAAATGATAACTGAGTATGGGATAAATCCTAAATACGTAAAGACTAGTCTCTCTGGATTCATTTCAAAGTTGTCATAGTATACCTGACTAATATCCTCCAGAAGGAATTTTTCTGAATCCCCAGAAAGCAAATTTGGCCTCACTTCTACAAATAACACCATCCACTAAAAATGAAATGAATTTCTTAGTCCCACAAACATACAAACAAACACCATAACTGCAAAATAACATAAACTAATTCCAAACAAATGAACAAACAAAGTGAAATTATTTGTATAACTCACAGAGGTAGTGTCCACCCAAAGCTGTGAGATAAATCCCAAGCTAAGAGCAGAGCGAATACTTATCACTTGCTTAGCCAACAAATTCGACCTTCTTATAACTTGTTTCCCTCTTCTTAATCTTAGCTCACCTCCAAAATTTTCAACTTGATCCACTTTTTTAAAATCAACACCATCATCTTTATTATCTCCATCTGAATCACTCAGAATCCGAATCAAATCCTCATCTCCCAATTCATTCTCGTTCTTTCCACTTCCCTTATCAACAAATGGGATAGACCCAGTTTCAGTTTCATTGAGCAAACCCTCATCAAGTTCAAGGGGGTTACTTTCCAACCCAAAATTCTTCGCCTTTCTGTCCTCAAATTCGAGTTCATCATAAAAGCTATAACCCCTTGAATTTAAAGGACTTTGCCTTCCATTGGAGCTGGAGCTCTGCGCTGAGGAAACGGTCTTGTTGATAATGGTTTTGGATAGTTTGGGAGAAAAGGGGAAATGGTAATTTGGGTTTAGTTGGGTTCTAGTTGGGATAAAAGGGAACCATGGAAGAGATTCTGCAGCTGAAATGGCAAGCGGCTTTGTAGTGAGAAAGTCAGTCATTGAATTGAATGAGGAAGAAGAGAGCGAGAGCTCAAAAAACTAAGCACAAGTGCAAAAGCAGCTTGTAAGAGTAAAACTTTACGGCCATGTAGTAATGTGATGTACTAGCATCACAAGAAGGTACCATTAGCATCATTGATGGTTAACAAGCATTTGTCAAAAAAAAAAGCACCAAAAAAGAGTTCACACAAAAAATAAAATAAATTAAATTTCGCTGCAAAAAAACAACTTTGTAATCGTTGCTTAAAATGAGAATGGATATACACTTAGTGACTAATGAACCATGTTTAAATACGTTTGGGTTTATAGCATAAATATCATCGACCACTTTCTGGTCTCAAAGGTTATGTAGTAGAGATTTTGATTGGAGATTCATCTAAAAGATTTAAGAAAAGACTAAGCTTGAGCTTTCGGAGGAGATTGAGTTGCTAAACACCAATCTGAAGTTGCGAATATGAACTTCCTGATTTGGTTTCAAAGATACTAACCTCCACTAGTTAATCTTGTTTTGATCAATGAAAATAGTAGCACCTAAATTGCACTTGATCCGGTGAACAGAAGACACATTTCATCTCGACTGGACAACTGCGTCTTGAACGAGAGCCTTAGATCTAGATTCGCGAACATGCTCCCATAACTTCATACCACGACGCTTGATAGATGAAGAACTTGGGCGCACATAATCCTAAAGATGTTATATTCGTCTAGTCCAAATGCTCCACATGTTCATAGCAAAACTAGGATGTTGGTTGGAGTATAATGCATATTTAGTCATTTATCTTTGAAAAAATTCAGTTTGCTACTTTATTTTTTTTTCTCACTTTGGTCATTTATCTTCCAAATCTTTGTAAAAATGGTCATTTTATTGCGTCTTAAGTAGCACATATGACTGAGATTTCATTATATTACGTGGAATTTCATTTTTTTTAAAAACAAAAAATGCAAACAAATGAAGAATACTGTGAATATCTTCAAGAACACCAAAAACACTTCAATTTATTGTTTCTTAAAAAATTCGTGCAATACATGACCAAATTGAATGAAACTCGACCCTAACTTGAATAAAGTTCAGAAAAGTTCTTATTCGCAAAATCACTTATGGAATCGACAGATTGAAGAGGAAGAAAAGAGGAATTGGTGTCCTTTTGGTTGAAACCTTTTGATGTAGTTCAATTTCTACACTCAATGCGAGTTGAACACGATTGATTTGATTAAAATATGATTCTGAATTAAGAGAAAATGACCAAAAACACGATTCTAGGTGTGAATTGCATCATCATTGCGATTTGCGGTTAAGTGTTTTTTGGTCAAAATACTTGCCATATTTTGATTCATTGTTGAATTTCGAGCATGTTAGACTCAAATATTTCTTTATTTGGCGTTGGATAGTGAATTTGCCATTGTTGAGTTGAATCTCTCTTTGAAGCGTTATCTTCTTCATTTGGACAAAAGTGCTTTTGTTGTATAAGCACTTTTCTGAGCTTAATTTTAGTTCCATTGAATTCATTGCATGAGTTATTCAATAAACAAGAAATTGAAGTATTCTTGAAGACATTAATAGTGTTTTTCATTTTTGTGTTTTTGTTTTAAAAATAAATTGAAACGCCAAGAAATTTAATGAAATCTCAATCAGATGAGCCACTTAAGATGTCACGTCAGCAAAATGACCGGTTTGACACAAATTTGAAAGATAAAGGACCAAAGTGAAAAAAAGAAGAAGATAAACGACAAAAACTGAAACTTTATTCAACGATAAAGGACCAAAATGTAGTTTAAGCTAACTATTATTAGTCATACTTTTGCTCCACTCAGCCCACTCTCCTTAGTTGGAGATATTGTGACCAACGTTGGTCAATAATAGTTGGTATTGATGAAATACCAAAACTTGATGAGAATAAAAATGACTTAATTTAAATTGTATTTGCTTTATTGTCTATTTAGATTGTTAATTTAAGTTTTTTTTTTATAATTGTTAATTTAAGTTTTAAATGTATCTTTTCATATACATATTACTTCCCCTAATCATATGCATATTTCTTTTAATTTTCTTAACTCTCCCAAATGTATGCTTGAATATTTTATTTGAAAACGCATTTGACTCTATACATGTGTTTATTAGATAAACCAAATAATGAGCAAAATGTAATGATTTTTATCTTTATTAATTCTATACCCTCTCTATATTTCAACTTATAATTACGTACGCGTCTTGAATTTCATTTTTTTTTTTGCTTTTGCTTAAAATTATTATTACTAAATAATTCGGAGAATCCAAAAATGGCTAACCGCATCGCACAAGACCAAGGCTAGTATTTTAATAAAGCAAAATATCTCATTTCTCTAAAAAATAACCCACTTTAGTATTGTGAATTTTTTATCCTAAGTTGTGTAATGTAACCAAAAATATATTTCAAAATTAAAAAAACCTCTCTATTCATATACTTATTTAGTATTTTTGTTGTTTAATTGATTTGAAGAGTTTTTAAATTTCTAATTTGATTTTAAGTTGAGATCCCAGTTTGGTAATTTCATACTCCAAAAAGAAATTTTGTCCGGCCATTCAAACAACAATTGATATAAATATTTATTTAATAAAGATATTTATAGAAAAATCACGTCACTTTCAACTTACTTTTTACTAAAATCAATTCTACGTAAACAATTCTCGTCATCACATAATCAAATACGCACTAAGTATAAGTACCTAAATTTGGAGAGTCACATTGTAGATGCTTTAAAGCTCCCTCAAAGGACCATGTGATTAGTTGAGAAAAAGAATTTAGTGGAACTCTTAATAAGCTCCCTCAAGCATGATACAATTTTTTAATGGAACTCTTAATAACAACCACACGCATATTTTATTTTATTTTTAAAATAACACACGCATATATATATATATTAAAAACACACGCATATTTTAATCGTTGCAAGTTTATTAAAAAAATTTCCCGATTACATTTTTTGGTCAATACTTTCCCATCTCTTCAAAACACATCAAAAAAGCTTCATGTCCATAACAAAAAGGGACCCTAACAGCATATTCCCATTCCCTACCCACCTTCACCCACTCAAATCAAGCCACGTGTCCTCAGATTTCTTGATAGAAGCTTTACGTGGCGACGCGAACGCTATCCCCACAAAACTGAAAAAACAACGTTCTCTTCTCTTTCTTTTCTCTCACCACCACTTCTCATTCTCTTTCTCTCTCCTCCCCGCAACCTTCCCAGGTAATCCCCCCTTCTCTCTCTCTTCTCCCATTGCCCTTATTTAAAGTTTCGATTTTTAATCGCATCATAAAAGGTTAGTTTTTTCAATTTTAATCAATTGGATTTATTGATTGTCTGTTTTGTTGATCTAATTTTCGATTTTAACAAACCCTCGTTTTGTTTTATGCTTTTGGATCTATAATTCGGTTTTTGGGATTTTTGATTTTCAGTTAGATTCGATCTCGATAGTCTCATATAGATTATTGTTTGATTATTGTTTCGATTCTTACTTTTAATTCCTATTAACATTCTCGGATGACACAGGAACCACTATTGTTTTTGTTTTGTCAAAAATTAGAACCTTGATTCCTCTCTTTATATTGTTTTGTTGTTGTTTGCATGGTAACTATGTATTAAGTGTATGCAACTATGCATAGTGGTTACATGTTTAAGGTTTTTATTTTTTTTTGGATTGGTTTATTTAGACTCAACTATACCTTGATTCCTCTCTTTATATTGTGAGACGATTGTTTGAGAGAGTTTTTAGAAACGATGTGTCTATAAGTTGTTTTAAGCTTATTTCTATAAACTTTCTAGAATCTAGAATAGCTTGTGAAAGCAACATATAACTTGTATGAAAGCAATTTGACTTTATTTTATCTTTTGCTATGCAAGTAGCTTATACCTAAGCACTTATGTGATGAACACTTACGCTGTAAGTGCTAAATTAAGATGTTTATCCAAACATGACCTAAAGTCGTTGATTGTTTTCTTTTTGTTGTCACTTCTCAGCTTTTGAGTGTTGTGATTTTTATTATTTATTAATTAATAAGTACTTATGTGATGAACACTTATGCTATAAACCCTAAATTGAGCTGTTTATCCAAACACGACCTAATCCTCTTTGATTGTATTTCTTTTCTTTGTCACTTCTCAGCTTTTGAATGTTGTGGTTTTTATTTATTATGATAGTGCTATTATGGTATTATGATTAGATTAGGTTATTAACAGAAGAAATTGTCAATTTGTTGTCTTTGAAATTTTGCTTCCTCTTGTTTTTTTTTGGGTGTGTTGTAAAGCAGATTGTCAATTGGATCTTCATGAGTTCAAGTACAACCACTGGAGCATACTTGGTTTCCTGTCATTCGGGAAACAAGAACAACAACCTCTTCTGCTGGATTTTGATCTGCCTACTGCCAAAATTCTTGGGAACTGCATTTGCCTTCATCAACTTCCTCCTAATTCAGGCAATTGATAGGAGTCCATCGGCGGTTGAGGTGTTTGTGAACTTTGGTCCGATTAACCCTTAGTCTTTATTAGTTTGGTCATCAGCATTGTTGCATCCTTTTCCGTTGATTGGTGAAAAATGGTTTCCTCTCAGTTTTCTGGTTTTACTATGGCTGGCATGTACAAACCACTACAGACTCCATTGCGCTTTCCGACAAACATTTCTGACACTCCTAGCACTGATCAAATTGAGCTAGATTTCTCTGATGTCTTTGGTCCACTTACAGTAGAAGTGAATAACGTTGATTCTGCTACTGCTGAGTCTGTCGAAGAATCGAGCGAGCTGGTTTATGATGACCCAGAAGTCATTTACACCCGTTCACATTCTCTGGTTGGACCTTCTAATTGTATTATTAGTCAATCTCTTAAGCTCGGCAAACTCACCATTAATGAGAGTGAGGATTCATTGGTGGAGCTTGTCACTAGAGAGACATCTGAGGACATTGAAGAATCTTCCTTTGACGATGCTATCGTTGAAGAATCATTGAATGATGAAGACGCAAATCTTGTGAAGATGCAGAGTGTTAGCATTGAAGATTTTGAGGTTTTGAAGGTTGTGGGGCAGGGTGCATTTGCTAAAGTATATCAGGTGAGGAAAAAGGGTACTTCAGATATATATGCTATGAAGGTTATGCGGAAGGACAAAATTATGGAGAAGAATCATGCCGAATACATGAAAGCTGAGAGGGATATTTTGACACAGATAGAGCACCCCTTTGTTGTCCAACTCAGATACTCTTTTCAGGTACATCTTTTCAAATTTGTAAAAAAGTTGTGTAGATGCATATTTCATCATTTGGCGATGATTCATCTTGAGTAACATAGATTTTCAAATGCAGGGAATTGATTTTTTTAATTAATTTATATCAAGAATTGTGTTCTTTAAACAAAATGTTTTCTCTTGTGAATTGACTTACAAAATAAAATAGTCTCTAAAATAGAAATTAAAAGCAATGTGTTCTATGTGTGTTGTTTCAGACAAAATACAGATTGTATCTCGTGCTGGATTTTGTAAATGGGGGCCATCTATTCTTTCAGCTTTATCACCAGGGCCTTTTCAGGTAAGTTAAGTTTTGATTTCTTTTGTGTCTTATGTTTCTGTTCTTAGTGTGTGGCATTAATGTCTGTTTCTATTATTCAGAGAGGATCTAGCACGCATATATGCTGCGGAGATTGTTTCTGCAGTTTCACATCTCCATTCAAACGGAATAATGCATAGGGATTTAAAACCTGAAAATATCCTACTGGATGCTGATGGCCATGTAATTTGTCCTCCATCCCTCTCTTATATCACACCGACTTTTGATTCTGCTTTGTACACGTCATAACTGGTTTGTGATTTATTTGTTGATCAACTAGGTTATGTTGACTGATTTTGGCTTAGCAAAACAATTTGAAGAAAGTACACGATCCAATTCGATGTGTGGTACATTAGAGTACATGGCGCCTGAAATTATTCAAGGCAAGGGCCATGATAAGGCTGCTGATTGGTGGAGTGTGGGCATCTTACTGTTCGAGATGCTTACTGGAAAGGTTTGCATCTTTCTTGTAAATCTGTAAAACTGGTTACTCATTTGAATCTTCTATGTCCTTTTAGAGTTGCTAAATGAGTTTTATGTTGTTTCACTTCCTCTACAGCCGCCCTTCAGTGGTGGGAACCGTGAGAAAATTCAGCAGAAGATAGTTAAAGACAAGATGAAGATGCCAGCATATTTGTCAAGCGAAGCACATTCACTATTGAAAGGGGTAATCTCTAGTCCACTAAGAAGATATTTCCTTTGATTATCCTAGATCAAACTCATTATCATCATCTGAAAGAAAATGTGATTTTTTTCAACATAATATACAATTTCCCTACATCGAAGGGTCTCAGTATAGTTACTAGTTTGTTTTTGAGCATGATAACTACTGTATGTGTCACGAAGCTTTTGTAGTTGCACCACTGATTTAAAGGGCTCAACTTTTTTTATTTTTTTATTTTTTATCTTATGCAAACACTAGTAAAATCTTTTCTTGAAGTGCTGTAGAAATCTTTTCTTACAAGATATGTCATTGCCTGGATTCACATTTTATTTTGAGCTCTCCTCCTATCATATTGTTTAGCTACTTGTTTGACAGAAGAATATAAAGGTGATTATTGTTGTTACAGCTGCTACAGAAGGAGGCACCAAAGCGCCTAGGTTCTGGACCTAAGGGGATTCAGGAAATAAAAGGGCACAAGTGGTTCAAACCAATCAATTGGAAAAAGTTGGATGCACGCGAAATCCAACCAAGCTTTCGGCCAGATGTAGCTGGGACTCACTGTGTTTCAAACTTTGATAAGTGCTGGACTGATATGCCCGTCGTAGACTCCCCAGCTGCCAGCCCAAATGGTGGAAATCCCTTCAAGAACTTCTCTTATGTGAGGCCTGCAGCTTCTTTTCTTCAAAGGGATAGCCCTGCTTGCTAGCTTGACAGATTGTAATGGCAATGGCTTTGGCTGCAGATAACACTGTTTTTCTTTCTTAAGATTATTATAATATAATTATTAGGTATATTGCTTGTATTTGGATACCTGGACGTTGGGTACACTGTCACAGGAGTTGTGTGTGAACTTTTGCATTATGCGCCTTGCGGCTCTACAATTGTTGAGCTGACATTGTTAGAACTTTTGATTTGGTGATAATAAATTACTTTATTTTATACTTTATTCAAAGTCTGTTCTACTAGGGACAAAAATATTGAGCTCATCACACTTTTAAATATAAGCTCAAGAGATTATCGTGATCACTTTTATATATCAAGTTACCAGGTCTTTTGAAAAAGAGAGAGACATTTCTGTTGAAAGAAAATTTTAGACTATTAAGCAGGAGAAAGACATGAATGCTGTTGAAAAGGAAACAACCAAAGCAAAAGACATGCCATGCCAATCGTTGTATCAACCTCCAAATCATTCCAATCCCAAACCCACAACGCATAAAAAGATATGAAGATAATTATCTTAGTAATCGCAACAGAATGAAAATGACCTCACTATTCTACACCATCATAGAATTCAATTATGCAAAAAACTCTAATCCATTACATAGTCGTATGATATCATATGAATATAGGATATATTAATTTTAAAAAAACAAATAACTAAATTTATTACCCGCAAGTATCACAAAAAAGAGCAGAAGCCCCTGATCGTAGAGTCCAACCTTTACGCCATTGAGTTAACTTGGAGGTGGGACACGAGGTGTTCATGCACCTCTTTGATTCCATTTCCAAACTCATTTCGCTTCTGCAAAGTTTAAAAAATCATAAACAAATCAAAACCCTAACTAACAATATATAATCACCACAATTTCAGAAAAACCCACCAACTAAATTAATGCCTCAAAATTTGTAAAAAGGAATTGAAAGGCAAAACATTATGCTAAAATGTTTTTTCAAAAAGGCAAAGATATGATTTTAGTGTAAATTCAAGAACTACAGTCAATCTTGGTTCGATTTTATTGGGTATTAGAGGAATTAACCCAAGCATATACATAGAGTAAGCCCAACTGATACCAACGATGCTAAATTGCAATAAATCAAACTGAAATTTGGGGTGATAAAAACTAGATCACGTTGAATAGAGAGAAAAAGCAAAGCGAAGACAATAGATCTTGAAGTTTGAGGTGATAAAAACTAAATCTACAGTGAATGGAGAAAAGAAGTGAAGTGAAGACGATAGGTCATGAAGTTTGAGGTGGTAAAAACTATAGATCTATAGTGAATGGAGAGAATGAGCCAACTGAAGACGAAAGAGTGAGTGAAAAGAGAGAAGGGAAGTGCATGTAGAAGATGGATACCATAAAAGTTGAGAAAAAAATGCAAAAAACCATGATCGATCACTCTTTGACAATTCTCTCCTCAACAGATTGATATCTGCTACTGAGTGAGAGCTGTTGAGGAGAGAATTGTCAAAGATTGATCGATCGTGGTTTTCTGCATTTTTTCTCAACTTTTCTGGTATCCATCTTCTACATGCACTTCCCTTCTCTCTTTTCACTCACTCTTTCGTCTTCAGTTGGCTTATTCTCTCCATTCACCATAGATCTATAGTTTTTATCACCTCAAACTTCATGACCTATCGTCTTCACTTCGCTTCTTTTCTCCATTCACTGTAGATCTAGTTTTTATCACCTCAAACTTCAAGATCTATTGTCTTCGCTTTGCTTTTTCTCTCTATTCAATGTGATCTAGTTTTTACCACCCCAAATTCAATTTGATTTATTGCAATTTAGCATCTTTGGTATCAGTTGGGCTAACTCTATGTATATGCTTGGGTTAATTCCTCTAATACCCAATACAATCAAACCCCGATTCACTGCAATTTCTGAATTTACACTAAAATCATATCTTTGCCTTTTTGAAAAAACATTTTTGCATAATGTTTTGCTTTTCAGTTCCTTTTTTCAAATTTTGAGGCATTAATTGAGTTGGTGGGTTTTTCTGAAATTGTGGTGATTATATATTGTTAGTTAGGGTTTTGATTTGTTTATGATTTTTTAAACTTTGCAGAAGCGAAATGAGTTTGGAAATGGAATCAAAGAGGTGCATGAACACCTCATGTCCCACCTCCAACTCAACTCAATGGCGTAAAGGTTGGACTCTACGATCTGGGGCTTCTGCTCTTCTTTGTGATACTTGCGGGTAATAAATTTAGTTTTTTGTTTTTTTTTTTTGACAAAAGTTATTTGTTTTTTTTAAAATTAATATTTCCTATATTCCTATGATATCATAGGACTATGTAATGGATTAGAATTTTTTGCATAATTGAATTCTATGATGGTGTAGAATAGTGAGGTCATTTTCATTCTGTTGTGATTACTAAGATAATTATCTTCATATCTTTTTATTTTTTTCCAGGTCTTGCAGCTTTTCTTTCTTACCAAGCTACCACATGGTTAAAAATTCAGAAATAGTGATACATTTCTGTTGAAAAAATCATATAAATTCAACTTCAGGAACATAAATCAGCACATTTTTTTATTTTATAATTTCTTATTGAGTGTCCAAAAACATTTGTTTTTTTATTTTTATCATGTAGGATATAATTGTTTGGATTTCTTGGATCAGGTTTCAGGGGATTTTGAACCAAGAAAAATATATAAAAAAGGTGGATAAAGTAAAGAAAAACAGATGGCTAAAGAGAGAGCTACCTCAGCTAACAATTCATTACTATATTTATTTTTAGTTTTATTAGAAAAACAACCATTAACATTGCTGAGAGATTACAACATTGTCTTGTCTTAAAGTCAAAATAAGAGTCATGGCTTCTCTACTCTCTACAACTAGAACTACAACTACAACTACACTTCACCATACTCATAAAATCTGCTTCATTCCTCTGAAACCCACCACCCCATTTAACATTTCTTTCTTAACAAACCATTTCAAGACTAATTCCATAAGGTGCAGTGCAATTTTTGATAACATTCCAAAAGAATTGCTAGACACCTTTTATGTAGATAAGTTTAACAATGCAAGTGAGGACTTATCAGACATGCAGAAGTGGGGGGTTTTGGTTTTGGTTGGGTTGACATGGATTTACTTAACTGCAAGGCCAGGTGTTCTTATTGGTGCCATTGATGCTTACCTTTTAGCTCCTATTCAATTGGTTTTGGATAGTTTATCTGGAAGGAGAAACCTCAAGAGGAGTGATTTCTTGATTGGAAATAAGATAGGAGAAGGGTCTTTTGGTGCTGTTTATTCAGGTGTTTTGGTTCCAAAGAATGTGGTTATAGGGAATAGTGGAAGTGGCAAGGTGACAAAACCTAAGAATAAAGTCATTCTTAAGAAGGTATTTTTGACAACTTCATTTATTTTTCCTATGCTAATGGATTCATTTGAACTAAATTGATACTATACTTCTCTCTGTAGCACTACACTTCAGGTGTCCAGTGTCCTACACATGTTTTGTCGGACACCGAACAGTTACTTGTATTTTTTAAATTAATATCAATGTCTAAGTATCTGTGTCTTGTCCAGTGTCTGTGTCGGTGCTTCATATATACTTTTACTTGAATCTGATGCAATATCTTGTACCTCTTGAGGGATTGGATAATTAATAAAGCACATATCTAAACTCTAACATAATTTAGATTGAGCTCCTTTTTTTCCTTGGCAAATTAGAAACTTATGTGCTGATTTGGCATGTATTTTCTCCACTTACATTAGATACATATGGTGTATTTCATTCTCTTTTTTCTGCTTTCATGCATGCAGGTAAAGGTTGGAATTGAAGGTGCTAAAGAATTTGGTGATTTTGAGGAGTGGTTCAATTACAGACTTTCTAGAGCTGCACCTGAAACATGTGCCAAGTTCCTTGGAAGTTTTGTAGCTGATAAAACCAATTCACAATTCACAAAAGGTGGAAAATGGCTTGTTTGGAAGTTTGAGGTGCTCCTCTTAATATTATTCCTATTAGATGAACTGTAGCCATAGATTACCAATACATCATGCATGCACTACTCCACTCTCAGTCTTAGGAGCTATGAAGCACCGACAAAGACACAGACACCAGACACGATACTGACACAGACATGTAGACACCGGTTTTAATTTGACACGTGTCGGTGTCAGTGTCTATTGTATAAATTAAAGCATGCAGATATGCTCTATATATATAATCTAGGAAATACAAATCCCAACTATTCTATAAACTAATTGCAGGGTTGTGCATATCACAGGGAGGCCGCTCTCTCGATGATTACATGTCGGATCGCAACTTCCCTTCAAACTTAGAGTCTGTTATGTTTGGAAGTGTCTTGCAAAGTGTAGACTCTTCTAAAAGAAATGCATTGATCATCAAGCAAATAATGCGTCAGATCATTACATCTCTTAAGAAAATTCACAACACAGGAATTGTTCACAGGGATGTAAAGCCTGCTAACCTTGTTGTTACCAAAAAAGGACAGATTAAACTCATTGATTTTGGTGCAGCAACAGACTTGAGGATTGGAAAGAATTATGTCCCTAATTATACCCCTTTGGATCCTAACTATTGCCCCCCTGAACTTTATGTGCTTCCAGAAGAAACACAAAGTCTTCCTCCTGAGCCAATTGCAGCTTTACTTTCACCAATCTTGTGGCAGGTTTTATTTCTATATCCTATTTATGTAGTCATAATTACAGTGATTATGTAGGGGTGTCATCGTGTCAGTTACAATGTAGCACTGACACTTCAAATTGAATTGAAGACGTGTCTGGTGTTCAACACGATACATGTCAGACACCGACACCCGGCACTTTAATTGCTTCTATTTTCTCAAATTATATTATCAGTGTCAGTGTCGTGTCAGGTATCTGTATCTGCATCTGTATCTGTACTTAGTAGGTCAGTCATTTGATATGTATTTGATCACTATTGCAGCTAAACAGTCCTGATCTATTTGATATGTATTCTGCTGGGATTGTGCTCTTGCAAATGGCAATACCAACTTTAAGATCTCCAGCTGCTTTGAAGAATTTCAATTTGGAAATGAGAACATGTGGATATGATTTGAACAAATGGAGGGACTCCACTCGCATGAGATCCGACTTCCAAATTCTTGATAGTGATTCTGGTAGAGGCTGGGACTTAGCAGCAAAACTTATCTCCAAGAGAGGATCCCAAAGAAAACAGCGTTTATCCGCCGCTGCTGCTTTGAGACACCCTTATTTTCTTCTAGGTGGTGATCAAGCAGCTGCAGTTCTTTCTAAATTGAGCTTTAGCACAAAGTGAGCTACTTATAAATTTTTATGCAAGTATCTTTGCATTTATCAGATATATGATTATACAAATTACAATGCTACCTTATTCATTTCTCCAATTGCCACATGATTATACAAATGTATATATATTCTTAATTCTTAATGTGACATTGCATGGCCATACACATCATGCATGGTTTTTATATGACAATTTCGTATACTAGAGTTCATCGCGATACAGTATCTTCTCGAATAGTTTTTTCTTCTTACATCTCCATTGGCATTTGGAAGAGCACAAGGAGTTAAACAAAGCAAGCCTAGTGGATTGAAGGGATATAATACTTGAAGTGGATGGAGATTTTGATATAACAATTTCATAACCATCATTCATGTTATCAGTTCCTTCAGGAAAGACTTGCCATAAAAGGCTTCCAGCTCCACTTCCTCCTTTCTTTGTGGAGGTTAAGATTGTATTGTACACTGTGCTTATTAGTGTGTCTCTATATGTTGAATTGTAGCCTGGATCCTTGGAAGATACACCGAATTCCGCAAAAATAACTGGCATTCCAAGATACTTTTCTGCATCTTCTATGTGGGCTTGCATCCATGATTGTATAAATTGTATATGATTATCGGCAATTTGTGTAGAAATCCTTCAACCAGGTAATTTGATTCAGTTAGAAACTGTCATTTAATGCATTATTGTCTAGATGTGTGTCTATGATTGAATGACTCTACAAAGTAGTGCATAGTAATTAAACTCATATCATTAAGTAAAAAAAGCAGTGTTTATCATAGACTAGACATGTGTGCAGATGTGACGGTTTGGGTCTCTTTAGCTAAGATCCTGGATTCAAATCCAGTCTTGGGAATGCAACTGCAAGAGTTTTGCCACCCTTTGTGGTCTTACCCGACTCGAAGGATCAATGTTTGCAGTTGCGCGCAAAGGTGCCCAGTTTACACAAAAAAAAGACTAGACATGTGTGCACACTTCATATACTTACCACGAGTCGGCATACATATGAACAGAAGCGAAGTCTACACCAAGAACTTGGTGGTTTCTGATAAAGTCAGTTCCAACCTGTTGAGCATATGTATTTGGATTGAACTGAAGTCTCTGAGGTGTTGAGGGGCCATAGAATCCTTCTAGTCCAATCTCCACTAGATGTTTTGGATCAATTTTCTTCACATGGAATGCCATTTCTTGTATCCAATCCTATAATATACATATATTCAAGTGAGTACTAGAGTTTTGAATGCAAGTATGCAACTAGATGATGTCATGAAAAGAACTGAAAAAATCAAATGCTTAATGTGATGTGATTATATGATATTACAAATCTATGTAGCACCGACACTTCCAGTTGAAGACGTGTTCGGTGTCCGACACAATACGTGCAGAACACCGACACCAATACAGACACTTCAATTACTTGTATTTTTCAAATTAAAACAGTGTCCGCATCTCTGTGTCTGCGTCGATGCTTCATAGCTACAAATTGCATTGTATCACTTGTGTTTTGGAAGGCAGAAGCAGTTTCCAAGGAGCAAACCTGTAACGTATCACCCGTGGGATCTGAGGTGCATCTAGGCTCATTTATCAATTCCCAAGCAAAAATTGTAGGATCTTCCTTATATGTGATATTTGTGAATGTATTCACTCTATTCAGCACAGTCTACACAGTGAAATCCAACTCAGTATTGAGGAACAATAATAATAATAATAATAATAATAATAATAATAATAATAATAATAATAATAATAATAATAATAATAATGTGGCATTTAAAGGAGCTTGCCTTAACATGTGCCTTATAGTAATTTCTAAGAGTTGGATGTGAGAAGAAATCATCATCAGAAGTCAAGTTAAGGCCAGCATCTTTGCCCCACTTCAGATATTGTGCTTTCCCACCATATGCTTCCCAGTTATTGACCAATGATAATATCAGCCTTATTTTGTATTTCTTTGCTTCGCTTACCACAAAGTCCAGGGCCTGCCACTCCAACATGAAAAATGCTAATAATTAACTGCACTCATAACTAATAACTTAGTTTTTGATTGTGTCATAATCTAATTTTAATCAACACAGGAAATCACTAGGGAGAAATTCAGTGTTCATCAGTGCGGAATTTGATCCTAAGCACGAGTGGATATTGGTCTTTCGTTGAAAGCATTGGGACACTCCGTGGATTGCCAGCAGTGGTCCAACCAAAAAACCAACAAAAAGCACATGAAATTCACTGGGGTTGGTGTCTGACCTTTTAATATGGTTCAATCAAAAGTACTAAAAGCTGATTAATCTAGACAAGTTAGTTACCATCATAATGCATACACACCACAATGTTGTGTTTGTGGTAATTAAGGTTTTAAATCGCGATTGCAGAAGCAATCGTGTCGCGAGAATATTATAGAGAATTATAGTCAAATAAGTCTAATGCAACCTAAATCGTGAACACTGCAATGTCAAAAACCCTGATATCGCAAACCAGATTGTGGTCGCGGATTTTGTCTTTCTAAACAATGGTTGTAAACTCTATACTTAACAAATTTGTAGCTAATACATAAAATAATAGCAAAGTTAAGGAGGACCTTGAAGACATCTTCATCATAAACAGAAGGGGTTTTCTGTAGGGCTTTCCATTGGGCCTGGCCATCATTGAAGGCCCAAGTCCTACAAACTGTCATACCAACTGAAGATGCTTGTTTGAACACCTCAGTAACTTTTCCTCTAGTGGACTCATCTGCAGCAAACACCATCAACCAATATGTATTAAATCCATTAACATAGAAAGGTTGATCATTCACCACAAATTGGTTTCCTTTCTTTTGCACCATTTGCCATTCATTATCTTCTTCCATTAACATTGAATTTTCTATACTGCTACCAAATGCATTGGAACTTAAATTTTTAGTGAGAATCAAAAGAAGGATTAAAGAAACAATGTTTATTCCAAATCTCTCCATTGAGATTTGTTACCTATAGTCACAATGTACGTGATCTATTGCACAATGTTATATATATATGTAACATCTTAAGTTATCTTCCATACAAATTTACCAAATAGAGAAGATTAGGGGGCAAGTAGAGATCATATTTTACTCTACCTTTAAAGTAAAGAAAATTTATGTTTTATTGTTGAGCAATGGATTTTACAAGTGAAGGGTAGGAGTAAAGTTGAGAAATCTTCATCACTAGTTCGTTAAGGCACTCTCTAGTGGGTTCCACAAAGTAGACTTACACAAAGAGTTTTTGTTAGATTTGAAACTAGTTGCTATTAATTAGTATTATAGGAATCCTATAATGTGAAGATTATCGAATATTAATTATTATCCGTTATCTAACACAAAGTCCTTATCATTTGTAGTTGTGATGTCTCCATCATAGACATTAATGATGAACCATGTGAAAAGAATTAGTTTGAAATAAGTAAAAGACTAATATGCTTGTTTGATATCTCTTCTTTGCCAAAAGAAGGTTGGAGTAATCAAAGTAGAAGAGAAGTTAACGAGTTATAGCACAAAATATTGGCACTCATGGTACAACATACAACATCTCCCATGTTTGAATCCAATTTGGGTTCTTAACTCAATTTTATTTAGTGGAGTGTAAGTTGTCACATAGGAGGTAAATCTCATCTAGTTTCACTACAATGGTAGAACCCAACATTGTTTTTTTTTTTTAAAGGAAAATGTTGTTTATCGCGACAAGACTTTGTGAAACAGCTCCATGAATGACGTGGTTCGACATTATGCGGTGCATGTGTTTATTTATTTTTTGACAGCACCACCATGTGTTATTATTCAGTCATGGATTTGCCTGAGACGTAATTCATAGGTGCTTTTCGGGAAAAACTTTCGTCAATAGGAGTTCTCTTTTTTAAATAAAGAAAAATAGAAAAACAAAACTAAGGAACAAGATGAGGGGTGCTACATGCCATTAGAACCAATCAAAGATAAAAATGAGTTCATGAGGAGGATAATTGACAATGGTCCATGTGAAACAATTGGGCGTTCCAATCTAGCAAGCTTGCAATAGTATGAGTTTCATGGTAAATGAAGAATCCCATACTAATTTGTTTCGTTTAGAAAATGTGAGGGACTAATGTGTTAGATAAAAATATCGAATTTGTCTCGCGAGAAAATTGTCATCGACAAATTCAGACCTTTAGACTTACTTTATTGTTAAAAATAAAATTATACCAGGTTGACATGAGTGCCACTTAATCTTATCTAACGTAGTTCCCACCAACTCTAGAGTCTACATGGTTCCTCCAAACCTAAAAATAAATGCTTTTTTTGAGAATAAATGTTGGACATCCTTTTCCCTTACTTTCAACTAGTATGTATCACCCGCGCCAGCACGGGTATACATTTCATTTTAACTTAAATTTTCAAATTGTTGTTTGGGGATTAAAAAAGAGTCAGTTGAATGTTTACGTATATTATGTCAAAAAAATTGACTACTTTGGACACCTTAGAAAATAAACCCACCATGACAAATATTAGTAGGACACGTTTATTAGATTAGATTGTATACTAAAAAATATTATAGTTAAACTAAAAAATCATAGTTTAATATTTTAATATAAAATTTAGTCCTCCTTTTATTTATTGATATTCAAAAAATAAAATTAAGAATAAAAGATAACAGTTAGCACATTTTTATTTTTTATTAATATTTTTAATTAAAAAACACATATAATGTACTCGGATAGCGGAACGGTCTCCGTCCCCATCCTCATCCCAGAGTTGACAGTGGGGAATTATCTCTCTCGTCCCCGTCTCCACATGGAAAAATTCCCCATTCACGCTCCACTGTGGGCAGTCCCCGTCGAGATTCCCACGTACTGGTAGAAATCACTCGTTTAGTCGAGTGTGAGACTGTGAGGGAAGGATGAAACAATACATCCATCCATAAGTATACATAACAAAGATCCTTTGGTCACTCTAAGATCTTCCTCATGATCTTCATCAAACTTCCACCTTGCTATCTCCGAACCTTCATCGCAGAGAAAGAGAGTCAGCAAGTTGGAAAAAAGTAGATTAAAAAATACTTTATTATTGAATATTGGGATGTTTATTATTACTTATTTAAAAAACAAATTGTTATATTAAAATATTATGTTTTAATTAAAAACAGCTTCCAACACCCAAACATGGGATGCCACTTAATTTAACTTAGTACCACTTCAACCATTAGTTTGACCAATTTCGACTGGGGACCAAAATCGTGAATGATTATAGGGGGACCAAAAATGTAATTAACCTAAAATATTTGATGTTATAAGTTTGAAAGCAAGATACAAAAAGAAATTAGAATATCAATATTAGTATTGCTTATTCCCCACGTCTTCTTTTTTAAAAGGGACTTATTCCTCATATCTTATTTACCTATAAAGCTCCATAATTAATGAGGTATAAATTTGTTTTAGAATTGACAATAATTTATGATATTTTATTTTAATATGAACATTATATATTTTTTATTAGTAAATCTTATATATTCATTCTATTGTAACATCTATGACTGAATAATTAATAGTTTTTTTTTACAAAAATAATTAAAAGTTGGAGAATGGTAAATATTTTACTTAATAATTAATAAAAACATAATGATGCATTAGATTAGAATTTTTTATCATACGCGCGATATACAATATTAGTTGGAGAATGGTAAATATTTTACTTAATAATCAATAAAAGGATAATGATGCATTAGATTAGGTTTTTTTATCATATTGTTAGTATCCAACGACTTTGCCAGCGGCTAATCTAATTTTGTAAAAAAAAACTAAATATGGAATGATCTATTGCAATCTAATTAGTATTAGGAATAAAATGAGAATGATGAAAAAAACAAAGATTGAGAGCAAACAAAACGAATACAGAGCAGCACCGCTTTTCACATCACGCGATAGGGTTTGAGAGAAATCCCAAATTTAGTGGGATATAGTGACTGTGCGAAGAAAGAACCATTAGTTCAAATTTTATTTTATCTTAGGGTTTCTCTCTTGGTGAAAGCTGTGAAATTGTATCCACGAACCCCTCTTGCATTGACGATCGAGGCATTGTCTCTAACAGTGTAAGTAAGGTTATGGATTATGGTTTTTTGGAAAGTCTTAGCTTAAAACTATGAACGCTATTAAAAATTAAGATTTACGCTTCACCTTAACAACATTTGATTTATCTTTGAACTTTTTAAGCAAGTCCTAATCAATCATAATCCCTCAAACATGAAATGTTTTCTCAAATATATTCTCGATGAGTCCCTCACATGAACTTTGAAGAGAACCTACCAATGAGGTCAGATATGTTCCTAGGAAAACCCATAGGATTTATATTCAACATTATTCAATAAATAAGTATTAGATATTGTTGGATATTCAGTAGTATCCCTATTTAAAACACTAAAAGCTCCTCCGAGAATTCAAGAAGCTCTGAGCAAGACTTTTCAATCAGGCTCACTGCATCGTGATTAAACAGAACAAAAGTTGCAAATTCAATATCATATATATGACACACAGCTTCACAATAACCTGAGATAAATTTATATATGACACACAGCTTCGCAATATCCTAATTGCACTACTATTTATGATAATTTTAATATTTGGATTTGAATAATTGTATTCACTCTATCCATATATATATATATCCATCATTGCTTAGTAGTTACTTACACGAACCCAAAATTACTACTTAAAGTAAGTTGAATGCCATGTGATCAAATGAAACATAAAATTGAATTCTAGTTTTATATTTTGCAACCCCAACATGTACTAAAATGAAAGTGCAATGCAAAAGACAGAATATTGGTAAATGGAATAAAAAATTTAAAGTTGAAAAGAATGGGGAAAACCAATATGCAGTTATAAGAATACTTACGGAATGAACCCAAAACAGGTTCAGCACCTATGTTGTAACAACCCGGCTACCTTGTTGCTCTTGTGCTTCTGATAGTCTCCATCTTCTCTCGATAGTGGTTCCGGCCGAAAGGATTTTCAAAGCTACAACAGTGATCAAAACCACATTGTTATAAGGGTGATAATAACACTTCTGTAACCGGACAACCATAGGTGTACCTTCATCGCTGCATCAACACATTTTTGTTACTATTATAGCAATATCTCACTATTTTCTACATCTGCTATTCTGGGTCTGATTATATATATTGGGGAGTATACCTGTATACAATACAAACGTAAGAACAACTATATCCTTAATTTCTCACTATGGAGGTTGACTATATTGTAGGCACAGTATCGTGGCCAATTTTGTTATGATGCTAACAAAGGAAATTCTTCAGAAATTTAGGGAAAAACGAAACCCTAACGAAGGAAGATAGATGGAGTGATGGTCCATGGAGAGAGAGAAATGCAGTGCTCTGTTTCTTCTGATTTTCTTCTTTCGTTGCTTTGCGTTTTGAGTTGATCAAAATGAAAGAAGAGATGAAGGACAAACTTTTGTAGTTCATCAAAAAAAGATTGAAATTTTGTGATAGAAAATGAGAGAAAAAGAAGGAAGGAGAATGTGCGAATGAGAGATGAAGAGAAATTGAATCCACAAAATTAGCATTGTATTCATTACTGGATCCACAAAATTAGCATTGTATTCATTACATTTTTTTGTTTTTTTGAAACAGTCAGCTGCAATCAATGTTATTAAAACCGACCCGGTGATCGACCCGAGCAGGTCACTGGGTCATTGGGTCAATGGTCGAACCGAGGTGTCACTAATTGACCCGCATGACCCGATATCAATAAATTTGGTATTAAATTAATATGAGAATTCAAAAATGTAAGATATTATAAGTCAATATTTTTAAATTTAATATAATTTTGAATTAAAAACAAATTTGAAAATCAATAAAATTACTCATATTTAATAACAAATTTGAATTACAAAATATTAGATGTCAAATAAATATGATATATAAATCTAATATATCATAAGTAAATGTTAGATGTCAAATAAATATGCTATATAAATATGTAATATATCATAAGTAATTTGAATTACAAAATTACTCCTATTTAATAACAAATTTCAATAAGTATTAAAATACATATAAATAAATATAATTAGTAGGTAATAGGTTCTGCTAGAAATAAAAGAAAAAAAGGGTATATATATTCTATAATACGCTTTATTTACAAAAAACGTGGTTGCTCAAATGGTTAGTGTTGGAAGGTGTGGGTGTGAGGAAGGGGGTTCGATCCCCTGATTCTTCATTTTTGAGATATATTTCGAAATTAGTTTTCAATAAAAGCTGAGGTGGATGCTACGTATTTATTTGGAGATGTGTGTAGCTTTTTCTGATTGGTCTTACTTGTCAGCCATGATTTATAATAGTTATGATTTCACATGTATTGGTTACTTTCAATTTCACATGTACTGGTCAAAGAGGAAATTGAAGTCCCATTAGTGGTCCCTTTCTTATCATTTATTTATTTATGTTACATCATCGTCAACACACTAGAAACTTCACTTTAATTTGAAAAATAGAAACAACAATTTTTAAGTGATGATCAAGAGGATGTGGATTAAGTGATTTTGATAAAAAAATGTTAAATAAATGAGAGAATATAAAATGAGAAACAACAATTGTCTCAATTTAATTTTAGTGTTTTTTTTACAACTAATCGTTCTTAGTGTTTTTAGGAATATTTCGTGCCAATTATTTTACATTATTGGTCGGGGAACACTCCGACACTCATTGAGTTTTGCATGGCTAAACTGCATTTTTGATTGTGACTATTTATCATCTCTTGTTTGTAGAGAAAAAAATTTGATTCAAATATTCTTAATTATATTAGGTTCTTCCAAGCATAGTGTTATGGCATTTGATTACCAAAATTGTGGATATTGCAGGGTTGGCCCAACATATTTGTTGAATTTAATTTTTTTTTTGGCAATCATATTTGTTGAATTTAATAAAACTTTAAAAAGTCAAACTGCCACATCAGCAGAGTTGACTATGCCAAGTCAGCAAGGAGAACAAGTGAAGTAGGAAAACTTCACTCAGCTCACTCTCAAGTTATTCCGTTCGTTCTCTCTTTCATTTCTAGGGTTTCCTTTTGCCCTCTTTTGTAACTTAATCAGCTTGTACAAATTAGTTAGATTTTCAGTTGTTATTGTTAGAAGAAGTTACAATTCTATTAGGATCTTTCAAATGCTTCAACCGTGTATATATAGTATCAGTTGTAACTGTTTCAATCATTGAATGAGAAATCGAATGAAGAAGAGAACGATCTTGATGCGCAACAATGGTATCAGAGCTCCATCCTAAAGTACTCTAAATTATACACACTCATTTATGGAGATCTTAAATTAGGAGCACCGAAAAAGGAGGTTCATTTTGTTGGAATAAGTTATGTTAATAAGTTCTTTAAAGAACTAACACCAGCTAATATCGTTGGCCTAGTGACTTAATCTATCCTGTGATACATGGGTTGATTAGTGCTCTCGAGTTCGATTCTCGTAGTGGTGTTGATCAGTGCAAAATTTGATTCTAATCACGAGCAAATATTAGTACACGCTCGCTCCACCGCCAACAACGGTCTGGAAAAAAAATATTAAGTTCTTTAAAAAGTCGGCATTTATTGTGCATACACACATCATATAATAATGGAGATTTTCATTTCTTTTCAGAAACAGAGAAAATCTTATTGATGTTGCTCATGCTAAATTTATTGGAATTGATGTTTTAGTGATTAGCTAAAGTAGTTGTTTCATATCAATGCACATATTTTCTATACAATATTTTAATACAACATTTTTAATTAAATAAAAAAATTATATCTATTTTTTCTTTTTATCTTTGTGATAATTTTTAAATCATATTAAATGAGGTCTACACATGTGTATCATAATTAAGACTATTAAGACACTACGATGATTCGTGGTGGTGTATACCATTCTTTGCATAAACACAAAATAACATAACCCAAAAATTTAAGCAAAATTTAAAAACAGTGCTCAAGCAAAACCCTTTTTACTAAATGTTCAAACAAAAGCTTAGTTTTGGAAGATAAGAAATGCATAGTTTTGTGCAACAAAAAAAAAATACTCTTTTTTTATTAACTATGTTATTGGTGCGAGTTTTCACATTCTTTATCAATGATTAATATCCATCGAGAAACTTAACTGACCACCTTTAATGGACATCTAGAAGTCTCGAATCTGGAACATACTTAAGGGATCCGAGTCCATATCAACTAGAACCGACACAATGTTGGTAAATTATACTCTTCCCCTCCCATCTTATATTAAAATATTAGTTAGTTAGAATAATCTAAGAATTAAAAAGATGTTAATTTAATTAAGGAAACATGGTTAAAGGATACAATATAATATCTTCTTGTCATGATTCTGCAATTGTGTACTACAATACAACCTACACTAAGCTTCATAGTTTTGTTCTTATCCAATTTTAATGTAGTAAATAACACTAAATAACCATCATACATTTATTTTAGATTTGGATCATGCAGCAGAGTGATAAGTTTTGTATCACTGTCAAATAAGTACATAGGAATACAACAATACTCTTTTCTTTTGAGTCAAAAAAAAAAATTCTCTTCTCTCACTTCAAGGGCATCCGAGGAAGTGAATAGATGCTGTGGCTGTGGCTGCTCAATGGAGAGAAAGATTAGATGTGAGAAGCTTCTGGTGGTGGTTTTGGTGACCCTTTTGCATTTTTGGTTGGCTTGTGTTAATGCTTCACCATTAGAGAGTAACCATGAAGAGCATCTCAGAGGAAACCTTCTTGCTAATGGCCTTGGCAGAACTCCTCCTATGGGGTATGTGTATAATTTGTATTCAGAGTCACTAAAATTCCTTTTTTTTTTCTGTAAAATTGAGTGCTTTTCAGCATCTACAGTAGTGATTATCTTCTTTTTTATTTAATTTTGATTTAAATACATGTTTGGTCCTCCTAAATATAACGAATTTTGGTTTTAGTCCCTACGCATTTTACAGTACCTAAGTAACAATTAATTCCTATCTATTTCTTATGCATCAAAAGATTTATGAAACTGAGCTGTTATAATTTATTTTGTGTGCAGGTGGAACAGTTGGAATCATTTCAACTGCAAAATTAATGAAAAAATGATCAGAGAAACTGGTATTTGGTCATTTACAGTTTACTGATTTATGTATATATGATAATTAGTTTATGAATTGATATAAATAAGTATTTGATTTTTGTTATGCATGTCTGCTCAATTAAGATTTCATTCTGATTGTGGATTTTCTATGTGTTTATAGCTGATGCTCTTGTTTCTACCGGTCTTTCCAAGCTTGGATACACCTACGTCAACATAGGTACATCAAAAATCTATTTTTCAACTACCTTATTATTATTATAAACTTTTTTTTACTATATAAAATGTATCATAAGAACATGCAATTAACCTTCATGCACATTTTTCAATTCCTGCAGATGATTGTTGGGCTGAACTTAATAGGGATAATAAGGTATTGGTCAAATAATTTTCACATTCTTCATTCATTTTTGGGTAAACACTCATTTTGGTCCCTGAATGTGTGATGCTCTAGCATTATAATCTCTGAATTTATCGAAATTGCAAACATGTCCCTAAATATCTCTTTTATTAGTAATTTTAGGGACTTAAATTGACAAAAGAAACACATTTGAGGACTAAAATTACTAATAAAAGACACATTTGAGGAATAAAATGAATTACTAAAGAAACACTCGAGAATTTGCTTGCAACTTTGATACATTAGGAGGCTATAATGACAACGCCTCATATATTCTAATATGAAAGTTGTTTACCCTTAAATTTTCTTACTTGATATCTAATATGAAAGTAGTTACTTTCAATTAAATTATTTATTTCCAAAAATTGTTATAGGGTAATTTGGTGGCAAAGAAATCAACATTTCCATCTGGAATCAAAGCTCTTGCAGATTATGTTCACAGCAAGGGTCTTAAGCTGGGAATTTATGCAGATGCAGGGTATAAAAACCTAACCAAACTCAAACAAATTATCTCCATGTGTTTTTTTTTTTAACTTTTTTTAAATAAGCTTTATGTTGTTCTTTTTCAGGTATTTTACATGTAGCAAACAAATGCCTGGTTCACTAGGTCATGAGTTACAAGATGCCAAAACTTTTGCATCATGGGTACTTAAAAATTGAGCTCATTTCAATATTCTTTTCTTAACATCCACATACCAACAATTACTTAACAGAATTGTTATCTTGTTTGATTACAGGGTATTGATTATTTGAAGTATGATAATTGTAACAATGATGGAACAAAGCCTACTGTTAGGTATTAAAAATATATTTGCAATTTTGCATACTAGTGTTGTGATTTTCTCAGTGTTGTTAGAATCGGACCCGACCGGCTGGTTCAACTGGGAACTAGCCAGTCTGGCGGTTGGTTCAACCTCAATTGGACGACAATTTGGTTGAACTGCACAGAACTGGATTGAACCGCGGTTGGACCGCTTTGAACCGTCCGAAGCAATTTTTTGATTCTTTTATTACTTTTCCCCAATTGGACCGCAATCTGGTTGAACTACACAGAATCGGATTGCACTGCGGTTGGATTGCTTTGAACCGCTCGAAATGATTTTTCACCATACATACATAACTTAAAAAGCCATGGTCTTGTTATATATAGGTATCCTGTTATGACAAGAGCTTTAATGAAAGCAGGTCGTCCAATCTTCTTTTCATTATGTGAATGGTAATTCTATTTTACTATTCTATTTTGTTACTCCTTCAATTTTAAGTCCTTCCCTCTAAAATCTAATTACACATTGTTTGTTTGTTAGGGGTGACATGCATCCAGCTTTATGGGGTGATAAAGTTGGAAATAGCTGGAGAACTACTAATGACATAAATGATTCATGGGATAGGTAAAAATTATATATGCATTCAATTTTTTGGTACAAGTGGCTTTGAAATGTCAAGATGTATGGTGTGTGTCAGTGTGTGTAATGTGTAGAGCGCTTGGATCAGCGTTTGGATGAGATAATTCGGGTCTCTTCCAACTTAACCAAGGTCTTGGATTTGAATTCAGCCTTGAGAGTGGAGCAGCGTTAAAACTCTTGAGAGAGAGTTTTGCTGCCCATTGTGGTCCTATCCGACTCGAGTGATTAGTCTCTGCAGTTGCAAGCAGAGGATACCCGATTTACATAAAAAATATGTGTAGTTGTTCACCTAAGTTGAACAAATTTGTATCCTTAGCTAGTAGCTAATGAACTTAACTATTGTGTTTGGCAGTATGATTTCAAGGGCAGACATGAATGAAGTTTATGCTGAGCTTGCAAGACCTGGTGGTTGGAATGGTTAGAATTTCATTACCATAACATAACATTATGTGAAAGACAATGAGTTTATGTTCTGATTTCATATAATTATGAGTTAAGATATGCATTAACATTTAAACTCAACAGATCCTGACATGCTTGAAGTGGGAAATGGAGGAATGACAAAAAATGAATATATTGTTCATTTCAGTTTATGGGCCATTTCCAAGGTATTTTCATTCTCTTGACTTCAAGTATTTATGTAAAAGCACTTATTGTACACCAGCTTTTTTTTCCACATGTAATGGTTTATTGCAGGCTCCTCTTCTTCTTGGCTGTGATGTTCGAAATGTGACTAAAGAGACTATGGATATAGTCTCTAATAAGGAAGTTATTGCAGTTAACCAAGGTGAAGCATAATTTGGGTAATTCTGTGATTTCTTATTAGTTGTAATATATGCTATTGATATTAATGTTTATTTCTTGTTATGGTAGATTCACTTGGGGTACAAGCTAAGAAGGTTAGGATGGAAGGTGATATTGAGGTAATTTCAATAGTAGAAACAACTCATACATAAACTCTGATGTGATAAATGCTTATTAAAAAAGACTTAATTAACCTATTTATCCAAATACGCATTAAAATGATTCCACCACAGCTTCTAGCTAGTTTTGATACATTTATATTTTTAGTTTTTTAATTGGTTGTGCTTACAAAAAATGTCATATATGCATGTGTTTTTGGACAGATATGGGCAGGTCCTCTTTCAGGATATAGAGTAGCTGTTGTGTTGCTGAATAGAGGTCCTCAGAAATATGAAATAACAGCTAATTGGGATGATATTGGCATTCCTCCAAAAAGTGCTGTTGAAGCAAGAGACCTTTGGGAGGTATTGTTTGTTTTATACATTCAATTCAATTTATGTTGTTTTGTTTTATAGGCTTGCATTGCATGCTTTTTGTTTTCTTATATATGTTTGTTGATGCAGCACAAGACATTGAAGAGACTTTTTGTGGATAAGTTGACTGCCACAGTAGATCCACATTCGTGTAAAATGTATGTGCTGAAACCAGTAGGTTGAGTTCTACAACACAATTGGATTGCAGCTTTTGAAGCCTCTGTTTTATTTTAATTACTGAGTAAAGTGCCAACTTGTATATCAGCTTAACTTAATAAACTATCTTCACTTGCTTCTTTTTTATTGATATATAAGTTTTCTACCTTATTTTTGCTTTCTCTCATGGCTTAGTCTCCCTAGATGTTGTGTGTGTGTCAAAAATTTAGAATGTGATATCTTACCTATCAATTAGAATATACAAAATGTATCTCTTCAAATTTCCTTTTCTTTCTAACTTGGTTAAGACTGTGTTGGGATGAAGTATTTTTTGAAGGGAATATATTTTACCTTAAAATTTTAAGCTAAATATTTCTATTTTCTCCAAAAATTACATTACCTCCAAAAATTACTCCATCCAAACGCACCCAAAGGTTTTCTGTATTTGAGAATAATGTTCAAGAGATTTACCAACATGGGTTGGTGCAAATGATAAATGTGTTCGGATCCTACCTCAAGGCTCTCGAGTTTGAATATTTGGCGTGACAAAAACTCTGTTGGGAGGGGAGAACCAAACAGGCCAACAAAGTCTGGTACTCGCGGCCAGCCATGTTCCCCAACGTAGATTAGTCATCAGCAAAGGCGGTGGATACTGCGCAGTAATGACACGGTAAAAAAATGTTCAACAAAAGATTTGTGAAACACAAATGCTGTTAGAGGCCGGAGATGTGATCGTCGATGAGACATTGACAAGAAGCGTCTTCTGGTAAGCTTTTAGGCTAAAGGACATATAAATGAACCAAATTCACATCACAATGAGAGATTTCTTGAAAGTGTGTAGGTATGACCAAGGACGAATCTACAACCAAGTAATTGTGGGCGGATGCCCCCACTACTTTTTATTAGTTGATGTTAATTTATGATACATTTTAAATTTTGATCCCACTTAAAATAATGTTTTGCCCTCACTAAATGAAAATTTACACTATTGAAAGAGTTTTTCTCCTATGATTTTGAATTTTGTGAATAATCAAATACATATTTGTATAAAAAATGAATTTTTGAATAATTGTTTAGTTATATACATAGAGGGATATATTTTATAGTGTTAAAAATGAAAAAAAAAAATCCTACAACACTTTCATAATAAGAAGGTATATAGTGAACATTTATAATTTATGGATGTTAAGGTGTTTTCAATTTTTTGGATATACAATGGTAAAAATTTTGCAATCTCCTATTTTTTGTTTACCAATAATGATATCATTATTTTATTTATGTATATTTTTATAAATATTTAACGTGTATAATATTGCCTCCACTGATCAAAATTTTTTAATCTGTCCCTGGGTACGACACTACACAATTGAAAGAAGACTAATAAAAATTAATTGGTATTACCTATACCAATAAGATGAATCTTCTTTTGAGAGCACAAAACATAAAACTCTATACTTAAGTTTTTTTGATAAGCCTATACATAAGTGCTTGATTTGGAAAACTTGTGGGATGAATGACATTTTGGGAAGTTTCCCATTATACATGTGAGTGAGGACAAAACACACAAAAATACATGTGTTAACTTGTAGAGATAAACCAATCAGAAGCTGTTGGGGAAAATTACACTTAAGGTTGGCGACAATGGGATGATCTAAGATAGGCTAAAGAGACAATGGTGAGCTAACATTTCCCTTGTGTTTAGGAGGGTAGGGTAACACACTAGCATTAAGGAGTTGACCCAGTGAAAAATGAGATGACTTGTATATGATAGTTGATGAGTTCAAGTCTCCACTAATTCTATTGAGGGGAGGCAAATGTAATTCTATTCATAGTCTCCACTAAAACTAGTAGCAATTTATTCTCTTTTATCGATCTCTTATAAGTTATAATAATTTCTACATTTACTTTTCAGAATAAGGGACAACACCTATTTTTTATGGAAATTTGGAGAACTTTTTTTTTGACAAGATAAATAACCTTCTAAATTTTTTTCCTATAACGAGGACAAAATATGCTCAAAATAATATTCCTTTGTGGACATAGTCGGCAATTTTGAAAATAAATTGGGCCATTACAATACAAATGGTATGAAAATGGACTTCTCTCTCCCACTAGGATGGGTTCCATTCCAGAATGAACCAAGCTGAAGAATGTAGTGGACATATAACATATAGACACTTGAAATAAATTCCTTAACTTTCTTAAAACTAATTATTTTTTACTAAGAAATTAAATCATTTTTTTTCTTAATATAACCTGAAACAAATGAACTCATAATTTAATAGAGTAGTTTGACTTGACAGCAAAAAATTCCAAGGTGTTAAAAGGAGAGCGGTGCATGACAGCAGAGAAACGAAAACGCGTTTATTTGTCTGTTGTTTGTTTGTGATTACAGACATATATACGCGCTTGTCTTGTTGTCTGTTAGATACTCCCATCTGTCATCCAACTATCATCTCTCTCTTTTTTTTCTTTAAAAAATGCTTCGAGAACATATATTAATTAACATGTCAATTTGTATTTTTTTGAAAGAATATTGTGAAAATGATACAATCAACTAATAGTATCCTGTAACTATAGTCATTATTATTAATACAAATACAAATGCGTAGCACACAGTAGCTGCAGCATCTGACCTGACCCTTTCATCTAAGATTAACTGACAACTAATATACATAACGGTATGTTTAGTTTTTCATTAAGAAAGAGACCTTCCTAACAGCAAATAAATAAAATATTCTACAAATTTATCATTTTTAATAAAACATTTTAATTATCATAATCAGTGTTCAAATTGAAGAAATATCGCCTCTCTAGTTATGCATGCTTTCAAAAGTCAAATTTGCACTAGTGGACGCCACGCCAAGTAATTACCGATGGTGTTTTTGTATATATTCTCTCTAAGGCATATTCTCCCGTACTAAAAATCACATGCACATGCGTTTAGAAATTGAACAAACCAAATAGTTGAACCGTTAAATCATGATTCCAACAATGTTTATCGTTCAGTTATTTCAGTGGTTCAACTGCGATTTCATGTGGGATCAAGTAGTTGAACCGTGACTCGAAAGTCTTATTATTTAATGTCCAGCTCGATTTTCAAAACATTGCAAAAAAACACATACAAGCGGAATACTAGGATAATAAGTACTTAACCAAGGTATCCCCTACATGCAACTGCAAAGACTAATCTCCGAGATACTAAGATCCTTTTAAGGTGATTGCCTCTCCCACCAGATGTTTTTTCATACACACCGATTAGAGATCAAACTCTATATCAATGGTTAAGGAAAACCTGAATATCTACCACTTATGCTACAAGTTCAAATGTAGTTAATCCTAATTTAAAAAGAAATATAACTAGGCTGACCAAAAAAAATCTTATTATAACAACATTTTTAAAAAAGATTATGATATAGTAGTCTAAGTTAAATAAGTTCATTTGGTCGGTAAACCGACAATTATAAAATTGACATTGTTAAACTAGACATTTTTTGTGGTTATCGAGTTCAAATTCAAGTCTCCACTCTCCACTTTACAAATATGAGTTTACATGTAGTGTTTGTCATTATTTCGTATACAAACTAACTTCAACTAAGAAAAAAAATATTATATTCATTGACATATTGTAACAATTTCTCCTAGAAGTTACAACTAAGGTGCGGTTTCCATATATTAAGGAATTATTTTCTGTTTCTGCTATTTTCTCACTCTATTCTCTTCTTCCACGGTTTCTCTCTCTTTCTCTATGTTCTTTCCAACTTGCAACTGCAACTAGCAACTCAAATTCAACCCATAACACACAAGATCTCTCCGTTTTGACTCGCCGAGTTGCTTGCTCTTTCAGCTCCTATTGTTCCATGGCATGAGGTAAACCCCTTTCTCATTCCTTCAGTTCCCTCCAATCACGCCATCATAGCCCTGATTATTCCACGTTTTTCTTTCTTGAGTCTTCAATTGTTGACTTTAAATCTAGTTCATCATTTTCCCTAGTTGAATTTTGCTGATTTTGATAACTCTGTGTCCAATTTGATCATCATTTCATCATCACCCCCCACCAAACCCCACTTTACTTTCCTGATCTGGGTTTTGTAAAAATCAGATCTTTAGATCAAATTTAAGGTCTTTGTTTATTTTCAAATTCTGGGTGTGCTTATATTTGTAACCATAATATACAACAGGTGTTTGCAATTCTGGGTTTTGTTTTGTGGTTTGGACTTTTGTGACATGATGAGGATTAGGAACATGAATGGATACTGTGTTTTTGTTCCATTGTTTTTGTGTTTGGTGTTAGCAATTGAGGTTGTTCTAGCAGCGGATTTTAAGCCTACGGATAAAATCTTGTTGAATTGTGGTGGTCCTGCTGATAGTTCTGATCCTGATGGCCGTGAATGGACAACTGATATTGGCTCCAAGTTTGGTTCCTCTACTGTTAAATCCAACACATCAGCTGCTGCAACTCAAAACCCTGCTGTCCCTCAGGTCCCCTTCATGACGGCGCGAGTATTTCGCTCACCTTATACATATAGTTTTCCTGTGGCTTCTGGTTGGAAGTTCCTACGGCTGTACTTTTACGCAGCTTCTTATTCGGGTCTCAATATATCCGATGCCCGGTTTGGTGTGTCAGCGCAATCCTACACCTTGCTTAGGAACTTCAGTGTTGCTCAGACAACCTTGGCTTTGAACTATGATTACATTGTGAAGGAATACTCCATTCATGTTGATGGAGGAACCTTGAATGTGACTTTCAATCCATCTACCAATGTGTCTAATGCCTATGCATTTGTTAATGGGATTGAGGTTGTGTCTATGCCTGATATTTATACTGCCACAGATGGAACCACTTTGATTGTTGGTACAGATACTGCTTTCACAATTGATAACAGCACTGCACTTGAGAATATGTATAGGTTAAATGTGGGTGGGAATGATATCTCGCCTTCTCGTGATACCGGCATGTTTAGGTCGTGGTCTGATGACGTGCCTTACCTCTATGGTGCTGCATTTGGAGTTACTGAGACTGCTGATCCAGCAGTGAAGCTTGAGTATCCTCCAGGAACACCGTCTTATATTGCTCCAAGTGATGTCTACACGACAGCCAGATCAATGGGTCCGAATAGCAACGTCAACTTGAATTACAACTTGACTTGGATTTTCGCCATTGATAGTGGCTTTTCCTATCTCGTAAGACTCCATTTTTGCGAGGGAACGACGGTTATAACTAAAATTAATCAAAGAGTATTTGATATATTCCTCGCTAATCAAACTGTTCAGTCTAGTGAAGCTGATGTTATTGCCTGGGCAGAGACGTTTGACCTTTCACACTCAAATGGTGTTCCGGTGCATAAAGATTATGTTGTATTTGTTCCCAATGGGAAACCAAGGCAGGACCTGTGGCTTGCACTGCATCCCGATACAGCTAGTAAGCCTCAGTACTACGATGCAATCTTGAATGGAGTAGAGATATTCAAAGTTAGTGATACTACAGGCAATCTGGCTGGGATGAATCCCATTCCTCCTCCGGTACAAGACATAATTGACCCGTCATTGGCTAGAACATCATCTAGTCATGGTAAATCTAAGGCAGGAATAATTGCCGGAGGTATTGGTGGAGGTATTGTCTTACTACTTGTGATTGGGCTATTTGCTTTTGGTGCATCTCGCCGCCGTAGGCTTGGAAAAGATTCTAGTACAAGTGAAGGGCCATCTGGTTGGCTTCCACTTTCTCTTTATGGTAACTCACACTCTACAACTGCCACAACCAAGACAACAGGAAGTTATCAATCCTCTCTTCCATCCAACCTTTGCCGTCATTTCTCATTTGCTGAAATCAAGTCTGCTACGAACAACTTTGACGACTCTTTGATTCTCGGTGTGGGAGGATTTGGCAAGGTTTACAAAGGAGAAATTGATGGAGGATCAACCAAAGTTGCAATTAAACGTGGGAATCCACTCTCCGAGCAAGGTGTGCACGAATTCCAAACTGAGATTGAAATGCTCTCGAAACTTCGTCATCGCCACCTTGTTTCGCTAATTGGCTACTGTGAAGAAAACACTGAAATGATCCTTGTCTATGATTACATGGCCTATGGAACACTCAGAGAGCATCTATACAAAACTCAGAAACCTCCACTTCCATGGAAGCAAAGGCTTGAAATATGCATTGGAGCTGCTCGGGGTTTACATTATCTACACACCGGTGCTAAACATACGATCATCCACCGTGACGTGAAGACAACAAACATTTTACTAGATGAGAAGTGGGTTGCCAAGGTTTCTGATTTCGGATTGTCTAAAACAGGTCCTACATTGGATAATACACATGTAAGTACTGTCGTAAAGGGTAGTTTTGGTTACTTGGATCCAGAATACTTCAGGAGGCAACAACTAACCGATAAATCCGATGTGTATTCATTTGGTGTGGTTCTGTTCGAGATATTGTGTGCTCGCCCGGCTTTGAACCCAACACTTGCTAAGGAGCAAGTGAGTCTAGCTGAATGGGCTGCACATTGTCACAAGAAAGGCATTCTTGACCAAATCAGTGATCCTTATCTAAAGGGCAAGATAGCTCCGGAATGCTTTAAGAAGTTTGCCGAGACTGCGATGAAGTGTGTTGCTGACCAAAGTATTGAAAGGCCATCCATGGGTGATGTTTTGTGGAACCTTGAATTTGCTTTGCAGCTGCAAGAAAGTGCTGAGGAGAGTGGTAAAGGATTTGGTGGAATAAGTGAAGATGAACCATTATTTGTAGATTCTAAAGGAAAGAAGGAATCAGATGGATATGATGGTAATGTTACTGATTCTAAAAGCAGTGGCATGTCTATGAGTATTGGAGGTAGAAGCTTGGCTAGTGAAGACTCTGATGGGTTAACTCCTAGTGCTGTATTTTCTCAGATCATGAATCCAAAAGGACGTTGAGGTCCACTCTAGTAGTAAGAATTCCTTACACAGTCAACCTTATTCAATTTCAGCAAATCAGCAAATCTGAACTTTACTTGTTATTGGTTTTCTTAATAGTATTACTATATTATTATTATTATTATTATTATTATTATTATTATTATTTCTTTGTATTCTTGTATCTGGTTTATTATGATTATCTAAGTTGTAATTTTATGAACATAAAAAGACTTGAGAGCAAATGTGTTGTAACACGAGGTTGTTGAAGAGCAAATGATTATCCTTTGCAGTTTCATTTTGTTATATTATTTAGTTTTGGTTTTGATAAAAAGATATCAGAATCATAAATATTTGGAAGGCCATTGCCATGATGCTAATAGGGGATGGATGAAATATAAAGATAGGTGGAGAAGCACTCAGCAAGACAACGTGTGTAGGTGATAGAATTGGAGATCATTTATGGACTTTTTGTATGCTATATATTATGTATTATATAATATAATTAGGTATGATGTATGATTCCATAATAATATATGGTTGTCAACAGGTGGACATTTTGTGCTGTGAGTTGTGTTGTGACACTTAGCACCACCGTCACATTTCTTTATTCACTTCTGTCTTTATCTTAATATAATTTGTTTTTGAAAGGGTCTTTATCTTAGTATAATAATATCACCCTTTACACCCTATAAATTAGTCTCAATGAATAGCATTCAGTAAAAAAATAATCATGTTAACACCTAAAAATTGTTAAGTATTTAGCAGAGGTCCTTAGCCGAACCTAGGTGAACTGATTTATCCAAAATTCTCATCGAGCAACAACCAAAGGGTTGGGGAAGATCTTATATTTTTCGTACTTCTCCTAAATTCTCATACTATTTCTAAGTAAGCACCTACGAAGGGGTTATGAGGGTTACTCGTAGCCTTAGCAAAATATGACTAACTCAGCTAAGGGACCAAAAACTGGGGACCTTACGAATAAAAATTTGGCAGCTGAGGATATTGTTAGTGTAAAGGAGTTACTTTGGGAGCAAGCAAGCAAAACACATGAAAATTGCGTTGAAGATTACAAGGCAAGGCGTGAGCAGTTGGAAGAATGTGTTTAGGCGCCTAAAAAATAGGAAATGGCAGTTACTACTCATTATCCCTATTAGTGGGCATAGTGGAACAGTTTTCCTAGGGTTTTATTGCGCGTGGGGTTTAATGTAAGTTGATTTTAGCCAATTCAACTGTTTTGTAAACGTGGTTAGTTCTAGGCTAGTGATCATGGCCAAAAGAGACCATTGTATATAAACACTCAGCTTGTAATTAGTTTAGACACACGACCTCCAATCAAATTATTATTTTCAAACATTTTATTCTTCCTTTACATTGTGCATTGCTTTAGTTTAATCATCTCTGACGAATAATCCGAACGCTCTTTTGAGTAGCTAGGGGTCTGTTTCTTATGCTGAGCATATAATAAGTTGCTTGGTTTGAATTAGCCAGAGGCGTAAATCCTTAGTTTAATGTCTCAATGAACCTATGAAATGAAAGGATACTGTTTGGTCACCATATATCTCAATGAAATGGCAAAACGTGAAATAAGCTGGATATGGTTAGCTGGAATTAACTGAATTTATTCATAAAGAAAATTTTCTTGTTTGGGGCAAGGCAAACAATAAGAAAAAGACTTGTAATTGTTTTCAATCAAGATGTGATTAACTTATTCTGAACAATCAACCAAACTAGATTAACCGAAATGCTTAAAATGCTTAAACATTAACTCAAACATCATACTTAATCGAACATCATACCTAATTAGGTTTCATTTAATTACTCATAAATATCACTATAATTCATTTGGAAATTGAGGATTGGTAAGAAACGAAGTTTGAAGAAATAACGTGAAACTTGCGACATGTTGTGTTGACTGCTACGACATAACCATTAACCATTCTTTTTGAAGTGGCAAAGTTTAAACATGATAGTATTTTGGAGCATCAGTATTGGAATCTCGTTGGGAGCCGTGACTTATCTGTCAAGGAGAGGGTTGATCTGGAGTTGCTCTTGGCCACACTACATCTGTTTCATCCTGACGATTCAGAGCAAGATCGTTGGAGGTGGAGGCTTGAAAACCTCCATTCTTTTTCTGTTAAATTTTGTTATGTTGTTTTGTTTAATTTTCTGCACCAAGATAAGATTGATAGTGATATCCAGAGTGCTCTTGTTGATATGACAACTTTCTATTCCCACTAACGTGAGAGTTTTTGGTTAAAGTTGTTGTTGGGGAAGCTTCAAACTCGTGATACTCTTATGTCTACGGACATTATCAAGGATCCTCATGGGTCGTGTCGCCCCTTTTGTTTTTAGCCGAATGAGTATATTCCCCATTTATTTTTTTGTGTGCAGGTGTTCTAGGTTAGTTTGGCGTGCTATTCAGAACAGGTCGGGCATGGCGGTTTCAAATACTTTAGTATGTGTTAAGCATTTCCGGGCTCATGGCTTGCAGTTGGAATCCAAGAAGACTTGTAGATTGAAGTATTTGATCTGGATGACTGTCACTTTGTGTATCTGATTTCATCAGAACCAGATTCTTTTCAAAGGTCAAGTAGTTAATCCGCAGGTGGTTGTTAACCATGTTAAGTCTATAACATGGACTTGTTTCATAAGCATTGAATGTCGCAATTCCAATCTTATGATCTTTGATTGGTGGGGAAATTCTTGAGTCTTTTTCTCATGGGGTTTTGACTCGGGTAGGTTTTAATGAGGCTCTTTGTATATGTGAGGGTTTGAGTGCCCCTTTAAACCCCTTTAATATGATTTTTTGCTTATAAAAGAAAATACATAACCATTGGCCACTTGGATATAGGATAGAAATTGAGACAGCTCAACATGCATAGTACATATGACAAATGACAAAGAGGGTGCAATAACATAATGAAAGGTTGTTAAAATCTCTAAGCAGCATTTATATAGTTGTATGACATTGCTAGCCACCTAAAACTCCTAACAGAAAGAAGCTCATCTCTCATTATTAATGTCAGAACGTAGTTGAGCCATGTTAGACTCAGGGTCGTCCCAAACAATTGAGAGGCCCTGTTCAACTCTTAAAAATGTGGCCCCTACTTTTATCAAAGTGGACCCCTCAGCAGAAATTCAATTAAGAACTCAAAAGCACAATATTCTTAAAAAAATGTAAATTTAACTAATTTTGGTTTTAAAGGTTGGAATTATTTTTTGAAAATTTTTAAATATTTATTTCAAAAAAACAATATATTTTTGGTTGAATACACTCCAAAAGCAATATAATATAATATATTTAGTCATTTTGCTAATGCATTGTAAAAAGAAATAAATACAGCTGTAAAAAAACGAACAAATTATCAAAAAAAAAGCACAACATATTGTGAAAAAATCATGTCAAAAAAGGGAAAGTATGCATTTGGTGGGGATTGAACTTACGTCCCTCAACTTCATTGTCAATACTATCCTGCTGCGCAAATGCCAATGCGCTGGATCATGGCTTTTACACATATTTAGCAAACGATATATATAACTTGGTTTTTAAATTTTTTGGGCCCTGAAAATTGACATTGGGCCGGGCCCTGTGCAGTAGCACAGCTTGCACAGGCCCATGGACGGCCCTAGTTAGACTAATTTCATCTTTGCTTGTGTTTTTCTCACAGCAACGATTATCATTGACTAATCTTTGTCGAGGAAATGAAGGTACAAAAACTGGGAAGTCTCCACCCAACCAGGTTTTTTTCATTCACAAGAGTAAGGATTCAAATCCTTAACTACTATCCACTCCAGAATTGGTAGTCCTAAATACTTCTGTTTCTTTTTCCTTGTCGATTTTACGAAGAAAATTGTCTTTTTATTTACTACTATTAAAAGTTTACGTTAACTAGTTAATTTAGAGAGAGAGAAATAAATGAATGCATCCAAAAAAGTTAACGTGGCTAACGGAGGTGACTCAGTGCCACGTGTCAACATTTAATTGGGCATATGTGCTATGTGCACCAATATGTCACGTCATCAACCCACGTCACCACTACCACATCAGCATCTAATTATTGGCTGCCACGTGACGCTGGCATGGCAAAGTGGTGCACCTAATTCACTGAAATTTTTTTGAAATTCGGCCAGGAGGGGTGTTGAACTCGTAACCGCCTTGTTAAACCCATTGCTTACTACCACTAAGGCACAATACTTCTTATGTACATAATACCAACAGTTTATATATATTCACAAGAAAAATAGAATCTTAATTTCAAAACTTAAATGATTATGATAGAGTTTTTCAAAGAGTTTTAGAAAGAAGCTTAATTTATGATTTAAAATGATTTATAAAATTTAGATCTAAAAGAAAAATAGAATCTTTATAAAAAAATGTAGAAGCTTTGTAGTGCTAAAAATGTTTAAAATGATTTTGGGTATTCTCTATTTTTAAATCTGATCACAAAAATCTACTTAGTCATAAACTTCTCTTTTGCATATATTATTCTCATTATTTTTTTTGCAATTTCCATTCTATGTTCAGTTTTTAGTTGTACTTCCTAATTTCAAATTTTTTAAGCTCAAATAGATATATATGATGAGTTCAAGACATCTTGTTGCAGTTTAAAAAATCTTAAAGCTTTTCAAGTCAAATAATTTGTTCTAAAACTTTCTTAAGAAAATGAAAATTATTATTACTCTATTTTGTAGTATGGATTTTTTTGGGTCTCTAAGCCACCATTTATAATAAATTGATAATAAATATACACCCAAACAAGAGTCAACTAGTAAAAAAAATATTTATGTTTTTCTATTCTTCTTACCAATGTGTGTTACAGATTTGTTGTAAAACAAGATTTGATGCTATCGAGGAGGATGATTTTAATTTATTTGTGGTCTACTATGTGCTTTCTTTTGGTCGTTTATTGGACATGCTCTTCTTTCAGCTGTGATAGTAAATTTCTAGAAGACATGCATAATTGGTGATAGTAAATTTCTAGAAAACCGTCGGAACCGCCACTGCAGACGGTCGGAGATGGGCGTGTTCTTGTGTCATTCGGTTACTCTTGGATGGACAGGTTTCGGTCCGAATCTGACCGTAACCGAAACCTGTCCATCCAAGAGTAACCGAATGACACAAGAACACGCCCATCTCCGACCGTCTGCAGTGGCGGTTCCGACGGTTTTCGGTTTTGACGGGTGGGTAAGTTTGGTTTCTAGCTCCTTTATGCAGTCGCAGATTTTTACTTTTTTCTCTGATATGTAGCTCTTGACGAGAGAAGGAAGATCACGTGCCTCTTTCTGTTTTTTTAAATGTACTTTCGATTTCTCTCTCATCTCATGTGTAATAATTACTTTTTATTACTTTACTACTATTTAAATAATAAAAAGCAACTTGACAGAACATAAGTAGGTGTGTTGCAGGTTGATTGGAAAAGCTAGTGCCTAGTATCATTGTATCAGTTACATCCATTCAAAAGCAATAAGGGATGAAAACTGTGGAAAATAAAGGGAATATTACTCAAAGATCTTACCTCTTCATACTCTTCCATGCGATTTCTACTGAGCTAAATGTGTTTCTGCATATTTTATACTACTTCGGTCGGTTGCGGTCACCGACGGGATTCTTAGAGCAGACCGAATCCAACCATTGTAGCCCGTGTGAAACTGTACAGTGTAACCGAAAATCCGCCAACCCGTATCTCTCCATTCGCATCTCTTTATTTTACTGTCGGGTTCCACGGTTTCGGGCGGGTCTCGGATAGGTGTCCACCCCTAATGTCTTCCGACACTCAAGAGATAGCAACTTTGTTGATGCACCATCACTCTCACTATGAATTTATTTTCCTTTAAATATGAGATAATTGTTTTATATCATTTGCCATTCAAAATTTGTGAAGTATTAGAAAAAGATAAAACAAATTTAAATTATTCAAAAATAAAGTGGAAAAAAATAAATTCTATATATACCTACTAAAACGATAGGCTAAATATAAGTTATATTTTTCAAACCTGATCCATTTATTACCTTTTGGTACAAATGAAAAAGTTCTCTCATACTTTATTTTGTATCCTAACTGACAAACAATTTTTTTGCAAAGACAAATAATTCTTGCACCTAGAAACCAATTCTTGCAAGGTATTGACTAAGAGAAATGACAAACCCAAAATATCATCATCACGTTGAATTCTAAATTATAAGGAAAATGCTTCTAAACAACATGAGATGTCATGGTAGTTTGAAATAATTCATATTGCTTATTAGCCACCAAGTATATATTAGGGAGAAACACTCACATTTTAAACAATGAGAATGAATGAGAATTGTAAAATTAAATATTTTTATGAAGAATAATAATACCCATGAAATGAGAATATGAGAATATTAAATATAGTTATTGAGAATAGGATTAAGGAAGTACACAGATTTCCTATTTCATATTTATGTTAATAACTTTCCAAATTTAAATTGGATAATTATTGTGGGATCCTTTATATTTATTACATTAAATTAATTAAAAACTAAAATAATAAAAAGCATCATTAATGCTAAGCTATCCATGAGATGACACTTGCAATAGCATTTATGAGAGATCATTCTCAAATGTTATATATATAGATTAACTTGAGAAACTTGAGCAATTGAACTTAATTTGATCAAAAGATTTAAAGAGTTAGTTGATGTAAAGTTGGAGAGAGAGAAAATAAAGTCCGAAAAAGTAGTGACTTAATTGTGTGGTAAACCGAGAGAGTGGTTGAAAAGTGAGTTGGGAGCGAGAAAAAATCAGATAAAAGTAACCTTTGGGCAGTGTTGTCGCAGCGCCATTGGGCAGTGAGCTGTACTGTGTAGTGAGCAATGTGACAGTTCGGTCGGACTCAGGTACCGATGGTTGTGGGTTCAAATACCGAATCCGCCCGTGTATGTCCAAAAGCAACCGTATTTTAATATTCGGGTAACCGTAACCCGATCTGTCTTGCCCGTTTCAGAAAAAACCACCTCAGGTAACACGGTTTCAGACAGGTTGTCAAATCTTGTCCACCCCTAGTTAACTTAGCCACTGGTGATAAGGTGTCTGTAAAATCTGGAATTACCTATAGTCTAATCTTTTTTTAGCTAAATAGGCTTTTAAAGGCCTGATTTGGGTGTGACGTAAGTTAACAAAAAAAAAACATAAATCTGGAATTACATGATTCCGAAAATCAAAAAAATTGACAATTGGGATGTAAGTTGAGACATAAATCGAAAAGCAAAAATTATAACTGACGATGGCGTGCATAAAATTAATTGGAATGAATTGCAAAATTCCTATATATGAACACAACGACTATGGTTCAGTATCCATTGTAAAAAAAAGGGTTCATCAGTATCCGTTCTTCGCACGCCACAACCATGGCGTGCACAATCGACTTAACCTTCAAACCAAAATGCGAACAAGGCCAAGAAATCGAGGACGCTAAGATCAATGGAGTCTCCTCCATGGAAAGCGACGATGTTATCCCTCTACCGGCAAAGAGATCAGCGATTCCCGGCGAAATCGCAGTGCTACAGCCGCATGCGTCGGTGGTTCAGGTTAGTGGAACAACGTTTGAAAAGAGGGGAAAAGAGACGCGGATCAAAACGGCGTACATGGCTAGGTTAGTGGCGAAAAGGAAGGAGATGAGAGAAGAAATGGAGATGTATAAGAAGAAAGAGAAAATACGCTGAGAACGGTGAGAAGGCAACGCAGGGTTGTTCGTGATGAGTTGGTCTTTGATTTTATGAAATTGAGTTTTTAATTTTTTATTATGTATTTGTGTCACTGGTTCTAGTAGGTCAAGTGAATTTTACTATTTTTTTTACTAATTCAATTCTACTTGCATCTTTACAATTTCAGCTAATGTTTAAAACCAGACCCGAGATTGAATCCGAATCATAGTTTATTGGTTTGCTCAGTTTAACCATGAACCAGATGAGTAATAATTAATAAAAAAATAAAAGAACGGTTGAATTTGGAGAAAAAGTAAAAAAAATCAAAAAAATGTATTTTGGTCAATTCAATTCGGGCCAATTGGCGGTTCAAACCTGTTGAATATCTGGTTCTGGAGCGTCCGGTTTTCAATCCAACCGGTTGAACTGTTCGATTAGGCCCGGTTCTTAAAGGGAAGTGCATTCTACAAGGTATGAGCTGTGCTCGTGTACTAGCCATATGATTGATTGTACTACCTCCCCATATATCCCCATCATTGAATGAATGAAATGAATCATCGAAATTACGCCACACGCATCTCGAAGGTTAAGGAGTTACTTTAAAAGTGCGATCGGTTCTTTATTCTCGACGAAACACCAATGAAGTCAAGAGTTCGATTGGCTTCGATTCATCTCGAGAGATTAGCGCTGCAATGGCATCTCATTTACATGAGAGGGATTGACGAGTATCCGCCTCAGCACTCCGCTGATGTGAGACGATGATTTAGTGACCTGTATGAAGACCCCTTAGCAGAATTGGTGTAAGTAAAACACTCTGGTTATGCTTGGTACCACTGTCATTATTTCCACCATTCTTGTTCCTTTGATGGAGGGTGGCAATGTAAGAAACTTTTTTGAGTTTTCTAGATAGTTTCATATGTTATATCTTTCTGTTGTTATTTGAATTTGAACCACTGCCAAAAATGTAGATGGAAAAAGCTGAAATGATCCAAACACTACTTTTTGTTGCTGGCATAAACACTACTTGAATTTGTTGCTGGCTTTAAAAGTGCATACATTGCACCTTTTTTATGCTTATTGTTGCCAAATCTTTTTCATTTGATAGTCAGTTGTTTAACAAACATAGTCTTTGGGTTTCCCTTTGATTCTTGTAGTTGGCTGATTGTGTTGAAATTGGTCTCCCTGCTTTGGTTATTCTGGTCATCCTGTCCCAGGTATGATACTTTATGCTATTACCTCTCTCTCTCTCATCCACCTCAATTTAATCCTTTTGAAAATTTGACTGCAGTTGAATATCTAGGGATCCAAAGCATCAAACTAGACAAAGAGATATTTATTTGTACCTATATACAAGGAGCTGAATATGTTCTGTGCATATCTTACTCCTTTGTTGAACATATATATTTAGTATCTGCATAGGTACTTAGTCTTTTTTTTCATTTCCTTGGTTGGCATTAAGTGAAAATGCAGGACTGTTGGGTTTAACAAGAGTTGGAAGTGGGAGAGTCATTCAAATTCAAATAGCAGCTGGATTCATGTTCTTCTTCTCTATATTAGGTGTTGCATCTCCATCTCTGAATTTCTAAACATTCAGACTCATTACTGATGAAAACGAAACAAGTGTCATGCATACTCATTTGTTTGTATTGATCATTTCATTTGGAATATCTAAATAGTGCAAGTGATTTTCTCATCCCCAGCAACTGTGGCAATTATAGTTGCTTACTTTCTGGATTCTACTATGAGTCGTGACCACGGCTCAACTCGCCGAGACAATATCGATAGAGTTTTAAAGAGATTTAGTATGAAGAATTTTAAAATGAGAATATTCTCAATCATTGTTGAAGGTAAAAAGTTCAAGAATGATTAATATTTTATGAATGAGGTTGATCTAGCTAAGAGAATGACAGACCTCTTAGGAGGGGCTTTGGTAAGCCTCATGTATTATTTAATGTGCTTTGGTTGCATTACATTGCATGTGCCGAAAGAGTAAGAAAACAACTCTCGTTGCTTCTTCTACCATGCAGAAGAAGTTCATTTCTTGATTTGTTGCGACTTTTGCTAAGGAATATGGTGTGTCAAGCAGTGGCGGATGCAGCTACAAGCTGCTGGGGTCACTTGACCCCACCAAAAAATAATAATACTTTCTAATATACCCACTAATATTCTTTTGCCCCAATAAAAAATTGGGTTTGACCCGAGTAATATCTAACTATCTAAAATACACAGCCCCAAATCTATTTTGTACATAGTCTACCCATCTCTCACTCTAACTTTAATAGTATTGACAATGAAATTATCAAACAATATTTTCAAAATGTGAAAACAATTGTAATTTGTGAAAGTTTGGATATCTTTCTTGGTGTTTTTTTTGTCACATACATGATTAAGTATTTTGTAAAAATTTATTTTATTTTTATTCTACGAAGTAGTATAGATAGTTCATTTACTTGCCCCCATGAATGAAATTTTCTGGATCCGCCATTGTGTGTCAACACTTCGAATTGTGGACTCCACTACTAGCCATTGAGGGTGTTTTTGGATTAGAAGAAAAAGAGTGGAGTGAGAGAGTAGATTATGGGTGTTGTTTGGTAGAGAAATAGAGAAGGATCAAAAGGTAACACGTACACTAAATTTCATTCGCCAACATACGGAATTTAGAATGTCGTTTATTTTACCAAAATCAGATAAATATGCAGCCAAAATTATGGATCTTAATACAGATATAAATATCCGAAATGACTCGTCATAAAAGGTTATGACAAAACCATAACAACAATACCTCAAGTTACAACTTGATAAGGTTTCTTAAGAGTCAAAAATCATATAATCTGTTATGAAATAATCAAAACTATAGGAAGCAAAGAATGAGAGAAGGAGAGAATTTGGGAGTCTTTGTATTTCTCTTCACAAGTGTCTCTTTACATATGAGAGTGAGCCCTATTTATAGGGTGGGGATTGGCAAGTGATTGGTCAACATAATGACCACTACACAAAGATAATAAAGGAGATGGTGGGAGAAGAGAAATGGACATCCATATCCAATAACTTTCATAACACTCCCCCTTGGATGTCCATTGAGGATATGCCTCATTAAAACCTTACTAGAAAAAAAACCCAGTGGAAAAAAATCTAGTGAAGGAAAAAGAGTACAATATCCTTTTACAACATTTATTTATTTCTCCCCCTCATCCCGACAATCATTTTTGAGACGGCGAAGACCAATATTTTGTACCAGTCGTTCTGCTTGGGAGCGATTTTGTGAAAAGGTCCGCAAGATTATACATGAGCGAATTTGTTGAATGCTTATATCACCATTCTTCTGAAGATCATGAGTGAAGAAGAATTTTGGAGAAATATGCTTTGTTCGATCTCCTTTAATGTAACCCTCTTTCAATTGAGCAATGCATGCAGAATTATCTTCATAGATTGTTTTTGCATCTATTCTTCCGGAAGCCAAACCACAAGTCTCTTGTATGTGTTGAATCAGAGACCTTAACCAAACACATTCCCGACTTGCTTCATGTAGTGCTAAAAGTTCAGCATGATTTGATGATGTTGCTGTTATGGTCTGTTTCACAGATCTCCATGAAATTGTTGTACCACCACAAGTAAACAAGTAACCTGTTTGTGATCTTCCATTATGAGGATCTGACAAATAACCTGCATCTGCATAACCTGTCAATTCTAATTTGGGTACTTTGGAATAAAACAACCCCATATTCATTGTACCTCTAAGGTAACGAAGTATATGCTTGACTCCATTCCAATGTCTTCGTGTGGGTGAAGAACTATATCTTGCTAATAGATTAACAGAAAATGATATATCAGGACGCATATAATTAGCAAGGTACATTAGTGCTCCAATTGCACTGAGATATGGTACTTCAGGACCAAGTGGTTCTTCACCCTCTTCTCAAGGTCTAAATGGATCTTTCTCCACATCTAGTGATCTAACAACCATTGGAGTAGACAATGGATGAGATTTGTCCATGTAGAAACGTTTTAATACTTTTGCTATATAAGCCTCTTGATGCACAAAAATTCCATTTTTCAAATGCTCAATTTGTAGTCCTAGACAAAACTTTGTCTTTCCCAGATCCTTCATCTCAAATTCTTTCTTTAAACAATTTATAGCTTTTGGAAGCTCTTCAGGAGTTCCAATAATATTTATGTCATCAACATAGACAGCAATTATAGCAAATTCTTTTCCAGATCTTTTTATAAAAATACATGGACAAATTGGGTCATTTGTATATCCCTCCTTTAGCAAATATTCACTAAGGCGGTTATACCACATGCGTCCAGATTGTTTGAGCCCGTAGAGAGACTTATTCAATTTGATGGAGTAGTCCTCTCGAGATTCAGGGCTATGTGCCTCAGGCAAGTTAAATCCTTCAGGGAGCTTCATGTAAACGTCACTATCAAGTGAGCCATATAAATAGGCTGTGACGACGTCCATCATGTGCAAATTAAGCCTTTCATGTGCTACAAGGCTGATTAAGTACCGAAAAGTACTTGCATCCACTACAGGTGAATATGTTTCATCAAAATCAATTCCAGGTCTTTGCGAAAACCCTTGAGCAACAAGTCGAGCTTTGTATCTTGCAATTTCACCATTCTCATTTCGTTTTCGCACAAAGACCCATTTGTATCCAACTGGTTTGACACCTTCAGGTGTTCGGACTACAGGTCCAAAAACTTTTTGCTTGTAAAGCGAGTTTAATTCTGCTTCAATTGCATCTTTCCATTTTGGCCAATTCTCACTTTGTCTACAATCTTTAATTGATTTTGGTTCATGATCCTCATCATCATTTATCACATTTAGCGCTATATGATACGCGAAAGTATCATCAACATTTACTTCATGTCGGTTCCATTGTATTCCACTAGTGACATAATTTATCGAGATCTCTTTGTTTTCATGAATTTCAGGTACCTGATCAGTCTCTTCTGGGACTACAATGTTAATTATGTCTGGAGACTCTTTGAGAGTAGTTTCTATATCCTCTTCTGGGCCATCTTTCTTTTTTGCTCCTTTTCTTGTTCGAGGATTTTTATCTTTGGAACCGACTGGTCTACCACGCTTCAGGCGCGGTTGAGACTCATTTGCAACATTAGATTGTCCAACTGGGACATCTATTTTTATTGGAGCATTAGCAGCTGGTATATATGATTTGGTCACACCTTTTGGATCAGTGAATGCATTTGGTAATTGATTTGCTAAACTTTGCAAATGAATCATCTCTTGAACTTCAAGTTCACACTGTTTAGTTCGAGGATCAAGATGACACAATGATAATTCATTCCAACTGATCTCCTTTTTCAGCTGTTTTTTCTCTCCCCCTAATGTTGGGAAATTTGATTCATCAAAATGACAATCAGCAAATCGAGCTGTAAATAAATCTCCCGTTGTTGGTTCAAGATAATTTATAATAGATGGAGATTCATATCCAACATATATTCCTAACGTTCTTTGAAGACCAATCTTAGTGCGTTGTGGTGGAGAAATTAGAACATACACAACACACCCAAAAATTCTAAGATGGGAAATATTAGGTTCTTGACCAAAAACTAACTGTAAAGGGGAGGAGTCGTGATAACTTGTTGGCCTGATGCGAATTAATGTTGCAGCATGCAAAATTGCATGTCCCCAAGTGGAAATGGGAAGTTTACATCTCATTAGAAGTGGTCTTGCAATTAACTTTATACGCTTAATAAATGATTCTGCAAGCCCATTTTGTGTATGAACATGTGGTACAGGATGTTCAATGTCAATTCCAATGGAGGCACAATATTTATTAAATGCTTGAGATGAAAACTCAGCAGCATTGTCAAGACGTATTTTCTTGACAGGATAATCAGGGAAGTGAGCTCTTATGCGGATTAGTTGAGCTAGCAATCTCGCAAATGCTTGGTTGCGAGTTGACAACAAACAAACATGTGACCATTTAGTTGATGCATCAATTAAAACCATAAAATATCTAAATGGTCCACATGGTGGGTGTATTGGCCCACAAATATCACCATGTATACGCTCTAAAAAGTTGATAGATTCACTTCTATTTTTTGTTGGTGATGGTCTAATTATCAACTTCCCTTGTGAACAAGGGGTGCATGAGAACTTATTGGATTGAAGAATCTCCTGGTTCTTCAATTGATGACCACACGAGTTTTCAATTATTTTTCGCATCATTATGAATCCGGGATGGCCCAACCGATCATGCCAAACAACAAATTTTTTGTGATTTGTAAACTTCTGGTTTACAACAACGTGTGCTTCAATTGCACTGATATATGTGTAGTACAAACCAGAGGAAAAAGCGGACAACTTTTCCACTACACTTAGTTTTTCCAAAGTATGGCTTGTTATATAAAGATATTCAATATCTCCTTCGTCTCTTGTTTCAATATGATATCGATTTAAACGAATATCTTTGAAACTTAATAAATTTCTACTGGACTTAGGGGAATATAATGCATTCTCAATGTGTAAATTTGTTCCCCGGGATAACAGTATATTAGCTCTTCCGGAGTCTTCAATTATCTTTGAAGAACCAGATATAGTACTAACATCAGCTTCTCTCTTCACTAAATAAGAGAAATATTTTGCATCCTTTAAAATTGTATGGGTAGTTCCACTATTCACGAGACACATATCTCCATTGTTGATGCTAGTGTCAATACTCATTCTATAAAAAGAAATAAATAAATAAATAAATATGATAAGAGATAAGTATAGGAGTAAAGATGGAAGTTGAAAATACACTTAAACATTTTGAGTGATAATTGTTAAAGGTCAACAAGATATGTACTTTACCAACGACCTCTGCCTCCACAAATATAGCAAATATTTTAATTCTTTCCAATATTATTTCACTCCTAGTGAAAAGACAGTGTTCTTGTAATTTCCACTATGATTATGATCAAGACCCCAACCACGGTTTTGCCCATAGTGGTCATGTGTTGCTACATTCATTTCTGGGAATGAAGCAGTACTAGTGGGACGATCCAACTTTTCATCAAAAATTTATTATTTCATTATCGAGTGTTGCTTCACCCACTTATGGGAATTGACGAGTACTAGTGGGATTAGTCTCTTGATATTCCAATGTCTTTTAATTGAAGGCACAACAACACCGGTATCAAGTAATAATATTATGGTATACCGTACCAGAGAGCGTATTATAAGGTCCTCTTGTATTTTCCCATGAATTTGTAAGACAATAATGATCAACCAATAGTTTACATGTAAAATTTATATTAGGATTTACAACATATTTACAATTAAGTAACAAAAGTTCAAATTACAAGGGAGTAATTTGGAAAATTAACAAATCGCCGTAATTTTAAAAGTCGCAATCCAAAAGTTAAACAGACAAATTGGTCAACAAATCACATGACAAATAAACGAATAGATAAATAAGGGGGGTGTATTGGTTTAGGATTTTAAAGGATTTTAAAAGACTTTTTCTGAGTAAAAAAGTCTGCTGGTATTCAATCAAGACTTTCTGTCACTTAAAAACAATCATGTGGTATTCAATCCAGATTTTCAGGACTTTTTAAAGAGTCTATTAAAATCCATTGGTATTCATTTGAGACTTTCTATCACTTAAAAACAATCCATTGGTATTCAAAAACATAAGGATTTTAAAGGATTGTTTTATTAAATGGATTTTGAGTGACTTTTTAGTGGTATCTACACATACCAAATCCCTCAAACAATCCCACCCAAACTGATCAGACTTTTGGAAAAGACTTTTCAAGTGCTTCATCCTCTTCTTGTTCAGGTGAGTGCTTCTTCTCAGCCTTTTTCTTTCGTTACTGTTCTGCGCATTTTACTGGAATCGTGAAGTTCTCTATCTGTTTTGAACACTATTTTGGTCTGCACTAGGATAGCGTGAGTTTACCTATCTGCACTAGGGACCCTTTACGAATATGATAATACTCATTTTTTCTGGTGAGATATTGTGTTCGTCGCCGTATGTGTGTGTGAATTTACCATTATCAATAGTGACTATATATGTGTGTGTGAATTTTGAGTTCGTCGCCGTAGAAATGGTGCTTCAATAACCCCAAAAATTAGCACAGATAGAAATAGGAGTTTCGGTTTAAGATTTGATAATGGTATTGTAGTTATCAATGATGCTTCAATAACCCAAAAACAATTCTTTCTATAAAATACAATCAATACCAAAAGAGTAAAACAATGGTGTCCTTTACTTTAGAAATCGTACTGTAAAGCAATATTGTTATCAATAGAAATGGTAAAGCAATATTGCTATCAATAGAAATGATACTATTGTACTGTTTTTAATTCCTTTTTTCCTTAGCTATTAGTTTGTTTTTATAATTAGTTTGTTTGTGAATTTTGAGTTATTTTTATGTGTTTTGATATATGTGGTTTTAGTAATTCAAATGGGAGATTCACAAGGACATAACAAAGGAAAGGGCAAAGAGAAAGAAAACTATGAAGCTTGGACCAAGGAGGATTCGGATGAGTTGTTACATTTGATGGTGGATGCTATAAAAAATGGACTGCGTGATGCTAACGGATGAATTGTATGATCCTAACAATGATGCGTTCGTAACACCAGATCACTATGAACCACCTTACCATCCTCCATCACCTCGCCCAAGCAATTCACCACCTCAACCCCCTTTAGGCTCAGAGGTTCCCATTGAAAAACCAAGTCGTCGTAAGCGAAGTAGAACCGAGTATGGAGGGAGTTCTAGCTCAGTTGGGACCAACAATCAAGCTAATGTTTTAGAAAATCTATCTGTTAGCATTGGGACTATTGCTGTCAATTTTGAAAAAAGGTCTAACTTGATGGAGAAAAGAGAGAGAGATAGAGAGGCAAAGGGAAATATTTGGGATGCTATAAAAGAGATCCCAAATTTGGATGACAGAACTCGCTCATGGCAGCTGATTTGCTTGATACTAATGCAAAGAAAGACTTGTTCCTGAAAATGTCAATAGAAGAGCGCTCGGCTTGGATAAACTTCAAGCTTGGATGATCCATACTAGTTATTTTGGCGGCTGATATTTTGGTTTTGTTGAAAAATACTTTTTGGGTGTTGTTTTGGTTGCACTTGATTAAAGTATTTTCTTTATATTTTGTTTGTGTATGAACTTGTTTTGGTTTTGTTGAACTATATTGTTTTGGTGTTATTTTGGTCATATTTGATTGAATTATTTTAACATCTTTCATTTTGTTGAACTAAATTGTTTTGGTATTCATTTCGGTTACATTCTCATCATATATCACAAATCTACGAAATCCTGCAGAGTCCACAAAGTCCTGCAGAGTCTTATGATACAAATCCATTAAAATCCTGACTAAAGTCCTGTAGAGTCCAAAAAAATCCTGTAGAGTCCATAAAATCCTGCAAAGTCTTTTAAAATCCGTAAGACTTTTTTCAGCTAAAAAAATCCTTTAAAATCCTAAACCAATACACCCCCCTTATGATACAAATCCATTAATATCCTGACTAAAGTCCTGCAGAGTCCAAAAAAATCCTGTAGAGTCCATAAAATCCTGCAAAGTCTTTTAAAATCCGTAAGACTTTTTTCAGCTAAAAAAATCCTTTAAAATCCTAAACCAATACACCCCCCTAATATTTTTATTTAACAATATTTAATAATATTTCTCTTTCTTTAACCTCTCTTTCTTCAACCTCTAGAAAAACCTCTGTAAAAACACTTCCATGAAAATTTCTGAAACTCTCTTCCTCTTTTCCTATAAACCCGTCACAAACCACCCGATAAAATCGCGAAACCGTTAAACCGAATCCGCACAAACTGAGAAAACTAATGGTCGGATGTGGGCTGTTGTATTCCAACCGCAGGTTTCTCCGGATCGGTGCTTCTGGGGCCGAATCCGCCCAAGCCCGACTGGTGTCCACCCCTAAAGTTAACCACTGTGAGAGTCTTGTTGGCATTGGTTGTTCAAACTGGTTGGCATTTGACTCAACTCGATGTCAACAACGCTTTCTTAATTGGCGATTTATTTGAGGAAATGTACATGGATTTACCCATGGGCTATCATGTTAAGGGGGAGAATCAAGTGTGCAAATTGCACAAATCTCTTTATGGCTTAAGACAAGCCTTCATACAATGGTTCCATAAGTTTTTTGTTGCTATTCTCAGCTTGGGTTTCACACAATCTTCAGCAGACAACTCCCTTTTTTCAAGGGAAGCAATGACTATCTCATCCTTCTCCTTGTGTACATGGATGACATTATCATAGCAAGCCCAAGCAAGTCCCTAATCAGTCAAGCTACCTCACAGCTCCAAGAAAAGTTCAAACTCAAGGTTCTAGGAGAGCTCAAGTATTTCCTAGGCTTAGAGATTGCCAAGTCTACAGAGGGACTCCATTTGAGTCAAAGGAAATATACCTTGGAGCTCCTTGAAGACACAGGCTTCGCTAACTGTAAACCTGTCAAGATCCCTATGGAGCCAGGGTTTCATCTTGATGATACTGCAGGAGAGCTACTTACAGATCCCTCTAAGTTTAGGAGAGTGCTTGGAAGACTGATGTACTTGATCATCACTGTTAGCAAAACGTTAAAAAGGGCAACTGCGCAACGTTTTTAAAACTTAAGAGACTTAATTGTTACAAAAAAAGTTAACTAACCTATTCGTTATTTGAAAAATAAGTTAAGGGACCTCGGGAGATATTTTGCATATTATTTAACATACGGGCAAATTTCCACATACATTAATCTTTCTTTTTCTTTCTCCGTTAACGCACACATATTTAGTTTTTTTTTAATATTTTATTCACTTCAATTACTTAATAAAGGTAACTATTAAATTAATAATTAAGTAGTAAAATGGCACAGTACACAGAAAAGACAATGCCAAAAAGTATACAAGTTAATACCATCTACTTTAGACAAAAACACTTAAATGAGATGGTTCTGGATGCTCCTAGCTTAACCAAGGTCATGTGTTTGAATCCAGAATGAGCGGCGTCAAAACTTTTGAGGGAGAGTTTCACAGCCCATTATAGTTTTATTCGACTCAATGAACTAGTATCTGCAATTGTGCGCGGGGGGATACCTAATTTACACAACAACAAAAAATACACTCTCCTTGTACTTTCAAAAGGAACAAAAGGAATTCGTACAATTAATGATAAACACCAAGTTGTTCTATAAAAACCACCACAACCAATTTCATTTCTCACAACCAACTTCATTTCTCTCATCTCATTCCCTCACCATTTCACTTTTTACACACACACACAGCGCGTTGTCTCTCTTTAAACAACAATGGCCAAGAATGATCCACCTCCTTCCAGTGAGTATGAGGAAGAGGAATAAGAGGAAGAAGGTTGTGGATTCCCACGTTATGAGGATTCTGGGGAAGAAGGTAGCAGATTCTCACGTTATAAGGATTCTAAGGATGATTATGAGGATGATGAGGATGATTAAAAGGGAGAAGAGGAGCTTATCAACATAAGTTCAGGATAATGGAAGTAAATAGACCCAAATTATTTCTCCACAATAAACTCAACTAAAGTAGGTCAATGTTCCCTCTCCTTTATTTGGTATAGAGGTCTTCCACCCGGTTTCGATATTCATGGAAAAAAAGTCCGACTAATAAGGAGTTCAGCCGAGAGGTAATTAAAGTTGATCACTCTCCTTTTTATATAGTTTTGATCTCTCTTTTCTTGGCAATACTTAATTTTCGTTGTAGACTATCAGTGTACAAAAATCACAAAAGCTTATCAATTTGATCCAAATGAATTGAGGGGACAAAACTCTGTCTATGTCGTTTTTGTGCATTCACAAAAAAAAGTAAAATATTTACCACCATGAATCATTACTCACAAGACAGTTGATTCTATATAACCACAAAGTAGACAATGCATAACATGCTTGATTAACTACAATAACATCACTTTCAATTGGAGACATTCATGAATGAGAAACATTTTATATTTACACCCAAATATAAAGACTCCAAAGGCAAAACATTTAGAAACACATATTTGAGTAAAGAAACCAAGTCACTGGCTGTAGACAGGAACTGAATCAGCAATGCCAACAATCTTCTTCTCCAGCTCTGGCTTGTTAGCTCCTACAAGTTTGTCCACTTCTTTTCCATCTTTAAGAAAGAAAAAAGTTGGTGTGGCTTTGATGTCCCATGAAGTGCTGAAGTCCTGCAATATACACAACCATGTTCAATAAAATGTGTTGGCACATCACATATTCCAAATAACACTCACTAGAAACACACTACATGATCATCCAACAAATTAAACAAATGATAATTTATTTGCGAATGAAATACTCACTAGGAACACACTTGAACTTATTTTATAACCATGTTTAAGGAGCATGCTAGTCCAGCAAGTATGTTGTACGAAAGTTTATTTAGAAATAATTATATGAAATTATAAGATTTGTAGCTTCACTACTTACAGTTAGTTCATCCACATCAACTAATAAGAAAATCATATAAGTGTATTTCTCAGACAACTCGGAGTAATATGGCGCAATCATCTTACAAGGGTCGCACCACATTGCACTGAAATTCGCAATCACCTGTTGAACATGGAGCTTTAGTATTAGTTATATAGTATTAGTAATATAGCATAACGAGTATTAAGATATTAATCTACACTGCAACAGCCACTAGATTAAGCAGAGTAAAACCAGGTCAAAAGAGAGACAGAGACCTAATTTGGATTAGCATTTAACTTGTGGGAGCTTTTCAATTAAAATAAGTTAAGGTCCTTCACTCATGGAAAAAAAAAACCTTATAAACTTGTAGATACTTATGGAGAAGCTTTCTTTTTTGATTGAGCATATGGAGAAGTTAAATGAAAGCTTTTGGAAAAAAATAATAACATTTCAATTTATACAAGAAGCTATTGTGTAAAAAACTCAGTTTTTGCAAGATTCTTGTATAATTTCTTTTTCTGTAAATACTACTTGAGAATTATAATGACATTGGCTCAAAGTCATGTTGTTCTTTTGATAGGACCCAAGGTAAGAATTTAGGCCCAAATAGGCAATTAGCTAATCACTTGTCCAAGTAGCACATGTGAGGGAGAGATGTTAGGAAAACATAGGAAATGGGAGGGAAAAGAAGGTGACTTGGCTGAGGGTGAGAACAAACCTGTATAAAGGGTTGTAAAGAGAGAGGAAGGGTATCATTGAGTTTGTTAGGAATTCAATTAGCAGAGTATTACTCTCTGGAGGGTCTGGACTTCGGATCCTCTCCGCTCACTTGAAATTTCTAGTGAGAGAGAGAGAGAGAGAGAGAGAGAGAGGCTCGTCCATTCAAATATTATTTTATTTCACTAGAAAATTCCCGTAACTGCTTTTGTCTCAATTCTGTGGGTTCTATCACCTTTACATGGTACAAGATTACATCGCAGGAACTCCAGAACTTCCCACACCAATGTTGAGAAATCAGTTATATTATATCCTTAGACACTTGGAATTAGTCTTGTACAATTAACATGAGAAGTCCTTTAAATATTTTTGTCAGATTAAATAGCAGGGAATTAATGAGTTATCCTGATTCTGAATCAGTACCATGTTGATCGCTTTTGAAAAATAATTGAATCAGAATCCAAAGATTAACTTATCAAAAACCCATAAGCATTCAAAAGAAACATAATAGAAGACACAGTATGTTTCATTAATATGGATTCTCAATCTCAAATGTAAAATTCTTTCCATATTTTACCCCCAACAAAATTACTAAAGAGATTAGTCGGGCTTTGCTAACATATCTTACCAACTCTACAAATGGCCAGCAAATCATGGTAAGGTATTAATGGTTCAGCCAAACAACAGAGCAAAATGTAAATAGGCCTTTAATTATATTGTCCTACTACCTTTATTACACAATACATATCGTTTCTTAAAAATAACTTTGTTTCATTTTATTTGCTGTTTTCAGTAATACTCTTAGCTATTTAATAGAGAGAGAGAGAGAGAGAGAGAGAGAGAGAGAGAGATGTAGAATGAAATGTTAAATAGTTAAGAATATTCTAGGAAAAAGATAAATACTTCCATCAAAAGCAACAAAACTTATTAGTCTTCTTGGTACGTGTGAATAACCTTAAAACAAAGTGTATTATGAAATGGAAGGAGTGCGTGATTAAAAAAGAGGCGAAACTTACAATTTTGCCATCCCTCTTTGATTCTTCCAACTTTTGGTCCCAAGATTCTTTGGTGGTAATAACTTTCACATTCCCGGCAGCATAGTTAATATGATGATCAGAATCATCATCCTTAGAACGAAACTACAAGCATGAAAAACATGAAACTTCCCTGTCAATTGACTTATCAATAAACGATAAAGGGTGGTCGTTACAAGCATTGAAGTACTACAAACTTTTAAGAGCTATAATACTCCATACACCTAAACACCTTTTTTCAGTTTTTCCCGCTGTTATTCTTCTCTGGCAACCAGTTATGGCTAGCAACAAAAAAGTAAGGGCTAGAAGCTACCAGAACTTAACAAACTTCTAGTTACAGATGCAGAACCATTGCATCATACTGAATAAATAGGGTTTTCACTTTTCATACGTCAAAAAGAAGGTACCGTTAAAGAATATCGGTTCAAAGTTACAACAGCTGTTCTTCCTTATGCTGTCTTTGTTAATTCTGTCGAAGAAAAAACACGCTACACATTTATGGGGAAAAATATGACTTTTGCTTTTAGAGTGTGCTTATCTGTGAAACTCATCAGAGAAAACAGGAGAAAAGCCTCATACTTCGAACTTTTAATAAGCATAACAGTAAATACTAAATAATATGTTTGATGTATCAAAATTCCTCACCTTAGCCACGCAGTTCCCCATATGATAGTTTGAAATCCACCAACTTGTAAATTTCAATGAAGAGAAGCCTAACAAAGACCACCACCTATTTCAGCAGAACAACAAATTGTCTCTAAGACCACCAGAACAAAAGAGAAATTACAGAAAACAATAGCCAAGTCCCAGATTGATCAACAAATACACACATCACCACGTAACACTTGATTACCAGATTACTATGAGCCTACAAGAACATGAAAAACAAAAATGGAGCAACATAAGAAAATATGTACTAATCACTTAACCATATATCAGAAACTATTTCCTTCCATACTTTTTTGAAAAATTAAAATCATAAACAACTAATATTCATGCATTCTCATGTCTAAACAGTTGAAAAAACAACATCCTTTAGTAGAAGTGAAAAGGAGAATGAGAAAGAAAATTAGAATGAATCTTAAAGAGTTAAGACATTACATTAACATATGGTTTAATTATTTCTCAAATTTGCATCCGCTCACTCCTACCAAAAATGTCTTAAGAAACAACAAATTCTCCCAAAAATGTAAAGCAAAGTAAATAAATTCCCAATCCCAACACTTTGAATTGTGATCAGAAAATTGCATGATTTCTATATCTGAAATTCAAAGTTGCGAACAAAACACAAAAATAAGGTATAACCCCATCAAAAATAAACAATCAAAACAAACAAAAACAAAACAAATTAATTGAAGAAAAAGCCAGAACAAAACACAAATAAGGTATAAGGTTGACTGATTACAGAAGCAATAAGAGAGAAGAATGAAAAAAATACCGAATTTGCAGATTGCAGATTTGAGGTGAAACCCAAATGAGAGAGTGATTGTGAAAGTATACACTGGACCTCCTTGCGAACGGAGAAGATTGCGTTTTCGCGTGAATAACAATAACAATAAGAAAGAAAATAATGTGTTTTTGTTTATTTAATAATAAATAAATTAAATGGGTTCTTGAAGCATAATAAGCTAGTAGTATCTATTTTAGTGGTGTTAATCACGTTTTGGTGTGGATGTGTATATAACATAGGATATTTCTGGGTCCTACTTCTAGATCTGATGTCATAAATTCCGACAAAAATAATAATTTTAGGATTCTAATCTTATGTGGGTTGTAAAATTTGTTGGAAAAATAATGTCTTTTATGCTAGTTTTCTGGAAAAAGGTTGTGTGAAAGATTGTTTAGGACTTGGGGGTAGAAATACGTAATTAGTTTTTAAAGTAATTTTTATATTTTTGTATAAGATGCATTGTATATGATTCTGCATCTTCTTGTTTCATATTCACTTTTCTAACACATTCTTTCTATTGTATAGATTATTTTGAACCAGTGGAATATGATATGACTTCTATTTGAACGATGATTGTTTCTATGGTCTGAGGTGACTAATCCGATGTGGTCATTTTAGGTGACCTATAAGAGGCGGTCCATGGTTCGGTCATTGACAGTTCAAGGTGCACTCCTCATTTTGTTTCATGGACTCAGCCTCCGACAGGGTATGTGGTGTTAAATATTGATGGTAGTGTTATAAATGTGCAATCTTGCAATAGCGGGTTTTGTAGGGTTAATTCGTAATTTGGAGGGTGAATTCACATCAGCGTTCTGTGGAAGAGTGGAGTCAAATGACAATTATTCATGTGGAGATCCTAGCTTTGATTCAAGGGATGCATCTTTGTTGGGATTTGGGTTACAAAGAGGTGATTTGTGTCTCTAATTCATTTAAGATTGCTCAGTGGGGATGCAACAACTGCTCATTGACGACGCAGAAGGAGTTTCCTTCCTTAGAGTGTAGTTTTGTGGTGTGTTGTTTTTTCTTTCTTTTAACAGTTGTAACGGAAAAAAGAGGCAGCCGCTCGAGATGGAAAATATGAATCTCATTTACTATCATGTTTTCAACATTTAGTGAAATTGCTTACATCTGTTCAGGATTGGGCCGATGGCCCAATCCGTTAAAATGGGCCTTGGTCGGCCCAACCCATAGAGGATCTGCTCACTAGGCGAACCAGCGCCTACGGGAATCAAATCAATGGCTGAGATCGATCAAGAAGCATCGTCTGACTCTATAAATAGGGGTCAACCCCTGGTACACTTTTTTACCACTGTTCATTCCTGCTTTGACTTCTTCTTCTCTGATTTGGGAGTCAGCTCTGCTCCCGATCTTACACACAGACAGTACGACCCGGCACCTGATCGGTCCATCACTAGGGACCCGAAGGTACGGTTCAACATCTATTGTTAAATAGTCTAACAATCATCTCATTTTCTAGTCATTTTTTTGCCACTTTTATTCATTTAATGATATTTCTTTTTACTTTCTTTTCGTGCACCTTCTTTTGTGATCCAAATCAAGGGTAAAACAAATATACCTAAAGATCAATTACATGGTAGCATGAAAGTGCCTAAACTTGATTAAGAAGATTTGTGCATGATTAATGGACAACTCATTCTTTTATGGTAAAACAATTTCATTCAATAGATAGAAATTACAACGATAAACCTTAAGTTACACAATTCGTGTTGGGGCATTCTCCATTCACAAATTAGAGTTAATCCTAGTATTTACAATAACCAAGCCGCTGGCAACCAATGTTTTGAAAACCGGACCGGAGATTGAACCGGAGAGACATCTGGGTCATGGTTCAATTGGTTCACTCGGTTGAACCAGATGAGTAATAATTAAATAAAAAAATAAGAAAAGTATTAAACTTTGGAGAAAAATAATTAAAAAATGCATTTCGGACAATTCAATCGGAACCGGTTGGCGGTTCAAACCAGACCGACCAGGTTCTAACGGTTCAATAGGTCTGCGGTTCAAATGGGGTTGAACCAATTATTTGAGTGTCCGGTTCTTAAAACACTACTGGCAACACTAGACACACGAACTAGTAGGGCAAACCCAAGCCGATCATAAAATCCTATCAACCCAATTTACTCATGGTTAAAAAGGCAAAGGTAAACACAATTTACCCAAGACGAGAATTTAGCAAGCAAAGTAATACAAAAAATATAGATATAAAATTTTATGCCAAGTTTGGGCAACAATTTCAAAATACAATAGACAATACTTATTTATTTTAAAACAAGAATTTCATGAATATAAAAGATGGTTAAAAATGATTGACTAAGTATTGAAGGATAACATTGACTGTGTTCTTGTTCATATGTACACAGATGTGATCCATCCATATAACTACCTTATTTGAATGGTCCTATGACAAAGACAAACAAAATTAAGTTACTTTGATTTTCTCTAATGGATAAGGCAAATGCCAAATAAATCTCTATCACCTCACAGTAATATTAGAATAATATATACACCATTGGACCACCAAGAGATTTGGACACCACATCACAACCCAAAACCTTAAGGTGTCTTGTATGTGGGTACCCTCTCTTATATGTCCTTCATATAAGTTCATTCATAGTCGATGTGGGACTAACCACTCACACTTGAATTTCCAACATCTCCCCCAAGTGTGAGTCATCTACATCACTGTACTTGACCCAAACCAAGATCTTCTCTCTTATATGTCCTTCATATAGTTCATTCATAGCCGATATGAGACTTATAACCACTCACACTTGAATTTTCAACACTTACCGGTATATACCAATGGCTATAATGGGAGTCATGTGGTATTTAATTTATTAAAGCTTGGCAATAATACCATGGATTGGAAAGTGGGTGTCACGTCTGATCCAAAGAAGAAATTTCCATGCTGTATTTGTGATTTTTCACGTTTCGATCACAGACAATGGAAAGTGGGTCAGCCAAAACACGTTTCTGATCTCATGTATCATGCTGAACTAGATTTCATATTACACCTTTGTTTGTATCTATAATAATGTTTTATGTTTTTCTTTTTGACAATTATAATGTTTTATGTTATGTAGGACTTAATTATTTTTAGCCGGGTTACAATTATCTATTCAACCTTTGTATTTATAATTTTATTATTTTTCCAAAGATTGGTCATAAGTAGTAGTAGTGGTGGTGAGTAACTAACAACCAAGATTTTTTGTAAGGACTATGATGATACGATTTAGGTAGAAAAACAGACAGTTGTGCATGATGTTAACCACAGCTTAAAAAACAAAACCACGTGTTATTTGCCAAGCAAACTCTTTAGTTTTTTGAGCTCTCCTCCCTCTGGGGGTTGAGAGCGCGATTGATGCTAGGGTGTCCTAGTTTTCTTCTTTTTTCCTTTTTTTTTCTTTGCCTTGTACCAAAAAAAGAATCAAAACACCATTCATCGTTATATTTGAATGATATTCACTATGGTATTCACTTTGTAACAAAGTATAAGTAATATTTAAGCTTATTAATTTGTAACAAAACATAAATAAAAATTAACTGTTGAACATGAATAATTAGAGACTTTTCTATTGTTGAACATTAAAAATTAAAAACTTTTTTAGATGATGATGACAAGTGTATAAATTTAAGTAATAAAGTTAAACTTTTAAATGAAATTTACAAAAACAAATTAAACTTTTAAATGAAAGTTAAACTATTTATCTTAATAAGTGTGAAGGTAGTTGATTTTACTTATATTTTATTACGAATGGAGTAATAAGTTAATACATGTCAAGTTAACATGTATTTTAGGCTAAGGTTTTCTTAACCACCTTCAAATTTCAGGTAAAAGAAGCTATGGGTATGGCAATTGGAAAATAACAACAATTGATATAAATATACCAATGTGTGGAGAAGACATGCAGATTATGTGATAAGGAGATTGATCAAATGGAGGGCAACACTATCGCTAGATGCATAGGAAGGCTAAGAAAAATCGTAGATAAAAATAATAAAATCTGTCTATCAATGATTTGGAGACAAAACATGATTTAAAATTGGGTGTTTAGTTGTTTAAATTAGTTGCCTCGAGTTTTTTCAAATGTTCCAAGTGACTTTATTCAATGAAATTATATAATATGCATAGTCTGTGTAAAATTTGTTAAACAGCTTTACCTTCTATCTTAATCATCTTGTAAGTGATATATACCATAAATTTTGAATGGTACTTGACAGTAACAGTGCATATGAATTAAGCTCATTAAATTACCTCCAAAAAAACCCACTTTAAAAAATTTGCAAAAAACTCAATATCAATATTTAACAAAAAGTTACCAATAAAGATGTTTAAAAAACTAACCCATTGTACACTATCAAACTCTAAACATCAGTTTTGATACATTGATGAAAAATTAAAAAAATATATTAAAAAAAGTTCAAAAGAGCCAAATAAGAGCCACTCCATAATGTATTAGCTATCTCATCCTAGTTTTAACAGTCTTTCAATAGAGGCTCAAAACAAAACAAAAAAAGAACTAAACCGCTTCATATTTAACAGAGAATGAACAGCACCACAATCACATAACAAACATTACCTAAGTTGTCTCTGAAAAATTAACCTAGTTATGAGAGATGATTTGACAGAAGAGATTGTTATCACAATAAGTAACATCATTGGCATCACTATTTCTGCATTGCTTCATAAAGAAAGTTACAACACAGTCATGACAAAGATAACATCTTGTTCGTGGCTTTGCATCATGATAACACATTACTGGTTGAACATAAAGTTAATTTTTTTATCAAATTCCAACACCACCTTCACTTTCCCCTACAACAACCAGAATCTCACCCCAGAAAACAGGAAGAGATAAAAGCAAACCCGAAACAGTTTTCATAAATAATATGCCACTTAATATACATGATCTAAACAACACAAATCAACCCATGGCATACTTTTGAGTCCAGCTGCGTGCGGTGGCCTCGTACTTGGTCCGGTCAGTTTTGTACATGTGAGCAATCTCCGGTACAAGTGGGTCATCGGGATTTGGATCAGTCAGCAGTGAGCAGATAGAGAGCAGTACCTGATATGCCAAGCATAACATAATACAAAACTCATTTAGATTACTCTTGAAAGCAGCAATGAGTTCCGCAAACAACGAATCATTTTAGAATATTACTAGTAAACAATTGTACAAAAAAGCTTGGAGACATAAGATTTTAAATTCTTACACGACATATTAAGGGGAAAAATTACCAATAGTAGAAAAATTCATGCAAAAGTATGCCATGCCTACATGCTCGCTCCAATATAAAATACTTGACCCTGCCATGTAGCATCAGGCAAAACGAAATACAAAACCAGTCTACCTAATTATGTTGACGCTTGATAGTAGATAGACCAACCAACCACGTCTAAAAATCAGTCTTCATGATGAACAAGATCGAGAAAAGATAACCAGTACTAAGCTTTTATAACTATGCTTTTGGGGAAATAAATGATACTCTCGACCATGCGTTTATCATCTCCATGTCGTCTACTTCCCCAAAAGTATAGTAATGTGCATCTTCATTTCTCATGAGAAATGGAGAGATTATTTTCTTTACAAAATCACAACTGATAGATCGCGTGAAACTTACTATTGAGGGTGCATCTGAAATATAAACAAAATTTCAAGGGGGAAGAAGCGCGGGGAATTATTGTTTTTTCAGAGAGTAACTATTTTCTGTTTAGGAATTTGGTGGAATAAAAATAAAATCTTTCACTTCTTAAAAGCTATGAATGTTTGGTTGATAAACCTAGATCTTTCCATAACCCTTCCTTATCAACCTCAAATCATTCCTAAAATTCCCAATTCCTCCATTCTTGTTGCCAGAAGCTACACATGGGGATGACTCTGATGGGATGGGCTGATGGGAAAAGAAAAAAACAGAGGTGGGAAAATAATGTTGGAAACGGTGGTGGAATCTGTTATGCAAGTCTGCAACAGAATGGACATGTGATGTGACAGAAGGAGATTGGAGAAGTGGCAGCTGCTATCATGAAGAGGGACACAATTATATAGCGAATGGACAGAGGAACGGGAGGCAGGCAATTAATTGGGTAGTTATGGGATGCATGTGCAATGGGGTGGAGGAATATTCTTCTGGCCTGTTTCGTTCTTTCCTTCTATAATAGATTTTATAATCTGTACATTTCCCCTGTAATCTAACACTTTTCTGAGTTTTCTTTATAGTTTTAATCGAAATGCAAGTCCCTATCAGACTCCATTGTGGCATTCCCTGGAACAAAGCTTTTTAAGGAAATGCATGGCCTTCATGAGCAGCAGATTTCTCATTCTTCTTTTGCAGAATGTGCGCACACACATGAATATGACAAGATTTTAAGGAGATTGAAGGTAGGGAGGGATGTGGTCGAGTGATTACTAATGAGACATTGGGAGAGGGAAGTGGAACATTACCTTGGCTCTACTTGGGATATTTATACGGAGTACAGCCAGGGTAACAAATTTGATCCAAATTATACTATATACTTCTCATTCTCTGTTGTTTAAAGTTACCTTTTTTGTTAAGAAGTAATATGTGTGAGTAACAAATATATGTATATAGGTGCACAATAATGACCCCAGTAAAAAACAAAGAGGAAAATATTCTAATCTAGTAGGTTAAAAGTAAATATCTATTGCAAATTTCAATATACATAATAATAATGCAGAGCCCCACACAACCCCAGAAAAGGACATAGAGAACAGAGACAACAATGCGGGCCGTAAAATTTACAAGGAGTTTCTTTGGTAATTTTCGAATGAAATTATTGTACATCTTTCAACAGAGATCGTGCTATTCAAATATCCATACTTGTGCTTAGAAAATATTAAAATTAAAGAGTAATAAAGCAAAACCTTGGAGATGGTAAGTGCAGGGCTCCATTGTTCCTTCAGGATATCAAGACAAATGCTACCATTGCTATTGATGTTTGGATGAAACACCTTAGTCCTAAATGCAACCTGGTTGGCGAAACCTTGTGAGACATCTCCAACGCATCATAATAAACAGCTCAATAATCAATATAATTTAAATTAATTCAGCCCATAATGTTCACACATTACCTTAGGTGGCTTGAAAGGATAATCCGGAGGAAAATGAATGGTAACTAGAAATACACCTCCAGCATATGGACTATCAGCAGGACCCATAATTGTTGCTTGCCAATGGAACATGTCTTCAGCAACTGGACCTATAATAATAAACACATACATCACTGTTACACATTAAAACTAAACAAAAACAACACACATACGACCTATGTAGCACCAACACTTCGGATTGAAAATGTATCACCAAAACTTCAATTACTTCAATACCTTTACAGCATACAACAAACAAAATCAAGCACAACAACAACAAAACCCCATTCCTATGTGCTTCATTTGATTTTATCATACCCTTAAAAAGGCAGGAGCAGAAAATGCACAGAAATCAATATTCATGACTGGACAACAATTTTTTTTCCAGCTTCGTTTAAATTAATTTTAATTAACCCTAGAAAGAAAAAGAATTAATTTTTGCACAATAAAATTAATGGGGGTATGAATTATATGAGGGGAAATGAAGAGAAAGAGCAGAAAAAGATACCTGCGCTGCAAGAAGTTGGTGGGTCTTTCTGCAAATCCTTGAGCTCCTTGAGGATACGCTTTGAAGCCATGGGAGAGACGTTGAAGTTTCAGATCTGAAAAGAAAATAGGGATCAACGAAACCCTAGAAAATGAAAATGGAGAGAGAGAAAGAGGAAATAGGTAACCTTTTAGGGTGAGGGTGTGGGGGAAGATTAGGAATGAGAGATCCAACGAGAAGAAACGAACAGCAATAAACAGAGGCAGCGTGAATCCCTCACCTTCCCAACCACAAACCAAACCAACCCCTTCTTTTCTTTTCCTTTTTTCTCTTCAAAAAACAGAACAACAGCTGCTTCACAACCACCAACTTGCTTCTCTTTGCTTCCATTTATACCAACTTCAAAATGACAACATTATCCATTTCTTTCTACTTTATTCCACACTTTATCCCCCAATCAAAATCAAATAAATTTTAGGCTAAATTGCAGTTTTGACCCTTTATCTTTAGGGTTGGTGTCATTTTGCCTCTTTATCTTTTTTTTCATGTTTTCGTCCCTCATGTTTTTTTTTTGTCATTTTGGTCCCTGCCGTTACTTTTTTCTAACGGACGCCGTGCTGGCAGTTAAATGTCAATGCTGACTTGGAACTAATTTAGAGATGTGCCACATAAGGGACCAAATTGAAACTTAAAAAGAAAACAGGGAACCAAATTGAAACTGAAAAATAAAATTAACAAAAACAAAAAAACACGTTCATCTTCTTCCTCCAAACACCACCTCCATCTTCATCTTCTCCGGCGAGCCACCACCACCACCACCAAAAATCAATAACTCTACCACTCTTAATCCCTAACCTCTCTCCCTCAAACCCATAACCCCTCAATTTCTCAAACTTAATCCCTGAACCCCTAATTTTTGAACCCTTTGTGATTTTGTTGATTTTGTGGGTTATACTTTGATTAGAGGGTTGTGCAGTGTTCTTCTTTGTGATTAGGTATACGATGTTTTGGAATTATTGGCCATTATTAATTTTGCTGTGAGTGGTTTTTTTTTGGGGGGTTTTGATTTGGTACTGTTTGAGATTGGTAAAAAAACTTTCTTTTTTGTTTTTAATTTCTGGGACCTTCCAGAAAACATTCGGTGATTCAGGACTTGGCTTGGTTTGAAAGTTTGGGAATTGATTAGTTTTTGGGTTTTGAAATTTGGAAGGTTAGATTTGTGAGTGGGGAATTGGGGATTGAATGATGGATGAAGCACAAGGAAGTTCGAATTCCTTGCCTCCTTTTCTGGCAAAGACTTATGAGATGGTGGATGATCCTTCCTCGGATACTGTTGTTTCCTGGAGTGCAAGCAACAAAAATTTCATTGTATGGAATCCACCAGAATTTGCAAGTGATTTGCTCAACAAAAGTTTCATTGTATGGTATCGTTCAAAAATTGGGGGTTTAGGGTTAAGGATTAAGTTTGAGAAATTGAGAGTTTTGGGTTTGAGGGAGAGATGTTAGGGATTAAGAGTGGAACAGTTATTGATTTTTGGTGGTGGTGGTGGTGGTGGCGCGCGGGAGAAGATGAAGGCAGTGTTTGGAGGAAGAAGATGAATGTGTTTTTTTGTTTTTGCTAATTTTATTTTTCAGTTTCAATTTGGTCCCTTATGTTCTTTTTAAGTTTCAATTTGGTCCCTTATGTGCCACATAACTAAATTAGTTCCAAGTCAACACTGACATTTAAGACGCCACGTCAGCAGTTAACTACCAGTGTGGCTTCTGTTAGAAAATATTAACGGCAGGGACCAAAATGACACACACAAAAAATATGAGGGACGAAAACGAGAAAAAAAGAAGATAAAGGGCCAAAGTGACACCAACCCCAAAGATAAATAGCCAAAACTGCAATTTAGCCTAAATTTTAATAACTTTTTTTGTACCCCCGCCTTTTCAAAATCTACCCCTACAAAATTTGATAATCTGAAAAAAAAAAAACCTAAGACATTAAGTTTTCTGGTTGATTGTTGTCTAACATGTTTATTTCAAGTGTGAAGAACAAGCCTCAAATATAGCAAAACGTGAACATACCTTAGACTAAAAATACAAAGCTAGAAATGATATGAGAAGGTTGAAATATGAGAATGTTTACCAAGTCAAAAGAAGGTTGACCAAAAAGTCAACGAAAAAGTTTGACCAAGTCAACACAACATTGACGAGAAGTCAAAAGAAGTTTGGTCCCACCTCTATGATGAAGATCCATTCATGAGATGGTTCAGATACAAGAGGAGAATATTCAACCCAGCAAGCTTCTCAACATGCATGACAAACATGTTAATTCTCTTTGAATAAAGATTAGAGGTTATTTAATGCTGGAGTCGAGCAATAAATGAAGGGAAATGGTTAAATGTGATAGGAGGAACTCATTGATTATTCCTAGGTAAACCAAAAGGTGTTTTAAGGTTCAAAGAAATGAGAAGGTTCGTGTACAGCTGCCAAGACTGCAATGAAAAGACCAGTCAGCTAAGAGAGAGTCATAACAGAACACTCAAAGAAAAGGACTGTGTCAGCATGAGAAGGCTGAAAATCAAGTATAAGGTACAAATGACACCTTGAGAAGCTTCAGAAGCTGTCAACTTTGGTCGCTTCCATCTTGTCACTCCTATGGACTAATGGACATCTCCAAACGGTTATATTCAAGTTTCTAACAATTATATTCAGTCTCCATGGCTATTTAAAGGCTGGACTTCGAATTTACAAAGCATGAAAGTGAATTGGAACCTTCAAAAGTTAAGATTCTCAAAGTTCATCGAACATACTCATCCCACACTCAAAGTTACTCAAGTTCATATTCTGGGATTCTTTTGTTCAGTGTGTGTTAGCTTGATATACTTCATTGTAAACACTTATTGTAGTTTATTCCCAAGCTGTTAAACATCCCAAACCCAAACCCTTTTTTGTAAAAGCTAGCTTGTGAGCATTCCATCAAACTACCTAAAGAGATGTGCGTGTTGGTGAGAAACTACTTGATAGAGGAACCCTTTGGGAAACTAGGAGAGAGTTTTCTGGTAGGAAGAACAGCTTGGTGTAACTGTGTAAGAGAGCATTTTGTTTTTGTGTGTTGATCAAAAGTAAGTGGTGTTTGAAGTCTTTTGTGGTTGAGCAAAAGCAAGTGTGTAATTACTATTTGGGAGATAGTAGAAATACTCACTTGGAAGTGGGGAGAGGAACTAGCCAAGAATTGGGCGAACCTCTATAACTCTACTGTGTTATTTACTTGATTTCCATACTATTTGATTACTTGCTTTACACTTGTGATTGTTTTCAAACCTTGTGACGGTTAACTTCGTCAACCTTCTCAAGAGAGTTTTTCAAACAAACTCTTAATCTTTTTTTTTTTTTGACAAAACAAACTCTTAATCTTTTAATTAACTAATATTGGTTTAAATACAACTACTCTCTTACAAGCTTAAGTTTACTTAAATCATCATTCACTATTCACTATATATACATTTGCTGGTTGTTAGTGGAACTAACTTTAACCTTCTCATCTCCAAGTTTATCTTGAGAACATTTTGTTTGAGAAGGTTTCAGGTCTAAAGTTTTAAAAGGGCACACAACCTCAGTTATTGTGTAACTTAGCCACTTCAAATATGATAGGAAGAGAGCTAAAAAGAAACTGAGGTGTTGAATGAGTGTTAGCAATTTTGAGGTGTCAAAATATCGCAATTGTATTTATTTATTGTTTAGCGGATGTAACTTGGTAAATATATTTAACAAGTTTTTAATTAGTCATAACTTTTTATGTGGCACCAACTAAAAACGAGACACTCGAGAGGGCTAAGATTAGATGGTTCCGGTCTCTTAGCATCAAGGTCCTGGGTATGAATACAGTCTTGGGAATACAACAGCGTTAAAACTATTGAGGGAGAGCTTTGTTGCCCATTGTGGTCCTACCCTGCTCAATGGGTTAGTTTCTGCAATTGCGCGCAAAGGATATCCGGTTTAAACCAAAAATACTAAAAATGAGTCGGTGTAAGTTAGTGAATCTCATAATATCAAAAAAGACTCTTTTTAAAAGGTTAGGTATGTATTTAGTCTTGATTTTTCATTGTTAGGCTTCACTTTCTTCTTCTAGTTTTGGATGTTGCTTTCCTCTCCTAGCATGAGAGCTTTGCACACATAAGTTTCTATTCTGATTGTGTTCTTAAGAGTGTTTTGATGGAGGAGGTCATTGGGAGACAACGAGTAAAGTGGTTTGGTTTTTCAAATTGAACACAAGGGTCTGAGTCGCTGCACCAACAGTTGGGTAATTACTTGGTGCCTTCTGGGAGTATGAACCCAACAACAGAGCTTGCTTTTGGAGGACGCATATGAGAATTAGGTAGATGAATGTTTGCATATAATTGAAGAATGATAATGAAGTTAGGAAGGTTGTAGGATAATAGCGTGTAGAGTCATTTGATATGTAGACTAATAGGACATGTGTGAAAAATTATCCTCAATGATCCAAAACAATGGCAAAAAGGGTTGGGGCCTTGAATTGCGAACAGACCAACAATAGTGGATAGGAGGTGGCAACAACTCTTGGTGGTTAAAGGAAGATGGCTCAATGGTTTCTTAGTTCTTAAAAAGAGCAAGTGAGGTAATTGGGAGAGAAATTCTCACAATGGTTTTGGAGATATTTCAAATTTAAACTGCCCATATTTCATTGTCGAGTTAGTGCATGTATTGGTGGATTAAATAATCCACCAAATATGTCAATTTCTTTGATTGGTGTGCATGTCTTAAATGGTGATGGGAAGTTTGTCTCGAGGTTAAAGGTTTTAACTCTAGTGTGGATATCAGTGAATGAAAAATTACTCTAATCAACAAATTCGACAATTGCTTTTATTGATCAATAGGTAATGGGACTGTGCATATATACGAAGGCTTGCAAAATTTGTCAAAATCGTTAATGCGAAGGGCGCTTTAAAAGGAATAGATTGGGTCAAAAAAATCGACCCACACATTAATTTGAGCATACATGTAACTTTGTGTGTAGGAGTATTAAATAGGTAGGTAGATTGAAGAATGTGCATTAATTCAGGATTCAGCTAGTGCTCATACTCTTCCAAGAGTGGTCGAATTGAAACTGAATATGGATATGATTTGTGACAATCAGAGTCAAATTTATAGAAGGCATGCTAACATGGTGATCAGTTTCATTACTGAATGCATTTAGTTTTCATGGATCGTTCTCGAATGAACTATTGTTAACAAGTGTCTATAGAAGAGACAACGAATAAATGTCAAAGATCAAACATCTACCCTCTAGCAGGGGCAGACCCACCCATAGCCCAGGTGGGTCAACCACACACCTCAAAAAAATAAAATATGAACAAATACCCTAATTAAAAACAATTGTATGCCCTACAATTTTGTTTACACCCAAACTCCTAGCTTAGCACTAGTCTAGTGTATCATACTCACACAATACCCACACTCTCATACATTTATAATTTTCTCTCTCCCAGTGTTCTCTCACTCTCATTCCGAACCTGTTATTCTTTCTTCTCTGTCTTCTCTCTCTCTCTCTCTCTCTCTCTCTCTCTCTCTCTGTGTGTGTGTGTGTGTGTGTTCTCTCACTCCATAACGCAAAATCAGAAGCCCTCGAGCTCTCCGTTCGCCGTCATTCATCGTTCGCCAAGCTCTCATTTGCCCTTCATTCGCCGTTGTGACTAGAAGCCCTCATTGTCCGCTCCAAGCAACCGTTTTCCACTGTCAAGTTCCTCCCCCTGTTTGTTGTTCACCACTTTCTTCCATTATTGGTGGCTTTAAGGTGAGAAATTTATTTTCTCTAAAAACCCTAAATCCCTAATTAGTTAAATATGTTGAATTTGTTCTTGTTCTTTTGAACTTGTTGAAATTGTTCCTGTTCTTGTTATCCTAATGTTGATTTTGTCACTGTGAAATTATGAACCTGTTAAATCTCTAATATCTGAATATGTGCTACAAAAATTGGGATAAATTTGTTGAATCTGTTCAACCATGAGTTATGAACTAGATATAGGGAATCTCTAATCTATTGAATCCCTGTTGAACGATTTGCTAACCAAATTGTTATCCCAATCTATGAAAATGTAATACAATAGAGATAAATTTACTCAATCTGTTCAATTTATGAATCCCTATTTAGTTGCCTATTAATAGGGTCCAATTTCTTTCAGTTAGTATAATGATAAATAATGCATAAACTTCTAGCAAAGAGGTCGAGGTCATCAAACAAGCAATGTAGACCAACACCACAATCACAATAACTAGAATCATACTAATGATAAGGTACAAAGAGCGATTTGCAAAGAAGGTCATGTCAACCTAAGAATCACGCCTTTCCCGAAAGAATAATTGGAAGTTCAGTTAGGAGATTAAATTAAGATATATTAAAATTTATTTTCACTACATTTGTAGCGATGCGGGTGTTTAAAATATGTTGCACCCCCTGGCCTAGGGTTCTAGATCCGCCAATTTCCTCCAGTGTGCACAACTTACATTAAGATAGCTAGAGCAATGATCAAAGCTTTATATTTTTCAATCAAGGACACACAAACACATTATTGGTGAAACATATAAAAGTGGTGCACACAGTAACAGAACAAACAGCAAAATAAACCAAATACAAAGATGGCAAGATAATAGAAATGGAAGAATGACTTCACACTCGTAAGAGAGTGATTAGTCAAGTGCGGATTTCCACAAGAGTAATGAAATTTTTGATAAAAAAATTGGTTTATTCAACAACCTAAGAGAACTAAGCTCTCACAATTCACAAAGGAGTGAAAAATAAAATACTATTTAAAAGTGGTGGAACAATGGGGATACAAGACTACTTATGGCCATAATGGTCATCAATTTCCCTTTAAGAGGTTAGTTCTATTGATTTTTCTTTTTCCTTCAATTCGGGCTCATAATGTGGTCGAGAGTTTTCATTATTTTTTGCAACAACTTAGAAACTGAAATTGATGTGTTTGTCTTTACTCTGTCTTTATTCTTTTATGTAACGTTGAATTTTGGATTTTAGTACAGATTTGGATCAATGGAGGACAATGTTTTCAAATATGAGAACTTTGAATTTCCAATAGGTTTTCAATTTAATGCAATAGATGAGGAACTCGAAAATCAGAAACTCACAAAGAAGGTTGTTGATAGTAGTTTCATTCCTATAGCTATTGCTGAAGATGATATGAGGAAGTATGAGTTGTGGGATTTACCTGGTAAGTTTGATTCTTTGTAATTATATATTAGTTTTGATAGTGATTGTCTTCTCTTAATTATGCTTCTTTTTTTTTTTGTTTGAAGGGTTGGCTAACCTCAATGAAACAGAATGCTATTATTTTAGTTCGAGGGACAAAAAACATCCAACTGGCCTAGGGACAAACAGAGCTACCGTTGCTGGCTATTGGAAGGTCAGGGGCAAAGACCAACGGATAATCAAGGAAAATACATTAATTGGGATGAAGAGAACTCTTATTTTCTACAAAGGAATAGCTCCGAAAGGTGAAAAAACCAATTGGGTCCTGCATGAATATAGATGGGAGGATTAATTGGGATGAAGAGAACTCTTATTTTTGCATTTCTTACTTAGAATAAAGTTGTTCCAACATTTATTTACCCTTTATAGACTGAATGGGTTATCTACCGAGACAATAAGAAGGGTACTTATGACATTTTTCAAAGGTAGTTTGGGATTCAAGATCATTCATCAGCAGCTTTTGAAGAGTCTTTTGACTTTGATGGCATGTTTGATGATAACGACAAGCTTTGTCATTCCTTTTTCTAGGGGATGATAGTGATCATAAAGAAATTTACCGTTTGAACTGCAAACAAGTTATTTATCTCAAATTTCAAACATTTGAATGAGCTTTAACAATAAAGATTCCCTGAAATATTTGTACCACACAAATAGTTTATGGGTTTCCTTGTTGAAAAAAATATGTTGGTGTAGAGGGAAATTGTAACACCTCACATTTTCATGTGCTTTTATCCGATAAGTTATTGGTCAATTTAAATTTGTTAAGAGTTCCTTAGATTGAGTTTCTCTAAAATTACTTCCGCAATTTTTTGTGGTATATATTACCTCTAGAATCAAGTTATATACCGTATTTATCTAATTTATTACTTACTAGCGGGCCCGTCTTTCATGTGTTGGTGTATTGGTGTGTTAGTGGGTGGTTATTATTATTAAAATTAGAAATAGAAATGTGTTGGGTGTTAGTCGGTAGCTATCATTACAATAAGGGCATTTTGGTCAGAAAAATTTGACACCAAAATGACAGTTTTTTTAGAATCCCCTTTATAGATAGTTATAGATTAGAAATAGAAATGTGTTGGGTGTTAGTGGGTAGTTATCATTACAATAAGGGCATTTTGGTCAGAAAAATCGGACACCAAAATGACAGTTTTTTTAGAATCCCCTTTATAGATAGTTATAGATTAGAAATAGAAATGTGTTGGGTGTTAGTGGGTAGTTATCATTACAATAAGGATATTTTGGTCAGAAAAATCTGACACCAAAATGCCAGTTTTTTTTAGAACCCCCTTTATTAATAGTTATAGATATACAAAATTAATTACATATTTTAAATTGAAATTACCTAGATTTCAATGTATTTTTATCTTTACCATTATTTCTATGTTTAGTTTAAATATATTTTTAGTTGCTACAAATACGATGTCATTCGGTTTTAGTTGCTGCAAATAAATTTTTTATAAATAATTTCATGCAAACACCACTTTTTTTCATTTTGGTCCTTCTGTTATGTTAACTCCTCTATAAAAAAATGCTAATGTGGCAAACTTGTGATTATTTTTTTTTCATTATTTTAAAAGATGACATGACTTTATTTGTTGTTATTTATCTTTTGTTAATATGATTTGATTTAAAATATCTTAATTCTCAAGGTTTCAACCTCTAGCTTTCTCTCATGGCTTAAGAGAATCTTTCTCCAATACCATCATTGCTTTCATGGCAAACATAACAACCACACCGCCTCTGTTGGTAGCATCGCGCCATTTTCCGACAACATCAGAAAAAAAAGGCTAAATTGTACTTTTGACCTTTTATGTTTGGGGTTTGTGTCATTTTGACCCTTTATGTTTTTTTTTCTCGTTTTAGCCCTTCATGTTTTTTTTTGTGTTCCATTTTGGCGCCTGCCGTTAGTTTTTTCTAACGGACGCCACGCTGGCAGTTAACTGCTGACGTGGCATCTTAATTTGGTCCCTCATTGGCCATGTCATTTAATGAAGACACGTCAGATTGGACAATTAGGACGCCAAGTCAACAGTTAACTGCCAGCGTGGCGTCCGTTAGAAAAAACTAACGGCAGGGGCAAAAATGACACACAAAAAAACATGAAGGGCTAAAACGAAAAAAAAAAAAACATAAAGGCCAAAATGACACAAACCCCAAACATTAAGGGCCAAAAGTGCAATTTTGCCAAAAAAAATTATTACATAAAAGGAAACTAATAAACAGAAAATTATTACATAAAAAAAGGAAACTAGTAAACTAAAATTATTCTGGTCAAAAAAATTACTTGGCAAATCTCACTCTTATAAAATTTTTTTACAACAATAAAAGCATACAAACCTAGTAAATAAAAAATAAATAAAATTATTATTATATTATAAAAAAACTTCTTTTTGGTTACAAAAAATAAAAAAACATAACCAACACACTGACCCAATGACTTAATCTATCCTGAGACACGGGATCGACCCGGTGCTCTCAAGTTTGATACTCGCAGTGGATAAACTCAGTGTTGACCAATCGAAATTTGATCCTATGCAATTGAAAGTGTGAGGACACTCCGTAGGTAGCTAAAACAAAAAAAATAAAAAAACATTAGAAAAGTAAACATGAAGCAATCGAGTAGAGACAAGTCCATAGAATAAGGACAAATGGGACCGTCTCAAACGCTAAAGTGCCATAAAATCGAACGCTAAAAACTCGCATCAACACGACACAATTGCTTCGCTTCTCACTCACTCTGAAGAAACCCACCATCATTTCGTTACTTTTGCATTCGCAAATTCATTTCACACAAAACTCTCGTTTTCCAGATAACGCTAACTCAACATCATCAACAACAACAACAACATCACTTTCACGCAATTCCCTTCCTCTCAATCACTTTCCAGATTCTCTATGTAAGCATTTTTTTGATCAATAATCTACATTCGCTGCTTTCTTTATTTTTTCCCCAAATTTGTGAACTTTTTAATTCTAGATTTAAGATTTTGTGTTGCCCATCATTTGTAACTGGTTACTGCGAGATTTGTTTTTTCTTTTTCTATGTTTTTGGTTACAATATGATGAATCATGATTGCATATGAATCTGAGTTTTTGATCTTGAAACTGACATTGTATTATATTGGGTGTCTGAGTTGGATAGATTTTGGGTTTTATCATTTTTTGTTGTTGGTTACACTTATAAACCTGAAAGTTCTATTTTTTTTTTGTGTGTGTTTATTGATTATTATTTTTGTGTGTTTGTGTGTGTGAGTAGTGAGTAGTGTCTTTTGGAAGTTGGAGTAGAGAATTTGAGCTGGGAGGATGCCGAAACACAAGAAGAAGAAGAACAACAAGCAAAGTACTAATGTGGAGAATGGGGTTGGAGAAGCAGTTACTAGGGATCAAGATATAGTGAATAAGGGTAAGGATGAGCATGTTAATCTTTCTGAGGGTGTGGCAAATTTGAATGGGGGTGGAGAAACTTCAAGTAGGGATCAGAATCTGGTAACTAATAATAAGGATGAGCCGGCTCAGCTTTTGGAGATAGCTGATGAGCAAAGTGTGAATGCGGATTCAAATGGGGTTGTGGAAGTTCCAAACAGAGATCTGAATTTATTGGAAAGCGGAAATGATGAGCATATTCAACCACCTGAGTCTGCAGATGGGGAAAGTAGTATTATGGATTGCAATGGACATCTGCGAAATGGTAAAGAATGTGTAAGTTTTCCTTCAATCAATATAGATTTCCGCCGTTTTTTTGTGTTATATGCACATGACTCTTGGTATACTTCAAATATTGTTTCATGAAGGACCTATGTTTTCCCTAGCTATTGTTGTCATTTTTCATTGAAATTGATGAAGTTAATCTGCTGATTTTTAGCATTTTGTGCTCATAACTGGAGTGCTATATTTTAAATATTGGTTCACGAAGGGAACCGTGTTTTCCTTAACCATTGTTATCATTTTTTATTGAAACTCATGAATTTAGTTCAAGGTTTTTATTTCCTAATATAGTTTATGAATAGTGTTTCTTGGTGTATGTGACTTATTATTCAAGCTATATATATGGCAATAGATCATTTCTTTTTTGTTTCACAGTTGAACACAATGAAAATTGAAATGGGCAGTTTGTCTTCATAAAAGTTGTGTGAAGTTACTCATTAGATGTAATATTGTTGTATTTGGTTTTTCCCAGTCCTTTTGATAAAAGTTGATCTCACAGAACACTCTGCAACACAAGTTTCACCTGAAAATTACTTAAGTATTCCCAGACGTAATGCTCATTCTTTTCAATTAAATATTCAAAAGTCTCTCTTGATGGAAATAATTCTCCTCTAGTTAAGCTAACACGTTCATAAAAGAATTGGATCTCTCTTGTCCCCTCTCCGTCTCTTGTTTGAATGTGCTTGTGGAATGTCAAATGTGGACATGTCACATGAGTGCATTACTAAACTAAATGAAGTTACCTTTTACAGATTTTGTTAAGATGTTTTAAAAGTTTTATTTTTTCACATCTATGTTACACGTTTTCAATAAGTATAGCCTCTCTTTCCACAGGACATATCGGATGAAACAATTAGAAAACTGGAAGGAGAAAATGCTACGCTCATTCAGAAAGAGGTAATATTTTACCGAAAACATGCTTCAATCTTTTCATAATTCCTAGTGTATAATATCCACAGGACCACAACCCGTATTAGAAGAGACCATTCAGAAATTAAAAGAAGAAAATGGTATAACATTCACATTTGACCAGGAAGTAATGTGTTATCTATGACATCTATGTCCCAATGTTTTTGTGATATGTACTGTGTATGAATGCAAAAGCCACATAAGAAGAGATAATGAGGAAGCTAGTGGAAGAAAATAATATGTGCTATAAAAAGAGGTAATTTTATCTGAGAAATCCATGTCACTTACATTTTGGCTGTAATGTTCCATCATTCTACAGGCCATATCTGAAGATACAATCAGAAAATTGAAAGAACAAAATGACATGCATATGCAAAAAGAGGTAATACATTTTTAATTTTATGAGTGGCATTTATTCTTTTATCACTAATGTCTATATTTTGGAATTTTCTTTCAACATGTATAGTCTATCTTTCCCCAGGTTGAATCAGAGGAGAATATCAGAAAATTGAAAAAAGAACTTAATATGCATGTTCAGAAAGAGGTAATGTCTTATTTAGAAATATCAGTCCTTTGTTTGAATGATGAATCCTTATGTTTCAGCTTGTAACATTTACAGCCTATCATTCCACAGGTCATATTAGAAAATACAATTAGAAAATTGAATGAAGAAAATGACATTCACATGCAGGAAGAGGTAATTGTATTTTAAATTTTGTTTAAGAGATGTATGTTCTTTGTTTTAATGTATATATCTTAAAACAGGCCATATCAAAAGAGACAATAAGAAAATTAAAAGAAGAAAATGAAGTGCACATACAGAAAGAGGTAATTTTACTTAACTTCATCTTCAAGATTTGTTTCATTTATTTACATGATTATGTCACAAATATTCTTTAGTATGAATGCATAAAGCCCACCTTTCTGCAGGCCATAACAGAAGAGATAATTAAAAAGTTGAAAGAAGAAAATGATAAACACATTCATAAAGAGGTATAGGTATTTGCTTAACTGCTTTTGGTGCGAATTTATATTTACTTTCTTAATAGGCAGTCTTGAAGGAAAGCATAAGAAAGTTGACTAAAAGTGAACTTTATTCCTAATAACATCTCTTATTATAATTTTTTCATCTCTACCATTTGTTTTGCCTTCCTTTTACAGGTTACATTGGAAGAGATTATCAATAAGTTACAAACTGAAAATGAATTGCAGACACAAAAGCAGGTAATTAAATTTGAATTAAGCAGTTATGATTAATGGGTAGATAGATGGCTCTTGCATCATGTCTGGGAAAAATAATTTTGGTGAAATAATTGTCCTTTTTAAAATGAAAGCTCTATAAAGAAGCTCCAAAAACATAATCTGTTTCCTCAAAAAATGCTAATCCAAAACACTATTTGAATTATATTTTTCTTAAATGTGTTTAACTACTGATTAGTATATTGAACTGGATTATCTGCAGACCGATCTAGAGGTGAGAGTTGTGCAATTGCAGAATGAGAATAGTTCCTTACTTCAAAAAGAGGTCAGTGAGTGTGTGCTATTACATACATTTATTCCTTTTAAAGGTTTAGGAGCATTTATTTGGAGAAATTGTTTATCAAGATGTTTATTATTTAATAATATTATATCATATCATATGCAGGCTGGATTGGTGGAAAAAACCAATCTATTGCTGAGTGAAAAGGTAGTTTGCTGAGCCTAACTTCATCAACTTTGTAATTTCCCACATTCATTGTTTATTTAACTTTGTCTGATTTTCCCCTCTTAGCTGTTTGTATAAGAATAATATTTTGATTTTCTGTTGTTGGAAATGTGGTTGAAATTCTAAAACTGTTTTACATTGTTCTACAGGAGGGTTTAGAGCGAAAAATAGATCTTCTGGAGCGTAATTCAAGTTCCTCTAGTGAGAAAGAGGTAAATTGTTTGGTTAATTTATGACCTTGATTTTCATATAGTAGTTTTAATATCAACACTCAATACAATGCTATTAGTTTTTTAGAATAAAAGTAATAGAATTTGAATAGGACCGTTTTGATGAATGTGTGGACAGCTCCTGTGCACTAGTTCAATTTGTTATCCTTATATATCTTTAGCTACTGACTGGTATATTTAACTTGATTATCTACAGACTGGTCTGGAAATGAGAATAGCACAATTGCAGAGTGAGAATAACTCCTTACTTCAAAAAGAGGTGAGGGGCCTAACTTTTTTTCCTTTTAAGAAGATTTAGTAGCGGTGAGTTTGAGAGGAAAGAAGTTGAAGTAGTGACTGGTATATTTAACTTGATTATCTACAGACTGATCTGGAAATGAGAATAGCACAATTGCAGAAGGAGAAATACTCTTTACTTCAAAAAGAGGTGAGTAGCCTAACATTTTTTCCCTTTTAAAAGATTTAGTAGCGTTGAAGATATTTAATACTATTCCTTATGCAGGCTGGATTGGTTGAAAAAACCAATCAGTTGCTGAATGAAAAAACCATTTTGAGCCTAAAAGGGGTAAGAAGAACTACTACTTCAACTTCTTTCCTCGTGTTGTTTCATATTTTAACATTTTTTTTTGGGGTTAATGGAAGTTTGGTTAAAATTCTAAATCCAGTATACATTATGCCACAGGAGAGTTTAGAGCGAAAAATAAATCTTCTGGAGGGTGATTTGAGTTCTTTTGTTGACGAAGAGGTATTCAGTATTAACTTCTCTATTTTCTATTGTGTTATTGTATTAAATATATTGTTCACTTAATTAACATTCTTAGCTTTCATATAGGTTGGCAATTGTCCACATCCAATCATGACTGTCGAAAGCATAAATAAAAGTTTAATGAATCTAAAATTAAGGAAGTTTCTTTCGAAAAATAAATGAAAACATGAATCTAGCCCAACTTCCAAACTAATTCCACATGGCCCAAGCCAATTCTTTGTCATGGTTTGAAATTCCCCTATAGCTTCTAGTTTCAATTGTCTAAATTCAAGAATCTAGATTCAAGGTACCTTTTTATTTGATGCTAACGAGGCATTTGATTGGAAAATAATTAGATTGATTGAGGATATAAACGTGGTTGTGAAATGAGGTCAAGAGGAAATTAAAAAGGAGGCTTGTGACAACTAAGTGGAAGCCTCTCTGTCTGGGCTGGTGAACAGACCCAAAACTTGGGAGAGGGAAATAAAAGGGAATATGTAGAGAGAAGGGTGCAAAGGAGCCAAGGCTTCCTGGTTGGTCTCTTTCCCCTTTAATATCTTTTGTTGGCTCTACCTTTGCCACACACCAAGCCATTACATAAGCCCCACAGGTTATATAGCAATCCCCATTGTCCCATCAGTTGTCAGTCTCCCTCTGCTCCTAAAGCCGACGTGCTTTAACAAGAAAAATTATGTTTACCTTCTCACCTCTTTAAAAGGGTATATCAGTTCTGTACTCAAACGGTTCCATGTAAATAGGAATAGGTAAGCAGAAGGCCATGATATAGGGACCTAGTAGGGCAATATATGTTGAATTTGAAGAGTTCGTTAGCAAATGCAAGAACATTTTACTATGCAAGCCAAAAGAGGTTGAAAGGAAGAACAAGACATGAGTGAATTGGTTGATTACAATGTGAATATGTTCCTGCACAGTGTTTGCATTTTACTTTCTTCCCATATTTTGTAATTCCGATATTGAATTGAAAGCAACAATTTTTCATCTTGACAGTTTTCTTGTCTGAGGTGAAGAATCAGCACTATAGTGCTATCTGTGCTCTATTTTTTCTGAGTTTATCTCTTAGAAGAGAATATTGTGTGTTTAATTTACAGAACTCAGCTAAAGAAATCATTTCAAACCTGAAAGGAAACATCAGCATGCTACAAGTGCAGGTACGTTTTAGAGATTATTATGCATGAACATTTTATACTGAAAAGCCTAGGAAAGTATTGGAGAATGTTATTTTTAGGTAGCATTATCCGTAATTTCCTTATCGTTATCTTTAGGAGTTATAAACTTGTAACTTATTTGAAACATTATCTTGTAATGTTCAGTTCTGGAATCAGGTTATTAAAATTATAGAATGGGATGCTATTATGCTTTAGCAAGTGTGACCCATAATTGGTTTGAGTAGTCTTGCGAGCTCAAAAGCAAATTCCCCGTGTGTGGGTGAAATTACTACTATAATTATTTCCTAAACTTATCTTAATTGGACATTGACATTCTGGCCAACCTCGATATATTTTTACTTGTTTTGATACTGAATACCGATTCATGAATGTCTTCATTTTGGCTTATGTTCTCTTGGCAATCTGGATAGGCTTCTGACATAAATGCTGTTCCATTTAGTCAAGTCTTCTTTGCTTTCCCTCCCATTATTTGTAAACAATGGCTTCATAAATTACCCTCAAATGTTGTTTGGTCATGTCCATTTTGTAACAAACGTGTTAATTCTGATATGGAAATTAAAAACAAAGTTTGACAGGTGGCAGAGTTGGAAGAGTCCAGGAATAATCTTTTCCTAGAAAACCAGCAACTGAGGGAAAACGTGTCAGGTCTTCATTTAACAATCCAGAATCTTGAAAACAGTATACCCGCTTCCTGTTCACTGGAGGCATCTGCAAAGGTTTGTTTATGTTATCCTTTACTGTTAATATCCACAGTACACATTCATACACGAGAAAATAAGTTTTGTCGACTTCTTTGAAAGAAGGAAAGGATGATTGATAGTTATAAATGACTGGAAAATGATTTTTTTATTTTGTTACTTGTGATGACGCTCAAATTTATTGTGGAGGACTGCAGGTGGCAGAGTTGGAAGAGTCCAGGAATAATCTTTTGTTAGAAAACCAGCAACTGAGGGAAAATGTGTCAGGTCTTCATTCAACGATCCAGAATCTTGAAAACAGTAGACTTTCTCCCAGTTCACTGGATGAATCAGCAAAGGTTTGTTTATGTTATCCTTTATGGTTACAATCTACACATTCATACAAAGGAACATAAGTTTTGTTGACTACTTTGAAAGAAGGAAAGGATGATTATAATAGATATAAATGACTGTGGAAAATGATTTTTTATTGTGTTACTAGTGATGATACTCAAATTTATTGTTGGGGTCTGCAGGTGGCAGAGTTGGAAGAATCCATGAATAATCTTTTAATAGAAAACCAGCAACTGAGGGAAAATGTATCAGGTCTTCATTCAACAATTCAGAATCTTGAAAATAGTATACCTGCTTCCTGTTCAGTGGATGCATCTGCAAAGGTTCGTTTATGTTATCCTTTATGGTTAAAATCTACATTACACATTCGTACACGAGAAAATAAGTTTTGTTCACTTCTTTGAAAGAAGGAAAGAATGATTGATAGTTATAATTGACTATGGAAAATGATTTTTTTACTGTGTTACTTGTGATGATGCTCAAATTTACTGTAGGGACTGCAGGTGGCAGAGTTGGAAGAGTCCAGGAATCATCTTTTGTTAGAAAACCAGCAACTGAGGGAAAATCTGTCAGGTCTTCATTCAACAATCCAGAATCTTGAAAACAGTAGACCTGCTTCCGGTTCACTGGATGCATCTCCAAAGGTTTGTTAATGTTATCCCTTATGGTTAAAATGAGATGGGAATTTGGATTCTTGGGAGTAATCTGGTAAAATCCCAGTCTCTAGAGTAGGAATTCCAACAATTAGAATGGAATTCGGAACAAGCTAGAGATAAATGTGTAGAGAGAATTAGAGAGTTTTAGAGAGAAGATAATATTTGCTTGTGAAATTTTGATTGCTTGAATTCAAGTGAGGCACAGGGTCTTTCTAGATATAACCCTTAAGGGCTAAATGAGTAAAATGACATGATGTAAAACTAATACTTAAAATAAAGTAAAACATAAAAAAAAAAACTAATATTTAAATTCCTGTAACATAAAATCTACGGTACAAATTCAGACACAAGAAAATAAGTTTGGTTGACTTCTGATGATCCTCAAATTTATTGTAGAGGACTTCTGTCTAGCAGGTAGCAGCCCATGACTGTTATTATACGTGTTAAAAACATGTCAAGTGTGTATTTGACTTGAAGTATAGAGGAGGAAGAGAAACCTCTAAATCTAATTCTTCCTTGCCTATTTATGTTGCCTCTAACCATATTTGACTCAATGATGCACAGGACCTTGCTTTGGAAAATGAGGCCTTGAAATCTCAAATTGAAGAGGCCTTTATGTTGGTGGAGAAATTGATGGCAGAAAATGCTGATCTAGTTGAGAAGGTAATAATCATGGCTGTTTATGGTTTTTATAATGACTTGCCAAAAAGATTTAGACCGGTTGGGTTAGATTTTGTAGATAGTGGTGTGTTCTTAAGCCATTTTTATCCTCAGGTCAACAAGCTATGTGTTGAGCTGGATCAACAAAATGCAGAAATTAAACTTTCTGGAGTCACTGGACCTGACGGGTTGTCTGACTTTGCTAAGCCCGCCGGTACTGCCATTGCTGAACCTGAATCATCTGAGATTACGTCAATATCAGCTTTGGAATCGGAATCACTGGAAAAGACTTCAGTGAATGATAATAGTGACTATGTTCATGTTAAGCACCCCATTGGGGTAATATCAGACTCATCACTGGCACCTGATGATACTGGAGAAATTGTTCAAATTCCACTGGATGATAACGAAGTACGAGACGTAGCGATGCAGGATTTGAAGAATGTGGAAAATGATGCTGATTCTGTGCCAATAACAGATGCTCCCCTTATTGGTGCACCATTTCGTTTGATATCATTTTTTGCTAAGTATGTTAGTGGTGCTGACTTGGTTAATGAAAGCTCTTCAAACAACACTAAATGACTTTTTAACATACAGTAACCTCACTTACATTTTAGGCAAAATACCAGTATAGGTTGGCTTAGATTTGGCCATTTTTGTGTCTATATGTCAATTCTTTTCACATTTGGAAATATTGTACTGGGAAAGGTAGAGGTTTTATACTGTGTGAAAAGACTTCACTTTGCTTTTACAGTTGGAAATGACATCCTCAAAAAATTGTATCACTGTTAAGAATGTAATGTAGTTGGTGATTAGCTTGGGCATGGTCTGTGATGAAATCATTCATTTTGGTGATTGATGTATCAGCATAAGTATTGTTAAAGCAATCACGTGAAATTGAAAGAAAATGTATAAATATCATATATAAATATCCTAAATAATTGCACTCACCTCTCTTAAATAATGGCAAAATGCTTAAACATAGACATTTTTCTCTTGACCTAAAAAGAATCTTGACCATGCACTATTCAAACATAACAATGGAGTGAAAAAGAAAGAACCCCTTTGTTCCTGCCATTATCTTCAATCTGGAATCCCAATCTAGGGGAGTTCTTCCAGTTTCCTTTGTTCCTGTCATTATGTTTTACATGACATAGTAAGAGAATGTGACAACCAGCAAATGACAGTACACGTAACCATCTCCAATCATGCATAATAATAACAAAATTCAGTATTTTTCATGCATGGAAAATATATCAGTTTGCACTTTTAGTCGGATTTGGATCCCGTGCAATCATGCATTCAACGAATCTAAACCGTTAAATCTTGATTGGACAATTTATATTTTTAACATTAAAAACAAATATAAAACGTAAAGTTATAATCTAAACCTTTCGATAAGATTGGACGGACAAGATCCGTTGAATGCATCTCTGCACATGATCCACTTCCCTTTTAGTCCCTATAAAGTTTTGTTTGTTTTTATCCCTATAAAGTTTTCTCTAATATCATACAATTCTTCTAAGTTGCGCGCGCACATACACATTGAAGGTAAAAGATCAGCAATTCTCATAAAAAAGGGTAAAAATCAGCTATTGGTATATTTGTCATTTAATTTGCACAGCTATATTTAGGTTTCTTCTGATACTAATTTTTTGTTATGAGTTGAAAACATATATTGGCTAATGGTAATATTGATCACATACATTGATTTATCTTGTTCTAACACCTATATGAAAATAAGGATATATTACAATGCTAAACATGAACCTTGTGTAATGTAATGTAATCCAATAAAAAATTCAAAATGAGGGTAAGCTACCAGAAGTGAAGTAGTCATAAACTATAAGATTTTCATCCTTGGAATAATAGTAAGCTCTAGGAGCAACCACATTAATTAGGATGGTGATCAAGCTTCTGGACAATCTCCATTTGCTGTTCATATTCCTTTTTACCCACATGAGAGAGAGAGAGAGAGAGAGAGAGAAGGTTGGGATGGTTTTATAGAAGAATGCTCGATGTGTCTGTGTGTGTTGCTTTTATTTTAGGTGCAGTTAGGTTCAAAGCTAACTTTATGTTGTGTGTAAGGCTTTGTGTATATCTTATGAAGATGGTTATGATTTTTAGGAATATGCAAGATAATGAAAATCCTGCTAAGGTAACCTTCGGAAGCTATACTGTACAATCTATTGAGAAAATCCTGCTAAGGTAACACGAAAATATCATTTTTAATCTTAATCTTAATCATTACATAAAGTTGCACACATACATCATAACCTTAATCAATTCCACACATAACTAAGAGAAAACATTACATAATAAAGTTGCAGACCCATCATCGAGGAAGAACGAAGGGTTTTGCTTTCTCCCAACACTTGCTAAAATCGAAAGCAATTGCATTGTATGCAACCACCCCAGTAAAGCTCATAACTCCCTCCATTTCAAAGTTGTATGCTCCAAATTTGCAATCTTTGTGGTGGTCAGCCTTAGGTGGTTGAGCCTTGTTTGCTTCCTCATTATTGTTCCCGCTGTTGCTGTTTGCACCTTGTATATTGGTTGCAATGGTAGTGACAATGCAAGAATCCGACTTAGTTTGAATGCAAGTGATGTTGTTGGATCCTGGGCCAAGCATCTGAAAAAGGTATTATTGCACACAAGCAGAGCAAAGAAATCGTGAGAGTTTTCATTCTCAAACACATAAACACAACACACACATTCAAACAAACACAACACACTTCTTATTTATAGAAAAGTCACATCATTTTTTACCCTCAAACCTTGTTTAAATTACTAAGTGCCTTCATAGATACAACCAAAAAGTCATTAAATATAAGATGTAGTACATTCTATGAATTTGGTTCATGAATGGATTCAATGTTCTGTTGTTTGTACATTCTGCATTCTGTTTGTATGGCATGGCAGCACAGTGATTAAATATAAGGACGTACAATTCATAGAATTTGGTTGATGAATAGATTCAATTTTGTTTGTATGGATGCACACTTTATAAGATAAACATTGTTGCTTGTTTTAGTTTTAATACTCTGTGTTGGTCACAACAGTATCCTCTTTATTCAACGGTCTATTATCTAAAGCTTAATAATTGACTATATCTAGTTGATAGATATTTGCACCCTCTTTTAGTTATATATTGTGCACATTTGATTTAGATTTATTTTGCACTTTTGATATAGTTTTTTTTTGTATCGATAGGCTTAAATATATGTTACCCCCTGCAAATATACCCATTATCCATTTATCCCCTGCAAAAATAAAACTCTTAAAAAAAGACCTTGCAAATAATAATTGTTTCTAGTTACCCCCTGCAGGGGGTAACCGTAAATGATTTATATTTTGCAGGGGGTAACCGTAAATGGTTTATACCCATTATACACTTAACGCTGTCAACATAATCTAACAGCAGGGGGTAACCGTAAACGGTTTGCATTTGCAAGGTCTTTTTTAAAAGTTTTATTTTTACAGGGGGTAAATGGATAATGGGTATATTTGCAAGGGGTAACATATATTTAAGCCTTGATGATATATTGTGCACATTTGAGTTAGTTTTATTATTACTAATACTATTATTTTTATGCGTATTTGTATGTTTGGATCATTTAATGTCTTTAATTGATATCTAACTGTACTTTTAGATAATATTGATAATGTATGTATTGTTTTTTGCTTGGATGACTTTCGGAAGACAATATTGCACTTGAGGATAAGAAGAAATTGAGTCTTGGATTTTTTCCTAGTAGGAATCAAATCCACTTTAAATGGCTACATTATTCCAACTAGCAGTATATCCGTGCATACACACATATACCGTTGTGTTCTTTATATTTTCTTGACTAAGTTGGAAATTAATTAGTCCGAATATATTAAAAACAAATCAATATAAAAAATCAAAATCTAAAAGTATCATTTTTTGTAACAACATATAAGTTCTCCGGTCGGCATCTGCAAAGGTTTGTTTATGTTATCCTTTATGGTTAAAATCTATAGTTATAATTGACTGTGGAAAATGATTTTTTTTATTTTGTTACTTGTGATGACGCTAAAATTTATTGTGGAGGACTGCAGGTGGCAGAGTAGGAAGAGTCCAGGAATAATCTTTTGTTAGAAAACCAGCAACTGAGGGAAAATGTGTCAGGTCTTCATTCAACAATTCAGAATCTTAAAAACAGCAGACCTTCTCCCAGTTCACTGGATGAATCAACAAAGGTTTATTTGTGTTATCCTTTATGGTTACAATCTACACATTCATACACAGGAACATAAATTTTGTTTACTACTTTGAAAGAAGGAAAGGATGATAATTAATAGTGTTATAAATAACTGTGGAAAATGATTTTTTATTGTGTTACTAGTGATGATACTCAAATTTATTGTTGGGGTCTGCAGGTGGCAGAGTTGGAAGAATCCATGAATAATCTTTTAATAGAAAACCAGCAACTGAGGGGAAATGTGTCAGGTCTTCATTCAACAATCCAGAATCTTGAAAATAGTATACCTGCTTCCTGTTCAGTGGATGCATCTGCAAAGGTTTGTTTATGTTATCCTTTATGGTTAAAATCTACATTACACATTCGTACACGAGAAAAGAAGTTTTGTTCACTTCTTTGAAAGAAGGAAAGAATGATTGATAGTTATAAATGACTGTGGAAAATGATTTTTTTTACTGCGTTACTTGTGATGATGCTCAAATTTACTGCGGGGGCTGCAGGTGGCACAGTTGGAAGAGTCCAAGAATCATCTTTTGTTAGAAAACCAGCAACTGAGGAAAAATGTGTGTGGTCTTCATTCAACAATCCAGAATCTTGAAAATAGTAGACCTTCTTCACCAATGCACTGGATGCATCTGCAATGGTTTGTTTATTTTATCCTTTATGGTTAAAATCTACAACACACATTCGTACACAGGAAAATAAGTTTGTTGACTTCTTTGAAGAAAAGAAAGGATGATTGATAGCTATAAATGACTCTGGAGAATAATTTTTATTTAGTTACTTGTGATGATGCTCAAGGTCAATGTTATTAAAGTCGGACCGGTCATCGAGTCGGTCAAGACACTGGATCACTGGTTCTTTGGTCGGACTGGTGGGTCTTTGGTCGGACTGCATGAGCCGGTCTATATTAAATAAATTCAAAAATTATAATATATACTAAGAAAGTATTTGTATTTATAATTGTAATTAAGTAAAATGATAAAATATTTAAATTTAATAAGAAATAAAATATCCGCAAAATCATAAATATGTCATAATGACCGGTCCGACCGGCATGATGACCAGCCCGATTACGTCATAGCTGGCCCAAATGCAGAACCGGACTAACATGTTGGCCGAGCCGAGTGGGGCACCGGAACCCGGTCCGACCGGTCCAACCGGCCGGTCCGGTCCGGCTTTAATAACACTGGCTCAAGTTCATTTTGAGGACTGCAGGTGACTGAGTTGCCGAAGAATCCAGGAATAATCTTTTGCTAGAAAACCAACAACTGAGGGAAAAATATATGTCAGGTCTTAATTCAACAATCCAGAATCTTGAAAACAGTAGACCTGCTTCCGGTTCACGTGGTCGTGACCTACATATCATCCGGTGACAATTTGGTCATTTAGGACTACTGTCATGTAACAACTTGGTACTTTCAACTTAATTTTTTTTTTAGAATGGTTCATCTTCTTTTTCATTTAAGTTAAAAAGACCAAATTATTACATGACGGTAGTCTTAAATGAACAAATTGTTACGAGACAGATGATATGTAGGCTCTGTCACGACCATGTTAGCTCTATTAGTGCCAACTTGGGTTTTTTGTAACGAAAAATGAAAAAATGACTAACGATGTATACTTTATGTAACTTAAAGGACCTAAGTGGTACGAAAAAAACTTAAATGACCAATTTATTACAATTAAATAACTTAAAGGACATCTAGTGTAATTTTGTCTAGAATAATTAGAGGAAGAAGAATGCAATGCTTGAAAGAAGGAAATTCTACTGGCAAAAAAACCATGTGGGGGTAAAAAAAAAATTTATTTACCAAAATAATGCACTTTGTGGGTTATTTACCAAAGTGGGCAAATTTTTTTTATAGTTCAGAAGTCGCCCCCCCCCCCCAGGGTGACTTCTGAACTGTTTTTTGCAATTTTTTTTTAAAATGCAGTTCAGAAGTCGCCCCCCCCCAGGGTGACTTCTGAACTGTGTTTCGCAAATTTTTTTTAAAATACAGTTCAGAAGTCGCCCCCCCCCAGGGTGACTTCTGAACTGTGTTTCGCAATTTTTTTTTTAAATACAGTTCAGAAGTCGCCCCCCCCCAGGGTGACTTCTGAACTGTGTTTTTTTAATTTTTCAATAATTATATATTAATATATAAATATCTAAATTAATTTATTTTAAATAAAACAATAGTTATTTAAAAGAGTAATCCGAAATATTACAACACATTAATTGCGGTTAGGACAGTTGTTTCTGTTGTGACCCTCATTTCTACAAATTCCGCATCTTCTGGTGCGTGTACCCCTTTCTCTTTGATCCATCTCTGTACGAATACGGGTAGACTGTGGACGACCCTTTTTATCTCTCCGTTTAGTGGGATCATGCTTTAGTTCTAAAGTATTGAAATAAGGCCATGACGTCTCAGTTGGCAAGGGTGGGAACTCGACAATGTAAGTATTGAAAACATTCTCCATTGTGTACGGTGGATCCACGAATTGCATGTGGTCGTAATTGCATTTTGAGCATGCTGCGATGACATGTGAACAAGGGTAGTGAAGTGCCTGGAATTCCCCACACTCACACGTTTTTGCTCTGAAGTTCACCACGAATGTTCGCGCAGGTCTACCACTTTGTGGTCGTACAAATTCTTCAACTCGGAACAATTGTTGGGCACGATCGTGAACCGCGACGTTATGGGTTTTTGAGACATTTATGTTCCTGGCAATATTTTCCAACAATTTTTCAGAGTACATAGTTCCGGACGTCAACATTGCCTGTGCCTGTGTTCCCCTTTTGACGAAAACCTCGTTCATCCTGAAATATGTTGCATCTATCAATGAACGAATAGGGAGATTCCGCACCCCCTTAAGAACATTGTTGATGCACTCTGCAAGGTTTGTTGTCATGTGCCCCCAACGGGAACCTCCATCGCACCACTGCAACAATTGTTCTGCGGTTATGTCTTCAACCCAAGCCACCCCCTCAGGACCTACTTCCCGACCAATTTTTTGTTTGTAGTGATCGGCCGATTCTTCCGTCATTGAATATGCTGAAGAAAAAAAAAGAAGATGTTGGTAAGTATGGAATGGAAATTTGAAACCAATTAATTAAAAAAAATTGTTAAAAATACTCACCCATATTGATGACATGTTTCCTGGCAGGAGTGTTTTTGAAGTGTCTCATGAAGTTTTGTGCTATGTGGCGAACACAGAAGACGTGTTTCCAATTGGTGTTTAGTTGCGTAACAGCACTTTTGATAGACTCGTGTCTATCTGATATCAAACAAATACCCTCCTGTGGTGTCACATAGTGTCTTAAACGAGATAGGAAGAAAAACCAAGCCTCCTTTGTCTCACCCTCGACCACTGCATATGCAATTGGGAAGGTGTTGTTTCTTCCATCTTGTGCGATTGCCAAAAGAAGACACCCTTTGTACCTACCGTACAACCATGTTCCATCAACAGAGACAACTGGTTTGCAAAATTGAAAGCCTTTAATGCACGGGCCGAAACTCCAAAAGATGCGGTGGAATACACCTTTGCCGGCAACTAGTTGTCCATTCTCATAGAATGGTTTGTACTGCCAATCGTGAATTGTGTCTGGAATATAGTAAGAGAAAGCATGTAGCCACCTGGTTACTTCATTGTAAGAGTCCTCCCAATTACCGAAGATAAGCTCGATTGCTTTTTGTTTAGCAATCCAAGCCTTTCTGTAGGAACTCTGGTACGTGAACCGCTCCTTGATGTGTGCAATCAACACAGCCACTGATATTGTCGGGTCCTTCCTTACAAGTGGAAGTATATGAGTACACATGAGGGAGGAGGTCAACTGGCGGTGATCTTGGGAAATAGTAGATGTTGTACATGTGTGTGGGTGAGTCAACTGTGTAATCCCCCAATATCCAGTTTTTGCTCCTACTCTCACTACACACCTCCACAAACAGGTTTCATGAACACAACAAACGGTCCATGTGTGTGGTTTAGACTCACAGACTTTGTATGCAACTGAATGGTTTAGGTGATATGTTTGGATGAATTGTTGGGCTATTTCTTTTGTGGGAAATTTCATTTTGAGTTTGAGTTCGTTTGGGTCTTCGTTGGATAATAGTTGGTTCCTGTCCATGGAATGGCCAAACTCTACATCATAAGGTTCTGGGTTATCAGCTGTGACGTTTTGAAAGTGTGGTACAGGCTCGCGGAATGCAACACCTATGTTGGGGTTAGTTTCAATTGGTTCCTCATCGACGTCACGCTGAAGAATTTCATCTTCATCTTCGCTATAGTCCCCAACGTCTTCATTATGGACACCAACAAACATACTAAACGGTGGGGTATTAGTTTGAGTATGTAGAGGGTGGCTTGAGTTAATTGCACCGACACTTTTGAATTGTTCAATGTGCATTGTGCCTCACTGCTTAAAGGCCAGGACACTAATGCTTAGACTAGAATATATACAACAAAAGGCAGCAACACAACCACATAACTCAAACATTCAAGTCACCATAACTCTTCAACAACACTTCCTCTAAGAATGTCTTCCTTACTAAACGAAGAACCTCATATTTCCATGCTTCTCAACGATGACCCAATGGAAGTTCACCACGCTTTCAAACTTCCAGAACCAGATGCCTCTATATTACCTTTGATAGAAAGAGCTGGATTTCGTCACATTACTTCAATTGGCGCATTCAAAATAAATCCAGCTTTGGTGGCAGCAATGGTCGAACGCTGGAGACCAGAAACACACACTTTTCATCTTCCAGTAGGGGAGTGCACAATAACTCTCGAAGATGTGGCGTTGCAGTTGGGACTTCCCGTTGATGGAAATGCCGTTACTGGAAGTTGTGAAAAAAATTGGGATCGAGTATGCGAACAACTTTTGGGTAAGCCAATCCCAACAAATGGCATGGTAGGCAACCAAATTAAGTTCACTTGGCTACAACGTGAATTTAATAATGTTCCAGAGGGCGCTTCCAACCAAGTGCGAAGACAATATTGTAGGGCGTACCTATTGCAGTTGATCGGGGGATACATACTCCCAGACAAATCATCAAACAGAGTCAACATAAAATACCTACCCCTATTGAAAAACTTCGATGAAATTTAAAGTTACAGCTGGGGGTCAGCATGCCTAACGAACTTATACAGAATGTTGTGTAAGACAGCTACATGCTCCTCACGCACCATGGGTGGATGTACTCTTTTGTTACAGTCTTGGGTCTGGTACCGCATGCCGTTCCTAGCACCAGACTGCAACCGTCCTTATGAATGGCCACTAGCAAAGAGGTAAAAAATTGACACAACTTATGAATACTAACAATTATATTTATTCTTTACGTTAACAATTTTTTTTTACCAGATGGGTTCGCACGCCACTTAGCCACACTAAGTGTCCAAAAAGCCTTGTTTTGTACAGATCAACAATAGACCGCATGACACATGAAGAGTTTGAGTGGTTGCCATATCGGGAATTCAATTTGCCAGAAATAGCATATCGGCACCAAGGCATATGGACTACAAACACGGCTATGGTCTGTTTCCATATTGTAGAATGGCACCATGCGGATAGAGTGACTTTGCAATTTGGCCTCGTCCAAGACATACCATCAGCACCAATAGATATCAGCCATATGCACAACATCACCATGCAGGGACAAACTGATGTTAATTGGGCTGTATATCACAGCCACTTAATTGATTTATGGAATGATAGAGAAAATCGATGTGTTGTGGGTCGACCGTGCTTTGCTAAACCAACGCAGTCAGATAAATACATGCGCTGGTTTCTAAAAAAATCAAGGCCATACATTTCAGCCGACCAACATCTAAGGGATCCACGTGGTCTTGCAAATGTTGGTGATGTGGATGAAGATGATGAACAACACGTGCCAGCTCCCCCAACTACTCAAACCGAACGTCGAGAACGTAACCGTAATCGACATCGACGTGCACCACCAACTCAACAGAGGACCCAAGAAGATGTGCCTCACCGCCACTCTATCTCCCACACACCAACATTCCAAGAAGATGTGCCTCACCGCCACTCTATCTCCCACACACCAACATTCCAATATTACGAACAATACAACCAGTCAGTGGAACATACTCCTTTTCAAGATACATATCGACATTCTACCACCGAAAGGGACCCCGATATGTTCTATGAGTGCTTTGGGGTCCAACCCGGCTCTGCGCAATCTGTGGCGTTGCTTCATCAAATTCAAGAGCAGGCCGGCGGTGCTAGTTCTTCATCAGTTCCCCAAAATTTTCCAGAGCCACCGCCGCCTGCCCCGACTGAGGAAGAACATCAACTACCACGTCGGCATCAACGTCCACGGCGTGTCCCCCAACCTCGAAAGTGTGGAACTGGGTCTCATCTTTGTTAATTTTTTTCTGTACTGTCTTTTTAGTTTAATTTATCAAGTATTGTAATTTTATATTAACTAAGTTATTAATTTTAAGGGTTTAATCTTATGTGACATTTATTACATTTGGATCAATAATTTACTCTTTTATCTTTAATAGTGCTTTGTGCATAGTGCACTTTTAAAGTGTGCATTGTGCAGAGTGCAGAGTGCATAGTGCAGAGTGCACTATTACAGTGTGCATAGTGCAGAGTGCACTATTACAGTGTGCATTGTGCAGAGTGCACTGTTAAAGTGTGGATTCTGCAGACTGCATAGGTCTTAATTTCTTTAATGACCTAGATTTTGCCGACACTATTTAACGGCCTAGATTTTGCCGACACTCTTTAACGGCCTAGATTTTGCCGACACTCTTTAACGGCCAGGATTTTCCCGACACTAAACCCTAAATTCAATGGTTAAGATCATCCAAAATCAACGGCTTACATACGATCACCCCTATTATTAATACGTTCTAACATTACACTCAAATTCACACCAACAGTTTACCCTCAACCTATATTTCTGATTAATCTTCTCTTCTTTGGTTCTTCCCAAACACTGTCGCCCAACCCGCTGAAATGGAATGGCAGTTGTGCCCAACCCAGTACTCAAATGACAAATTCCTAACCGCACTTTATCACAGTGGAACTGTAACCACCGATGAACATGGTGTTGTCTTTCGTTGTCCTAATCATATCTTTTGTAGGATGAATAAGGACATCACATTCGCCCAACTCAAGGAGAAGGCTGAGAGAAAAATACGACCAGAGGGAGGGTGGCGTAAAGACGTGGAGCGTATCCGTTACAGAAAGTACAATTGTGGAGATGACGGGACATTCCGTTATTCTGTCATGGAGATCCAAAGCGACCACGACGTTCGCGCAATGATGGAAGGTCATGCTAACATTCCAATGGGACGTAGTCTCTTGGAGCTGTACGTAGACACAATACGCACTCCGGAAGAAATCATTCATCTTCTGCGACCACCCCCACCACAACAAGTCATACCGGAAACAGTCATCAACCACTACTGTACACTTCACTGTCAGGCCCATGTTATGTACAGGGAAGAAGATGGTGTGTATTTTAGTGGTCCAAACACCATTTATTCCAGCCTTAAGAACAACATCACCTTCGCCGAACTGAACGAAAAGCTAACGGAAAAGGCGCAGCTGGAGGGTGAGGAGCAAACGATCACTCGTATCGTTTATCGCTGCCCCCGGACCGGCGAAGGTAATCGTATTCGGTGGTGCGTAATGACTATCAAGACTGACAATCACGTTCGGCAGATGTTTCAGCAGCATGAGCTGTTTCAACCTCATACTCGGAGTCCTATCGAATTGTGTGTCGAAACAACTATTTCCACCCATGAAATCATCCGTCGGGTTATCCCTCCAGCGGTCCAATGGCCACTACCAGAAAATGTTTCGTGGAAGTAGTTTCGATCATGTTTTCCTCCCGTTTCGTTTTTAATTTTCTATTCTTGTATTTCTGAAAATTTTGTTGTTTATTTCAGTCTTTTTTCTATATTATATTATGTTCCAATTTTTAATCTCTTAATTTTTTTGTCCTAAATATTAACGTAATTAAATTATAAATAGGTATAATCATTTTTATAAATTTAAAATAAATTAATTTAGATATTTATATATTAATATATAATTATTGAAAAATTAAAAAAATACAGTTCAGAAGTCACCCTGGGGGGGGGCGACTTCTGAACTGTATTTAAAAAAAAAATTGCGAAACACAGTTCAGAAGTCACCCTGGGGGGGGCGACTTCTGAACTGTATTTTAAAAAAAATTTGCGAAACACAGTTCAGAAGTCACCCTGGGGGGGGGGGGGCGACTTCTGAACTGCATTTTAAAAAAAAATTGCAAAAAACAGTTCAGAAGTCACCCTGGGGGGGGGGGGGGGGCGACTTCTGAACTATAAAAAAAATTTGCCCACTTTGGTAAATAACCCACAAAGTGCATTATTTTGGTAAATAAACTTTTTTTTTACCCCCAGTTGGTTTTTTTACCAATTCTACTTTGTTAAAGGGCCTTTGTTATGAAAGATTAAATCAGCCGAGTTGGAAGATGAAGCTATGATAAAGAGAGAGAGGCACACCGGATGCTTTAATGTGCTGCTCTAATATAATCTATTGATTTTAATCTAATGGTTGCAGATCATATCCTCTCACTCTTACATAAGAATCACCTTTCTCACCTAACATGCCATATATATATATATATATATATATATATATATATATATATATATATATATATATGCCGTCCTAAGCCTATTTAAATTAATAGGCTCTCAAAAAAGTCCGAGCCTAGTCTTTTTACTAAATAGACCAAATCAGACTAGGCTTTAAGTAAGTCAGACCATAGGCTCCTGACGGAGAGCCGAGGTATTCCAACCAATACAAGTTATCTTTTGTTATGGCATGGCCAACTAGTGTGTTAAACTCAAACTTACGTCCAACTTCGTAACCCTTATGGCCTTGTTACCTAGAAACTAGGATATACAGTTTCTAATAAATTAGTCACTCATAAGTAATAAAGTAAATTGTATGGAATTGCACCATAAATTGCATAATCATCGAATAGATTCATAAAAGTTGTTTAAAAAGTATGCTATGCATATTTTTAAGCGTCAAGCTTAGAGTTTGTTTAAATGTTTCTATTACTTCAAAGACACTCAGCCAAATTTCTTTCCGTAAATGATAACAATGACATTCAGTTCAAGGATAGTTTATTCGTTCACTTTTGTTTAGTTTTAAATTCAACTAGTAGGATACCCGTCATACGCACAGGTGCTGTTGTGTAGAGTTAGACATAATTTAAATAGTCTGGACAACACCCGTGAAAAAAAAAGACAAATTTAATGTAAATAAAAAAGGAGTCTCAAATAAAAAAAAATAGATAAATATTATATCTAAAAAAATGTAAAAGTATCATTTAAAAACAATCTCTAAATTTATCTCGTGTTTTTTTATATGTCAGTGCAATGTTTTTTTTTATATATATCAGTGTTGTTATCCCATGTTTTTTTATATATCAGTGTAGCTATCCCGTGTTTTTATAAATATTATTGCAGTTATCCTGTGTTTTTTTTATATATCAGTACAGTTATCCCGTGTTTTTTATATATCAGTGCAGTTATCTCATACTTTCAATTGATTATTTTAGTTGATTAGTAGATTACAGTAGATAGTAAAAGATAGATAGTAGATTATGAAATATATCAGTACAGTGTTTTTTTATATATCAGTGCAGCTATCCCATGTTTTTATATATATCATTGCAGTTATCCAGTGTTTTTTAATATACCGGTACAATTATCCCGTGTTTGTTTATATATCAGTGCAGTTATCTCATAGTTTCAATTGATTATTTTAGTTGATTAGTAGATTATAGTAGATAGTAAAGACAGATAGTAGATATTAGATTAAATAGATTAGATTAGATTAGATAAATAGATATTAGATAGATAGTAGATTATCAATAAGATATATTTATCCTGTGTTTTATTATTTATCGTGACAATTATTTGTCCTTTTATAGGTACTAGCGTCGTGACCCGTGCTCTGCACGGGGCCAAAACTCTAGGTTCTACAGAAGGATTGTAAAGCGAAAATTTAACTCATAATTAGAAATAAAAGAAGACAACACAATTAATAAGTGAAAAGCGTGGATATCATGCAGGGTTAGATGAGAACCACCAATAAAATGGAAGTAGCTATACAAAGTTGAAGGAATATGGTCTTTAAATTCTTGTTTTTTCAAAGCATCTTAAAATTATTTTTTTAAAGTCCAGAAATAAATGGTCCTAAAAAATATAAAGAGAAGAAGTATAAAAAGAAATTGATTTTTTAAACCGGTTATGAAGGAACGAACTTTTAGTATTTGAACAATAATTTCTTGTCAAAAAAAAGTATTTAAACAATAATTTTTTGCAAACGCAAAAGTACCCACAAACACATTACTTAGCATCGTACTTTACGCATTTTTTCACGAAATTACTTTTTTAAACAAACTTTGCGTATTTGAACCATTAATATTTTTGTCGAACTCTATGGTAACCAAAACACACCAAAAAAATTATTTTAGGTTTGTCCAAACTAATTATTAAGGAACGAACTCCATGTATTTGAACATCTATAGTTTTTTCTGAATCCTAAAGCACCTAAAACACACTACTTAGTATCACACTTTACATTTTTATTACAAAATTATTATTATTTTTAATAAAGTAGATTATCGAGTAACAAACTTTGCTTATTTAAACAATTAAAAAAAATTTGGATCATAAAGTACCCCAAATCACATTGTCTAACGTCACACTTTACACAATTTGTTACAATTTATTTTCTTTTTCACCATTTCGATTATGTAGGAACAACCGGTGCGAAATTTGATTCTAAGCACGAGCGGAGATTAGTCTTTCCTCGAAAGCGTTGGGACACTCCGTGGGTACACAGCGATGGTCCGAACCAAAAAAAAACTTCACCTATTTGAACAATTAATTTTTTTCCAGATCCTAAAGTACTCTAAAACACACTACTTAATGTCACACTTTACACAATTTATCATGAAATTAATTTTCCTTTCCACCAATCTGGTTATGAAGAAACAAAATTTGCCTACTTAAATAATTTAAATTTTTCTAGACCCGAAAGTACCTATAAAATATAAAAATATAAAGAAAACAAAAAGTGAAAAATGAAAAAAAGATAAAAGAAAAAAAAAGGAATGGAAAAAGGGAGGGGGGAGCTTGGCGGGAGACTTGGCGCCAAGACTCCCCTGGATGTATATATAGAGATTATTAGTGACAAATATTTGTCACATGTGTTTTAAATATTAATCAGTAGTTTAAATAGTCATTAAATCTTAATTTTTTAGATATTAACTTCGTCTTTTTTATATATCAGTACAGTTATCCCGTGTTTTTTTATATATCAGTGCAGTTATCTCGTAGTTTCAATTGATTATTTTAGTTGATTAGTAGATTATAGTAGATCGTAAAGATAGATAATAGATTATCAATAAAAAAGATTTATCCAGTGTTTTATTATATATCTGTGACAATTATTTGTCCTTTTTTAACTATTAGTGACAAATATTTGTCACATGTGTTTTAAATATTAATCAGTAGTTTAAATAGTCATTAAGTTTTCTTTTTTATTAATCTCGTGTTTTTTTATATATCAGTGAAGTTATCTCGTTTTTTTTATATATTAGTGCAGTTATCTCGTAGTTTCAGTTGATCATAGATTATAATAGATGGTGGGAAAAGAAAGTGAGTAGGTTTGATTTGAATTTTGAAATTTGAAAAAAAAAAGAGAAACTTGGAAAAAAAAAGTGGGAATGAGAAGAAATGCATTTGGAGAAGAAATTTGAAAAAAATGTGATAGTAAATTACAATGTTATTGCCCTTAGTTAGATGAGTTGTCAAGTAAATAGAGAGGCTTGTTTGGGTAATTTAAGTGTAGTTTGTTTGGGTAATTACCGTTATTCCGTGTTTTTTTATATATCAGTGCAGTTATCTTCTAGTTTCAATTGATTATTTTACTTGATTAGTAGATTATAGTAGATATTGGAAAAATAAAATGAGTGGGTTTGATTAGAATTTTGAAATTTGAAAAAAAAGTATGAGAAAGTAATAAAAAAGTAGGAGTGAGAAGAAAATTTGAAAAAAAGGTGTGATAGTTAATTACAATTTTGTCCTTAGTTAGATGAGTTCAAGTAAATAGGGAGGTTTGTTTGAGTAATTTAAATGTGGTTTGTTTGTATAAATAGATATTAGATTAGATAAATAGATATTAGGTTAGTTAGTAAATAGGAGTTAATTGTATATCATTTAATAGTAATTTAATTATAATATATTATATAGTAGATTAAAAAAAATTGGGAAAAGAAATATTTTTAAATAAAGAGTGTGGGGGCCACAAATAGTAGATGTGTAAAAAAGTGAAAAATATTGGAAAATGTGATATTGAAAGAGAGAGAGAGGAAGAAAAAATAGAATTAAAAAATAAGAAATAAAATGGTGATGTGTCAAAATTCTTATTTTTTAATTCTATTTTCTCTTCCTTTCTAACTCTCTCTCTTTCTTTCAATCTCACATTTCTCAATATTTCTCACTTTTTTACACATCTACTATTTGTTGCCCCCACATCCTTTATTTAAAATGATTTATTTTCCCAATTTTATTTAATCTACTATATACTATAATTAAACTAATATTAAATGATTTACAATTAACTCTTATTTACTATCTAATCTAATATCTATTTATCTAATCTAATATCTATTTATACAATTAACTCTTCCTTTCTTTTTTCTTTTTGTTCTTTTGCTTGTTACGTTGTAACACCACCAAAAAAACAAACAAACCACATTTAAATTACTCAAACAAGCCTCCCTATTTACTTAAACTCATCTAACTAAGGACAACATTGTAATTTACTATCACACCTTTTTTCAAATTTTCTTCTCACTCCTACTTTTTTCCTACTTTCTCATACTTTTTTTTCAAATTTCAAAATTCTAATCAAACTCACTCACTTTATTTTTCCACTATCTACTATAATCTACTAATCAACTAAAATAATCAATTGAAACTACGAGATAACTGCACTGATATATAAAAAAGACACGGGATAACTGTACTGATATATAAGAAAACACGAAATTAATATCTAAAAAAACAAGAAGACTTAATGACTATTTAAACTACTTATTAATATTTAAAACACATGTGACAAATATTTGTCACTAATACCTATAAAAGGACAAATAATTGTAACGATAAATTATAAAACACAGGATAAATATATCTTATTGATAATCTACTATCTATTTATCTAATCTAATCTAATATCTATTTATACAAACAAACCACGCTTAAATTATTACCTAAACAAACCTCCCTATTTACTTGACAACTCATCTAACTAAGGGCAACATTGTAATTTACTATCACATTTTTTTCAAATTTCTTCTCCCAATGCACTTTCTTCTCATTCCCCCTTTTATCAACTTTCTCCTTTTTTTTTTTCAAATTTCGAAATTCAAATTAAACCCACTTTTCCACTATCTACTATAATTTACTGATCAACTAAAATAATCAACTTACTTATCTAAAAAAACTAAAATAATCAACTGAAACTACGAGATAACTGCATTAATATATAAAAAAACACGGGATAACTTCACTGATATATAAAAAAACAAGAGATTAATATCTAAAAAAAGAAAACTTAATGACTATTTAAACAACTGATTAATATTTAAAACACATGTGACCTTCTCATTCCCACTTTTTTTTTTCATGTTTCGAAATTCAAATCAAACCCAACCATTTTCTTTTCCCATTATCTACTATAATCTACTAATCAACTAAAATAATCAATTTGCTTATCTAAAAAAACTAAAATAATCAACTGGAACTACGAGATAACAGCACTAATATATAAAAAAACACGGGATAACTTCATTGATATATAGAAAAACACAAGATTCATATCTAAAAAGATAAGAAGACTTAACGACTATTTAAACTACTGATTAATATTTAAAACACATGTGACAAATATTTGTCACTAATACCTAAAAAAGGACAAATAATTGTCACAGATATATAATAAAACACGGGATAAATCTTTTCTATTGATAATCTATTATGTATCTTTTACTATCTACTATAATCTACTAATCAACTAAAATAATCAATTGAAACTACGAGATAACTGCACTAATATAAAAAAAAACACGGGATAACTTCACTGATATATAAAAAAACACGAGATTAATATCTAAAAAATGAAAACTTAATGACCATTTAAACTACTGATTAATATTTAAAACACATGTGACAAATATTTGTCACTAATACCTAAAAAAGGACAAATAATTGTCACAGATATATAATAAAACACAGGATAAATCTTTTTTATTGATAATTTACTATCTATCTTTTACTATCTACTATAATCTACTAATCAACTAAACTAATCAATTGAAACTACGAGATAACTGCACTGATATATATAAAAAAAACACGGGATAACTGAATTGATATATAAAAAACACGAGATTAATATCTAAAAAGATAAGAAGACTTAACGACTATTTAAACTACTGATTAATATTTAAAACACATGTGACAAATATTTGTCACTAATACCCAAAAAAGGACAAAAAATTGTCACAGATATATAATAAAACACAGGATAAATCTTTTTTATTGATAATTTACTATCTATCTTTTACTATCTACTATAATCTACTAATCAACTAAACTAATCAATTGAAACTACGAGATAACTGCACTGATATATATAAAAAAAACACGGGATAACTGAATTGATATATAAAAAACACGAGATTCATATCTAAAAAGATAAGAAGACTTAACGACTATTTAAACTACTGATTAATATTTAAAACACATGTGAAAAATATTTGTCACTAATACCTAAAAAAGGACAAATAATTGTCACAGATATATAATAAAACACGGGATAAATCTTTTCTATTGATAATCTATTATGTATCTTTTACTATCTACTATAATCTACTAATCAACTAAAATAATCAATTGAAACTACGAGATAACTGCACTAATATATAAAAAAAAAACACGGGATAACTTCACTGATATATAAAAAAACACGAGATTAATATCTAAAAAATGAAAACTTAATGACCATTTAAACTACTGATTAATATTTAAAACACATGTGACAAATATTTGTCACTAATACCTAAAAAAGGACAAATAATTGTCACAGATATATAATAAAACACAGGATAAATCTTTTTTATTGATAATTTACTATCTATCTTTTACTATCTACTATAATCTACTAATCAACTAAAGTAATCAATTGAAACTACGAGATAACTGCACTGATATATATAAAAAAACACGGGATAACTGAATTGATATATAAAAAACACGAGATTAATATCTAAAAAGATAAGAAGACTTAACGACTATTTAAACTACTGATTAATATTTAAAACACATGTCACAAATATTTGTCACTAATACCCAAAAAAGGACAAATAATTGTCATCTAATCGATCTAATATTGATCTGCGCCTGAGGGCGCCTTGTGCAAGCTTTCAGGAATCAGACTTTATCCGGAACTGCTCTGGTCGCTCTCCACTGGCAAGCAAAGAGGGCTGGTGTACCTGCAAATACACTCCAACGCCCAAGTCAGGAGCGAACGAGCAGAGTATCAATACTAGTGAATAGTGTGTACCTGACAACTGACGTAATTAACTCTTATATAGTGTGCGCGAATCATGCTTGGCCGTTGGATGGTCGTACGGACTCATCTGCACCGTTAATCTGGTGTTTCCACTCTTTTGCCCATTCTCGCTTGGGCCGCTCTCTTTTTCGGCTATGGCTGGAGTGGGCTTCGGCCCACTCCAGAACAAATATCTATTTATCTATTTATACAAACAAACTACGCTTAAATTTCCCAACAAGCCTTCATATTTATTTGACAACTCAACTAACTAAGGACAACATTGTAATTTACTATATCATTTTTGTCAAATCTCTTTTCCCAATGCACTTTCTTCTCACTCCCACTTTTTTTCTACTTTCTCCTACCTTTTTTTTCAAGTTTCAAAATTCAAACCAAACCTACCCATTATCTACAATAATCTACTAATCAACTAAAATAATCAATTGAAACAACGAGATAATTGCACTGATATATAAAAAACACGGGATAAATGAACTGATATATAAAAAACACGAGATTATTATCTAGAAAAACAAGAAGACTTAACGACTATTTAAACTACTGATTAATATTTAAAACACACGTGACAAATATTTGTCACTGATACCCAAAAAAGGACAAACAATTGTCATTGATATGTAATTAAACACAGGATAAGTATTTCTTATCGATAATCTACTATCTATTTTTTACTATCTACTATAATCTATCTACTAATAACCTAAAATAATCAATTGAAACTATGAGATAACTGCACTGATATATAAAAAAAACACAGGATAACTGCACTGATATATAAAAAAATACGGGATAACTGCAATGATATATATAAAAACATAGAATAGTTGCACCGATATATAAAAAAACACGGGATAAAAACACTGGTATATAAAAATACTTCACTGGTATATAAAATACACCGGATAAATGTATATATTGTTTTTAAATGATACTTTTACATTTTTAGATTTTAATATTTATCTATTTTTTATTTGAGACTCATTTTTTATCTATTTAAAATTTGTCTTTATTTTCACGGGGTAATGTTCAGACTATTTAAACTATCAGGGCCGTCCCAAACAATTTGGAGGCCTTCTTCAAATTTTAAAAATTAGGCCCCTAATTATATTTTTGGTCTTTTTTTTATCAAACACTTCTACTACTTTCTCACACGCGTTTGACAAATTTCGAATGTGTATTCGAACATGTTGCTTGTAATATATAGAACAACTAAACACAAAAAAATAGAAAAACATAAATTTTAAAAATTTTAAAATTTAAAAATAGTACATTTACTAACAAACCAAATTTTTAGAAAAGATTATTTTCATTTGAAAATAAAAACTAAATTAAAATTTCAAAAATATCACATTGCTCTTACAATATAATAGTAGATTTAATAGATTTAGATTTTAATTTATATAGCTGCAATTAATATATAGGCAATTGTTAAATATCTATTCATAATTTCTATAAAAACGCGATAGTTAATATTTTTTAAGAAGGATAATTAATTCTTGTCAAAAACAAGAAGGATAATTAATGTTTCACCTAAAAGGTTTTTGAATAGGTTGGGTATCAAGAACCTATATAATAAAAAAAGGCCCGAGGAGGGTTCGAACTCGGGCCCTATTGAAAGTGGTATCAAACTCCAGCCGCCTGGCCAGTCAATGCTTTGGGTTAATTGGCGAGCGCAGCAGGATATAAAGAATTGCTAACTAAAATTTTTTGGGCCCTAAATAAATTGGGCTGGGCTGAGGCCCTGTGCTATTGCACATGCCTGCACACCCTTATAGTCGGGCCTGTAAACTATGTCTAAGTTCATTCATAAAAAAAGCGACGACACCCGTGCGTATGCACGGGTATCCTACTAGTACCAATATAAATATAATAATAACCAAATATATGCATTTGGACTATTTCATTAATGGAACCACAAGTTTACCAGTCCTACCAACTACAAATCCATATATTCAAAAGTTAAATTTATTATATAATTAAACCCCACAAAAAGAAATTGTCTTATACATATAATCAATATTTGAAATAAAATAATTGAAGCATATAATGAACAATCTCATTCAAATAACAAGAATGAAAAAGAGCACAATCATAAACAAACTTTATGTCACGATCCAACCTTAGGCCATGACTGGCGCACGAGCTACGACTAACTCGTAATAATTTAGCAAGCCTAACTCATATTCAAAGTTACAAATATCTATAAAAATTCAGCAGCTCCTCTGTCTTTCAGACATTCCATTCCATAAACAAATAAGGCTTGCATCTTTGTGACTTAAATATCCAGGAGCTAACAACCAAAGCCTTCGGTACTGTACTTAATTTCAACATTTGTACCGGATTAAAAAAAACAGTTACATAATTTTACGTAATTTCTATTTGGCCATACAATTCTAGAGACTAAAATTCTTATTTCTATAGTTGCATTATACTGAAGTCATCAAAATAATAGTCATCACTTAAGATGAGACCTACCCAAAAAGCAATCAGTCCTGGGTTGAACCGTAGATCACAGGGACAATCTACTCTAACTTCTGCAAATCTGGAGAAAAAATAAGGAAATGATAGGGTGAGTCACAAAGACTCAGTGAGAGCATAATAAAGAAGGTGGACAGGAAGGAGAAGCAAGGATAGCACGAGTGGTTTTTGATCGAATACGATTTTTATATAACAAAACAATGAGACATGGAAAACAATACTCTTTTGTGTATGATTATGGTATATATATATATATATATATATATATATATATATACACACCATAATCATAATATCAAACTTTTTCAACACGCCTCATATCAAAAATATGACAAGCAAAGTATACTATATATCAACTATGTGCACATAGACCGCATTATCTCTTCGTCGTGGCAAACGGTAATCACAAGCCGTATTATCTCTTCGTCACGGCAAAACGGTAATCACATGTCGTATTATCTCTTCGTCACGGCAAAACGGTAATCTAAAAGGGCTATGAGCATTTCACCCGCAGGCTGCATTATCTCTTCGTTGCAGCTAACAGTACATAAATTATGAGCATTTAGCTCATAGGCTGCATTATCTCTTCGTTGCAGCTAACGATATCCAACAACAACAACAACAAACAAAACACCTAAAATAGAAATACTTTTCAACTCGTATTTGGAGATAAAATCTATTTAAGAAAATTTATTTGCTTCTCCCATAAAGAAAATAGATATATAAAAATTGCCACATTGTAGATTAACTACTCACTACTATGAAGAAGGAGCTAAATCTCTTCCAATGCCATCAAGAGGAGCCACCAAATTGCTCTCCAAAGCATCTAACCACCAACAAAAATAGTTTCAGCCCTCCGCAAATCTAATTAAGGCCATATTAACAATAAACACAATAATTTGGCAAAAGCCCCAAATTATTAAATTTAGGGTTTCAAGGGACTTCTTAGAAGAACTAGATTATGATATTCAAAACTATCCTACTACTCATTCATACTCAATATCCACTCTAAAACTAATGGTTAATAGAATTTTACCTCCAATAATTCCAATGAGCAAAAGTTCCAAGAATGGGTATCTCCAATACCCACTCAAAGCACTCCTCAAGTTTGTATTCTCAATGGATGTAGAAATTAGGATGGAAATTAGAAGAAATAAGGTAGAAGAGGAAGAAGAAGTACTTACTAGGTGAATGTGGGAAGTTGAATGAGGGAGTAATTGTTTTGGGGAGAGGTTACGGGAGAGAGGGAAGAGTGTGGGTGTGGGTTGAAAGAAAGAAGAAATGAGAGATCATCAGCTAGGTGAATGTGTTGCTTTCTTTAACGGAAAGTTGATATTTTCATCAAGTTGCACTAGCTGATGTTGAATAATAAGAGAGAGATCATAACCATACTTCTGAAGCATCGATACCTTTCCATCCAAACCTCAAAATGCCCTTCAGCGGAGACACGCGTAAGAACACATGTTCTCCAACACTATACTCTAGAGGTCATCGCCTTCAATCTGCATACGAATTTTGTCTACTTTAAGTCATCACCAAACGATCTCGAATTACCTTGACTTTCTCAATGGTTTCCTGAATCAAATCTGGACCTTCAAGTTTAGACTCTCCAACTCCAAACCAACCAATCAATGATCTACAACATCTTCCAAACAATGCTTCAAATGGTGCCATTTGAATACTAAATTGATAACTATTATTATAAGCAAATTCAATCAAGGGTAAGTATTGATCCCAACTCCCTTCAATATCTAGCACACACGCACGAAACATATCTTCTAAGGTTTGTATTGTTCTTTCAGACTAGCCATCTATTTGAGGGTGGAAAGCAATGCTCGAATCTAATCGAGTTCCTAAAGCAGTTTGAAAGGATCTAAAAACATGAGATGCGTATTGAGGTCCTCGACCAAATATTATAGACAATGGTACACAATGCAAGGACATTATCCCCTCTTAATAAAGCTTAGTAGGTTGAGCTGCCGAATAGATAGTTTCCACAAGCAAAAGGTGTGCAGACTTCGTTAATCAATCCACAATTACCCAAGTTGAGTCATAACCTCTTGAGGTTTTAGTTAACCCTATCCCAAAGCTCATAGTGATTCTTTCCCACTTCCACTCTAGTATCTCAACCCTTTGAAGTAAACTAGAAGGCTTTTGATGTTCAGCTTTCACTTGTTGCATATCAAACATTTAGATACAAGTTCAGGCAATGTTTTAAAACTCGGACCGGTGGCTGACTCGGTGAAGGTACCAGGTCACTGGGTCAAGGGTCGGACCGAGGGGTCGACAGTTGAACCGCATGACCAAAACCGGGACCGCATGGCTCGGACCCGGTCTCTATTTCGCAAATTTTCAAGACCTATATAATACTTAATTTCCTAAAATTACACATCCTACCCAGAAAAGTCTAACAAAAATTCACCACAAATTGAATAATCCCACAATACTATCAAATTACATATAATTTTAATTGAATTACCGTTTTTTAGATTATGAATAGTACATATAACATATGTAATTTAATTTGAGCATTGTGGTATATTTTTTTTTATAAAAAAAATTACATATACTTATATGAATTACCAATACTGTGTGTTATAATTCTAATTGTGTTGTTATACTTATATGAATTACCAATACTGTGTGTTGTTTTTGTGAAAAGAGTTATAAGGGTATTGAATATATTAATTCAAAGCACACAAATAGAACAACAAGCTAAGTGGTCTAATGGTAGTGCCCAACTTTTCCCTTCCCGAGGTTCGAGTCCCACACTTGGATTTTTTTTGAAGATTTTCAACACTCACAAAAGCAACATGCACAACCCGGCCGAGTTTACCAAAACCCACCGGGCCACCGAATTTACCAAAACCCGGCCGGGTGTGACCAGTTTCCATCGGGTTGGTGCATTTCCAATCCAAAGGGTTGCCCGACTCGGTTACCCCCCAGTTCCCGGTTAGCCCGGTCCGACCGGCCGGGCCGAGCCGGGTTTTAAAACACTGAGTTCAGGTACATCTTTCTTCATTCCTCCCCCCAATAGAGACATTTTCTATTCTTTTTTTGGGACAACCCTTGGTTAATCATGCTTCTACATTAAAGCATATCAGAGAAATGGATTTTACAAGTGTATATTCATCACGAATCTAATCAGCTTCAACAAAATAACATATCAGAGAAATGGATTTTACAACACATAACCCACTTATCTTTTCTCTTTTTTTTCCCCTAACTTTATTATTTTTCTTTCTTTAGTTATTATTTAAACGGTTCTTTTCACGTTATTTATAATATAGATAAATTCCTCATTACCATGTGAGTAACAATTTATTTTAGGTGTCAATCTGAAAGAATGGCACCCCAATGGCCACATCAATCGCCCTGGTATCAATTCGGTGGATGAGCTTAATTTATAATATCCGTTAAAAAAATTATATTCGATAGTCTATATAAGCAGTCATTTCAATTTACATTTCATCATCATATTGTACTAATACCTATACCTATACCTATTCATTACAAAATATCATTTTTCAAATTAAAATCAAACAATAATTCACAAGGCAATAAAAGGTAACCGTTTTTAAAAAAGAAAACACTTATACGGCAAACGTTTCCGCTATATAAGCATACCGCTTTCAGTTCTCTCTAAACAGTTTAGGGTTGAAAGCAAATTTTTTTAGAGAATGGAAGCTGTAGCTGAAAACGAAATCAACATGGAAGAAAACGTGGAAGAATCGTACTTTTGAGTTTATTCCTCCTCCTCCTCATCCTTCTCTCACCATCAGACTCACCGTTAACTCGGAGAAGAAAGGCATGCCGTATTGTTCTAATTTGATGCCCAAGAGGTTGATCCTGCTCCTTATGAGGATGCTTTTCCTACCAAACTCAAGTTTGGTGATACTGTTCTTGTGTCTGAGTCTGCTTCCCAAGGTACATATCCCATCTCGGGCAATGTCATCCAATTAACCATTTTGCATCCATCTTGACATCCAAACTCCGTATCTGCTCATCAACCCAAATATCTCCGCCAAACAATCCTTGCATAGTATTATCCCATAGTTGGGTCTCGGTTGTGTGGAAAGATTGTTTGGTAAAGATAGTTGTGTGCCATTTGGTTGTAAGTTGGAGTCCATTTACTGCAAAATAAACAATGAATTCAACCACAAAGTCGTAAAATAGGAAAAAGGGACAAAATTCCCTTTAGTAAATTTAATTTATGAGAGGCAACATAAACTTAGTTTACTAGAACACTAGTGAACCCAGATCACTACACTTAAAATATTTCAATATTACATTTATATTGTATATAAAAACTATTCAATAGTTACATGTTAGCAAGCAAAGTTTTTAAGCTAGAAATTTTGTTACCTTAATTACTTAATTAATCGAGGAAATCACAGTCGTTGAAACAAGAATTGTATACTCAATGAACGACCAACAAAGGCACATAGTAGATCACGAAGAAACTAAAATCATATTCATCGGTAGCATCAGATCTTCAACCATTACACTGAAGCTGGGTTGTTCACATAGTGGATATTGCCGATCAAGATTTAGTAGAGATTAAAAGAACACATCAAAAATAAAATTAATAAATGCAACAAATGAAGGTCGATAGAGTAAGTTGTGTTATCAGATCTAATGAAAAATAGAAAAAGGAGAGATTTCTATAATATATCAAAGAAACTTTGGTTTAAATAATCTCACACAAAACAACATGCCCTTTATGAAGTACGCGCAAAAGGCAAAGAAAATATTATATATGTAATTTTTAAATTCTATATTTCCGTTATGTGATTTTCAGTCAAAAAGTTAAACCTCACTTTAAGTTTTTATCCAACTTTCTAGTTCCGAATCTTGTTTATTTCACTTTCTCATTATTAATGTAAATATGTATGTGCACAAGCTTCTGGATGTTAAATGACCTTCATTTACAAAGAAGTTCCCTTCAACTCTTACTCACACACAGAGAAACAGATTTTTTTAGCATTTTAAGGAAACCACATTTGAAATGTTACAATATTGTATGAGTGGGGTATTTAATACTGGGCCATTTTGAGAATAAAAGTGTGATATCGACTCATATTTTAATTGCTGAATATATAGTTCCCTTATCCTAGAAATATGGAAAATATGAACTTTAAAAAAACTAAATAAGACGAGAAAAGATGGTGCTTTTGTTGGGGAACAAATTAAAGAAAAATATGTGAGAATAAAGATTGAACTATGCTATGCTAATGAAAGAGTGAAAAGCTTTAGAAATATACCTAGAAGGTCGAAAACAAAAACACAAGTAGTGCTCTCTCTTACTTGAGTTGTTATGCTATGAGTGGTATGGAAAATGAAGAAAGGGTTTGATGGCTATGATAGCTATTGGCTGAATGGAATGTATATATAGGAAATGAAGAAAGTGTTTGATAGTCATTGGGTATTAGATTACCGTTTTATCCCCTCTTCTTATTAAATATTGTACTTTTGAACTTATTACTTTATATGCTTCCAAAGAGATATTTAATACATTAACTTGTCTAAACCAACTCAAAAAGACTAGTTTTTCTTTGCCTCCATCGGTTAAAAAATTCAAGAGTAATACTAATGAAGTTTATTCATTACTTAAATATGCATTAATGTTGTTGTTATTTTTTTTTTTAAAATCCCATTAATATTTTTGAATTTGGGACATGTAATAAATTGGTAACAGGTACTATCACTTTTTCTTATTTGTACTATTTTTTTGACTCAGTTATTTGTACTATTTGTCTTCAAGTGAATAATAATAATAATAGTAATAATAATAATAATAATATATAACCACTTAAAGGACTTCTGCTTCCACTTTAAGTTTTTAAAAAATTTGAATAATAAAAGACTTTGAGTACAATAATAATTGAGTGAAAGTAGTGTTAAACTTGTCCTAGTTGTATAAATCAAGGTTGTCAAAACCAGACCGGTTCAACCGGCTGAATCGGGAACCGGACCCCTATCCGGTCTAAATGAACCCCAGAACCGCCTGGGGTGAAAATCGGGAGTTGAACCGGATAACCGGCTGAAAATCGGGAACCGGACAGGAAACCGGCCAAAAACCGGGGAACCGTGCAGAAAACCGGATTTGGTTTATTTTCCTTAAAAAATGGTATACCAAGTTGATTTTTGGAGAAAAAAAATGATAAATGATGTTGATTTTTGGTATATGAGATATTTTTTATCATTTTTTATAATTAAATTGATGTAATAAATAAATAAATAATTAAAAAACAAATGTGTACACTAATATTACTATGAGAGTATTTACATTATAGTATCTAATTATCTATGATTGTTGAATATTATAGTTTTATTATGTCATATTATGATTCTTTTTTGTTTTTTATCCTTTATATATTGTAAAAAATATATTAAATAATCTATTTAATTAATTCCGGTTCAACCCCCGATTCAACCGGTTGAACCCAAAAACCCCTGAACCACTACCTCTTCCAATTCAATGTCCGGTCCAGTTTTGATTACCTTGGTATAAATGCGAGAAAGTTATTTTGTTGCATTCCTTTCTTAAGAATGATAGGGCAACAACCGTAAGTCGTGGCATTAGACTTGGTTTCATCACTTGTCTTCAGCTCATAAAAGCTTCTTATATGTGGATTAAATATTCATGTTAGAAAGGACCACTTGCCAGTTATTTTGCTTGTGCTGAATATATTATTATTATTATTATTATTATTATTATTATTATTAGATATGTGAACTTCAAAATAAAAGAATGAGCCCAAGGAATCACAATGGACTAGTACACACAAAACAAAAGACAATTTTTTAACATAATTTTAAAAAGTCAATTTTTTAAAAAAAGTTCCAAAAAAAGTTTTTATTCCGGAAATACCCCATTTTAACATAATTTCGGAAGCCATTTTTTTTGGGAATTCCGAAAATACATTTTTTTACATAATTCCGGAAGCCGTTTTTCATATAATTCCGAAAATTTTCACGTAACTCCGGAAATCCTTTAAAAAATCAATTTTCAGTTAAATTTTGTTAACAATGTGAGGGGTATTTTGAGAATAAAATGGGTTATGGGGGTATAGCCGTATACAAAGAGGGGCTACAAAAAAAAAGCCTTAAATATTTTCGAATTTATTTCTCCCCATGTTCCTACATACTAATGAGACCAATAAATTTTGCTACTTTTGATATAATTAATTCTCTTTTACCTATAATACCCTTAAGGATTTATTATCTCATTTCATCTATTTCTCTCGCTGTAATAAATACTTGAGGGCATTATTGACAAAACAATAATAAATGTTGCATTGGACTTTGAAAATGACATGTAAATAGAAACAATTTTTTTCTCCAAAAGTGACAAGTAATAAGGAACAGAGGGAGTAATTTATATGCTTCCAAAGACATATTTAATACATTAACTTGTCTAAACTAAATTAAAAAGACTGCTTTTTCTTCGCCTACATCAATTAAAACATTTAAGAGTAATATTAATGAAGGTTATTCATTACTTAAACATGCATTAATATATTGTTGTTAATTTTTTTAAAAAGTTTCCCATTAATATTTTTGAATTTGTGACATGTAATAAATTGGTAACGGATACTATCACTTTTTCTTATTTGTACTATTTTTTTGACTCCGTTTTTTGTACTATTTGTCTTCAAGTGAATAATAATAATAATAATAATAATAATAATAATAGTAATAGTAATAACCACTTAAAGGACATCTGCTTCCACTTTAAGATTTTAAAAAAGTTGAATAATAAAAGACTTTGAGTACAATAATAATTGAGTGAAAGTGTTATATACTGGTCCTAGTTGTATTAAATGCGAGAAAGTTATTTTGTTGCATTCCTTTTTAGGATTGATAGAGCAACAACCGTAAGTCATGGCATTAGACTTGGTTTCATCACTTGTCTTTATGAGCTTCTTATATGTGGATTAAATGTCAGAAATGACCACTTGCTAGTTGTTTTGCTTGTGCTGAATATATGATTATTATTATTATTATTATTATTATTATTATTATGTAAACTTCAAAATAAAAGAATGAGCCCAAGGAATCACAATGGACTAGTACACACAAAATAGGCCAAGCTTGACCACTCCTAGAGTATGAAGAGAGTACAGAGAGAGAAGAAGAAAGTGACAATACAACTCAATAGATTAGTCTAATAAACATGTTCTTAAGTTATTACATGATTAGATATGTGTTGTTTCCAAAACACTTTAAGCACATTAACAAGCAATTGTTGCTATACACTTAGACAAAACAAAGGATAGCATTGAACTTCTTAAAATGAACCTTCTAAGAGGGGGTGCTATGGAAACAACACATATCTAATTATGGAACATTGTTCAGATTGATTAAAGGGCACAACTGCGGGACAGGGGATAAACTAAAATAGATTAGTCTAGTAAACATGTTCTTAATAAGTTGAACTGTTTCTTCCCAAATTCATTCTAGTTTAATGATGTTCTAAATAGTGTATAAGTGTCACTGTAATTGTAATGTAATTATGACTCCAACCCATTGTAGTTATGCGTTGTATACAAAAAATATGAATTCCTCGGTGCCTTGAAGACTCCAACCCATTGTAGTTATGCATAACCATAACTCCTCTCAAACTCCCAAAAAGATAAATAGTAAAGCATATATCCATCTTTAGCAACAAACCAAATTATGTAGTACATAATCTTTCCTCTTCGTTGAAAATAAATACTAATGAGAGTACAGATTCAATAAATTTCAAATAAAGACAAAATAAATAAAAAAGTATAGATTCAAAAAATTTCAAACTCTAATCAACTGTACATTTAGCAATCAATTATACATTTCACAATCAATCATCTATCAGCTATACTCAACTATACATTTAATTATATTTAATCAAAACAACCAGTACCAAAAATACTAAATTACCATTTTCTAAAACTCACTTTTTTTGTGGGTCTAACCTTCTCACATCAACTATTCAACACACGGGACACATATTTGTCGTTGATAATTATAATTTTTTGTACAAATTATAAGCACAATTTATTTTTTTATAATACTCGTGGATGGGTCACTCATAATTACAAAAACACAGGACAAAAAATTATAATTTGTCAATCATTATTTTAATTTACTATACAAATTAAACACGGGACAAAAATGAGCCAAATAATCTGTTATTGTTTTCCTTTTGAGTCTCGATGGAGAATAATATTATGGTTTTCACCAAGTTTCTCAATATAGTATCAAAGTCTTGGACGAGGAAATGTAATAATTTATTTTCATATGCTCGGAATTATTTTTAAATGAGTCAATTCATATAAAGAACACGACGATACCCATGTGTATGCATGTGTATGAGTCCGAACTGTATTGTAAGTCTGTTCAAAGGATAAAAAGTGTGGATAAATGAATCAAAATGATTCTCTTGAAATTTGAATGCTTATCAAAACTTATTGAAATACTGCTAATTGCTAAGAAGCTAAGTTGCAATCAGCAACTTGTTAAACCTTCTATACCAGGTCACTGTGAGCTAACCATCAGTGAACTGGAACTGGATAACACAAGTAACAAACCGGCTACAACAAGTCAAGGCAACACTGATAAGAAACTCGTCTCACCTGCTACTACAGGTAGCAACTGGTTTAGTAAAGCAAATCAATCTAGGGTTAGTTGATATTAGTTCAATTAGTTTTGTTTGTTGTTAATTAAGTTAGAGTCTTGAGAAACTGTGTAATTGAATCAATTGCTCAGCTTGTGTATAAGAGCATATGAATTCACACATTGTAATTTAGAGTTTTCACATTCTATCAATGTATACAATTGATTGAACCATTCCTTTATGGTATCAATCGTCGGCACCGATCCAAACTCCATCGCTTTCGCATCGTCCTGAAGCTTTGTCAATGGCGAAAGAAACGCCCAAACAAGCTATCACAACCACTGGAACCAACAATGTCTTCTCGTTGAGCTCTAGTTTTTTGAATCAACCTCATGGTTTCACGGCGGCGCTCAAACTCTCGATCAAGATAGAAGATAAGAACTTCTTGCTTTGGAATCAGCAAGTTGAGGGCATCATCACCTCATACAATATGCATCAGAAGAGGATCGCGTTGCGCTCAAAATCACCGATGAATACGAAAGATGGTGGTCCAAGACCAAATACTTTTTACATGGCTCCTTTCCACCCTCAGCGAAGCTGTTCTACCCCATGTTCTCACCTGCAAACATTCCCATAAAGTCTGGGATCGAATTCACAAACACTATTACTCTCACCTCAAAGCTCTCATTCGTCAATTGAGGTCAGAATTGAAGAACACCAAGTAAGGGGAACGCTCTATCTCAGAATATCTGATGCGCATTCACACCCTTGCAGATTCCCTGCTATCAATAGGAGAGAAAATCTCTGATCAAGACAAAAATAGACGTGGTTCTTGATGGTTTACCGGAGCAGTACAACCCTTTTGTGATGATGATTTATGGAAGATCAGACTCCAGTTCTCTTTCTGATATTGAAGCGTTTCTTCTTGTTCAAGAAGCCCAATTTGAGAAACACAGACAACTATCCAATGCTTCGGTGAGTGCCAATCTTGCTCACACTTCCTACAATTTTCGTGGTCGTACAGATAGAGGCAGTGGACGTGGAAGATCCAATGGCAACACACTTGCACCTCAACCCTCCTCTGGTTCAAGACCCACCTACCAACTGTGTGGCAAATATGGGCACACTGCTGTTGATTGTTGACACCCTATGATGAGTCCTTTGAGGGCAGTACTTCACAACAAAGGCAGACCAAGAATGAAGCAGGCACCAAGAATGAAAGCACCACTCAAAAAGATCCTGCTCAACCTCATGTAAGCTATGCTGCTACTGGTGATGAACTCCCTCCAAACTCTCTTGAAGAGGATTGCTACAAAGATACAGGTGCGTCTCATCATGTCACACCCCACATTCGCAATCTTGAAACTACTAGCACACCCTATAGAGGCAACACTAAGGTCTCTATGGGAACTGGTCACCAAGTGCCAATCAAAGCTATTGGCACCAGCAGATTTGCATCGCCATTTAATCCTAACATTGTTTTCAAACTAAACAAATTGCTACATGTTCCATCAATATCCAAATATCTGCTATCTTTGTCTAGATTTTCCAAAGATAACAAGGTTTATTTTGAGTTTCATTCCAATTTTTGCCTTGTGAAATCTCAGGTGACTAAGCAAGTTCTACTCAAAGGAGTAAAAGGTCTTGATGGACTCTACTCCTTCAAGAAGTTTCCCTTTCATGTTGCAATCAAACCTAGACGTAAAATTCACTCTTTGCACAAATCTCATTGTAAATCCAATGTTTCTACAAATACTGTTTCTATTTCACATATATTTTATTTCTATCAAAATGTTTATATTTATAAGTTGATATAGTGGTAAGGTTTTGGCTAATTCTTACTATACTATTGGTCCTGTGTTCAAGTCCCTACAAAGATAAATATGTTGTTTTTTAATTTTAATAATAATATGCAAAACAAAATTTTCAGAAAAAGTAAGCTAGTAAGATTTGAACTTGCAACCAATTGACTAGAGAACAATACTTTCACCAGCTCTGCCATATTGATTTTAGGAATTTGAGGCCCCTTTTTCATGTATGACACTGAATTTGAGGCCCTTTTTAGGCATACAAAAAAGTTATTTTTCTGAGGCCCAAAGCCCTTGCTTTGGTTGCTTGGGCCTTGGGCTAGCTATAGTTTACTCGATAAATAGCTCGTTGAACTTTACTCGATAAATAGCTCGTTGAACTTGGTTCATGAACCGTATGAGCTGAGCTGAAGATTGAGCTCATTAAATAAATGAGCGGAACTTGAGCTAGCTATAGTTTGACTCGTCTGGTTCATGAACCAACTCGTTTATATATATATATATATATATATATATATATATATATATATTTATACACATTACTCTACCATTTTTTATTTCAATATGATCTCTCCTTTTTCATGTTATGCAATTTTTTTTCTAGAGCATGGTTTTTTGTTTATTGGTTTGTACAATTTGTTTTGCACTAATTATTATATCATTATACTATTTTCAAATTATTTATTATTATGCTTGTTTATATTTTTAACACCGTTAATTTATTCGTTATTAAATACCGGAAAGATAACATTTTCGCATTACCAGAAGTACTCATTATTTACTTGGCCCAAAGAGTTGGAAATAAAATTTGAAATTCAACTAACAAAACATGACAAAAGTTTTCATGTTCAATCGAATAGTTATAGTTAATAAAAACATGGGCCCAAAATATATCATAAATTCAATACTATCCAGATTTACAATGCGTACAACCTAAATAAGGTCCAACAGTTAGTACTTAACAGTTACAAACTCTTATAACATTAATAAGTAGTAATAAGTCTCCAAAATAGGACATAGACATTGCAAGAAAGATCCAGCAAACCTACTTATCTGAAAACCACAAATATTAAAAAGTTGAAATTTTTATAAAATCTCAGTGAGTTTATTCACTTCACCAAAATCTCACCAAATACACTAGTACGATATCTTTTAGGGGGTCTGTTTGGGAGTTAAAAGGGGAGGGAGGAGAAGGAAAGGGAGGAGAGGGAAAACCCACCCCTTGACTGGAAGTTCCAATTTGCTGTGTTAGAGTTTTTTTTCCTCCTTTTCAAGTAAATATTTGGTCGCAGACTTATTTGTTTTACGAAAGCAGAAAAAACATACTGGTTAATAAATACCTACAAAGACTACTTTACCTGTCGGAACTGCATCCAACTCTGTGGTCTAATGGTCTTGCTATTCTGCAGAGAGACAATTAGATCTTAATTATTCTTCCATAAAGGAGTGAGTTGAAAACAGAAATTTTGATTGAGACATCCATAACATCCATAACTCTGTTTCTGTCTTAAGAAATGTTTAATAAAAGAGTTTCAAAATATGCTGGGAAGACTTGACAGGAAAGGATTATAGAAGGAGAAGCAAGCAGTCACAGACTCACATTTTCACAAATAGGCTAAGTTAGGCTTATTCACAAATGACTAAATAAATTTTAGCCATCTAAAGAACAGTATAAAGCAAGCCTTAGACACATAATAAATATTTAAATGAGATAGATAGAGCTCAAAAAAATTATCAGGAGAGAAATTTATAATTTGGGTCTCTGTTTCTTGCTAGCATATGCCTATTTGATATCACCAAAATGAATAGAATTCAACGTCTTGCCAATATTCTTCACATATTTGTCATCATTATAAGCCTGTAAATCTTAGACTTTATTAAAAGAAGAACATGCCATAATGGAGACCCTGACAGAAACAATTCCCATTACTTTACAAACTCTTAGAGTGTGAATTGAGCCTAACTCAACCTCACAAAACCGGCTTGTAGGGTGAGGGATGCCTCCCACTTATAAACTCTTTTTCAGGCCATATCACATTCAATGTGGGACTCTTAACACACCCCCTCACGCCCAGGACCGAACAACTGGTGCATGGATAATAATGGTGGGTGGCCCGATAGCGGGTAGTCCAACGGATCTTGGATTGGCTCTAATACCATATTAGAGTGTGGATTGAGCCTAACTCAACCTCACAAAATCGGCTTGTAAGGTGAGGGATGCCTCCCACTTATAAACCCTTTTTCAGGCCATATCATATTCAATGTGAGACTCTTAACATGTGACTGAGTACTGCTAGGGAAGGAAGAACGAACGTGTTTCCCAAGCTGACAAGACTCACAATCTAATGACTGCAGATGATTCAAATGTCGTCGCTTACACAGATGCGGATTGGGTTGGTTGTCCATTTGATAGAAGGTCCACATCTGGGTACTGTGTTCTTATTGGTGGAAATCTAATTTCATGGAAAAGTAAAAAGCAAAATGTTGTTGTCAGATCCAGCATTGAGGCTGAATATCGAGCTATGGCACTTACCACTCAGGAGCTTATGCGGCTAAAACATCTTCTCCAAGAGTTGCGCTTTTGTAAAATAGGCACTATGAGTCTCATCTGTGATAATCAAGCAGCCCTACATATTGCGTCCAATCCAGTCTTTCATGAGCGAACCAAACACATTGAAATTGATTGTCACTTTGTACGTGAGAAGATTGTGTCCGGTGACATTGCTACTTCATTTGTTGGTTCTAATGATCAATTGGCAGACATCTTCACAAAAGCTCTTCGGGGACCAAGGATAACTTACATATGTGACAAGCTGGATGCCTACAATCTATACGCTCCAGCTTGAGGGAGAGTGTTAATATATGTTGTAAATAGTAGTTTTATATGTATTCGGCCCAGGCCCGTTAGGTTTTCTCTATTTAAACTCATTAGTGCTTGTACTCATTACACAGAAATATACAATCAATAATACGGAACTACAGCTGCTCTGTAGTCGCAGACGTAGGCAAAGATTGGCCGAACTGCGTAACCAATGTCCTATCTCTTATTTCAACTAATCATTTTATTGCAACTTTTAGAAAAACAACTAAATATTTCTCCACATCAGTATTGAAGAAGGAGATCAACAATTGAAATTTGGAACTCCTCAAAGTAAAAGGATGCATTGGAGATTGCCTTCTTTTCATTATAGAATGTTATGGTGATATAGAGAATGTGGAAATAATGAATACAGTTAAAAAATCATTTTGAAGAGATGGACAATAATGGACAATAAGAGAATAAAACTCAAAGGCAAAGTATATAATAAGAATCAAAGACTTTCATGGTTGCTATCACAGTCATATAGAATGAAAACATAAATTAGTAGCTGAACAATAAATCTGAGAAAAATAACATTCAAAGAAGCTGAGATCACATAGGTAATATAACAATGATATTTCTAATATGTAATATAAAACTATATTAAAATATACATATTTACAACAAATAACAGAGAGGGAGAATGAGAATGGAGAAGGATCTCACCTTGACCAAGACTTTGTTCTTTCCCTTAACTCTGACAACTTCACAAAGGGAAGAAGAAATTTATTTAATCAAGTGGATTAGTGCACAGCCTTGGTAACCATGCATAATGAACTGCAAGAAGAAATATAAACACAATCAACCATATTGCATTTTAAGTCCCAATACTTAACAGAATCATGTAGAATGGAATCAGATTTGACTGATTGTGTAGTATAAGACTGATGATTTAATTCAAAATTCAATTAATAAAGTATGTGGTCATACAAGAGGAGGAACCATCACCTCCATATTTGTCTTCTCTCTCAATTTCTGGATTTCTTTTTTTGCTTTCCCTACCCTTCTTTGTCTTCCCTCTCTTCTTGTCTCTGTATGATTTGAATTCCTTCTTTTTGAAATTCTGGTTTTCGATTGGGAGGAGGAGGAAGGCTGAAGTTGATGAATGGAGAAGAAGATAGAAAGAGGGGCGCGCGTATATGGGAGGAGAAGAAGGGGAATATTGGAGGTTATCTAATTGCATCTGATATCCATTTAATTTACAATAGTGCCATCCAAAAAGGTCAAAAAACCCAAGCAACTTTATACTGAATACAAAATACGTAGATGGAGATGTGGTGTTTGTAAATGGGTAATAATTTGATATTTGCTTGTTTTCCTTTGGAAATTTTGAATGCGTACGTGAACAGTGGATTTTGTGTGTTGTTTTGGGGATAGTCAACTTGCATGGGAGAAAAACCTTTGTATCTTGCTATCTCCATTCAGATGGTTCCCATGTATGTCAAACCCAAAGTGCATGTATGGAATAGGTTGACATATATTCCGGCTGTGAAGAAGAATATCAAGGCACGACTGTCAGGTACTGCTACGGTTCTTGCTGGTTTTTTTTTTCAATTTCCTAGAAGATTCTATCTGCAAGGTACTGCAAGCACTCCTGCAGCAGATGTAGTAATGTAAATAAAGAGTATTGAGGACTATTGTTGTCTCAATGCATTTTTAGTTCATTTCCATTTTGATTAATTTATTCATGCAATAGAAAACAATAGGATTGACATTTCACTGATTGTGTGTACTTTTTTTTTTGAAGCGTGTGTACTTTGATACTCCTATATTCGTTTCCATTGAGTAGCAGTTACCACTAGGGGTGTTCGCGGTGCGGTTTGGTTCGGTTTTGAGACAAAATGTGAACCGAACCGCAAGATAAAATTACTTGCGGTTTGGTTTGGGTCGGTTGGCTTCCTAAAATAAAACCGAACCAAACCAATGCGGTTTGGATTAGTTCGGTTGGTTCGGTTTTTTCCAAGACAAAACATAATTTACAACTAAGTTAAAATTAACTAATATAAAAAATGGCTAACATAAATTTTTAAGAAAAAATCTATATAGTATATAAATTACTCTCTTTTAATTCTTTTAAGATAGCTAAAACAATGTTTAAAAGAATTTGAATTAAATACTTTATTGTAATTTTTAAATATAGCATAACATTAGGGATTGTTTGTAAGTTAGTCAAGAATTAATTGAATTTAAGCTAGTAAGTGAGTGAGAGTTCGATTTTAGTTGCATTTGGGCTAGTAAGTTAGTAATAAAGGTTGTAAGTCAATTAGCCTTAGTGTTACTTGCGGTTTGGTTTGGTTTGGTTCGGTTTCTCTAATCAAAACCGCGAACCAAACCAAACCGCGCGGTGCAATGAAAAAAGAAACCGAACCAAACCAATAAAAAGCGGTTTTTTGCGGTTTTCGGTTTGGTTTGGTTCGGTTTGCGGTTTTCTATTGGTTTGGTTCGGTTTTGAACACCCCTAGTTACCAATATGAGTTGCAACTTAATATTCGCATGCGTACTGAACCACCGCCCCCCCGGGTTTGCTTCATGGTTACACCTAATTTATTTCTTTATTCTTTTTGGCTAAATTGCACTTTTGGCCTTTTATGTTTGGGGTTTGTGTTAATTTGGCCATTTATGTTTTTTTTCTCGTTTTAGCCCCTCATGTTTTTTGTGTGTGTAATTTTGGCCCCTGCGTTAGTTTTTTCTAACAGACGCCACGCTGGCAGTTAACTGCTGACGTGGGTGGGGTACATCTGACGTGTAATCATTAAATGACATGGCCAATGGATGACCAAATTAAAACAAAAAAAAACATAGGAGACCAAATTGAAACAAACACAAAACATCAATCACTCTCCATCTTCTTCCTCCTTCTTCATCTTCTTCTTTTCCGGCAACCACCACTACCTCTGACGAGCCACCACCATCCACCGCCACCCTCCCTACACCGCCACTCCACCACCACAACACCAAAACAGAACCCTAAATCCCAATCCCAAATTCCAAATATTACATGATGTAAATAGTTAGCTAGTCCTTTATTTAACTCTAGTTAGGTCCAGCTAATCATAGTTGTAACTGAATTAGTTTTGCTAAATTAAGAGTTAGTTGGTTAGCTAGTTTACCATATATAAACAATACTTGTACATTGTAATAGTTAGTTTACAATGAATAAAATTCTCTTTCATAATTTTTCCTCTCTCCTTTGGCATTGTGAACTCAACATACAGTGAGTGCATAACCGGTTGCCACGGCCACCGGAGGAATTCCCGCGGCCACGACCACGACCGGAGTTGTTAAAAGGACGAGAAGGCGTTTGAGAGAAGTGATTCACCGACGATCGATTCTCAATTGAAGAATCGGTGGTTGATCGGAGATTGAACTGTCGTTCTTGTTGAAGCACCATATTGAAGGCATTGTCAAGCTTCGGAAGTGGAGACATCAGCATAATTTGCGAACGAACATGAGAGTATTGATCACCGAGACCTTTCAAGAACTTAATTACCTTATCTTCCTCATCAACACTCAAACTCTCTGGCTTTGCAGATTCAGATTGGGCAAGTTGTCCTGCTACTCGAAGATCAGTGACTGGTTATTGTGTCTTCCTTGGCACATCTCTACTGTCCTGGAAATCCAAAAAGCAATCCACAGTCTCAAGGTCAAGTTCAGAAGCAGAATATAGAGCTTTGGCTAGCTTATCTTGTGAATTACAATGGCTGCAATATTTGTTCCAGGATCTTCACATCTCTATTGATCAACCTAGCTCAGTATATTGTGATAACAAGAGTGCTATCTACCTTGCTCACAACCCAATCTTTCATGAGAGAACAAAACATATAGAAATTGACTGTCATGTCATTCATGAGAAAATTCAAAATGGACTCATTCACCTTCTGCCAGTTTCTTTTGCTGCACAATTGGCAGATGTACTTACCAAGCCACTGCCTGCTCCCTCCTTCACTTCATTGGTTTCCAAGCTTGGCCTATTAGACATCATAGTCCAGCTTGTGGGGGGCTATTACATGATGTAAATAGTTAGCTAGTCCTTTATTTAACTCTAGTTAGGTCCAGCTAATCATAGTTGTAACTGAATGAGTTTTGCTAAATTAAGAGTTAGTTGGTTAGCTAGTTTACCATATATAAACAATACTTGTACATTGTAATAGTTAGTTTACAATGAATAAAATTCTCTTTCATAATTTTTCCTCTCTCCTTTGGCATTGTGAACTCAACACCAAATCCCTAATTACATTAAATTTTTAAAAAATGGAAGATTGATTATGGAAGAACAAACAATGGCACAAACTTCAGCCATCTCTCTTTGAAACCATGCCTGAGAACTTTGCGAAGATCATAGATCCACTCTAAAATTCGATAGGAAAAATGGTAGAGTAAAATAGAGATCTTGGTGGCATAATTTGCTCCTGAGTAGGTGTCCAATGCATGAAAAATCACGCTATATCCGATATCAATAATGCTACGGTCAACTCCCTTAGTGATGGCATGAAAAAATTCCACGAGATCTCCATTACTGTTCTCCAAATGGTCTACTATAACTCCTTTGTCTTTAAGAAGTTGAACATTGATAATTCTCTAAATTATCTAATTTTTCTATTCTATATGAAGAGAAAATTGTCATATTCTCTAGACTTATAGACTGCCTTTGTCATAATTTGATGTTAATTGGGCATGATTTATCTCTTAAAATACTTTGACGATCTTCCCAAAATTTAGTTGCAAATTTGAGCAAAATAATCATTAGTTTAATTATTTATATTTGTATGTGCAGGCCTTATTATTATTTAGCCAACCAATGGGAAGAAGGAATTGAGACAAAAAGATATTTAAAAAGAGAAATAAAGAAAATGGGCTTTTGAAGATGGAAAACATGAACTTACATAGGGTAAAGAAAATTGGCTAATGAGAAGATGGAAAATGGGCTTTTAAAGAAAATTGGCTAATGAGTCCAATTAATTGTCAAATTCCATTAGGTAAAGAAAAAGAGGGCTGATGTCTTGGAAAGAAAGAAAAGAGTGGAAGGAGAATTAAAAAAAAAAAAAGAAGGAAACGTGAATTGAGGAGCAAGCCATAGGGTGAAAAAAAAAGGGAATCTAATGATAATCAAAAAGATTTGAATGAATATAAAAGGAAGGAAAGGAGGCTGATGAACGGGAATTTTTTTTTTGGAGAGAGCACGCATGAAGAAAGAGGAAAACAGTACCCTCGGTAAAATAGAGTTGTGACGGCCGGAAGCTTTTGGAGGAGAAAAAGTGCAAACCTAGCACATCACCGTGAGCGAGATAGGAGAGGAACCAACGAAAGTTCGGATCATCTTCATCTTTTCATGGGGTTATTCTTATTCGCTTTTTCTCTTTTAATTGTTATATCTATTTCTATGTCTAGCTAAACTTCCCGTTGTTGGGGATGAGTAACAATTTATGAATCTTTTATGTTTTTGAATTAGACCTCTGTTATTTGAATGAATGTTATGATTTATGTTTTAATCTCCGTTCCTAACGCTTTCTAGGATTTGATCACTCTTAGGATGATTTACGATATGTGATTATGAATGGAAATTTGAATTACATATGCTTGAGAATTGAAATCGGTTTATCTCTAGTCTAGGAATAGTCATTGGTATTCAGAATCATAGGATAATTGTTGTTATTACTGCTTATTTCTCGTTAAGGTCACCTAAGGAATTAGGGATTTTCATTAGAAGTAAAGGTTCTCTTACCTAAGGAATTAGGATTAGAATAATTATAACAATTTGATCATAGCTCATAACATAAGTTCAATAACATGTTTGATTCATTAGATATAAGAGTGAAGTAAATTGAAGCTCGTCCCCAACGCTTTTTAATTCATACAAATTCACACGTGTTCTTGTTATTCTTAAATTAAAACTACAAAAAATATATTTATCGCTTTTCACTTTAATTTCTTTCAAACAGATCCAACTTAGTCCCTTTTTAATTTAGAAGTTAAATAATTAAATTGATAATTAACCGCAGTCCCTGAGTTCGACACTCGGTCTTTCCGTATTATCACTTGCAACGATCCGGTACACTTGCCGTGATCCCATCATGTTTTTGGCGCCGTTGCCGGGGACTGCCAAATTTTTATTAGCTTAATTTTAAATTTTTTTAATTGAATTTTAATTTCTGTCATTTTATTTTATTTTTATCTCTTACTCACTTACTCTTGCTTTAACATTGTTTATGCGAGGCACTGCCTCAGCTGACCTTCTCTTTGATCCAGAAATTGAAAAGACAGCAAAGGCTAATCGAAAGGCTACAAGAGAAAGGAAACTCCAAGAAAAAGAAGCAGGAAGAGAAGTAGAGATTGTGTCTGAGATTCCTGTGATTGAAGATATGGCTGACCCACCAGTGAGACGCACTCTTGGAGACTATGGGAATCGTGACACAAACAGACAGAGGTTACCAATTGCTCATCAACCGGTAACCGTAAATAGGTTTGAGATCAATCCAGGACTGTTCCGTGAATTGAGGGAGATGCAATTTGGTGGAAGACCATGTGAAGATGCAAACAAGCATCTCACCAATTTTGCAACACTATGTGAAACAGTGAAAGTGGATGGTAATACTGATGAAGCTAAGAAACTGAGGCTTTTTCCATTCTCTCTAAAGGATGAAGCCAAAGAGTGGTTTGATTCGCAACCCGAAGGTAGCATCACTACATGGAATGATCTTGAAGACAAATTTCTTGAACAATTTTTCCCTCCTTCTATGTTCATTAAGAAGAGGGGGGAAATCAACAGTTTTGAGCAAAAAGAAGGTGAGTCGCTCTATGAGACTTACAAAAGATTCAAGATTACATTGAAGGCTTGCCCGAATCATGGTTTTGATGACCATCAGCAAATGCAAATCTTTTGTACTGGGTTGAGACCGAATGCTAGGATGATGCTTGATGCCTCAGCAGGTGGTTCTTTGAATTTCAAGACCGCGGTAGAAGCAAGACAAATAATTGAAGCTATGGTTTCTAATGATTACTTGGCGACTCATGATAGAGGAGGTACATCTAAAAGAGGTCTCTTTGACTTAGATGCTCAGACTGCCGGGTTGGCTCAACAGAAGATAATCACTCAACAATTGGAAGAATTGAAAAAGGGAATGGAAGCTATAAAGTTGAATTCTCTGCAACACCATTCTGCTCAGGTAAATGTTGTGACAAGTTTGAAGTGTGATTACTGTGAAGGTCCACATTCTAATCAGGACTGTGAACTTCCCCTATCAGTCCAAGAGAAGATATTTTTTGTCAATAATAATCCACATTCCAACACCTACAATCCGGGGTGGAGGAATCATCCGAATTTCTCTGGGAAGGATCAAGGGCAAAGCCAAAATGCTCCTCAAAAGAAAGCAGATTGGGAGATAGCAGTTGAGGGACTAGCTGCACAAACTTCTTCATTCATGGAGGAAACAAGAGCAGGTTTCAAAAGTCTACAAGCTAGTTATAAAAATCAAGAGGCTTCCATAAGAAATCTAGAGACTCAAGTGGGCCAACTGGCCAAGCAAGTTGCACAAAGACCTTCAGGATCTCTTCCAAGTGATACTATTCCTAATCCAAGGGGTGGTGAAACAGTGAACGCTATAACCACACGAAGTGGCAAAACAATTGAAGTTGTAGCAAAGAAGAGTCCAGAAGAAGTGAATGAGCCTAGTGACAACGCTTCTGTGGGTGTTGATGAGAATTCTAATGTAAAAGAGAAGCCAAAGCTTCCAAAACTAATTATTAAGCTACCTTTTCCCCAAAGACTAAAGAAGGAGCAAAATGAAAAGCAGATTGCAGGTGTTGATGAACCTTCTAAGGTTCAAGTGGATAGTACTACCGTGCAAGAGACTTCTAAGCTTCCAAAGCCAATCATCAAGCTACCTTACCCTCAAAGATTGAAGAAGGAGCAAGATGAAAATCAATTTGGTAAGTTTTTAGATGTTTTCAAAAAGTTACAAATTAACATTCCTTTTGCAGAAGCTCTTGAACAGATGCCCAAATATGCCAAATTCATGAAAGATATCCTTTCAAAGAAGAGGAGGATCGTGGATGAGGAGAAGGTCATGCTCACCGAGGAGTGCAGTGCAATTTTGCAAAGGAAGCTTCCACAAAAACTCAAAGATCCCGGAAGCTTCTCTATTCCTTGCACTATTGGGGATAGAACTTTTGAGAAAGCATTGTGTGATCTTGGGGCCAGTATCGGTTTAATGCCACTATCCATTTTCAAAAAGTTGGGGATTGGTCAGATAAAGACCACTATGATGACTTTGCATCTAGCTGATTGTTCCGTGAAGCATCCATATGGTGTAGTCGAAGATGTCCTTGTGAAAATTGACAAATTCATCTTTCCGGTGGATTTTGTGGTTCTTGACATGGAAGAAGACAATGACATCCCGTTGATTTTGGGTAGACCTTTCCTAGCTACCGCTAGAGCTGTAATTGATGTAGCAGATGGAACTTCGACATTGAAAGTCCAAGATGAAGTCGTGACTTTCAATGTGTTCAACGCCATGGACCGTAAGAAGGGAAATGAAAAGTGTTACTCCATTGGGGTGCTTGACCCCATAATTGAAAAAGGACTTCATGATCAAGCGCTCCACTTACCTCTTGAGAATTCACATGTTGTATCAAAAGATTTTGAAGAAGGGGTTGACACTAAGGAAAAAGAAGTTGTGGCTATGTCAGTGGATCCTCCGTTCTATTCCCTTCATGCAACTTTTAGGAAGAGGAAACTTAAGCTTAAAAGAAAAGGTACCCAAAGAGCACTGAAGGAGGCACCTGAGAAGCAAAGTCCTCCACCTGAGCCAAATTGAAGAATCACCTCAACGTCAAGCTAGTGACGTTAAAGAAGCGCTTCATGGGAGGCAACCCATGCGAGGGAGTGTTCTATCTCTTCTCTTTTTCACTTTATTTTACTTAATTTTTTTTTTTTGCAATGTCCTTTCTATTTAAGTCTCGTACTGTGTTTTGTTGAATTGCTGTTAGACTTACCTGTGATGTGTGAGCAGTAACACCCCATAACAACCAATGAACTTTGTTGATTAATGACTTTGAGGGTTGTTGGGTGATTGAGTTTGAACACTTGTTTGCATTTGAATTTCTTACATATCACCATTTAATAAGTTAAGTTAGCATGTGCATGATGAACACTCAGCTGTCCAAAAAAATATATGATTCTCAGCAACTGAGCATAGTAAAACAAAAAACATTGGGCATTCAGTTCATTACTTTGACTCTCTCACAGCCTGTGAGCATTAGAGCCTAAACACTTAATTTCTTGATTTGTGAGTGTCCGTGCATGTGTATTTCTTCAGAACTTGAACTTAGTTCTTGATTGCTTTTGCATCGCATATACACACACATACATGATTGAGGACTTCTGTTTTTTTGGTAGCTAGAGCCTTAAAATGCCTACCCTTAAATCTTGACCTTTGAGCAGTCCATTTGAGCCTTAAATCCTTTTTTCTGGTTACAAACCACATTACAAGCAATTAACTGAAAAACCAAGTGTCCCACTTGTTTGAAATTGAGGAATGTGTTGTAATTATGGATCCTTAGATATGAAATAAGTTTGGGGTTGCTTGAGGACAAGCAATTATTCCAAGTTTGGGGTGGGTATACCAAAAAATAGGTTGTAAAAAAAATTGAAAAAAAAAAGAGACAAGTACCAAAAATGTCAAGAAGAAAAAAAAAGAGAGAAAAATGAAAAAGGAAAAAAAAAGAGAAGCAAAAAAAAAAAAACAAGAACACACCAAATATTTAGAAAAGATGACAAGGACAACTTTTCCTTGTGGAGAATTTATTTTGAAGAAGTTTTGTGAGTAACAATAGGATCTAGAGTGAACAATGCATTTCTCAATTCCAAGCAAGAAAGCCTAGATTCCAAAATTTATCCACCCTGACCCAAGCCCCATTACAACCCTCATAAAGTCCTCATGATATGTGTGGTATTTGTGTGTGATTGTTTGTCTTAGAACTTTGTTCAAGCCTATGGTAGGATATACGTGTATTGTGATTTGAGTGCATTACCCTATATACACTTAAGAGTGAATTTTGCTGAGCGTGTGAGGAGAGGGTTGATGTTGATGACTGGTTGCCCATGTTATTTTTTGGTTGCTTTAGCTTGGTTTCCTTGGTAGCAAGAGTTTTGGGCAGTTTGGTTTCTTGATTGCACAATGTTATGGAATGCTTGAATGATGGTGATTTGTGAAATTTCATTTGTTGAACTTGTGTTTTGATTCTAACCCAGTGCCCAATGTGTGTTGTTGCTTGAGGACAAACTAGAATTTAAGTTTGGGGTGTTGATAATTCTCTAAATTATCTAATTTTTCTATTCTATATGAAGGGAAAATTGTCATATTCTCTAGACTTATAGACTGCCTTTGTCATAATTTGATGTTAATTGGGCATGATTTATCTCTTAAAATACTTTGACGATCTTCCCAAAATTTAGTTGCAAATTTGAGCAAAATAATCATTAGTTTAATTATTTATATTTGTATGTGCAGGCCTTATTATTATTTAGCCAACCAATGGGAAGAAGGAATTGAGACAAAAAGATATTTAAAAAGAGAAATAAAGAAAATGGGCTTTTGAAGATGGAAAACATGAACTTACATAGACCCATTGGCTAATGAGTCCAATTAATTGTCAAATTCCATTAGGTAAAGAAAAAGAGGGCTGATGTCTTGGAAAGAAAGAAAAGAGTGGAAGGAGAATTTAAAAAAAAAAAAAAAGAAGGAAACGTGAATTGAGGAGCAAGCCATAGGGTGAAAAAAAAAAGGGAATCTAATGATAATCAAAAAGATTTGAATGAATATAAAAGGAAGGAAAGAGGCTGATGAACGGGATTTTTTTTTTGGAGAGAGCACGCATGAAGAAAGAGGAAAACAGTACCCTCGGTAAAATAGAGTTGTGACGGCTGGAAGCTTTTGGAGGAGAAAAAGTGCAAACCTAGCACATCACCGTGAGCGAGATAGGAGAGGAACCAACGAAAGTTCGGATCATCTTCATCTTTTCATGGGGTTATTCTTATTCGCTTTTTCTCTTTTAATTGTTATATCTATTTCTATGTCTAGCTAAACTTCCCGTTGTTGGGGATGAGTAACAATTTATGAATCTTTTATGTTTTTGAATTAGACCTCTGTTATTTGAATGAATGTTATGATTTATGTTTTAATCTCCGTTCCTAACGCTTTCTAGGATTTGATCACTCTTAGGATGATTTACGATATGTGATTATGAATGGAAATTTGAATTACATATGCTTGAGAATTGAAATCGGTTTATCTCTAGTCTAGGAATAGTCATTGGTATTCAGAATCATAGGATAATTGTTGTTATTACTGCTTATTTCTCGTTAAGGTCACCTAAGGAATTAGGGATTTTCATTAGAAGTAAAGGTTCTCTTACCTAAGGAATTAGGATTAGAATAATTATAACAATTTGATCATAGCTCATAACATAAGTTCAATAACATGTTTGATTCGTTAGATATAAGAGTGAAGTAAATTGAAGCTCGTCCCCAACGCTTTTTAATTCATACAAATTCACACGTGTTCTTGTTATTCTTAAATTAAAACTACAAAAAATATATTTATCGCTTTTCACTTTAATTTCTTTCAAACAGATCCAACTTAGTCCCTTTTTAATTTAGAAGTTAAATAATTAAATTGATAATTAACCGCAGTCCCTGAGTTCGACACTCGGTCTTTCCGTATTATCACTTGCAACGATCCGGTACACTTGCCGTGATCCCATCAAACATCACTTGAACAACATATTAAATCACTGAAAAGCATGGCAGAAGAAGTGAACATGCAACACTTATCAGTATGGGAAGAATGCTCCCATGCAATGAAGTTGAACCATCGTGCTTCTCTCGTTTCTGTAATATTCAATGGTGAGATTCTTATGTTAGAGATTTGGGGATTTAGGATTTGGGATTTAGAGATTTAAGATTTGGGATTTGGTGATTTAGCATTTGGGGATTTAGAGATTTAGGATTGATATTGGGATTTAGGGTGGCTTGCCAGAGATGGTGGCAGTGGCTCGCCGGAGGTGGTGGTGACTCGCCGAAGAAGAAGAATGTGAAGATGGAGGAAGAAGATGAAGAGTGATTGATTATGTTTTGTGTTTGTGTCAATTTGGTCCCCGATGTTTTTTATTTGTTTCAATGTCGTCCCTCATTGGCCGTGTCATTTAATGAAGACAAGTCAGATTGGACAATTAGGACGCCACGTCAGCAGTTAACTGCCAGCGTGGCGTCCGTTAGAAAAAATTAACGTAGGGGCCAAAATGACACACACAAAAAACATGAGGGGCTAAAACGAGAAAAAAACATAAAGAGCCAAATTGACACAAACCCCAAACATAAAGGGCTAAAAGTGCAATTTTACCTTTTTTTTTATTCACCTTTTATTAATGTCAAATTTTCCCTCTTAAATCTTCCCAGCCATAACCTCAATATAAATATATATAGACCCCCATGCCAAAGGTGTTATTCACCCACTAAAAGCATTTACAGTTTCTCAGTTGCAAATTTCCATTTCAGCCAAACAGAACATTGTTTAGGAAGACAACACTGTAAGTGTTGTGTCTTTTAGGGAAACATATTGTCCATTGTAAACGTGATAACATTGTTGTGAGCCCTTTGGTTGCTGAAAGTCTGGGCCTTAGATGGGCACTGAGTATGGTGGAGGAGCTGCATTTAACAGATATGGTTATTGCAACTGATGCTGCTGTTGTGGTAAACTGCCTCAATCAGAACTTGCTGGTGGCTGACTTGGTTCCTATTATGCTTGATTGTAATGCTATCATTGATAGGGGTGTGAACATTAGGGTCTCCTATGTTAACAGAATTTGTAACACTGCTGCGCATGACTTAGCCAGCTTAGCTAGAAGATGTGGAACAAAGTCTTGGACTTGCTTCCCTAGTTTATCTGTTTTCAATTATTATCATGTAATACCCACTTTTAGTGGCAACTCTTCCATGGTTATTTATTGAACACCATCTTCGTTTCAAAAAAAAAAAAAACGAAGCAGTAGCTATCTTTGCCAACAAATAAGATAGACTACATATGACAAGTTAAATGTTTAGCTGCAGTTCAAAACACTCCATTGGATCAATTATTCTACTTTGCTCCATAGTAACTAGGGTTAAATATGTTTTTGGTCCCTATAAATATAGCGAATTTTGTTTTTAGTCCCTCTAAAATTTTTTAAGCACTTTTGGTCCCTACATTTTTTTCCGTTAGCACTTTTAGTCCCTGCCGTTAAAATCCACTAACGGTGCTGACGTGGCTCCGCTTATTTGGCATATTTTTATGTGCTGGCAGCCACGTGTCATTTCCACGTCATTTCTTAATGTCATTTAATATGTAAATTCTGGAAATATTAAAAAACTAAAAACAAAATTAAAAGATCAAAAAGCAAAAAACAAAAAAAAAAAAAAAAAAAAAAGAAAAGCACGCCTTCAGTGCTGTTCATCTTCTCACTCTCTTCATCTCCATCTCTATCACCCTCCCTTCATCTTCACCATCAATGGAGCTAGTAGTTGTTCCCTTCTCACTCTCATCTACAATTCCTTCTCATCCCCAAATCCCTAAAAAAAATTGCACTTCCCTTTTTTCATAAAGGCTAAGGATTTACAACCAAATGATAAGGGTAGATACCCTGAAGTCTTCGTGAAGCCTGTTCTGGGAAATTAGGTGTAACACCCCATTTCTGAAGTGTCACCTCTCTAACTTAAACTCCTCTTTCTTTGAATTTGTTTAGGAAAAATGGACCAAATTTTTCTTTTTGAATAAAGTTTGAAAACATTTTTGTAAGAAGAACTTAAAAATAAACTAAGGTAAGACTCACTATAAAGAACGACTCCAAATAGGTCCAATATAAAGACAACTTATATATTAAACATATGCATCACAATCGCAACAGGCTGCAAAGCATGCTCACAGGCGGCATAGTCAAGGCGAATACAAAAGGGTACACACTCAGGCGACATCATATAGACATAAAGAAACATAATCCATTCTCTCGCCAGCACGTCGCAACCCACTATCCTACTCCATACCAACACCAACCTCTACTCAGCTGATCCCACTAATAATAATATGACGGAGTCACCTCCGGGTCCTCCTCATCACTAGAGACATAAATTACTGCATGCGCTCCAGAGGACGATCCTACGCTACGAGACTCACTCACTGGCTTCCATACTGGAAGAGTAGGCGCCTGAAGAGGGGACAACATAGGTGAAGGTGGCGAAGCAGTACGAGTAAACTCTGGAATAATCGGCAGCACTGGAACATCATCGGCAGCTCCAACATGAACATCGACATCACCAAGATCCCTATGACCACCCTCAACAATAATGGGGGCAAAAGGTACCTGGATCGTCGGAACAAAATCAACGGGCTCAGCAGAGTCTCGAGTCACAAACGGTCCAGCAATGCTCCTAGGAGTAGCATTCTTCTTCCGAGTAGTAATCGTGCGCGGTCCAACTCTAACTCCGTTTGTAGGCTCCAGAGGACGCCTAATCCCAGATGGGTATCGAGGTACAGGAGTGATCCAAGGTGCTTTCCAGAAGAAATCAAACGGAATATTCAACACTAATCTATTCTTCTTACGTATCTGAGAGAGACGTCTACCTTTCTTATCCTTATTCGTAGTAACTACTATCCCCTCATACCGGATCCTATGGGAGGCAGGGTCGAACTCCCACTTATCCTCATCTCCATCAAGAAAATCCAAGACTTTCTCCCCCTGGAGGTCCAAGGGCATGTCCATCTCCATCAGGTTCGTCGAGTCCATTGTATCCTCCGAAGACATCTTCTATATCGAATTTAAATATACACCATAGAAATAAAACATAGCAAGGGTGAATTCCTCGTCCACGAGTTCATCATAAGCTAACCATAGGTAAAGAAAATAATACATAGGTACAAATATCCGGCATTACTTATTTATACTTAGCTATCATTCACAAGTTAAAGAAAAACACTTAGAAATCACAACCAGTCTTACCATCTCAGCATGATATAGTTAGTCAATCAAAATCATTTGATTCGCATTAGTAATCGTTCCTCACATCGATTATCAATATCATCAAAAGATTCCATACGAAATGGAATAGCACTAGATCGTCACCTAGGCCAATACTGTGATCTAGATTGTAACACCCTAGTATTTCTAAACAATAGAAATACTGAAACATACATTTTAGATTACATCAGAGTATAAAATTTCCGGCTTAGATACACATCATCGCGGGAAGAGCGAAAACGATTACATAACTTAAGTAAAATTCAAGTCGTAACTCGGATACACAGATAACAAGGGAAATACTTAAACAAGGATAGAAGAACTAAATCTTTAATCTTCTCCTCGAACACACCCTCTACACTTGCTTTAAGTATCCTTCTTTCCCTGTTTCTCTGTAAAACAACAATAAATGATAGGGTGAGATAACATATCTCAGTGAGTTTTACCGTGACCCCTTCGCGATTCAATTATGAATCCTTTCCTTTCAATATAATTAATTATGACGCACCCAATTCCTTTCCGAATTGGTCAATAGCATTGGGAGTTTTCTCTCAACCTAAGTACGCCTGTTATTTATTAAACTATAGTTCACAACCCAATTCTTGATGGCTATGAACTATCCTCTTTATTAATCTAGTACAACACCTTAAACCATTTTTCTTTTCTTCGGTTTGCAGTGAACCCAGATCACCATATGCATCTCAGTGACTACATCTTTGGGTCTAGTTCGAGGGCTCATGACTTCCCTCTCCCTAGTGTACTATCAACTTGGGTCGTCACCCATATAAGTTTTTAGCGACCTATCATTCTTATATAATTATTATCAATCAATTCCAATGAACAAATAGTCAAGTATTTAACATCTTATTGATCTATGAACGGGTTTATATTAATACAACGTTAACCATCTCGCGTCATTGAAACAATATCAAAAAGGATAATCTTATTGTTCTATGACCGGGTTTAGATTAATACAACGTTAATCATCTCGCGTCATTGAAACAATATCAAAAAGGATATATAATCCGTTTAATTTTCCCAAAATGCATGTACCCTCACGTGTACTAAGTTCGATTTTTCGAAATATTTATAGTTCGTGACAATTCGATTTAAAACATGGCATTCATAAGCGTTTTGCAAAGTATTACGTTCATTTTAACCTTGTAAAGTGTTGGGGAAAAGATTGGAATGAGTTTGGAATATTTTGGTTTTTGTAAAGTAGTCTGTGAATAGATTCACATGTATGGGAATCGATTCACAGAATAGGACTATGTTCCCAATCTGTGAACAGATTCACATGTATGGGAATCGATTCACATAATAGGATTTGGTTCCCAATCTGTGAACAGATTCACAGTTCTGGGAATCAATTCACAGCTTTGTTGCCTGCAACAAAACTGAGTTTTTCTTACAAATTCACCATTCTGTTCGAGTCCAATCCGAATGCCAATCGATTCTCAACTTTAAAACAGATATTCCAGACATGACAACCAATCCAAACAACATACAAAATCACATTTATCATCAATCAATCAAACATATATACATTCAAAACCACACAAAAATGTAATTTTTCGCAGAATGTTTTCTCGACTCGAAATATCTTTCAAAACGAAATAGCTTCACGGACGGAAGTTCAAATCATTCAAAAACAATAAAATCAATTCCTAAGCGTGAGTAAAACTCACCTATCGTGACGAAAATAACGAAATACCGAGACTTCGAGAAGTGCTCAAGAACGAGAAAATGCACGAACAGTCCCCGTAACACACGAACACGCTCCGAACGCCTCCAACACCGAACCCAACAACCCAAAGCTTTGAAACAGCAACCTCAACACCTCAATTTCTCCTAGAATCGACAATGTTGAGTCTAATAGAGCTTCAAAACTGAATTTGAGACCACCAAGCAACATGCAATGGTACAAAGGTTAGTTTTTGAGCAATAGAAGCTTGGAAGTTCTTTAATGGCATCTTGAGAATGAGGAAGAACTAGCTCCAGATATTGGTACCATTGGATTGAGAACGAAAAATGGAGTAGAAAGGAGCAAAACAAACTTACATGCAAGCAAAGGTGAAGAACTCTTGTTTTCTCCTTCCTCCTTCTCTCTCTCTCGTGTCTCCCTCTTCTCTCTCTCTCTCTGTTCTTCTAAATTTCAGAATTTGGGAAAACAATGAAGATATGTTGGTTTGTGTTGTTTGAGCTGAGGGTGTTTTTAAACTATAGCAAATGACCCTTATACCCTTGGCTTACTAACTCTCACTTAACCCATTTCTAATCAATCAAGACCTCATTAATTTATATAACTTAGGAATTTAACTATCATTCCCATGACCCTCCCAGATTTAGGACTCAATCTATTATTTCATCAAATAATAAATTCACTATGAGGCGAAATGACGATTTTCCCTTGTGCTCTAATTCCCACAACAACTCGCACAATTCAAATAAAATTGCATGTAACTCATATGATTAAGCAATTAAATATTGCTTCCGCGACATAATCATATAAAGTAGTAGACAAACATAATAATTTTACTAAACTAACCTTAAGACACATAATTAATGCATGGGTATTTTAATGTTTAAAAAACTCAAAAGTCACTCATGCATGTAAGTATCTACGGCCGTGGCATTGAAAATAGGAAAAGCCAACTATACTTGCTATAATCATCACGAGAAGTATACAGCGCCAATATTTTTTCATCTTCTGCAAGCCATCATTCAGAAGTTATTGTGCTGAGAGTAAAGTTGGAATTTTTTTTTACTTTATCTTGGAAAACTGAAAACGACCATTATTTAGAAAATTTGCACTCTTGCTTAAACGACTATAATATTGATACGGAGGGAGTAGTATTTATAAAGCCAACGAAGCATTCAAAACGCGCACCACTCCCTCCATTTCCAAAATCCTCTGAAATAGCAAGAAATACAACGAGGAACACGAAGAAGCATGGCATACCCATTTTCCAAGGAGACACTTCTCGTGACAACCGTGGAAAGGAATCTTAGAGACTTCATGTACTCCAATGCAATTCGCGTGGGGCAACGTTTATGTGAAGAATTCCCCACAGAGGTAAAATTCAATTTTCTTCGTTCCCAAGAAGATCATTAACATTTAATGAATTTAAAGTTCAATTCTCATGCTTTTCCAGCTTTTAATGTATGATAGTTGATTCTTGGCTGTTACGCCACAGGAACCACCTTGAACTGCCTCTCTGTTTGATTAACATTTAATCAATTTAAATGAATTTTTCACATTTTCTTGAGGATCGTTACCAAATTTCACGGTTTCTTGATATTCGTTCCCAAAAATCTTATTTCCATCTTTTATTGGGATTGCAAAATTTTTTCTTTAATGATTATTTCTACAGCATGATAATTTTTTTCATGTTTTTCGGTAATCTGTAATTTCTTTAAATTCAATAAGAATTGAATAAGAATTGAACTTTAAATTCAATAAAATAATTCAATTTTCTTCGTTCCCACAGAGCTTTGCTTGTTAGGTGTTACCGAGGATCAAAATAAAGGTAAAAAAACATTAGATTTGTATAGTCAGACAGAAGATTGCCTAGATGTGACAAAGCATTCTTTTGTGGATATATAGATTTGTATAGTCAGACAGAAGATTGCCTAGATGTGACAAAGCATAAAAACATGAGATTGTGTGTTTTTGGATGATTTTAGAGACTCGTAAAATGGTATTGAATGCTATATAACCTCAGTAATACAATTGATTTGAGCAATTGTCTTAATAGGATTAGGAGCATTGAAAAATCTGTCTTGTTGACTGAATTGACTGCTTCCAGCTGATTGACTCATAATAGTCTAAACATGTATAAAACCAACTAATTAATGATAATTCTTAAAACTAACATGTTGTTATTGCTCAAGCACTGAGGGTCATAGATTTGGCACTTCTCAATTTATTCAAATGATTCAAACTTGTTAGGAAACACTAGTTTGATATAACAAGAACAAGTTATTCATAATGTTTCAAGAATAATTTGATCTGAACTGATAATTTGTTAATGAATATTTAGGTGCTACTGAAGGTGAATTTCCGAAAAAAAGGAGAACTAGTGAAAGTAAACAATCCCCAGTGCAAGCTTCACCTGAAACGATGCTATACTTGAACTTGTTGCCCAATGATATCCAACCATTTGTTGGTGGTATAGTTGATGTCCCCGCTGATGGCAATTGCGGCTATCATGCCGTAGGGGCATTGCTTGGCAGGGGATGGAGAGACCTACGAAAAGAGCTTATAAACGAACTCCAAGACCACAGAATGGATTATGCGCAAGCGTTTGGCGGGGATGAATTCGTGGACAAACAAATAGAGAGCCTCAATGTCAAGAGAGTTGTGAAGAAGAAAAACTGGATGACGTTACCCGAGATGGGGTATATAATTGCCACGCGATACATCTTAGTATCCTTATCGAATCAATACTCGATCACCTTTTTCCCTCTTAGAGGTCCCCGCCATCACAGTTGCATGACCATCGTGTCATTGCAATTGCTTTTGTAAATGGTTGTCATTGGGTGCAGGTACTATTCTTACATTTATAGTTTGGCCCTACTAAATATTTTACAAATTGTTCATTTTATTTACTGCGAGTATTCTTTGTAACAGGTTTACTTAAATCCCGATGCTCCATTACCTGCAACAGCAGATAGGTGGAAGATTGCGTGCCATGAAGAAGCTCAACAATGGGAGTCTTTCTACACTCGCCGTTTTTTAAATTGGTTGAGATTATTTTCACACAATGATGCTCCAAGGTAATTCTTCCATTTCTTGAGTTGATTTGAAATTGAGTGGTTGATTGAAGAATTGTTTTTTTTATTAAAAAGTAAAATTGGAATTTCAAGAGGTGTACTCACTTTCCCTTTAGGAATGTTAGGGTTTAATTAACTTCCTATGCTATTGTGATTTCAGTTCTTAAATTGAATATTTAATAATTTGATAACCTATACTTATGCTAATTGATTGCTTTGGTGAAATATGTACTAGCAGTGGAACAAGAACAAGGTGAAGATCTAGAAACAGAAAGTGGTACAAAGTGAAGAGCAAAGGCAGTACAGTGAAGAACCGTTGCTCCATTGGGCTGAAGCATAACTAAGAGAAGAAAGAAGTGATTTTTGAATATTTGTATGCTAGGCAGGGAAACTTATCAGCTGTCATTTTTTCATTGATAGATAATAAGCACTATAAGTGAAATGTGTGAATGTTTTCTTAGTCTCTGCCTTCCTTCATTCTGTTCCAACTATTTTTCGTAAAACATAAGGCCGCAATCTACATAAACTGTGTTTTTCTAATCGATGCCAACTCCTTATCATTATGACTCAAAAGTTTGTCTCTTTTATGTGATTACTAAATTTATGGCCAGCCTTAAATATGGAAGCCAAACATTGTTTTCTGGTTTCCCTTTCTTAGTTGTCCCACTCTCTGAAATTGCACACATTTTACATTTTTCACATCCCTCTTATTGTTTTAATTTCTTTATAACACTGTTTGGTTGCTATTCTAACCAGAATTTGGAGCACTAACTCTAGTTCTTAAGCATGAACTGTTGGATACTTAGTACTAGTAGCATTAAAAGTGATTCGTTTGCAATGCTAAGTGATTGTGAAATCTTTTTACAAGTCCTTCGTTGTTTGTATTTGTTTTGTAGCCTGAATTTGAAGTTTTAAGTGCTACATAGACCAGTTTGACCACAGTCTTTTGATATTGCCAAAGGTGAACTAGATGGTATACAAGTTTGTGTTTGCATAATTACATATGAAGACCTGTGGAAGACGCTTATGGATTCTTTGATACTATGTTTCCCTTTTGTTCTTAATCTGTCAATGGCATCGAATTGAACCAGCATTTTTTTTTTTTGGTTTTATTTGTATGTCAAAAGTACTTCAACTTGTTACATTCTAGCATCCAGAATCCTTCGTCATATTCTGATATATCTTACCATGAAGGTTTTCCAACATTTTATTGTTTGTCTATCTTTGTGTTACTCTATGGTATATATTCTATGAATTTTTTTTTGGTTTCTTGCTTATGCCATGCGCTGATATGTTGCCTCCTTTTTAAAAAAGCAAAAGAAAAAGAAAAAGAAATATTGGCATTTTGAGAAAAAGAAATATGGAAAAACTCTACCTCTAGGAGTGTATTAGAAAAGGACCTATGGACCTCTTAGAAACAAAATAATAGAAATCAATTTTGTTTTTATCTTCACCCTGTTCAATTTTCCTTTTTTCCTTATTTTAGAAGTTAAAAAAAGCTAATATTCATAGTTTTTTAAATATAAAATATTTATGAATGTAAAGATTTAACTAAAAGAAATGTTTATTTTAAAAATTATTTACTGTCAGTAAACTTAACTCTTAAAAATGCAAAGTGTTCATTGCCAAGGGGAAAATAAACACTCAATCATATTGTTTTCATAAAAACATTACATTCCATCTCTATGTACTTACAGTAGTACATTTGCCTTGTGACAAATGCATATTCTGCATTTTTTTTATAAATGTAAGATCAAGTTAAATCCATTGATTTTTTTGCATAACACGTACAACATATAATTCAGCTTCACTATTCCACCTTGGAGCTTTATAAGTAGGAATATTTCATCCTTTCAAAAAATTGAGATAGTAATTACTAGAACATAAATAAGCACGTAACCAATGCATTAAGCAGAATCCCTTTAGATGCTATAAGAGGCCAAAAGGCTCAGGTAGGTGCTCAAATCCATTATCAAATAAAGGACCTTGATCACATTTATCATCACCACTATGCAGCCAATTTGTATTCTTCAAATCTTCTTTGAGTAATAGTGCATCGTAACGCGAACTCTCATAGGTGTCGATTTCACTTAGTTTTGCTGAGTATTGTTTTTCATCTACCTCTCTTCCTCTTATCATATTCCTATTATTATTGATACCATGTCCCACATCATAATTAGCTCCATTGTTATTGTTTATCAGGCTTCTATTCATGTCAATAGACACCGGTGGAGCACTTGATGCTCGATGATACTGGCTCTTGGGAGTGGAAGATCGAATACTTTGAGGAAAGAGTGTCGTGTTTGACAGCGCACGATGATTTCCTGAGCCGTTCCTTATATCCTGTTACACGGAAGCACATACCATGATCATGAATAAAATTTGAAACTGCCCAACACTGAGAGTCTAATCAGTAAAATTTTGTAGTTAATTCTGCAGCAATGGAAAAGTAGAGTATACAAAGTACAAACCATGTGTTTAATAGCCATATCCAAGGATTTCTTTGAGATACTCCTTCCGAATCCAGAGTTATCAGTGGCGGTGGCTGAGGCTTTAACCGATTTCCTTGCAACTACCTCAGGAGTATGTGAAACCCTCCTAGTCTCAGGAACATCAGTATGATGGCCATTGGAACTGGCATAACCACGACGATTACTAGAAGGTTCCGTTAATCTTCCCCTACTGACAACAGGAGATGGTTGTCGCCTTGACATATTAACTGAGGCTTGATTTTCAGAACTATTTCCCTTCAAAGTGGAAGTACCAGGACGGGACCTGCCAGCAGAGACTGGCCTATCAGCTAAAGTTGTTCTGAGGTTTGGTGGCGTGTCAAGAGGAAAATCGGGCGGGACAACAGGTTGTGGTGGGGGTCGAACTCGTGGAATTGGTGAGCTTGGCCGTGAAGATGGTGTTGAACTACGTCCATTCAATGAAACGCGTCCGGTTGAAGTTGAAGAACTTGTTGTAGGGGACGGTGATGATAGAGATGGCAGTGAATTCCTACGAGTGGGAGTTGAAGGACGGGACAATGACCGAGTTGGTGGTGCAGACGGGGAATGTAAATTTGCAGGAATTTGAGGCCTAGAACTAGGAGTCGATGGCCTTGAGGTTTGCAATGTTGGTCTATGTTTATCAGTAGAGGGGGTGGTGGAAACCGAACGTACTCTAGAGGGTGTTGAGGACCTTGATGCTGTTGGACGCGATGTGGGAGTGGAAGGCCTTGCTGAAGATGTAGAGCGGGTTACAGGGGAAGATGGTCTAATGTAGGATGAAACTGAGGCTGAGCTTGTGTTAAGTATATTGGAGGAGGATCTGTTTGAAGAATAGTTGTTGTTGTACTGTGACTGTGACTGTGAGTGTGAATTTGAGATGAAAGAGCGAGTTACTGAACTGCTTCTTGCTGGTCTAGAGTGGCTGTTGCTCTCTGATTGTGAGACCGAAAGCTGAAAGAAACACGACTAAGAAGTTAAAAGTTAACAGTTAACAACATCTAGCAGTAACACATCCATTTTCAACAGACCAATATATTATATGAACTAGTTCTCCTAGTGATCATTATGCTCAAATATCAGTTAAACTTGCAACTGATTGGTGAATTTCCAAAGACATGCTCACTCTGGTCTTATTTATAAGAAAAATTTGCAGTTTTAGGTCCATTATATAACGGATGTATCTGATTTATATTATCGACCCTGGCTCCCTATTGATAGGGATGAGATGAGGACAATCCTTCTTTTAATTGAAGTTGATAACTAATACATTATCGACTCGCTAATAAATATGTAAGCATGGATACTGGTAACAAATGTGAAATAAATTTATAGAAAGTATAGGGTATAGGTGGAAGTTATGAAAAGAAACACGCATACCCTGGAGGCCTTGGTGGTAGAAGTTGATCTACTCACACTTCTTCTTGGAGGCGCCAAGGTTGATTGCGATTCACCTTCTGGTGTTGGAAAAACCGGGGTCCCCGGGGGCGTGAGAAGCCTAATAACATAAAACAGTCATTACAATTACAAATTAAGCCAACAACTAGAATATTGTTATCTCAAATTAAATTGAACTAGTTATTAGTTCCCTCAAATTGTACATAGCATGATATTTTTATAAGAAAATTTCTCTCCAATTAATTCTGGATCTAGGAATGATCTGAAATTTAATACAATTGTATGAAGATATGATCCTTTCTATATGAGACTGCCAATTATGCATATCTAAACAATATATAAACATTAACATCTACTTGAATGAATCTACTACTAATGACAGATCATGATGAAGTAATAATGATTGTAAATTCAGCATACATACATATATACATACGTACCAGTCATAATCATGTTTTCCTCCTTCAGCAGATGACAAAAGATCCTCAATCCCATTTCTAGCTGGTTTTGTTGTCCCAACTGATAGCCTCCCCAGTTTCACAGAAACTAAATCCACAAATAGCTATCACTATCATTACTATTTTCCAATACATAAAAACAAAACAAAGAAATTGTAGAAACCAACCATAACCTAAAATAAAGCCTAACTCTTGTCCATTCATAGACAGATAGCTTAAATTGAATGACATTATCAACAAATAAATAAATAAATAAATAAAAATCAAATGTTAATAGCCACAATTTTCACAATCACATAAATCCTTTCATGAATGAATGACACTTATCTATAATCTATATAAGTATAATAATAAAAGTAAAAATGTTATTTTTTTTATTTGACATAAGTAGATAGACATGACAATTGGAGAAACAAAAGTAAAAAACAAAGAACAATGTTTTTGATTGTGAAGAGAAAATCACCATCTGAAGAGTCATCTGAAGAAGCTAAGGAAAGAGAACGACGATTATTGTTGTTGAAGAGATCAAGAGGGTCATCATGGTTATGGTTGTTGGAAACTCCATTATTCAAAGTATGGTTTCTTCTATGATGGTTGATAGATCCATATAGAGACTCTCTTCCATTTCTACCACTCATTATTCTTCAAACTTCAAAGTGATGAGAAGCCACAGCCAGTGGCAGTGGCAGTGGCAGTGGCAGTGGAACAAGAACAAGAAGAAGGTGAAGATCTAGAAACAGAAAGTGGTTCAAAGTTCAAAGTAGTGCAATGAGCATTCAATGTTTTAGATCTGCAGGTTATGTTGTTTTTTTTTTCTCTGTTAAATTATTTTTTGTTTGTTATTTGCTTGTTGAGGTGGGAGTGTCAGAAACAATTAAAATGATGAGATAGAGAGATAGAGAGAGATGCCCACATGGCTTCTATATAATCTAATGGCCCACCTTTCTGCTTCCTTCATGGATCTCTTTTCTTTGTTTTCCACATTTGCTGCTTTTACAAATCAAACAAATGTGTGTCCCATTGTCACATGGTTTATGGGATTCAACTTTGAAGCTTCCTTTGTTTTTGTACTCTTTATTTTTATTCTCTTTTTATTTTCATTTAGTAATAATTAATTTAATTTCATGATTTTCTCATACTATAAATATGTACTAAATATTAATGTTACAAACATATTTTATCACAAGTGAGATACTTGACTCCTTAAATAGATCAATATCCCTTAAGGGAATTCGATCTCTGGTCACTGTATATAGAAAAACGTTTGGTGGTGGGAGAGATCAATCCCTTAAAAAGATCTCAGTATTTCGAGGGATTGGTCTATGTAAATGCATGTTAGTTTAAAAAAATATATTATGTAGTGATAATACAATGAATTCTCAATTGAACGACATGTATATTATTTTTGTTTTACAAGTTTTACAACCTCTTAACATATTTTGTCATATTGAATCATAAAAAGAAATATTTTGGCATAATAATAAGTTGCAATATTATTTTTTAACCCTACTTTTATTATGATAAGATAGTGTGAGTGTGAAATAATTGAATGTATATATAGAACTTGTTTATATAATTTAATTTCTACGGGAGCCTCGTAGATGAGACATGTATAGGTAGATTAGTTGCCGACAAAGTTGGTAAATAATGCGCCCAATAGTATGGTAATCATAAAAAATTGCACCAACCAATAAACAATGAAATTTGCTCCAAAAATACAAAATGCACAACAGATTAAAATAAAAATATATAAATTTAGTAATATATATATATATATATATATATATATATATATATATAGACACACACACACATATATAGACACATACAAAATCATGAAACTTGTTCATGAACCAAATGAGTCGAAGTATGCCTAACTCAGCTCAATTTCTAGTTCAAGTTTAACTCACTTAGTTCATGAACTAAATTCGACGAGTCATTTATCGAGTTGAATTTCGAACTATGCTCGAGTTGATTTGGTTCATTGCAAGACTAAGTTAAACTACGACGATATTCATGGGCTTTTTTTATTGATACTCATTGCATGTCAAGTTATACTTTTTAAAAATTGTATATTTATTTTCTATAAAAAGTAAAATGATTTTATAATTAAAAGCAAATATTAAAAATAAAAACATCATGGGAGAAAAAAACCTATTCTTTTTGTCCCTCGATTCTTTGTGGGTTCTCTCTCTCTCCCTTAAATATATACTTTAAATTTACACTTTACTGTGATGTTTGTTTGTAGTTTCTACTTCGGGGTTAGCTTGCACTAGTCATTGCTTAAGGAGAATCTTCTTATGCATATTGACATCATGTTACCACAGCATTACACATGATTGCCACTGCTACATAGGATCACAAATGAGATCGGATCGTTTTAAATACTATTCCTCAAATCTATATCAAAAAAATTGATGAAGTGTAATATATTTCATTAAATTTATCTTTATTTATTAAAGTTTTTGTTTTACTTAGACATTAATTAATTTTTCAAAACTATCTAAAGAAAAAGATAAGTTGGAAATAATTAATACAGTTTATTTTTATACCGATAAAATATTTTAAAACAACTATTTTTGGTACAAAATAATTATTTTTATTATTAGAGAAGTCGTGCATCATATTGATTAATACTGGAAATTTTATACTTTTACTACTATTCTTTATTTTGTACGAGTTGTCATCACGAAGCGTGTGAATAAAGTTCAAGTCCTAGTAAGCCTTGAGGGAAAAGGATTTGATATAGGAAATAGTAGAAAACATATATGGGTGGGTATTTTCAAACTCACCGACAATCAACAATAGTGCGATTTCAAAGGCTGATTCACAAATATTAGGGGTAAAAAATATTAAGGATATATTAGGTTATTAAAAAAAACTGGTGGTACGTTTAAAAAAAGTGTGGAATTCATATTATAATTAAGAATCTTGCTAACAATTTTTCTAAAAACAACTGTTAAAAAATATGATAGTGAATACTACTCATTAACATTTGGTAAAAAAAAACATTTGCTTTATAAAATTTAGGTTATTTTTTAACCATTTGGTGTCATGTACACTTTCAAAAATTCAACTCTTACAAATAATTCCTGAGGATGTTATTTGTATTTGCCAGACCTTTTTTGCAAACTAACATTTTGGTCGATATTATTATCCCGAAAAAGTTATTGCTGAGAATAATTTTTACAATCATGAAACAAGCACACTCCAATTGTTTATTTGAGAAAATAGGTTAGGTTAATTAATTGCTCAAAAAGAAAGGTAATATAATATTAATTGTCCCTTCCTCAAAAAGGTCTAGCATCCTTAACCCCCACAACCAACAATATTATATATTTTCAATTATTGCAAGATCCACAATGATAATTTTGGTTTTAGTTGGTATAACGATAACTTGAGATGAAGGAGTAAGTCAAATAAAGGTCCACATAATTGAAAACTTGCTCCTTTTCTTTCCCAAAAATTCATTTATAAGGTGCATTTTAAGAGACGTTGCAACTAACTTTGCCTCTAAGGCGCCAACCTAATCTTCCTTTTAGGCCAAAAGAGTAGTTTCAACTTTCAAGTTTAATGACATATTTTTTTCATCAAATTTTTTAAAATGGTATCTCTATACAGGCTTTGGCTTATTTCTCCTCCAACGTTTGTAGACATTTTTGTAATTTTACATTTCAACATATATATTTAATTTGCCAACAATATGACTCTTGCATACAATCGATATTTCTTTTGCATGTACAACACGCTTGCTTGCAAATAGAGCATATAGTGATATATTTTGACAACCAAACCTTACACTTACACCATATATTATACAGGTTCAATATGTGTTTAACGATTTGTAAATGTTTGGTTAATTTTGTTAATTATGTGATTAATGAATTTTTTTGATATAATTTTGTTATGCACATCACACTAAAAAGTGCATCATTGGATATTGTGCACTAATAGCATGGTAACAAAAAAAAACTCATTACGTGGTTAATGTATTATTACTTTTTTGACACGAATTAATTTCATTTTTTTCACACCCACTAAAAATATGTGTTTAATGACTTGTGACTTCTTGGTTAATCCAATTTTTACGTGGTTAATGGGATGTCTTGATGCTCCCGTCATTTTCTACAACTCATTAAAAACATGGTTAATGACTTGCAAATGTTTGGTTAATTTAGTTTAGAACCAAACTTAAAGAACTACCAACATGATGTGACATAAGTGGTAGATACTTTGGTCGCAGAATCATTTGTGTCTGAGTTTGATCTCTGGCCGGTGCTTATGGAAAAATATTTGTTGGGAGATGTCAACTCCTTAAATGAATCTCTGACACATTGAAGGATTAATCTTCACAGGCATCGTATAGGATACCTTGTTTACCAAAAAAACTTACAGAATTAAATCAAAAATTAAAATTAAGTTAAAAGACCTCAAAATTCCATAAATTTATAGATCACCAACATAATTCCACATTTTATGTAAAAATAAACATAATTCCGCATTTACATACCACTTAATAGACTGATGCCTAGTCACTACATTTGTCCTTAAGTTAGTTTGCCATGCATGTGTCACAAACTCGGTTAGAAGCTTTCTGATGTAGCAAGTTAGTTTAGATGTTAGTGTACAAGTATATGCCTTGACTGTAACAGAATCAGATCAACAATTTCATAATTCAGAAATCAGTTACACAGTTGAAATGACCTTCAAAGTATCAATTGCTTGTTTCAATCTTGTAACCAGCCATCTTCAACCTCTTGCTTCATTCTCTGCAACTTTTCGCTTCCTCTACAACAACGATGAATCTTTTCAAGCTCATCAATAGTGTCAATTCCTGAACATTCAGAAACTATACCATTTATCTTTCAAGATAACAATTCAGCAATTACATCACAATTTGTTAGTGATCCGAAACTTTCTACCAAACTAGCCGATAAGAATTAATTTCTTGTTGTGGAACCAACAAGTTGAAGGAGTCATCGCAACACATAAGCTGCATAGAGTACTCCTTGTCAACCCTAAGATTCCACCTCACTTTGATTCAAGCTAAGATCACGCCAATAACAAGATTTCCACTCCCTATGATTGTTGGACTGTGCAAGATCAAATTCTCTTCACTCGGCTCTTGTCTACGTATTTTGATATGTCGGTGCTGCCTCGCATTCTGAATTGTCGCCATGCTTGACAAGTATGGGACACTATCCTTAAACACTTTTATGCTCGTCTAAAAGCAAAAACGAGACACTTACGACCAGAATTAAAAAGTACAAAGAAAGACAATCATAGTACTAATGAATATGCCACACGTGTTCGTGCTCTTGCTAGTTCTTTGAATGCTATCGATGATAATATTTCTGATCATTATCTTGTTGATGTTGTGCTTGACGGTTTGCTTGAGGAGTACAATTCCTTTGTACTGATAGCTTATGGAAAACTAGATACATTTGATCTTGTTGAGCTTAAGTTGTTACTTTTTGTGCAAGAGGCTCAACTTGACAAATTTCGTCAAGAGATAGCTACATGAACTTGTGTAACAAAAATGGAATAACGTTTATAAAAGGTTAAAATTGTCAACATCTTAACCCAAGGGACTTCAAACACCATTTTGGCTCGAATTAAATCATATTTGTCACTTTAATTATACTTGTATTTCTATCATGTTATTCGTGTGGGCTAGCTAGGAAGAAAAATTGGATACAAACAAGTAAGTTGGCGAAATGATATCCACAAAGATCTATTGATAATGATAGCAGAACAAACGAAGAAGATGTTTAAAGATGTGAAATGATAAATATTATATTTCATTCATTTATTGAGATACATAGATACCCAATACATTCAGTGGCAATTTCTCTATGAGTTGCGGTCGAGGGAGTCCCCACCTTCAATCTTGACCTTCATCCGTCTATGTTCCATGCATGGGTGGGTATGCCAATGAAAATTAAGTTAACTAGGCTTTTAGCATAGAAAATTCTTGATAAAAACCATAGAAATTAAGTGCACATTTTATGGATATGTGACATTGTTATTGTTATCATTAAAAGGACCATCAGAAATGGCATGGGTGGGTCCAAAATATTTAGTTAGTGGGGAAATGGAATCTATTATATTTTTCAGGATCTACGAAATACACAATCTATACTAATCTTTTGAGGGAGAGCTTGCCACCGATTGTGGTCTCTGCAATTGTGCGCAGAAGATACTAATCTTTTGAGAGAGAGCTTGCCACCGATTGTGGTCTCTGCAATCTATACTAATCTTTTGCAGAGGATACCCGATTTATAAAAAAAAATACACAATCTATCGGCAAACAAAATTAAATCCCCAAAATTTAATGTATTTTGCGTCACTACTATATGTATTTTACATTAGAGGTGTAGTAAAATTAGAAGAATAAAAGAATAAAATTAGTCTAGATTTATCTTCTCTTATATATTTTATAATGGATTTAATTTATATACACAATAGATGTATAAGTGTTTTATACTATCTACCAATTATTAGTTGACAAATCATTAAAAATTAGTTAGTCAATTAGTAACTATATTATATGTCAAGTCATTCCTTGAATTGCTTTTTTTGACAATATAAGTCATTCCTTGAATTGCTTTATACCTTGAATTGTTATTTTCTTCACACCAACATGCAGGACCATATCGATATTATTTTATAATATCATTATTTTTTCCTCTATTTTTATATAACAATATAATTGGTACGAAATTTCCAACGACTTTGCCGATAACTAATTAATCAATGTCAGAAACCCTAATTGGCCATTTTTAGTGGAGTCTCTCCTCCCAACCATGGTTTTTTCATTCAGAATATTTGAGCTCGAGATTTTGCTTAAGGGTTCCGAGTGAGGTAGAAGAAAACAAAAGGTAAATAAGAAGAATATGAGAGGAAGGTAAAAGGTAAAATCACAAAACCACTTGATGAGGTAGAAGAATATAATATATATATATATATATATATATATATATATATATATATATAAAAAGGTAAAACTCACAAAACAAAACCACTTGGAACTTTGCTGAGGAATGTAATTAGATATGAATATGAATTTAGTTATTATGCTCAGATGGGCTCAAATTTTGTATTTTAAAAATTAAAATTTGAGAGGTAAAAAAAGGGTGCTTTTAGGGTGAAAGAACAAATCAAATCATTTACCGATGAACCAATAAATATGACCGTGGAATGTAGTACAAAAATTCATCAACAGTTGAGATTTAATATTGGGTGGTTCAATCTTAACCATTCATAGCATTTTACACAATATCCTACGGTCAATTTTAGTGGTTATATGATCATCACGTTGTAGAAATAAATACTTGTGATCATATCAAGTAGAGATAGTTATGTATATTTATCTGACCCACATATCACAATGTATTATTTCTTCTATTATTGTATTACAAAAAAACATATAATTTTTTCTTTTAGTTATTGAGGTATTAAAGTGTATCCTATATGAGTGACAATCATGTGCTTATTTGGTAGATGTATCAAAAATGTATAGGAGAAGTTCCCTTAATAGGTAAGAAGCATCAAAGATGTATTTGAAAAGTATCGAGTCAAATATTTTTTAAAAAGAATTAAAAACTTATTGGATACTCTTTGGGTACGTATCGGAAAGTATCGAGTGTGTGTCGGTATCAGATATGCATCCGACACGGGTACATATCCACTTTTGAAGTATCAGGGCTTCATAGCCTAGAAGTAACCCTAAAAAAAGTTACAATATAGATTCTAGAAATTAAATTTTGGAAGGTTAAGAAATCATAAGTAATATAAATCATGAGTTTGTCCACACAGGCTTACAACTAGGACCAATAAGAAAAAGCCACACACATCTCCAAATATATACGTGGCATCCACCTCAGCTTTTATTGAAAATTAATTCCGAAATATATCTCAAAAGTGAAGAATCAGGGGATCAAACCCCCTTCCTCACACCCGCACCTTCCAACACTAACCATTTGAGCAACCACGTTTTGTTGTAACTGAGGCGTATTATAGAATATATACCCTTTTTTTCTTTTATTTCTAGCAAAATCTATTACCTACTAATTATATTTATTTATATGTATTTTAATACTTATATATTACATTTATATATCATATTTATATGACATCTAATATTTTGTATCACTTTCCATAGATTTTAGATTCTATATATTTATTAACTAGAATTTTTGATACAAGAAGGAAAGAGCACCAAAAAGAAAAAAGGAAAACAAAAACTAACTAGACTCGAACAAACTCAACACCTGAGGCATCCGCTGCCAAGTGAGACAACAGGCCAGGAGGAGGAGAGTCAAAAACAATCCAAGGATCACTACCAATAGCTCCGACTTTAGCTAAGAAGTCCGCACAAGCATTTCCTTCCCGAAGCGTATGAAGCACTTGAATGGGCCAATCTCTGTGTAGCAAATCTTTAATGTTCTGAATAATAGCAACATACTTACTCCACTTGTTAAGAGGCATTGAAACCAGCTAAATAGCATTCTGAGAATCAGAGTAACACACAAGCGAGCGATATCCACGATTCCAAACAAACGAGAGGCCGTGATACAGGGCTAAAAGTTCAGCATGAAGGTTATTTGAAATCCCAATGGAGCCTGCAAAACCTCCAAGCCAACTACCATTGCCATTGCGAATAAGACCACTGAAACCTGATCTTCCAGGATTACCAAGGCTGCTACCATCAACATTTAGAATTATCCTGTCATCCTTAGCAGGGTGCCAAGTGACAAACCGAGGAGGAGATTCCTGAGATGTAGTACCTGTATAACACTTCAAGATAAGGTCAGCCAAATTATGAATTGATAACTTGAGAGCATAGCTATTAATTATATCACCAGCAACAACCGAACCATTTCTAGCTCGCCAAAGGCTCCAAACAGCAGCAAGGAATAAATGAGGATTAATGCCACGAATACCAGCTTTGAACCACTCCATGGGAATATTTATTAACTAGAATGTTATTAAATATGAGTAATTTTAATGATTTTCAAATTTGTTTTTAATTCAAAATTATATTAAATTTAAAAATATTGACTTATAATAACTTACATTTTTCTGATTCTCATATTAATTTAATACCAAATTTATTGATATCGGGTCATGCGGGTCAATTAGTGACGCCTCGGTTCGACCATTGACCCAGTGACCTGCTCGGGTCGATCACCCGGTCGGTTTTAATAACATTGATTGGAGCTGACAGTTTCAAAAAAACAAAAACAAGTAATGAATACAATGCAAATTTTGTGGATCCAGTAATGAATACAATGCTAATTTTGTGGATCCAATCTCTCTCTCGACAATCTCTCTTCATCTCTCATTCGCACTTTCCTCTTCCTTCTTTTTCTCTCATTTTCTATCACAAAATTTCAATCTTTTTTTGATGAACTACAAAATTTTGTTCTTCATCTCTTCTTTCATCTTGATCAACTCAAAACGCAAAGCAACGAAAGAAGAAAATCAGATGAAACAGAGCACTGCATTTCTCTCTTTCCATGGACCATCCATCACTCCTTCTATCTTCCTTCGTTAGGGTTTCGTTTTTCCCTAAATTTCTGAAGAATTTCCTTCGTTAGCATCATAACAAAGTTGGCCACGATACTGTGTGAAGGATGAAGAACGATATTCGCCACTTCCACCGCCACAAGACGCCGACGTTCTAAACCACCACAACTTCTTCAGCACCTTACCGTGATTTGTTTTTTATTCTATTTCTTCTGTTGTAAAAAATTTGTCTTTTTATCATGTCAAACTAAATGGGTTTTCTTTGCTTTTGCTTGGTAATATTTTTATTCTTTGAAGTTTTTGAAATTTTCTTCAATCATGTTCAAATGGTTTTTTCCCCTTTGGTTTCAGTGATCATAAAGCTTTAGAGGAATTTTGGCAGTGCAGTATCTTTATGGCTAAAAAGATTCAGCTTTTGAAATCAGAACATTGTTTTGGAGTACTTCCTAAGTTTATCAATTTTGCAATCATCCCATTTCAATAAATAGATTGAAGACTGTGCCTACAATATTGTCAACCTCCATAGTGAGAAATTAAGGATATAGTTATTCTTACATTTGTATTGTATACAGGTATACTCCCCAATATATATAATCAGACCCAGAATAGCAGATGTAGAAAATAGTGAGATATTGCTATAATAGTAACAAAAATGTGTTGATGCAGTGATGAAGGTACACCTATGGTTGTCCGGTTACGGAAATGTTATTGTCACCCTTATAATAATGTGGTTTTTTTTTCCTGTTTTGATCACTGTTGTAGCTTTGAAAATCCTTTCGGCCGGAACCACTATCGAGAGAAGATGGAGACTATCAGAAGCACAAGAGCAACAAGGTAGCCGGGTTGCTACAACATAGGTGCTGAACCTTTTTTGGGTTCACTCCGTAAGTATTCTTATAACTGCATATTGATTTTCTCCATTCTTTTCAACTTTAAAGTTTTTATTCCGTTTACCAATATTCTGTCTTTTGCATTGCACTTTCATTTTAGTACATGTTGGGGTTGCAAAATATAAAACTAGAATTCAATTTTATGTTTTATTTGTGCTCACATGGCATTCAACTTACTTTAAGTAGTAATTTTGGGTTCGTGTAAGTAACTACTAAGCAATGATGGATATGATATGGATAGAGTGAATACAATTATTCAAATCCAAATATTAAAATTATCATAAATAGTAGTGCAATTAAGATATTGTGAAACTGTGTGTCATATATAAATTTATCTTAGGTTATTGTGAAGTTGTGTGTCATATATATGATATTGAATTTGCAACTTTTGTTCTGTTTAATCACGATGTAGTGAGCCTGATTGAAAAGTCTTGCTGAGAGCTTCTTGAATTCTCGGAGGAGCTTTTCATGTTTTAAATAGGGATACTACTGAATATCCAACAATATCTAATACTTATTTATTGAATAATGTTGAATATAAATCCTATGGGTTTTCCTAGGAACATATCTGACCTCATTGGTAGGTTCTCTTCAAAGTTCATGTGAGGGACTCATCGAGAATACATTTGAGAAAACATTTCATGTTTGAGGGATTATGATTGATTAGGACTTGCTTAAAAAGTTCAAAGATAAATCAAATGTTGTTAAGGTGAAGCGTAAATCTTAATTTTCAATAGCGTTCATAGTTTTAAGCTAAGACTTTCCAACAAACCATAATCCATAACATTACTTACACTGTTAGAGACAATGTCTCGATCGTCAATGCAAGAGGGTTTCGTGGATACAATTTCACAGCTTTCACCAAGAGAGAAACCCTAAGATAAAATAAAATTTGAACTAATGGTTCTTTCTTCGCACAGTCACTATATCCCACTAAATTTGGAACTTCTCTCAAACCCTATCGCGTGATGTGAAAAGCGGTGCTGCTCTGTATTCCTTTTGTTTGCTCTCAAACTTTTTTTTATCATCACTCTCAATCTCATTCCTAATAGTGAGTAATACTAATTAGATTGCAATAGATCGTTCCATATTTAGTTTTTTTTACAAAATTAGATTAGTCGCTGGCAAAGTAACGTACTAACAATATGATATAAAAACCCTAATCTAATGCATTATTATGCTTTCATTGATTATTAAGTAAAATATTTACCATGCTCCAACTAATATTGTATATCGCACGTATGATAAAAAATTCTAATCTAATGCATCATTATGTTTTTATTAATTATTAAGTAAAATATTTACCATTCTCCAACTATTAATTATTTTTGTCAAAAAAAACTATTAATTATTCAGTCATAGATGTTACAATAGAATGAATATATAAGGTTTAATAAAAAATATATATAATGTTCATATTAAAATAAAATATCATAAATTATTGTCTATTCTAGAAATTATTTATACCTCATTAATTATGGAGCTTTATAGGCAAATAAGATATGGGGAATAAGCAATACTAATATTGATATTCTAATTTCTTTTTGTATCTTGCTTTCAAACTTATAACATCAAATATTTTAAGTTTAATTACATTTTTGGTCCCCCTATAATAGTTAATTCACGATTTTGGTCCCCCAGCCGAAATTGGTCAAACTAATGGTTGAAGTGGTACTAAGTTAAATTGACATTCTGCAGCGGTTCAAAAAGCATTCTGCGGCGGTTTTGACCGCTGCCAAATGCTTCTCGGGACGGTTTCAAAACCGCTGCAGTTTTCTCCGTCGTGAGGGATCTCTGCGGCGGTTTTGAACTGTCGCTAAACTGCTATTGCGTTAGAATAATCCTCAAAATTTGCGGCGGTTCTTAGGGTATTTTTGCGGCAGTTTATAAAAGAAAATAGTTTTAAATGACATTTAAGGGCGGTTCTAAACCGCCGCAATTAATTATTTTTTATAAAAAAAATTATTTAATTTGGCTGCTAGTAGAATCGTATGGAATGCTCATATATTATATAATTACTATGATAACACCTAAAAATATAAGAAAACAATTAGATTAAAATTGACTTTATTATGTTCAAAAAAAATATTACAAACAAGAATTCTTTTCAAAAATTACATTGGCACCTAAGGCGGATTAAGTATTAGAGAGAAAGTCGTTCTATCCTAAACAAAGAACTAAACATAAGTCCCATGAATTCATTGGATTGGTCATCAAGTACCAAACTGGTAAATGTATTCCTCTTGAGAGTCCTATGTGCGCGTTTGAGGTCTAGAAAACACCGCATTGCAACCTGATTGAAACTGGACTGCATTTTCACAAAATTAAAAATCATAAGTTGTTTAAAATCAACATGGCATCAAAAATCAAAATAAAGATCATAGAGATAAAACCTCTCCAAATATAATATGACAGAAGACATGCATACTATTTCTCATAACTAAACATAAAGTTAAGATTTAGTGGAACTAAAAAGAAATATGAGCTGAGACTGAAAGTACACCTGCTTAATATCCCTTAATGCAAACAGCCCAGTACAGATTTCCCCATTCACCATCCACTATTAAAAATAGGATAGAATGCAATATTATTCAATCATCATGCAAATGCAAAGCAACAAAAATATAAACTCCTACACCTACTTTTCTCAGTGTTCACATAACATGAAATCTTGTGGTTCAAATATTACTAAAAACCCTAAAATGTGGTGTCAGGGGAACAAGATGAAAACCCATTCAAGTTATTACGCATCATAGGACGTCAGTGTCGTACTCGTTCAAGAATCAAGATGAAAATAAAGACACATGTGTAGAAAATAAATTGAAGACAACAGCCTTAAACCAAAATACATCAGCGAGAGAGAGCAAGAAGTAGGGAGTGAGTGGTGTGTAATGAACTCACCTCTGCTTTGCTGGCAAGATTAAGTATCTTCACAGGGTATTTTGTATAGATGAAACAGGCACAATACCATCCCTGTGGTGAAGTAAGAAACAAAGAATAACACAATTATTGCAAATAAATACTTATCACCATAAAAGGAACACTATGCCTAAAGAGGCAAGAAAATCAACACTTTCCAAATGATTCTACATGGAAGTTAAGTCCTCCTTTGCTAATTAAAACTGTGACAAAGACTCGAGGAAGACCAATCTCCCGCTTTGATACCGGTTTAATTCAAGTTCTCAATCTTTTACTACCTTAGTGAGCCTCATATAGTAAACTCATTATGAACATCATCAGACTCTTGTTCCATTGCTTTAACAACTGGAGCATTGCGACAAGTGTTCCACCTACAAATCCTGTCAACAATTTTGCAAAAAGAATGTCACAGACCCGAGTAACATGTAAAAACATATATTAGTATGTTCTCATTTTCTAGTAAGTTCCAATTAATTAACAAGCAAACCATCCAAATTTCCAAAAGAGAGAATATTAGTATGCATCTAATATAGATGGCATAGTGAGTAACAGTTGCAAACATAAAGAAACATAAACTCATTAACTAGTAAGTTACAAATTAAAACTTTCTGCATTCCTACAAATTAAAACTTGATAAAAAATTCAATTTCTACTATTCCAAAGCATGTATTTATCAGACATCTCAGACACTTTCTTCTAATACAATAGCATAGCATTAGAGCACCATGTATATTTATCATTTTGGGCAGCTATGAGCCATAATAGATTTATTTTCTTTATTACTCCGAAAGGACACAAGAATTTTCGAAGAAACATACAAGATGAAAAATACAAGTAATTCAAACACTTAAAAAAATATTTATACATTCTATTCTACCCAAGTATATACATATATTTGGTATATATACTATATCTTACAGAAACAAGAATTATAGGCTTTCATCTAACCTCTTGTTTTTGATCACCTTGTCTAACTTTATTACAAATTCTCCAAATCAAAGTCATTCTTGGCCTTTTCACCAATAGAATTGAACATGCAGTTGTCTTTGCTACTCAAATTTCAAATATTAGCAGTTGGCTGCTTTTTTTTCAATTTCCCTACCATCAAACCACAAGATGAAACTGAAAATCTATTGTTGACCAAAAACTCAAAAATATACTTAGACGCAATCCAAGTAACACCAGATATTTGTGGTGAAATAAGGAAGTATTCTGGACGTGCTTTTTACAAAAAACCATACAGACTTAGAAGCAAAAATAACAACAAAATAGCTTCCTTCAACACTACTTTTATCCTCAACATAAATCCTCAAAAGAAGAACGAAATGAAGAAGAAAAACAAACCTTCTCACAGAAATCCCTTTTTCCACCGTCTGAAATTGATTTGGAGAGAATGTGATTGAAACCCAAAAAGCCCTAAAAACCTGAAACTGATTTGGAGAGAATTTATTTGAAATCTGAAATTGATGTTGAACACTACGAAATCCCTAGAAAGCCTAAACACCAAACAATCTTTGAACACATTGGAGAAAGGGACAGAAACAAACCTGTTCGTAATTTCGTGAGCGGAGGGATGATGGAGAAAGGAGAGGAGACACGGTGGAGAGAGTAAGGAGAACAGAGAGATGTAGAGAGGAGGGACGGTGGAAAAAGAGAGGTGGAATGGTGGGATTGATTATCAAGAAAGGATATGGAAAAAGGGTTTTATGGGAGGGGGAGAGTTGGGAGCGCCGATTATCGAGAGAGGGAGAAATTTGAGAAGGAATGGAGTCTTTTGGGGGGAAAAAAGGGTGGGGAATTTTTTTTTTGGGACCAATCGCTGCAGAATAAGACCTAACCGCCGCAGAATGGTGAAAAACCGCCGTTGTTTACTTACTAGTTAGGGCGGCTGACATAATCGTTGCGTAAACCGCTGCTAGATTGACATCGGCGGCGGTTTTGCCTAAACCGCCGCAGAATAACCGCCGCGGGTTGCCTGTTTTGTTATAAGATATGGGGAATAAATCCCTTTTAAAAAATAAGATATGGGGAATAAGCAATACTAATATTGATATTCTAATTTCTTTTTGTATATTGCTTTCAAACTTATAACATCAAATATTTTAGGTTTAATTACATTTTTGGTCCCCTTATAATAGTTAATTCACGATTTTGGTCCCCCAGTCAAAATTGGTCAAACTAATGGTTGAAGTGGTACTAAGTTAAATGACGTGGCATCCCATGTTTGAGTGCCACATGAAATTTTTAATTAAAACATAATATTTTAATATAACAATTTGTTTTTTAAATAAGTAATAATAAACATCACAATATCTGGTAATAAAGTATTTTTTAATTTACTTTTTTCCAACTTACTGACTCTCTTTCTCTGCGATGAAGGTTCGGAGATAGCAAAGCTTGGTGTTACTCAAGGTGGAAGTTTGATGAAGATCCTGAGGAAGATCTTAGAGTGACCAAATGATCTTTGTTATGTATACTTATGGATGGATGTATTGTTTCATCCTTCCTTCAGTCTCACACTCGACTAAACGAGTGTTTTCTACCTTTACGTGGGAATCTCGACGGGGACTGCCCACAGTGGAGCGTGAATGGGGAATTTTTCCATGTGAAGACGGGGACGAGAGAGATAATTCCCCCACTGTCAACTCTGGGATGAGGATGGGGTCGGAGACCATTCCGCTGTCCGAGTACATTATATGTGTTTTTTAATTAAAAATATTAATAAAAAATAAAAATGTGCTAACTGCTATCTTTTATTCTTAATTTTATTTTTTGAATATCAATAAATAAAAGGATGACTAAATTTTATATTAAAATATTAAACTATGATTTTTTAGTTTAACTATAATATTTTTTATTATACAATCTAATCTGATAAACGTTTCCTACTAAAATTTGTCATGGGTTTATTTTTAAGGTGTCCAAAGTAGTCAATTTTTTTGACATAATATACGTAAACAACTGACTCTTTTTTATTCCCCAAACAACAATTTCAAAATTTAAGTTAAAAGGAAATGTATACCCGTGGTGGCACGGGTGATACATACTAGTAAATAAAAATACATGACTTCAAGAAATTCAATTTTAAAAAAGAAGTCCCGTGAAAAATAAAAATTAACGTGAGGGGTGCAAGTAGAAAAAAGGAGAGTGTAGGTAGAGTAAAAGCCAACCATTTGAGGAACACAGTGTGCTCGCCGGAAACAGAGGCATAGAACTGAGAAGCAACCGGCGGAGTAGTGGCGGTAGTAATGTTCAGCTCCGATTCATGAACATTCTCATGTGCAAATCTTCTTCTCATGGTAACAATTATTCTTCTTTTTATATAAATAAATATAAAATATATAATGATAATTTCACATGCGAATTGCTCATATGAGGATGATGGTTTTACCTTTGTTCTATCTCTAATTTTTCAAGTTACTGTTATAGAATATACATATTGTTGCTGATGTGAATGGCGAAATGGCGCTGTTCGTTAGATTAGCTAGAATCACGTTTAGTCTGTTAATTAACTTAAATTGTTCGTAAAACTCTTCTAGTTTCTTAGGTATACCGTATACGTATCATTGGTTTGTAATTGTAGAACAAGACTCAGTTTGGTATATTTTGCACACCAAGTGTTTGTTATTAGTTGTGATGTTAGTTTTTTTGAAAAGTTTTTTTTTTATGTATTTCTTCTGAACCCCAATGTGTGGGTTTGTCTATGAAGCACCGACACACGCAGACACGGACACAGACACAAACACCCAGACACCGGTTCTATTTTGAAAATTTTCAAAAAATATAAGTAATTGAAGTGTCGGCGCCCGTGTCCGACACGATACCCAGACACATCTTCAACCGGAACTGTCAGTGCTTCATAGGGGTTTATTTAATTGGATATCCAAGAATATGTTTGGTTTGGGAAAATGTCATTGAAGCTTTAAAATTTAATATATAATTTACCTTTTTTGTTGTTGTAAATTTTCAGATTTATGAGCAAAGTGAAATTCCCTTTGTGGTTCTGGGTTTGAAAGCTTGGAAGTTAGCTACATACTTTGAATTCATCCTTTAATTATCTTTTAAGGATATTGAAGTAGTAGTAGCATAAGAGGGAACAGAACTGCTCTGCTACTTGTTGCATTTGAGAAAATGGCCTCGGCTTTGATCTCTCGTGCTTCACGTAGGTTTCTCAAATCGTCTCTTCTTTCTTCTAGCCCATCCACGTCTCTTTACCCTTCCATCTTCAATCCCTTGATTTCCTCTCAACAATGTGTATCCCAAAACCCCAGTCTAAATCTTTCACTCACTCCATTCATGCCAACCCACCTAGGGACTTCTAATGTTGAATTTTTTAAGAGCATTAGGTCTCTTCCAAATTTCCAATTTGTTGTGCACATCTGTACATCGCCTTCGGGTTTAGGAGGGGGGTCAAAGGAAAACAAGGATAAGAGTAGTAGCAGGGCGAGTAGTGGAAGGGACATCTCTTGGATTGACTTGTACTTGCCTAGGTCAGTTCAGCCATATGCTCAGCTTGCTCGGCTCGATAAGCCAATTGGGACATGGCTGCTTCTATGGCCTTGTATATGGTAAGATTGTTATTATTTTTACATTACAGCTAAATGTTTTCACTTTGACAAGAAAATGGAGAGTGTGAACAGTTTTTTTGATATCTAATTGATTAATGACTCAGAATATATAGTAGACACGGTAGTGAGTTGAGGAAATTTTAGATGCCATGGATCTCCTTTTTGTTTGTTTTGTAACTTAAATGTGCAACTTTATTTATTGTAACAAAGTTGTTATGGCTTGAGTATTCTTATTTCTCTCCTTATCAATTATAAATTCTTAGTTGAATTTTACTCAATTCCAAATTAGATGCAGAACCTGGTTAGATCCTATTATGTCCACCTAAAAAATTCGCCATTTGTCAAAATTCTAACAAACCGTGTCATTCAATCCCATAAAAGAGCCAAACTGAAGTTGTCATGCAACTTTACCATTTAGTATTGCCCATATCGTTTGTAACATTTCAACTTATGTTTTACCTTTTCTTCATATTTTGAACCTAATGCTTCATTTTCACTGAAAACAACGAATTTATCCACAGTATATTGAACCATTATCGCATATACATACATACATATATATATATATATATATATATATATACACCCCCCTCCCCACCCACCCACCCACACACACACAGATATATATATATATATATATATATATATATATATATATATAAACCACATAAATGTGCAGAAAATGATTTTTTAGAGGGGAGGTTGCTGTTTATCTGTTTGTATTAATGCTTTCTTTAACTTGGTTCTCTTTCTTTGCTTTTAATATTTCTGACTTTTCATGCCATAGGTCAATCACCTTGGCTGCACCCCCAGGGCATCTTCCTGATTTTAAAATGTTGGCTCTGTTTGGATGTGGGGCTTTCCTTTTAAGAGGTGCTGGATGTACTATTAATGATCTCATTGATCGGGATATTGATACAAAGGTATATGCCATTACTTTTTCTTGGTTGCATATTTTTTTGGCAATAGATACAAAGATAGTATTTTTCTGCTGTAAATTACTGGGTAAGGGGAATGTGGACGTGGATATGTTTGTCTGAGGCTAAGTCATGCCAAGTCTAGTGCTTTAAGGGTCAGTTTGGTTCAACCAGAGGAGGAAAGGAGAGGGGAAGGGAGGGATTTGATTGTGTGTTTGGTTGAGAGGAGAGAAGGATAGGGATTTAACTGGGTACTTGGATTAATTTACTTTTATATCCTTATAATCTTTTATTTTATATTATATATGAGGATACTTAAATGATTTAAGCTCCCTTTCCCCCTCCATAAAACCTTGGAGGGGAGCTAAAATTGAGTTAGGAGGGATTTTTCAACCCTAGCCCTCCTCCATTACCCTCCAACTAAGCACTATCTAACATTTCATGTGGCGTGTAAATTCATCTTTATTCTATGTAATTTGTATTGACAAAACTTCTTTTTTTCTTGTTTATCATGTTCCAAACATGGCTAAATAATATCAATTTACCTGCATGATACTTACCTATTTTCTTCTGCTTGTTTCCCATTTCTCAACCTTTCTTTTTTCTTGTTCTAGGACAATTTCTTGTTCTTCATTTTCCCAATTTAATTTCTTCCCATCTTTGAATTTTTTTATTGATTGAAAAATGCATTCTCTACATTATGTATTTGAGGGTCTAAGAGATGGATAAGACTTTTGGACTACAATTCAGGATGAATCAAAGAGCCTAATAGCAGCCCCCAAGTTAAAATTGCAAAAATAAGTAAATCATGTAAGCAGGGCTATATATGACGAAAGCCCATTATTGCTCTAACTCAATATTTCTCATCCATCATAATAACATTTTGGAGAGCTTGATTGCTGTCTTTTTTGTTTTGGTTTTTATTGCTATGCTGTTACGTTGTGATTTTGTTTTAATAACAACACTTCGTTTTTTGTTGAGCATATGATTGCATGTGTTGTCATACTTCCCTTTGAGTTTTTTCCCGCTTTTCACATATGATCTCACATTCCAAGTTCTGAATGATTTTGCATACAATCTAATATTGTAGGTAGAACGTACAAAGTTGAGACCAGTAGCAAGTGGTCTTTTGACACCGTTTCAAGGACTTTCTTTCCTTGGATTTCAATTGCTTATGGGTCTTGGTATTCTTCTACAACTGAATAATTATAGGTTAGTGATACTTTTGTCTACCAAGATCTATGGTTAGTGTCTACCTGTGTTATGCTGGGACTTTAGACTGTTAAATTTGTAATAACTCTATCAGTTATGAAAAAGGAGCTCATATGATGTGTCTCATGTCCTTGACTATGGTAGTGTGTCCCTGGTTGCCAAAGCTTTAAATCCTTTTGATATTTTTATAAGATTAATCATTGTATAGGGTTGCTGAACCAAAATAACCAAGAGTCTTCCTTGGAGTAGATCATTAAACTATTAAAAATGGGAGGAAAGTACGTTTAATATTACAAGAACAAAATGAGGAAGACTTGTCTCCATCAAACTTCTCACACAAGTAGAGGTTAAAGGTGACTTCTTTGTTACATTGCTTAGTTTCACACTTAGCAGCTGCCTTTTCTGCATTAGCCTTATACATTGTCAAAATTGATTCAATCGTGTGATAATAAAACGCTGTTGTGTGGGAAACAAGGAGAATACTATCATATTTTTAATACCAAATGCTATCAAGAAAGATGGCATAACATTGCTATATACCCTGCAAAACATCTTTTGTTCAGGACAAACATTGATCCTTTTTGTTTAAGTAGTTTTGCTTCAAATGGCTTGCAAATGCCATCATCCTTATTACTTATGTGTACGTAGTATCATTGTTTCATATGCAAGCATAATTAAGTCAAAATAAAGTACAAAATGTGAAATCTCACCATATTTTTAAAATACTGTTTTGCTTGTATTCTTTTGGCAGCCGTGTTTTGGGTGCCTCATCCTTGTTGCTCGTCTTTTCATATCCCCTCATGAAGAGGTTTACATTTTGGGTAATGAATCTTTTTACTTCTAATTTGTTTATGCAGATTTTTTTTTTCTTCTTGTTTATTTGTTATTAACTTTGATGTAATGCTTTTATATGGTGCTCTCCTGCTACATTGGTTAGCCTCAAGCATATCTTGGGTTGACCTTTAATTGGGGGGCTCTGTTAGGATGGGCAGCAGTAAAAGGAAATTTGGATCCAGCTATTGTGCTGCCACTTTATGCCTCTGGAGTTTGTTGGACTCTTGTGTATGATACTATCTATGCACATCAGGTAAAAACAGTATCCTTTCTTGAAATACATTTTCGTTATGATTTTCCTTCTCTATCTTACATTGTAATTGCTTAGTGATATGGGGTACGTGTAAAAGACATGGTGTAATTTTCATTTGAACCATGTTCAGATGGTTGTCTTGTCTCTAGCTGAGTAGCAGTTTTGGTATTTGCAAAAAAGAACACAGTGACAAGACTGCTTGATGTCCCAGTATCCTCAACAAGAATCTTTTGATTAAAGCAATGTAATCAAATTCTTATGCATCCAGGATAAAGAAGATGACTTGAAAGTGGGAGTTAAATCAACAGCTCTACACTTTGGTGATTTGACAAAGGAGTGGATTACTGGGTTTGGAATTGCAAGCCTTGGTGGTCTTGCTCTCACTGGATTTAATGCTGAACTAGGTATTTATTTAGTAAATTATTCTGTTCTCTTCTTCACTACTGTTTAGGTGCAATAGTTGTTTTTTGTGTCCTGATTCATATGAATGGAGCAGGGTGGCCGTATTATGCATTTCTGGCAGCTGCATCTGGACATTTGGGCTGGCAAATATGGACAGTTGACCTTTCTTCACGTTCTGATTGCAATAGGAAGTATGTTTGGAAGGACTTTTGCATAAATTCGTGATTTAGCCATCCAAAAGCCCATCTTTTGAAAGGGTCTCAAATCTTTATTTTATTTAATGGTCAATGCCACGCAAAAACAATCACGGGATTACCATAAACTTTCTCGACGTTCATTTTCAGTTTTATCAAAGGCTAAATGTTATAGATTCACTGTTTGCTATAAACACTAGATGTGTTTTATATCTTCTCAACTCAACATATAAAACTGATCCAAAATTCAGTGATTGCTCAATTTTTCTGTTAATTACTTCTCAAGTGTTTTATTGATGAAATGCACTGTGTTGCCAAAACTTCGGATGTACTTAAACTAGCTTGGTATAATGTTTCGTTCAATTCTCTCACCTTAAACTATAAGCTGACTTGGTGTCTTTCTTCTCGTTTCAGGTTTGTCTCAAATAAGTGGTTTGGAGCTATCATATTTGGTGGAATCCTAGCTGGAAGACTTTCATCATAGGGGTAAAATTTGCCTTACATATAGTAATACAATTTATAATCTGACCATCCTATGAAGAATCTGATTACATCTTTGCATCTTTATATCCTTCCTTACATTTGTATTCTATAGAACATGTTTCTGGAGACAATATTTTTTATTCACTAAATGTTGAAACATGTTCTTTTTGTTTTTTCTTTCGGATGAACTGTTGAAACATGGTCCCTGACTGACATAATATTTGTGCAATAGGAATGGAATAGTTTTTCTCTACACTACTATATGTGTAGAAAAAGAACACGATATTGGTCACGCAGTTCGGCCAATCTTTGCCTACGTCTGCGACTACAGAGCAGCTGTAGTTCCGTCTTATTAATTGTATAATTGTAATTTGAGTACAAGCACTACTGAGTTTAAATAGACTACTTAACGGGCCAGGTAAATGGGCCGAATACATATATAAATAAATCTACTATTTACAACATATTTCAACACTCCCCCTCAAGCTGGTGAATGGATATCTATCATTCCCAGCTTGGATGTAAGTTCTTTGAAATGCTCTGTTGGCAAGCCCTTCGTTAATACATCTGCCAATTGGTGTCCGGAAGGAATGTAAGTTGTAGATATTAACCCGCTGTCAAGTTTTTCCTTAATGAAGTGACGATCTATCTCAATGTGCTTCGTTCTGTCATGTTGAACGAGATTATGAGCAATACTGATAGCCGATTTGTTATCGCAAAATAACTTCATAGGATCTTCGAATTGTATCTTCAAGTCATTTAGTATAATCTTCATCCACAATAGTTCACAGATTCCTTGTGCCAAAGCTCTAAATTCAGCCTCAGCACTTGATCGAGCCACTACATTTTGCTTCTTACTCCTCCAAGTAACAAGGTTCCCACATAGGAAGGTGCAATAACCTGAAGTAGATCTTCTATCACTTATTGAACCTGCATAGTCAGCATCAGTATAAGCTTCCATAGTTAGGCTCCCACCTCTTTTGAACAATAGTCCTCTTCCTGGAGAGGCCTTGAGATATTGAAGAATACGATCAACATGCATGAATTGGCTCACCACACTGACTGCATAAGCCAAATCAGGTCTAGTGTGTGCCAAGTAAATCAATTTTCCCACCAATCTCTGATATTGGACCTTGTCAACTTTGGCACTTTCTTCTTCAAAGCTAATTTTGTGATTTTGCTCAATAGGAACACTTGCAGGTTTACATCCAAGCTTTCCGGTTTCTTTCAGAAGGTCAAGAACATATTTTCTTTGAGAAATAAAAATGCCTTTATCGGAGTAGGCCACCTCAATCCCTAGGAAATACTTAAGTTTCCCAAGGTCTTTCATTTCAAACACTGCTGATAATTGCTCCTTAAGTAGCTGGCTCTCAGCCAAATTGTCACCTGTAATAATGATATCATCAACATAAACAAGAAGTATAGTCAGTTTTCCATCTTTCGAATGTTTGAAGAAAAGAGTGTGATCTCCTTGGCTTTGCTTATAGCCTAAGCACACCATTGCCTTTGTAAATCTCCCAAACCATGCTCGAGGAGACTGTTTTAGCCCATATAAAGCTTTCCTTAATCGACACACATTGTTTGTTCCATCTTTTGAACCAAATCCTGGAGGAATCTCCATATGCACCTCCTCCTCTAAATCTCCATGCAAGAATGCATTTTTGACATCAAATTGGTTTAGTTCCCATCCGGAGTGAGCAGCAAGTGAGAGTAAGATCCGAACAGTGTTCATCTTTGCCACAGGAGCAAAAGTCTCCTCATAATCAATGCCATAGGTCTGAGTGAATCCTTTAGCCACTAGTCTTGCCTTGTACCGATCAATAGTACCATCTGATCTGTGCTTGACTGTATAGATCCACCAGCAACCAACGGGCTTCTTGCCTCCCGGTCTCTCAACAATTTCCCATGTTCCATTCTTCTCAAGTGCTTTCATTTCCTCATCATGGCTTGAACCCAATTTCTATCTTTGAATGCTTCTTGAACAGATGATGGGATTATCACAGAGTCAACAGCTGAAATAAAACTCTGATGCTGCACAGAAAGATTTTTAGTGGAGACAAATTGAGAAATAGGGTATTTCGCACAAGACCTTTTCCCTTTCCTCAAAGCAATAGGCAAATCATCTGTATCAGTGTCACTAGTGTCAGAACTGTGGGAATCACTAGTAGGAGGGTTAACTTTAGTACTTACCTTCGGTTCAGGCAATTGGAGTTGTGTCTGGGGCAGGTCGGGCTTACTTCTTCTCTGATACACCAAAGTTGGCTCACCAGCTTTAACATTTGCTGGTGCCGAAGATGATGGTTCCTGCAAAACATAAGATAAAGGAGGGACCAAAATAGAAGTAGGTGACTCAAATTCGGTATTTGTGGAAGCAGGATCAATAGTAGAAGGTGAGACAGGAGTATTTGTGGAAGCAGGATCAATAGTAGAAGGTGAGATAGGAGTCACATGCGACTCAGGGGACTCAAATGAAGGACTTGTGGATGCAGGATAAGTAGGACCAGTAGTAGGACTTAAGATAGGAGTCTCAGGTAACTCAGGTAGGACTAGAAACTCGGACTTAGATTCCAAATCATCATGAATACTCTCCCCCTGAAGCTGAGGACGAGTGAAGTAGGATACATTCTCATGAAACGTGACATCTTTAGAGATAAAGTACTTACGACTAGGAGGATGATAACATTTATATCCTTTCTTGTTAGGAGGATAACCCACAAAAATACATCTGACTGCACGAGGGTCCAACTTACTTCGATGTTGTTTGTGACATGGACAAAAGCAACACAACCAAACACTCGAGATTGAAGACTTTGCAAAACATGAACAGAAGGAAACCGTGAAGTCAAAAACTGGACAGGACTAACATTACCTAACATTGGTTTGGGGACCCGATTAATCAAGTAGGCAGCAGTCAGTACTGCTTCTCCCCAGTATGAGTTGGGAACAACAATTTGGAAGAGAATGGCTCGAGCAACTTCAAGTAAATGATGATTCTTTCTTTCTGCGACACCATTTTGTTGTGGAGTGTCGACACATGTAAACTCATGAAAAATTCCTTGTTGACTGGTAAAATTTGAAAGACTCTGATTGGCATATTCCTTACCATTGTCAGAGCGAATTCTTTTAATGCCTTTGCCAAATTGTGTTTGCACCATGTGATAAAATCTGATAAATAATTCTGGTACTTCTGATTTATCCTTCATCAAAAAAATCCAAGTTGCTCGAGTACAATCATCAATAAATGACACAAACCATTTAGCACCCGAAACATTAGAAATAGGTGCAGGTCCCCAAACATCAGAATGTATAAGATCAAAAGGTTCAGCACTTTTAGTGGAACTAAGAGGAAAAGAGACACGATGATGTTTAGCTAACTCACAAACTTCACATTTAAAAGACTCAACTGAATGATGTAAAAATAAGGAAGGAAACATAGACTTAACTAAAGAGAATGGAGGATGACCAAGTCGTTTGTGCTGAAGCCAAATTTGTGCGGCAGAATGAGAAGACTCAATAGACTCGATTTGCAAGCAAGAAGCCAACACCTTCGAACAATCTGGTTCATCAGATAAGTAGTATAACCCTCCCTTTTCCTTAGCAACTCCGATTATCTTCCCCGTGGTCAGATCCCGAAGAACACAATAAGAAGTGAAAAAGGTTACTTTACAATTCTGATCACGAGTGAGTTTACGAACAGATATTAAATTGTGAGAGAGTGTGGGAACATGTAGCACATCCTGTAATTGAAGTGAAGATTGCAAGTTAATACTCCCAGAGCCATCAATACGGGCATAAGAACCATCAGCAATTGTAACATAACAATTCTTCTCAGAGGAGGTATAAGAAGAAAATAAACTCGAATTGAATGTCATGTGGTCGGTAGCACCAGAATCCAAAATCCAAGCATCCTTAGGGATTTTACCGCAAACATTGAAAGATCGGGAGCATACGCTAATACCGGTCGTTGGTAGAGAACAAGACTTACTAAGAGAGTAAAGTAGGGCCTTCAAATGATTCACCTCATCCTCGGTGAATGATAAAGAGTAATCAATAGCAATATTGTCAGACATCTGTGACAATAACCGAAGAAAACAAGGCAACAACTAACAGACAAACACAATAACTGTGTCCAAAGTTGCCGAAAGAGCGATAATTGTAACAAAAAATGAGCTTCGAATAACCCAGAAACAAATTGTTGAATATGTAGAACGCCAATAGGTGCCGTGACAGCAAAAAACAGAGCAAAAAACACAACCAAGTGGCTCCAAGAGTACCCCAAAATATCAAAGTGCTCCCAATTGAAAACGGACCCTCAAAACAGAGAAAGGGAAGGCCGATCTACAAGCTGTTCCAAAGAAGCGTGGCCAAAAAACCACTGTAGGGAGGCGCGTGGGGCCCAGGCGCCGGAAGGTGGCCGGAGTTGTGGAGGCACGTGAGGAGGCGGACGAAGGTGGGATTTAAACGGGTTGGTCGGAATTTAACGGAGATTCTGATGGTATAGGTGGTGTAGTGGTCAGATAAAAAACAAAGGGTGTTTAGGTGGGTTTTGTCCGTACGATTCAAAAGGGAAGGAGAGATTCTGTTTCAAAAACAAAAAATGCAGATTGTCACAAAAAACAGAAACAAACAGGAAAGGAAAACTTATTGCAATGAAGGCAGCAAAAAAAAAGGGTAGAAAAGGGTCACAATGAAGGTGACAAAGGTTTACCGCACAAAAGGCGGCTAGGGTTTATGCGGAAGCAAGTCTCTCAAGATCGAGAGCTCGTGATACCATGTAGAAAAAGAACACGATATTGGTCACGCAGTTCGGCCAATCTTTGCCTACGTCTGTGACTACAGAGCAGCTGTAGTTCCGTCTTATTAATTGTATAATTGTAATTTGAGTACAAGCACTACTGAGTTTAAATAGGCTACTTAACGGGCCAGGTAAATGGGCCGAATACATATATAAATAAATCTACTATTTACAACATATTTCAACAATATGCATTAGTTTTATCAAATCTAGTTTTATTATAATAGTTTTTTGAGAAATGGTTTAATTAAAAGAATAAAGAGCCGGTGATTATATGAGATGCTGGTAATTCACTATTTGACGCGGTTCACATTTTTTTAGTAAATTTATGTAGGTCTCACAAAATAACTTGAGCTCACTTTCTGTTTAGTGAAAAGCCTACATAGTTTTACGCTATAATTAAGAGTCCCTTGAAAAGGATGTGCCGTTCAGTATGTTGCTCGTATTTCTGTATTTATATTGGACTTGAAGGTAACTGGTCAATGACAATTTGTCATCAGGTTCAACTAGTTAAGTGACTGGTTAACTAGTTATTAAATATTATCTTCTGATACCTACATCTGAAGGTTGTCTAGTTAATCTGCATTTGGCACTGCCAGCTCACATGAAAAGACTTGAAAGAAGTAATCGATAGTTTCATGGCACATGAAACCTGGACGTTGGAGCTCCGTATACTTGAGGCTGGAATGAGAATGTCAGAATTGTTGTCTTTGGTAATTAGACCACCATTATGCTAGGGCACGTTGGATGTGTGGGAGTACCTATCGATGGAAGAGGGTCTCTAAGTGGTCACAAGCAAAGACCTTTCGAAGGGAAAGCCTGGAGGACTATAAAACGTAAATCATTGCACGAGCTAATGCAACGAGGTTAAAAATAGTAGACCGGGTGGTTTCGGTAGGTCATGGTCAACGAGAAGTTATGGAAACTTATATCCATGGAGAGTCATTTCTGAGTATTTGGTTGCATGTGTTACATTTTCCTTTTCAAGCAATCTAAGGATCAATTTAGACAAGGTACATTGTATCATTCTAAGTGCGCGCAAGAGAGAGGAATGAAGGTGCTGTGACTGTGCCCCTATGATGAGAACTGGGGTATGGCTAAATTGGGCCAAACAAATAGATTTGGAAGAGTTTATTCTAGAAGGGGTAAAAGGGGGAAATGTCCCAAAGTAGTGGAGGGAAAATATGTAACAACCTTGCTGAGTCAACAGGTTGTGGGAGTGAGAGCTGAAGCTCACAGTGTGTGCGTGAGTGATAGAATAAAAGGGGAAAATTAAGAAAAAGAAGGCAGGCAAGTTTTGGGCTGGGATTGGGCACTAGGGCAGTTTCTCTCACCTGGAGAGTACTGCATTTTACCTCTGTTGCTGATTTTCTTTGTTTGTACTGTTCCTTTTGTAATTCTCACTGAATTTGAAGGAATAGAATACTCTAATTCTCATTTGAATTCTGTTTTCTTTTACTATTTTATTGGAAACCTATCAATGGTATCAAAGCACTCGATCCCGGGTGCTCAAAAGAAGATTAGAGATGCTGCCTTGGAGTTTCTGGAAGAAGAAACGTTTAACAGTGTACCAGAATGGAAAGAGAATCTGCGAGAAGTCAAGAACCTCTGGGAACGAAGGGCGAACGAAGAAAGAGCGAAAGGAGAGGGACGTGATCACGGCGTGACCATGCGCCGTGCAGAAGGAGAATAAGAAGAGGTAAAGTTGCACAGAAGCTTCACGAGATCTATTTAGATCACAAATGGTGTATGTTGCAACAGTTCTATGTGAAGGCAAAATCCAGAAAACCAGAAGAAGGAAGAGAAACTGAGAAGAACCAGAATGGAGGTGAAGTGCTGGCGCCGTCTGTGGGAAAGGAAACGAAGAGTTCTTGTAACACAGATGAGCATTTCTTCTCTCTAGCAACATCTGAAACAGTAGAATCATTGAAGGAAAAGGATGGCATCGCAGGTGAATGTTACAGTGGGGATGATGAGCCAAAATGGGACAGTGATGACAAAGAGCCGTCGTCGGAAGAATCGACGCTGGGAGAACTATCGCCGGAGAAGGGACACGCCACCGCGACCTTGGCTGAGGCGTTGATCGATTTGGGGGAAAATTTTCTCTCTCGCGAAATTGAAATTTGCGACAGAGAGGAGAAAGAGGAGGGGGCTAAAAGGAGTGATGAGGAAAGGGAAGGACGTCGTGACGTCAGTGGCAGTGAACCGCCGCCGGAGCCGCCGGACGAAGGGGTGGAGAAAATGGCTTGTGATGAGAGAGGGCAGTTTCTCTGTCTGACAAGGGAGAAATGTGTTCTGGATGTTGGGAAGCCGAAATCGAAGACAGAGAGAACACTGGGGAAAGCTGGTTTGGAGGGTAGTGATGAAGAACCGCCGCCGGCAGAGGTATCGCCGACGTCGTTGTTGTCGTCGGAGCTGGAGCCTACAGTTATCGCAATGGGTTGCGGCAGGGAGTGGAAGGAGAAGGAGATTAGGGTTGGATTGAAGTCACAGGAAGTGGATCGGGTTATTATCTCTTTGGGCCAGGCCCAAGTCTTGGTAAGTAACTCTGACCAATTTAATATAGAGAGGGGGGTGTCAAAAGTAATAAGTGAAAGGATAGAGAAGCTGGCTAGGTTTGATTGGACTCTCAAGAAAATGGGCCACACTTTTAATCCAATGGGCCAGGCCCACAATTTCATTATTACACCTACCATATTTACTAAACCGGAGATGCTACAAGAAGAAATTGAAATAAACAAAGAGGAGGATTTCACTTCCCTCCTGATGGGTGCAGCCCAAACTCACGTTATTAAGGCAATCCATAAATATCCAGGGAGGGTGTCTGAAGAAGAAAGTGAAGTGGAAAATTTGAAAGTTTCATTTCCCACAATTATAAAACACAAGTGCTCTTTTCTGCTTGACTGTGGTGAAGGAAGAGAAGCGGGGGATGGTAGGATCTTCTGCAATTGTTGTGAGCTACTATTGAAAAGAGTTGGCAAAATAATCAAGTTACTAGTGGGGGTTGGTAGCTACTGTAGCAACAGTATTTCCATCAAGGTAAAGCCTCCACTGGTCTTTTGGGATCCAGGTGGACTTAAAAGAGATGGGTGGGATCTAGGTGTCCTTAAAAGAGATGAGAGGCTACAAGAGAGTGACAGCACTAGTGATGCTCAAGACATGAAGATATTAGATAACCTAATTGGGTTGTTGTGGGAAGGTAAAGCAAGGAAATGGATAGTTTGCAAGTGGGTTCGAAGGTTTTCCACCACAGACTCATTTTTTATCTTCAATTGGGGTTCTTTGATAGTGGTGCAAGGGAAAGATTTTAAGGTTAGTAATTTTAAGGAGTTATATTTCAACGATTGTGGTGGTCAAGTTGCCCAATTATTACATGTTGATCTAAGCCTTGTGTGGTTGAATCATTCGTACAAAATACTTCAATATATGGAACCTTATAAAAAGTGTGGTGAGTGGAATAGAAGTAAACATGTTGATGAGTTTCTGAGGCTGGGTTTTGCATCATATGATATAGCATATTATTATACCTATGTAGCTGCTCGAAAGTGGAATAACTACCACAGTCATCTAAGATATACTTGTGGTGTAGATTTTATTTGGCTTCACCATTCTGACAAATATCAAGAACTTTTGAAGACAAGTTGGATTGAAGAACTTTTGAGGATCCAAGCGGATGAGGAGCAACAAAATATTGTGCAGGAGCTTGCTTCACAGACCACTCCACTGTTAATTACCAGGTTTGATATATTGGCTAACTGGAAGATAACCAGGGCTTATTTTGCATTCTTGGGGGTTTTGTTCAACAACCACATCTCTTCCATATTGAACCAGGACACGAACACCTTTATGTACATAGTTGACTTCCTCGAGTCTAGTCTCAAAGGGTTGAATACAAGTATATCATTACTGTGTGCATCTGTTGTTGATAATGTGGTTGTTTTCTATTTTAGCAACAGCACTATGGAAGAGGCTTTGAATTTACCTGCAACTTTCAATCTTGCTTGTCATATTGCAGAGTGTCCCAATCTGTTTCCAGAAATTTTGAAAACCTTGTTCGAGAACCATTCATGGCAGATGGCACCTTTGCACCAGTTGAGATCATGGTGGTTCATTGTTGAGAAAATTGGTCACATTCAATGGGAACCAGGAGGAAATCACGAGTCTCCAGTAACTTGCTTAGCTTTGTTGTTGTGTTTTAAGCTTTGGGATCCAGGAGGAAGATCGTTAAGTCTGCTATTCTTTCGAGACCTTCACCTTGAGGACAAGGTGAATTTCGAAGGGGGGAGTATTGATGAGAACTGGGGTATGGCTAAATTGGGCCAAACAAATAGATTTGGAAGAGTTTATTCTAGAAGGGGTAAAAGGGGGAAATGTCCCAAAGTAGTGGAGGGAAAATATGTAACAATCTTGCTGAGTCAGCAGGTAGTGGGAGTGAGAGCTGAAGCTCACAGTGTGTGCGTGAGTGATAGAATAAAAGGGAAAATTAAGAAAGAGAAGGCAGGCAAGTTTTGGGCTGGGATTGGGCACTAGGGCAGTTTCTCTCACCTGGAGAGTACTGCATTTTACCTCTGTTACTGATTTTCTTTGTTTGTACTGTTCCTTTTGTAATTCTCACTGAATTTGAAGGAATAGAATACTCTAATTCTCATTTGAATTCTGTTTTCTTTTATTGTTTTATTGGAAACCTATCACCCTACAACAAGACCACGACACGTCTTGAATTGTGGGTGTTTGTTGCAGCTTCCTCGGCCACTGCAATTAGTAGTGTCACACTGTGTAAGATAGCTTAGCAGTTGAAATTGTACATAATGGAGAAAAAGAGTGGAATACTTGAAGTTCAACTGCGAAGCTAAGGACCAAAGATGAAAAGAAACATTTGACCAACTCATTTACACGTTGTGATCACCTGAAAAGGTAGAATAAAGAGTGCTGTAAAAGCTTTTAACTAAGAAGAAAAACAATATCTATGAGACAGAATGTCTCCTACTCCTACCATTTTTCCCCTCTGAACCCCGAGACTTCCTACTTGATTTCTGGCGCTTTCCTCCACCCTGACCACTAAAAATTGACATTCGTCCTATCCCCTTAGAAAGTGAGGTAAAAAATGTTCTTCCATTTCCTGCCTTATCAATCATGCCTTGTTTCATGAACATTTGCTCCTTCTCCAACTCACTCAGCCTCACCCTCAATCTTGAAATCTCCAGCTTCAGTTCTCGGTTTTCCCTCCGCAGAGATGCATAGTTGTCCCTAGGTGACATAGCTGCACTTGGAACACCACTACTTATTCTCTGTGATAGCAGCACATCTCCTGAACTCCCTGACATTGCATTTTTCAAGCGCACTTGCTCAAAATACAAGACTTGTACCACCATCTGCAGTGGAAGCCTGTCATTCTGGGCAGCATGGTTGCATGCTTCTTGAGATAGCTTCTGACTGTCTATCAACTTGCAAAGTCTCTTGCATTCTTGTTCTGTTAATGTTGTATGGGCCTGAACAAGGGGAAAAAAGAGGTTCTTTGTCAACGTGAAGGGAAAAAAAAAAGAGCAACAAATATAATGTACTGATTAGTTTTGCAAGTGTAACTGTTGCATGATTGAGAATATGGTTTGACTAGGAAGTGCCTAAATAGTTGAATCAAACCAAGATCTTACTCTTTCCTATAGTGGAAGCAAATTTACCTTCAAATAAATGTCCACAGCTCTATAAAGGCCATCATCAATAACACGAGCATATTCAGGAAGTATCTCAATCAAAGCAATGAATTTCTGTAGAGTTAAGTACGGATCAGGAGCAATTTCTGCTAAATAAGCATCAATAAGCTGACCCACTTTTAGCAGAGAACCATGGCTATTAGAGTCAACCCCGTCAGATTCATAGTCATAGTCTTCTGTTTCTTCCTCTTCAATCCGCTGCAAGAAATTCACCAGTAGCCGGTGAACTGTGTCTACATCAAACAAGGAGTCTCCACTCTGCAGAGATGGTATAAGCAGATCATCTAGTGAAACCATTTCCAACCTTAATGCTATCCTCCTTTCAAGCTCAAGCCTACAGGGAATGGTGGAACCCAACATGATAGCCATCTTTAACATGCCAAACAAGAAAGTCAGCGGAATAGAAGAGCTTTTGTCTGCTGGCATGAGACTCACAATAGTTTCCACAATTGATCTCTGATCCTTTTCTACAGTTGTTGGACTTGAATTTGTCCTTGATGGATTCCAGAATTGACACTTTCCAATACCCTTCAATGATGATTGAGCATAATGCATCAGTGAAGCAATTATGCTGTCTGATCTAACCCCCATTCTTCCCATGGCACATATAACTCTCTGGTAGAACTCAATAGGCAGTACTGAGAGATCTTCAACCCACCATGCAACACAATCCTCCTTTAATTCCTTAGATTCGCCATCACAATCCAACTTAGATAAACCAGAAACTAGTTGCTCCTTGCAAGCATTCATTGCAATTGCTTCCACACATCCTTTTAAAATTCCTATCTCCTCCACCATATTTAGAGGTAACATCTCACTGGTAGATAGCACTTCTACTGAGTTTTGAAGATTTTGAAAGACAATCTCATTCAGATATATATCTGTTCTTGAGATAAGGTTTTGCTCCCGGTATTCTTCTGTCATTTCCAGGTACTCAGCTGCACAACGTAGTTTGGCAACATTAAATGTTGTGATCTCGAAATTCATTCCATAACAGAACTTCATGGCAAGTTCAAATGTCTGGTGTCCCCCTGGAAAGTTAAGGAGCTCCAAGTTTGACACATTAGAACCCTTGTTGGCTTCAGCAACCATCTTCCGGATCTTCCCACTTAGGGTCATCAAGGGAAACTTCATGAACCAGGACAAAGTAACAAATTAGTTTCAAAAGCTTGTGAGTTCAAAGTAACTTTTTGTAATTTAATGACAGTATCTGAATAGTCTCGTGTTGATTAGTGCAGCTAATATATATTCAAAGGAAGCTGAATAGAAGCCATGAACTTTTTCTTTGATATTCTAAAGTTGGCATGACTTTTGGGTAAATAGTGGTTGATTTTAGCTGTGTTAACACACGGTGCAACTATTAACACCTGGAATTTTGATAACACACTCCCAACTTTTCGGAAGTATATTTCCGGAGAGCAAAAAGGAGTAAGAAAAAATAAACTTTTGGAGATGAACTTCCTTCTGGAGAGGTGGGGGTGTTATCAAAATAGAGGGTCTTTATATCTGTACCCTTAACAGACTAACAGTTAATCATATCCCAATTCATAACGGCTAAACCAAGTTTAAATCCACAATAACAAAGTTTACCAGATAAAACTTAAAATTCAAAATGACAAATATAACAAGCTTATATCAACTGCATCTTGAAAGTTTTTTCTTTTGGTAAAAACTGAAAGATTTACCTTGTGCAGCAGAAATGACTCCCCATCAACCACAATTGTAATATCACCAGCAACATCAGCAAAAATCCTATCATAAAGAAGAAAAATCTAAGAGAACTGAGGAGCAAAAAGATAGATAATGTTAGGTGAGCCTTATTGCTTAAGTACCGAGTAGTGTAAGAGTTGCAGAAGTTAGGAGTAGCTGGAGAACGCTTAGAAGAAGAGAGGGAGTTTTCAGAAACCATGTTCTTCTTTCTATCCGTTGGAAGAAAGAGTGAAGACAGTAGTGAAAAAAATAATGCAGTTCCCCCTTCTTCCTGAGCTGTGTCTGTTTATGTTTCAGTAACAGCAACACAAACTGTAGCCTGTGGCCTATGGCTCCTGTTGATGATTAAGCTATCGAATAATGTGTACGGGAGATTGCAGGTTCAGGAATATTTTGAAGTAAACACCCCAAAAGGCCCTCAACTTGGCATTCAATTATTCACAAATGCCATGGCACACTTTTTCTTTTCGTTTTCATAACATGGCCTGTGTAGCCTAATAGCCTATTGTATTTCATCTTTTGCTTTTTGGATGCTTTTGTTTCTGCCTTTTGTGTTATAATACTATTATCACTGCTATACAGTATACACTGTATACATACACTGCACAGTACAGTACACTACACAGTATTATTTCTAAATATTCAAACGTGATAATAATATATCAAGCACAAGTACCACTGTTACCCTTGGACATTGGACGTTACGAAAGACTGGGAGCAATGGTAAAATTTGCAAACAGGAGTGTGTCTGTGATGTTTTGCTTTATTGGATTTCTGTTTTGAAATCACCAAAATCAAACGGTGGAATTATGGCTTTAATAATGCTCATTACTCACACAGTTACACAAAGTAAATTAATAGTAGCATAATTTGATGTCAAAAATCAAATTTGCAGCTGTATCTGTTGGTTAGCAGGAAAAATTTTAATTAAGGAGATTTTAGTAAGTGGAAATATGCTGCTAGCCTATATGGTGGCATGGAGTAATGTGAGTATGGTTGAAAAGCAAAAGGTGTGACAAGTAGTACAGTAGTAGGCTATAATCCCTATGCAGTAGACAGGGTGGCAGTGGTGTTGATTTGGTGAATGGAGGGTCAATGTTTGGGGTTTGGAAGGCCGAAAAAAGGAAATGGTTGAAAAGATAAAGTGGTCTAAAGAGATCTGACATGGAGTCTTGGTGGCATGGATCGAGGCCAGGCTACTGAGTTGACACAGAACTCAATAAAGATGCAATTATTAGAGACGGCACCACTGCACACTCTGCATGCGAATTACTTTATACTCGTCTATTTATTAAGAAAAGCAGCTATTCTCTTTAAATGTTTTCAAATTTGCAAATACATAATTTTCTACATTACTAGTTTAGAACTAAAAAATATCTTCACAGCAATAAAAATAAATTTTGGATAAAACAAACTCAATAAATACTAGTATAAGGATATTTTTAAAACAATATAATTAAATTCCGTCAAAAAAAACAATATAATTAAATCGAATAATGTGTCATATTTAGGATTGCTCACAACAAGCCTCTAGAATGTTATATTGATTGGATTTGAAGCAATCATCGAATAAGTTATGTCTTAGCATGTATTATTTGAAAGTTCTGCATATATAATGCTTGACATTGGAAGCATTTTCTAAATTTAAAATAAGATGCAAACAATGCAAACGTCTCCCTCCCATTATTCTCTCCCTTGGGTAAATTCTTTGCTCACTTGCGAGTCAAATACTCATAATCTCATCGCCATTGTCATCATCGACGCAACTATAGATACATAAATACTCATTTTATCGTTTCCTCTTCTCTCTCATCCAACCCTAACATCACAATCAGACATACTCTGTTTCGACCACTGTTGAAGGCACACAACTATATGGTGGGTAAGGTTAATTAGGCATTTTTTAGGGGGGGAAATTAAAATGAGAGCTTTGTTAAAAAATGTTATGGGCCAAATATTAAAAATAATATGTTTTTGTTAAAGCCACCTTCCACTTTAATTTTCCACTTCCCATCCCCATATAAAACGTCTAAAATGTCCTTAGTCACCTCCTCCTCCAACTTTCCCACCTTCATTTGCTACCCCACCCCATCTCCCATGTCCGCCACCATCATCTCTCCCACCTACCACCTTCTCGATCCACTTGCGAGCCTTGATATCTTTTTTCAGTTTTCAGACATTCAATAATCTACTTTTCGTATACGTATAAAATCTTAATTAAGTCCTTGTAAAAAAAGTCACATCCCCTTTGGTCTTGAATCTAATTTTTGTATTTGTTGAATCTAAATTTCAGATGCAGGTGTCTAAAACATTAATTTCTGAAGAGTTTGGACCCTACATTTTTATGAACTTTTAGAATTTAAATTCTATGCTCTAAACATTAGATTTCGAACCATAGGAGGTTTAATTTTTGTTATAACTCAATGCACAACAATTTTGTGCAGTCAAGTGGTAAATGCGAAGGTGCCCAACTAGGATGCTGGATTCGAACTCCGAAGCAAGCAGGCGCAAAACTCGCTTTCGACCATCAAACCACACGAAACTCGCTTTCTCCAACATTTTTTGGTCCCTAAAAAATGGCATTGAGTTTGGGCCCTGTGTGGTAGCACAATACACATAGGCCCAAGGCCCTTGACACTGATATATCTATAATGATTAGAATGAGTGCAATTGCCCCATGAAGTTTGTACTATGGGATTTTTTTTTGTACCCCCACCCATTGACTCCATACCCCCACGTAGTCAGCGAAAAGTCGAAAATACCCCTAAAAAATTTGCAAATTTACAAAACAATTATCATTTGTCACTTACATACGATTTGACCAGTCAAATTTCAGAGCGCATCGTATTTACCTCGTAGGAGATACATACGATTTCCACCAAAATTTCTCATCCTATTTAGCTATATACGATTTCCTCCAAAACCTGCAAAAACAAGTAAATCGTATTTACCTTTTTATAGATAAATACGATTTCCTCAAATATTTCGCATCGTATTTACCTCTTCTTAGGGTAAATACGACTTGTATATTGTACAGCGTATGTACCCCCACACAGAGGTAAATACGATTTGTATTTTATCTGAATCGTATTTACCTCACCCCAAGGTAAATACGCTTTACTTTTTTACTTCTATCGTATTTACCTCAGTATAGGTAAATACGATTGGATTATTTAAAGGATTATCGTATGTACACACCCATAGGTACATACGATTTGTAAAAAACAAATCGTATGTATGTCTTCAATACCTA